>OY754959.1:96152811-96757886 GCA_963576555.1 Ferdinandea cuprea
CAATGTTCTATACTCTGTCCAACATAAATTGGCAGTACACGTCTTATGGGGAAGATTTTTTTAAATCAGTAGCGTGGTATATTTTTGCGTCATACTAAAATGAAACTCCTCCTGATTTTCCAATTGCATCTGACGTAGATCCAACACCTTTTGTTCAGCGCACATCTGATTGGCTGTGGCCTGTGGCTACTGCTTTTTTTTAGTAGTAGTAGTAATTCTTTATTAGTATTAAAAATACTTTATACTTTACAATATTAAATAAAATAAATTGTTCCACATTTAATTTTAAATAATCTGCGTTCATTTTTAATATTATTTGTTAGTGTATCAAATAGTAGGAAGTCTTTGTGTATCAGTGTATTCTGAGCCACAACCGAGCTTTGCTGGCGCCCTCTAAAATCATCTGCATTTCGTAGCTGGTATGGCTGAGAATTTCCCACCTGTATGACCTCGTTCGTTGAATATACCGGTGCTGCACTATATTTTATTTTAAAAATCGCCAATAAAGTATTAAGCTCCAACTTTTGTTTAATTTTTAACCATCTAAGAGTATATACCATAAGTCTTATTGGGGTAAGTCTTAACCGGTTGCATTTCAGGATACTCCTCATCGCTTTGTTCTGTAGTTATTGTAACCTTTCAATTTGGCCTTGATTACAACATGTATACAGAATTGTAAAACAAAACTCAAAATGTGGTTAAATTATAGTGTTGTAGACCGTGACAGCATTTACATAAGTAGTTCATTCTTTTTCGAATCTGTTTGCAAAAACCAATTTTCTTACCAATTTTTTTGCATATGTAGTCGACATGTTCATGCATTTTTAAATCTTTATCGATCACCATTCCTAAATATTTAATGTTCTTTACATTTCGATAGGTGTACCATTTATTTCTATTAAAGTCTCACTGTTAAGATTTATTTCCATCAATTTCGTTTTTTGCTCGTTCAACTTGAATTTGTCAGTTCATTAAAATCCAGTATTAGGTTTGCTTTGCATTCTTCGACGTTTATTCCCTCGACATAGATCAGTGTGCCATCAGCATAGAGTTGAATTTTACAAAACCTTGTTATTTCTGGCATAACATTTATATATATTATAAATAAAAGTGCACCTAATATTGATTCTTGAGGTACACCTTGTTCCACATCAATGGAGTCAATTATGTTATTGTTGATCTTCGTTCTTTGCCTTCTATTTGTCAGGAATGAGAAAAACCACTTAAGTTTTTTATCTTGAACTCCGTATTTATACATTTTTTTTAGCAATTTCAAACGCCCACTTGAAATCCAGAAAAAGTGTCATTGTTTTCTTTTGCGTCCCACCATCCTTCCATTCGTTAACTATATGGTTAACTGCAGTCTCACATGAGTAATTTTTTCTAAAGTCCGATACAGATATTGTTGTCTTAAGCTGCTGTTTAACTTTCGTTTCAATTACTTTTTCAATCGTTTTCAATGTATGTATATATTTATTGGCCGAAACTCGTCACTACTGCAGGTGTTTGCTACTTTTCCCACTGGTGTTAGCATAGATTCCTTCCTGGGGCTTGGGAATACTCCAATCATAAGTGATGTATTTACTAACTGAAGCACCGTTTATCCCAACATATCCCAATTTTCAATTTTAGGTTTTATTCTCTGGAAATCCGTCTTGTTTTTTTTAGACTTTTATATACTTTATATAATTCTTGAATTGTAATTTAACAAAATTTAAATTTGCTGTTCGATTGGCTAATACATACATATGCTATTCAACGCCCATTTAATTTTATGCATTCAGAGATACCAATGTCCGTTTGGTAACTCGTTCAGCTTTTTTCCTTGGGATTCTATTGAGCATCTTCGCGTTTCAGATCTTTAATGGTAAGTATTATCGTGCGGATTTTATTTTAATCTTTTGCGTTTCTTTTAATACACATTATTTTTGTGGAAAATATGTTAAAATGGAGTTACAAAATTTTGTAACTGTTTTCTATAAGGATTTCATTTGATTTTACATCTAGTTTTGTGCAATTTGTATTTTTAAGTCGTGTATTTTGACCTTAGATACTAAGATAGTAGCTAGAAACGGATTCAAAATCATCCAAAGGCTTAGTGCCGAAAAAAAGAAATTGTTGAAAATAGATTTTGGTAATATTATTATTTAATAGATTGTAAGATAGGGGGCTTTTTTTTTGTTAGGTGATGATTTCCCGGGGAGTACTGGTGGCACGCTAGTGGTCGCACGGCGACAGCTCGTCGGATGGGGGGATCTTTATACTCCCAAACCTACCCACAAAATAAATATTCGTGCCGGAACAAAGTTTAAATTTAAATGATGAATGGGCCTAACGGGTGTAATTCGACCTTGAACACCAATTAATATTGCATACCCTTAAGGGATGGCAAGGAAGTTAGCAAGAGAAAGAGAAAGATAGAAATAAATAAAATCAAAGTTTAAGCGAAAAATCAAAAGAAGGGAAGTCAGGTGTCTTTGACTTGAATAGAAGATAAAGGGTGATCCATTTCGAGGTTCCCTACTTTTTTTAAGAAGAAAACACAGAAAATTCAAATTTAATGGAGAATGTTTATTATCATTTGAAAGAACATTCTTTGGCATTTATTTTTTGATGATTATGTCTATTAAATGTTGGCCGTTGCTACGTCGCAGATGGTCCATCCGTTTAGTCCAATTTTCGATCACTCGTTCGAGCATTTCGACTGGTAACTGGCGAATGACACGCGTGATGAATTGAAGCGGGTTTGTCGGCATAAGGTTTTGATTTTATATATCCCCACAGGAAAAGGTCTAACGGTGTGATATCACACGATCTTGGTGGCCAATCGACCGGCCCAAAGCGTGTAATTATGTGCTCACCGAAATTTTCTCTCAATAAGTCCATTGATTGATGCGATGTGTGGGAAGTGGCGCCGTCTTGCTGAAACCAAATGTCGCCGAGATCACGAGCTTCAATTTCAGGCATCAAATAGTCGGTTATCATGGCACGATAACGGTCGCCATTGACGGTTACGTTCGCACCGGCATAATTTTTAAAGAAATATGGACCGATGATTCCACCGGCCCACAAACCACACCAAACCGTTGTTTTTTCTGGATGAAGTGGCAGTTCTTCAATCTCTTCAGGTTGCTCTTCGTCCCAAATGCGGCAATTTTGTTTGTTTACATACCCGTTGAGCCAGAAATGGGCCTCATCGCTAAACAAAATTTGCCTCGAAAACTTCGGATCTTCTTGGAACTTTTCAAGAGCCCATAGAGCGAAGCGATGTCGCTTGGGAAGGTCGAGCGGCTTCAGTTGTTGCACAAGCTGTATTTTGTACGCTTTCAATTTAAGATCTTGACGTAAAATGCGCCAAGTCGTTCCATACGTCAGTCCGAGTTGCTGCGAACGGCGCCGAATCGACTCTCTACGGCCTTCGTGTACACTCTCAGCTACGGCCGCTATATTTTCTTCACAGCGTACTGGACGTGGTCTATTCGGTCGAATATAATCCAATAATGAATGCTGGGTCTCAAAATGGGTGATGGTGTTGCGAATAGTACGCTCAGTAGGCCGATTATGTTGACCATAAGTTGAGCGAAGTGCACGAAACACATTCCTCACAGAACGTGAATTTTCATAATAAAGTTGAACAATTTGTAAACATTGTTCACGCGTAAGTCTTTCCAATATGAAATGCCAAACAATACTAAACAAAAATAACATGACAGCATGACACAACTCACACGTGATCTGTCAAAAAAGGCTATTGAAAAAAGTATCTCTCCTTGGATCACCCGTTATATGTACTTCTAAATACATAAGGCTAGCCCGCCTTTAAGTATGACCGAAGCCATAACTGCATGAGTATCTTCAGCCTGTCTTTGTATAAGATACTCCCTAATTGGTTCTACATGAGTTCTCACACCCTACCCTCCATTCCCCTTCACACCACCATCACCCGTTCCCCAAAACAAAATCCTTTACTTCCTCATAATCAAAGAAATCGAATTCAATTCATATATAACAATTGCATTTATTGGTATATCCATTAAAAGTTTCGACTCAGCTCTCTGAGTTGAGATATTTAGAGATAAGAAAATAATTTATAAACGTCATCGAATACAGAAATGGGAATTAAAGTCTAACGTTTAATTAACTTAGAATGATAGTATCAATATATATCATATCAAATGCAAATGCAGTAGTATGTATATAGCTTTCTTAGCTTACTCAGATTTCAAAATTTTATTATTAGAATTATACATTTTTTTATATTAGTAAATTCAGGTGGTAAGTGTTTAGATGTAGCAATATTACGTTATTAAAATTTTAGATAAATTCAAGGCAAAGGTAGCAAATTCATTAAAAGAATTACTTAGCAAAATGTGCATGATAGATTTAAGTTGATGTGTAGATTTCTTTTCTATTTCTCTTACTTTTCTTGCATGTACATGATATGCAGAAGGCATTTCAAATTAGCAATTCATATTGCTTATAAGTCACAAAAGCCTTTATGAATGACATAAAGTGAAAAAAAATATTTAGCCAAGATTAGCCAGATTATTCACTGTTCTAGGTTTCTGTTGTTTCCCTTTCTGTTGTTGTTATGTTGTCAGCAGACTAGTTGTGCGCACATCTGGGTCTGAAGCTGGTTTTATGTTTTATGTTAACTGTTAAGATTATAAGGTATGAAATTTAGGCAAATAGAAATTTTACACAGATATCTAAGTTAATCTTTTGGCGACTCTTACCTTTGTAAATATTATGCATTTGTTTTATACATATACTTAATGTTAAATCTATTATGCTTACAGGTTTTTTTTTTCTTTTATGTAAGATTATTTACTTTAAAGTAATGGATTGTGTGTGTTAAATGTTGGGTATGTTGGTATATGGGGATGAATTGTGTTTATACACTGTGATGTCTATGTGATTAAATGTAAGTTAACACGATGCACCCAGCCGTCGACCCAGTAGCGAGATAACGCAACATGCTGAGTCAACATTTGCATGTTTCAGCCTGTACATTCCATCCAGGTGCATTCGGATCATGTTACGCACATACCGTCGCTACCGGATACGCGTGCAGTGAGCTACTTGGACGAATCAGCATTTCTCATCGTGGGACCAGCGGTTTCCTAACGGGAAACATGTATTCATTAAGTTAGTCTTAATCCAGACGTCGTACGGAGAATAAAGTAATTGCTAATAACTTGCGTGTTTCATTTAGTAAGTCGAACAGGGGGTGTGCCTACGGGCACACGTTCGCGTTTTTTTAATATCCTCGCGAAGGATATCTTTAACTGGCGCCCGAGCAGGGACCGGCATAAATACTGTACCCTCTCATCTGTGTGATAGATGTAAATACCCTTAAATGTGGGATCTGCAATCGATACGCTCTTGTGAGTGCAAATGGCTGTACCCATGAGAACAAAGTCACTATTTCGATTAGCTACAACATCCTTCCGACATAGCCATGGGAACATGTCAGAGATCCAATACGATAGAGAGTACAGTAGTGAAGATCGATCGTGCCATGAGTAGGTTGTGTGCAATCATAAACGCTCGCATCCAAAAGGGATAAACACGACACTTCCATTGCCGGCTCCCACGTGAAATAACCTAACGAAAGTGACATTACTTTTTGTTTCTCCCTCAGAAGATTATTCTCTAATCCTTCCAGCAATACTTAAGATATAATACCTACTACACGGATATGTTCCTTTTGTGAGTGCTAAACCAATTTCTTCACCTTAATATAAAAGAAAACCAAGAACAAAAGCGAATTGCAGTAAAATACGTGAATAGTTAAATTGGTGAATTTCCTCAAAAGGAAAAGCTAAATCGCAAAGTGTAGCCAAATTCATAACTAGTTAAATTTGTGAATTTCCCCAAGAACAAACGATAAAACGCAAAGTGTAGTATATACAAGATAGTTAAATTCGTGGATTTCTGAAGGATTCAGCAACTATAAATTAAAATAAATTTTTGAAAGAAAAATAAATTCAAAGGTGCGGTGTATCGCTGTGAAGAGCAAGGAGGGAGCGACAACGGATATATCCAGAATTTATTTATCATCAAAAATAAAAGTTTATAAAAAAGGTTTTCAAAACCAAATATCCAAAAAAAATTAAGGTGCAACATATAGTAAAATGTACTAAGTTCAGTGCAATATCTGAGTAATTTAGAGTGCAATACTTAATTAATTCAGAGCACGAAATAAAAAAATATATTTGATTAATAAAAGGCACACTTGGAGGCCCTTAACCCAGGTAACATCTCTTAAATATTGAATATATTTCATATTACAGAATATTTAAATTTTAAACATATATAATTATACGTATATTGACATGGAAGCAATTCAAACCGTGGTGAAAGAACTCACAGGTGCTGTGAATAACTTTCACGATAGACTCAGATCTATCGAGTTGAGAATCCAACAATTGGAAAATCGAAGGTAGGTTGTAGAAGAACCAGCTGCTGTCGAAGGACCACCACCATTACGTGGCCCGGAGACGGAGTCCGAATTAAAGGAAATTGAAAAACTTCCTGACTGCGTTAAAGAACTACAACCCTTTGACGGTGATCCAACGCAGTATGTCTCTTGGATTCATACTGTTGAAGGGATCCTAAAGGACTTCTCTATAATAAGAGGGAAGCCAAAATATCGTGCAATATTGCAGCACGTTCGACAAAAAATAAGGGGCAGAGCCGATTCAGCTCTGATATCCTACAACATATTCGACAACGATTGGTTAGAAATAAAAAAGTGCCTTTCGTTGCATTACGCCGACAAACGCGACATTAGGACTCTGGAGCACCAGCTCAATCAGCTCTCACAAAAGGGTTCGAAGCTAGACGAGTTTTATGCAACGGTGAATCATCAGTTTTCACTGATAATCAATAAAATTAAATCTGAATCATACTCACCGGAGACGGTATGTGCCTTAGTCGAGACGTACCGCAATAGGGCGTTAGACGTATTTATACGCGGCCTAAACGGCGATTTATCACGGATGCTCATAGTGCAAAAACCGAGGACACTTCCAGAAGCGTACTCGGCTTGCCTTGAAATCCAGAACCTAAACTTTCGCAGTCATGCAATACACCCTACAAATACACATAATACTGTTACTGCACCCATGAATCAATCTTTCCGCCAAGAAGCGAGACCTCCATTGCCTTACAAAAGATTCCAACGTTATTCATTTGACAGGGCTCATCAGCCGCATTCTTCAGGTATGAACTCTAATGATAGTGGTGCGCCTCCACGACCAACGGCACCTAAGCCCCATGAAAAAATGGAGACATCTGTTCAATCACGGCATGTGAATTATATGAACCGGCCACAAGGACCCAATACTTTCAAAAGAAGGAGTAGGTCTGATAACCATCCTCAAAAATACCAGAGACTATTCAATACCCAAACCATCAAAGACGACACAACTGAATTATATGACCAGGTTGCCGAAGAAGAAGTAGGCGACGAGATAAATTTTATGACAGGGGCCCATCCAGCGTACCATATATAGTGTACAACACGCGGGATGGGAAGAAACTCAACTTCCTCGTTGATACAGGAGCGAAATTTTATAAGCCCTTCTGTATCTCAAAATAGCACCACGATTGTCAAACCATTCAAAGTTCATTCCGCAGGAGGCAATATACAAATAACCCAGAAAGTAACTGCGCGGTTTTTTAAAAATATCGGAAACGATACGCTACTTACATTCTATGTCTTACCCGGATTATCATCTTTTGATGGCATCATCGGAGATGATACATTGAAAGAACTGGAAGCGGTGATAGACAGGAAAACTAATATACTTACCCTTAAACCACACATAAAAATCCCTCTGATGGAAAAACTGTCTGAGGAAGTCAATATAGCTTTAGACGAAAGTCTCTCCGAAGCCACAAAAGATCGGCTTAAGTCTCTCATAAACAAATACCATCCTATTTTTGGTCCAATTTCCGATAGTGAAATCATTAATACTGCGGTAAAAGCAGAAATTAGAACATCCACTGATGAAGCTATCTACACGAAGAGTTATCCTTACCCTGCATGTATGCGGCAGGAAGTAGAAAATGAGATTAATAAGTTATTGGAGGAAGGAATTATTCGACCATCAAAGAGTCCGTATAATTCACCAATATGGGTAGTGCCGAAAAAACCCAAGCCAACGGGTGAAAAGCAATATCGTATGGTCATTGACTATAAACGGCTTAACGTTGTAGCGATATCAGATACCTACCCCATACCGGACATCAATTCCACTCTTGCCAGCCTTGGTTCCGCAAAATATTTCACGACGCTTGACCTCACGTCGGGATTTCACCAGATCCCGATGAAACCCTCGGATATACCAAAGACAGCTTTCTCGACGATGAACGGGAAGTATGAGTTCCTCCGGCTACCGTTCGGTCTCAAAAATGCGCCTGCCATCTTCCAGCGCATAATCGACGATGTACTCAAAGAGTACATAGGTAAAATCTGTTACGTCTATATGGATGACGTAATTGTCTTTGGCAACAATGACGATGATCACCTTAAGAATATAGATACGATCTTCTCCAGGCTGCGTGAAGTGAATTTAAAGGTGAACCTAGATAAAACGAACTTTATGAAAACGCAGGTCGAATTCTTAGGGTATGTGATAACACCCGATGGAATCAAGCCTGACATGAAAAAAGTCGACGCTATCGAGCGAATTTTGCCACCCGTCAACCTCAAGGAACTAAAAAGCTTTCTCGGCCTGACCTCATATTATAGGAAGTTTATCCGCGACTACGCTAAGGTTGCCAAGCCTCTGACGAACCTCACAAGGGGTGAAAACGCGCAGGTTAAGGCAAATGAGTCGAAGCGAGTTCCTATTAATCTAGACCATGAGGCGTTGCAAGCCTTCAATGATTTGAAACTTCTGCTGACCTCATCAGAAGTTCTCGCATTCCCTAACTTTGAAAAGCCGTTTAACCTCACCACTGATGCTTCCAACTACGCTATAGGGGCCGTACTATCGCAGGGAGAATCAGGCACAGACAGACCCATAGCGTACATTTCACGTTCCCTCAACAAAACCGAGGAGAACTATGCCACAAACGAGAAAGAAATGTTGGCTATAGTGTGGGCTCTGGATAACTTGCGATCATATGTATACGGCGCAAAGAACATCAAGATATTCACTGACCATCAGCCACTGACTTTCGCCTTGGGCAATAGAAACTATAACGCGAAACTAAAGCGTTGGAAAGCGCGCATCGAAGAATACAATTGTGAACTAATTTATAAGCCAGGCAAATCCAACATTGTGGCGGATGCCCTTTCTAGACTAAAAACACAGATCAACCACCTGTCTGACTCTGCAAACGCAGAACCCGCACCAAGTTCTAATATGGTAAATGAAGATTCCTCCACGGACACTGCCCATGAGGGCAACTCAAGCACAGAAACCGCTCAAGGGTGTAGTTCATGTACCGACACAGCTAGTGAAGGGGGAATTATGCACAGCGCTGAGCAAGACAGCTCTGATCTGATACCCCATGTGGAAGTGCCAATAAATGTCTTTAAGAACCAAATAATAGTCAAGGTCGGCAGAGGGTTAGAAATTCACGATGAACCTCACCCCCGATTCTCGCGCCACTATGTCGTATTGGAAAATCCTACAAAATCGAATCTTGCGGGTATTCTGAAGCAAAAACTTCAACCGAATATTCTTAACGGAATTAAAATTCCCGAGTCTTGCCTTGGGCTACTTCAGGAAGTCTACCTGGAAAACTTTGTTAACTACAAAATAAGAATAACACAGAGAATAGTCGAAGACGTTAAAAACGAGGAGCGCGTCGCTTCACTTATTGCCGATGAACACAGTAGAGCGCATCGAAATCCTAGGGAAAATAAAGACCAACTCCTCGAGAAATATTATTTCCCCAGAATGGCTAGTCTGATAAAGAAATACACAAGCACCTGCGAGATATGTAAATTAAATAAATACGACAGACACCCCCTCAGACCTGAATTTAAGCCTACGCCCGTTCCATCGTATCCTTGTGAAATTTTACACATGGATATAATGGAAATCCAAAATGAAAAATTCTTAAGTTGTATTGATAAGTTCTCCAAAATTTGCCAAGCTATTTCATATTAAGAATAGATCAACGCTCCATTTGAGGGATAAAATAACAAAAAACCCGCATTATTTTACTGTTCCTAAAATACTTGTCACGGATAATGAACGTAGTTTTCTTAGCCCAATTATACTGAACTTTATCAGGGCACTGGGCATAGAACTCTACCAAACACCTGTTCATCGCAGCGAGGTGAATGGACAAGTGGAGCGATTCCACTCGACAGTTTTGGAAATTTATCGATGCCTTAAGCCCGAATATAAAGGACTACGAGTTAAAGAATTATTAAATATAGCGGTGGATAGATACAATAACAGTATCCACTCCGTAACAAAACGGAAACCATCCGATATATTTTTTAATAGATACCAGAGGGTTAATTATCAAAACCTTGTGGACTTCCGGGCTAAGGTTGACCGAGACCTGAGGGGGGCAATCATGAAAAAACAAAAAGCGGCCATTTTGCATCTTAATAAAAAAAGAACAAGCCCTAAAACTTATAAAAAAGATGATGTCGTCTTTAGACGGGTTAAGGGTATCCAAGCAAAAAATAAGCCTATATTTAAGAAAGAAGTAGTTGCTCGAAATAATAAAGTAACAGTAACTACTACCGATGGGCGAAGAGTCCATAAGACTCATATCAAAAACATATGATTGACGTTTGAATTGTTAAATCTCAATTATTAAATAGCCACTCTTAGGCCTCATGGTCGCATACCCCAAGAAATAACTAATAATAAAAAAAAAAAAAAAAAAAAAAAAAAGTAGAAAGAGTGTGCATAGATTTAAGTAACAATAACCATAATATGTAATTATGAACATTCATAAAAACTATAAGTACACGGGTATCATTCAGTTATAAAATTTTTCACATACATACTTCTATCATATATCCACATATTAATTACCTTAGCTGCAAATCTAATCAAATCCAATACATATCCTTAAGCACAACCAGAATATTCGCACATATTTTTCAGAATAACCTTGCTAGCCACAGTCAATGGACTCCAGCTGTTTAACTACGAAGCACCTATTGCTACAATTAAAGATGGACAGGGCCGAATCATAGACGGATACTTCAAACTGGTACACGTAATTGATCTGAAGAAACTCGAACGCATGGTAGAAGGGGTAGCGAGCGCAGTAAGTGCTACCATTAAGGAATCGGAAAGGAAAGCAGTCGTCACATTTCATTTAACGCAAATAAACGACCGGTTAAGCCTACTGAAAGGCGGGTCTCGTAAACAGAAGAGGTCTATCAACTGGATTGGTTCGGCTTGGAAATGGATCGCAGGAAACCCCGACGCTGGGGACTGGGACAAGATCCTTCAGAATAAACATGGAATAACGGAAAACAACAACCACCAGTACAAAATCAACGAAAAACTGTTTGGCGTGACAAAAGAAATAACGGAAAAGATCAATTGGATAATTACCAATTTCAACAAAATTAAAGCAAATAGCACAGACAAATTTGAACAAGATATTCTGAACCAAATCCTTATAATTAAGGGAGAGACCAACGATATAGTTCGCGCATGCCAGATGGCAAAAAGTGGTATCATTAACACCAATCTGTTAGACAAGGAAGAAATAGGTAGGATCATCAGTGAAGTCGAAACCTTGCCATACGAAAATGAAATTCAGGCAATAGAATATGGGAAGCCATCGGTTTTTTCCAACAACTCGGTCTTGCTGTACGTTCTCTCTATGCCTAAGGTGAGAAAGGACGAGTTCAACTTGCTACTAACTAGAGCATCGATTATTAATGACAATCAGGTTGACCTCGGATTCCGAAAAATGCTGCTCAACTACAAAGAAACGTTTGGAATAGTGGGCCACTGTTTCTCCATTAATAATTCAACTATATGCGAGGAACAAGCTATTCAAAAAAATTCCTGAAGACGACTGTATACCACGAATCCTAAAAGGGGGACATGCTAAGGGTGAAATCGTATCCAACAATATTTCAACCTCCTTGATGGGCACATTTGTAATCCGGATGACTAATGAAACCATACGTCTGAAGGATAGATCATTCTCAAGCAGCATCAGTACAGCTGTACAGGTTTTACCTCCAGTGTTGACGAACATCACCTCCCAATCTGGAAAAATTGCCTTAGAGTATGTACACAGCCTCAGCGTTGCCAATATAGAACGCCTGGATGACCTCACGAAGAAGACCAGGATATCTTCCGTTACGGATGCTACAATTCTTTTGGCAATGATACTTGCCGTATATTTCATCTGGCGGAAAATTTACGGTAAGGTAGAACTACCAACGGTAAACTCGCCGGTTGCAAGGACAAGCGCCTCAGATACAGAGGCTCGACCACAGGTGTCCTTTCCACGTCCACTGCAGACCCGCTTACCCGTTTCTTTTTCCACCTATGATCTACCGGACGTAGATCTTTGAAGGGGGAGGAGTTAACACGATGCACCCAGCCGTCGACCCAGTAGCGAGATAACGCAACATGTTGAGTCAACATTTGCATGTTTCAACCTGTACATTCCATCCAGGTGCATTCGGATCATGTTACGCACATGCCGTCGCTACCGGATACGCGTGCAGTGAGCTACTTGGACGAATCAGCATTTCTCATCGTGGGACCAGCGGTTTCCTAACGGGAAATATGTATTCATTAAGTTAGTCTTAATCCAGACGTCGTACGGAGAATAAAGTAATTGCTAATAACTTGCGTGTTTCATTTAGTAAGTCGAACAGGGGGTGTGCCTACGGGCACACGTTCGCGTTTTTTTAATATCCTCGCGAAGGATATCTTTAACTTGTATGTATTTTATTTTGGGTTGTAGGTGATCTTCCGTTGACGATTTGCGGCAACAGGTCGTTTGATCTAACAAAGAACCGAGTTGCCTCGTGTAATGTGAAAATTACTGGAAATCACTCGTGCGCGTTTAATGGAAATATTCCTGCGATTGGGGTGGAAATTGTTAAAAAAGCTTTTCACACCATTAAATATATAGATTACGCTTACCGTATCTAATTTTTTTAGATATATTTGATCTACGTGATCAGTTTAGTTTCCTTGACTAAGACTAGTGCTTAGTTTCGCAGATGCTCTATTTTTTTCCCGCAATTTAGAGAATTTACTTTAGTACCCACTGATTACTTCATATAATTTGTTCAATTTATCTAAGAAAATTATTTATTTTTGTTTTTATTTTACTTTTTCATGTTTAAATTTTGTTTTTGTAGATGATGAATGACTTACTTTAAGGCTAAATAATTACCACTTGCATGAATGGCTTATTATGAAAGGGCTGTCACACTGGTAAGATGCATTATATATATGCACTTGGCGGAAGTGAGTATGCGCAGTGTGGTGAAAAGTGCGTATGCCAATGTATACAGCGGTTGTAGCAAGTTTAGTCATTACCATGTATTTACCGTGTATTTTTATTAGGCAATACAACTTCAAAATCGACGACAATCAGTATAATAGAAAATAGTATTTTCACGGCGTACGCTACAAGATGAATATAAATTTTTTTTCTTATACTTCTTTATTTAATTCCAAGCTAAATTAATCCTTATGAATACATTTTTTTTAAGATTAAAGGCCTACTTCAATAAAAAATGTTGGGGGCATTTTTAATTTTTGGTTTGGGGCCATTTTTCATTTAGACTTAAAAACAGAATGGTAAGCTTACATAATATTCTTTAAGGTTATTGCTGATAATTACTACGGAAACCCTGTGAAAGCTTTGGTCAGAATAGCTCCTTACGGAAAAGAAAAGAGTGCGAATGAGAGCCAAACATCCCTATTTTCCCTGTACTGCCAATTTATAGTCCTACAGTGCTTTAAAGTAACACCATTTCTTCATTAGAGAAATATTTAAGAACGTTTGTGAAAGCTAATGCTATAAATTATCGAAGAGTGGGTGGGCGGGCGTAGGGAGGGGGATAAGACCTAACGCCCTTTATAGCACAAATATTGCGCCACAAACGCCCATATTTATATAAATTCAACAGCAACAAACAATTTAGCAATATTTTGGGCTTTTTGAAATTTTTTAATTTGACCGTTGTTGTTTTATTCGATAAAACCTAAAGCCTTTCAGAAGTCTGGCAAACATTCAAGAGTACGAACTGTCATGAGAAGCTTCTCAAAAATAAATTGCCGTTCGGAATCGGCATTAAACAGTATGTCGCAGCCATACACGCCTACAGACCGGAACCCAACTCGTATTGCAATAAAAAGGAACGATATAATGTAGTCGTATCCTTCCCATACGCGCACAAGAAGCACACGAACGCTTCTATTCCAACTCATTGCTTAATACTGATCTCTTTGTCCTGATTGAAATAAAGTTTCATACGCACAAAGTGTGTGTCTCTATTAGTGACGCGAGGCGAAAGCCAACCGCCTTAACCGATTTTTGAGAAGACTATGTACATTTACTTAACCTTATTTGATGGATACGTGGGCGGGTTTTTGTGTCCCATCCATCCACCGCATGAGACTTTGATGCCACTTCACTTAAAGCGGCAGCCGCAACATCAAATATTGAAAAAGTCTTCGTATTTGACTTCTGTATTACTGTAAATTTCGGTGACAAAGTTTTTTCTGGGGTTTTTTTTCTCTTTCGCTTTCTCAGCGCTTCTGAGTGTAAATGTAAAAATAAGGATTCTAAACGCTAATTGTAACTTGAAAGTAAGTAGAAGACAAATATACATACTCTTTCTCGGTGTTATGTTATGTCAATGTTGTCCTCTGGAATGAAGATTGCGCGCACATACAAGCACGCATGCATAACAAAACATGTTGATATGTCAAACCTATGTCGACATCGTTTCATGGGTACCTACATATAACAGTTACCAGCATAGCAATTTATAAAATTTATTCCAAGAAGATTTTGCCTCGTGCATCCGCTTAGGCAGGTCTATAAAACTGGAGCACTGCGAATTCATCCATTCAAACGCATGCCAGATGGAGAAAGGAATGTGCCACAAGCATTGGCCCGGCATAGCTAAGAGACAATGGTTTATTTGAAAATTCTGTGGTGTCAATGGATTTCAATAAACGTCCGCAAGTTTAAATTGTTGCCGTGGCCAGGAGAGAAAAATTTCACAAGAAAAGAAATCGGACGAGAATCTGGAATCCCATACACATTCTATGCGCTTCGATTAAATTTGATTAAAGACTTTTTGTTCGGAATGTACGTACGAAAGAGCTATACCTTGTGGAACGTGCAATCGTTAAAGAAAGCCTATCTTTAGGTGATAGTTATTGGGGGATATATTGACAATGAGAAAGAATCCGATTTGTCGTTTGGACTTAAATTTCTTAAATTTCCTTTTCAATAGTCCGGTACTATTTTTGATTTCAAAATCAACCTCCCTACGAAGCTAATGACAACAGTTCCACTGCATGCCACGGAGTAAAATTTGTATTAAAAATTTAAATATTACATTGAGCCGTGGTAGAACCTTTTTTTTTTGTTAGTGATATCTTCGTCTCCTTCGAATTCTGCAAGCCTAATGGACTATTGATGAAGGGCCGAACTTGAGTAACCCAGCCATGCATATTTAATGGCTGGGGAAGTATCTTAAGAAAAACTCCAGTTCAGCTTTTAATGGTTAATTACAAGTCGCAAAAATGCTAATTGAAATCAATTATTCTGATATCCCAAAGTCAGAGAACCTCTCATTCCAATTCGATGGGCAAACCACCTCAGGTAGGTGGATAAATATTTAGGGGGATGATTTATTTTCAAAAGAAAAATGATGATGAAATTTTAACTTTTAAACAAAGTCAAATATTTACTTTGCAATTGATTTTGATTTTGATTTTGGAAAACAATAAACAAAAATTGTACGATAAGTTTTTTGAAGATGATAGTTGATTGTACTGCGTGGAGTTTAGATGATGTCCTAACAGGGAGCAAAGTAAACTTATGGACAAAGTTTGTACTTTGTACTTCGAATAAAAATATATATGAGTGTGTGCGATAGACGATAGACTTGACCCTGAACTTTATGACCGAAATAGAAAATTGTTCCTCCGATAAAAAATAATTTAAATGTTAAAGACAGTGGCGGTCCCACTCCACCCCGAACTGTGGAATTGTATATGTATCTGCCGAAGAATTTTTCTCTTGAATCGACCAAAGATATTTTCATTCGGTTAAGGAAGAGTATATGTTTCAGATCCGTGAACCAAGACTGGGACTATCAAGGTCTTATATAGATTCTGCTTATTTATTCGTGAAAGGGTCTGTGATCTCGGACATCTTGCGATTTCTTGGTCTTTGAAACGGAGGCTCAGTCGTCCTTGTCGTCTCGACATCCCGGGCATCGGACTCCAGTATCTTCTCGGAGCTGTATAGCAGCACTTTTTGACTTTCAAGTTAGGTTTTAAGGATCTCCACTAAGTTGTCACTCGCAGAGTTAATGTTAACCCCCAAGGTAGACGAACTCCCTAACCACCTCAAAGTTGCTGCTATCAATAGTTATGTTGTGTCCTAGACGAGTTTTTTTATCTGTATTAGTTTAATACAAGCAATACTTAAAACTAACTTGAATTCTTGAGGTTAACATTTAAATTCTTTAAAACTACTTAAGTCTAATTCGATTAGGAGGTATGCTAGGGACAGTAGCGGTAGGTTCTGAGGCTCTCTTTGTTTAAGTGGAAGTCGAAAAGGTTTTGCATACTATAGGGTGATCCATTTCGAGGTTCCCTACTTTTTTAAAGAAAAAAACACAGAAAATTCAAATTTAATGGAGAATGTTTATTATCATTTGAAAGACCATTCTTTGGCATTTATTTTTTTAAGATTATGTCTATCAAATGTTGGCCGATGCTACGTCGCAGATGGTCCATCCGTTGAGTCCAATTTTCGATCCCTCGTTCGAGCATTTCGACTGGTAACTGGCGAATGACACGCGTGATGAATTGAAGCGGGTTTGTCGGCATAAGCTTTTGACTTTACATATCCCCACAGGAAAAGGTCTAACGGTGTGATATCACACGATCTTGGTGGCCAATCGACCGGCCCAAAGCGTGTAATTATGTGCTCAACGAAATTTTCTCTCAATAAGTCCATTGATTGATGCGATGTGTGGGAAGTGGCGCCGTCTTGCTGAAACCAAATGTCGCCGAGATCACGAGCTTCAATTTCAGGAATCAAATAGTCGGTTATCAAGGCACGATAGCGGTCGGCATTGACGGTTACGTTCGCACCGGCATAATTTTTAAAGAAATATGGACCGATGATTCCACTGGCCCACAAACCACACCAAACCGTTGTTTTTTCTGGATGAAGTGGCAGTTCTTCAATCTCTTCAGGTTGCTATTCGTCCCAAATGCGGCAATTTTGTTTGTTTACATACCCATTGAGCCAGAAATGGGCCTCATCGTTAAACAAAATTTGCCTCGAAAACGTCGGATCTTCTTGGAACTTTTCAAGAGCCCATAGAGCGAAGCGATGTCGCTTGTGAAGGTCGAGCGGCTTCAGTTGTTGCACAAGCTGTATTTTGTACGCTTTCAATTTAAGATCTTGACGTAAAATGCGCCAAGTCGTTCCATACGTCAGTCCGAGTTGCTGCGAACGGCGCCGAATCGACTCTCTACGGTCTTCGTGTACACTCTCAGCTACGGCCGCTATATTTTCTTCACAGCGTGCTGGACGGGGTCTATTTGGTCGAGTATTATCCAATAATGAATGCTGGGTCTCAAAATGGGTGATGGTGTTGCGAATAGTACGCTCAGTAGGCCGATTATGTTGACCATAAGTTGAGCGAAGTGCACGAAACACATTCCTCACAGAATGTGAATTTTCATAATAAAGTTGAACAATTTGTAAACGTTGTTCACGCGTAAGTCTTTCCATTATGAAATGCCAAACAATACTAAACAAAAATAACATGACAGCATGACACGACTCACACGTGATCTGTCAAAAAAGGCTATTGAAAAAAGTATCTCTACTTGGATCACCCGTTATTAGTTAAACTTAGCATGCGCGTTAGGGGTTATCCATATCCATAACTTGTTTGATGATAGTTAATTTTAAGGAGAGGTACCGATCGAAGATTGTTGGGGTAAGTGTTGAGGATAAATTGTTGGAGAAGTAAAAGACAATCGATATTCCCGGATAGAAGCTGATGTATAATGTATATTCGAATGAGGTGATAGGGCGACCAAACTTAGCTAGTATATTCAAGAATGTGCCTAATGAATATGGACGCATCAATGTGTTATCTAAAATTCAATTGTTTATCAAAGATAACTCTGAGATCGCGCAGTGAATCTACTTGGGGAACAAGTTCATTGTTGATCTAATATGTTCTAGGAGGGAGCGCGAATTGTTTACGGGAATATGTAATAGCTTGACACTTAATCGCATTCAGTTCAAGCAACAGATAATGTCAATATCGTCCTCATGCGCCATTTGCTGAGCAGATGTGTTGACGATTGTGGTTTCTGTTTTGACACATGACCTGCGCACTATCTACTTACAATTGAAGAAATAATGTGACGGCAAATCTTCTTGCCGAAATTCGGTGTTCAGATGAGCTGCTGCCAAACTTTATATTGCACCGCGTGTTTTCTAGGGTCTTTCGAAATAGCTGGATTCATTTTGTCGGGATCGCAAATTCGGCCATCTCCATGAAGAGCTGAAATAAAAATAAATAATAGGCGTAAACGACCCATACAGGACCTAAAGCCTAGCTTCTCCAACCATTGTGTGTGCGAAGTTATATTTTTGACACGAATGGCGGGACCTACAGTTTAATGCCGATTCCGAACGGCAATTTATTTTTGAGAAACTTCTCATAACATTTCTTACTCTTCGATATTTGTCAGACGTTCGCAAGAGGTGGGGCAGCGAATAAAAACTTTCAGGTGGTACAGGTTTGGATTTGAACCGGCGACCTCCCGCTTAGTAGTCCAACGCACTTAGTTCAATTTTAATGCTTTTTATTGGTTAATTCATTGATTCTTAGATGCTAGACAAAAATGCTTAAAACTAGCTTAACTAGCCTAACTATGTTATTCAAATTTAAACTTACTGGCCCTATGCGGGCGCTCTAAGATAAACAAAATTAATGAACATTGCCTTTCGACTTAACCTTACTTACATTTAGTATTTAAAATTAAATAAAAATAACTCTTACAACTAAACTTAGAAAATTTATTTTTAAAAACTTAGTAACCGAACATGTTTTTGTTTTGTGTGTCTTATAACTTATCTTAACTATGCTGCATAATTATATATGCACTTTTTTTTTTTTTTTAATTTGAAACCTAACCTAAAAGCCACGTGCTGTGCCTATCTTACAACTAAAACTTAAAAACCTTAAAACTACCACCTTCTTAAAATATGTAGTTGAGTCGCCTGTCCACAGTTGTCCGGGCAACGTGGAAGATTAACAGATCAGACCTGCCTGATCAAAGTAGAGGAATGCTTATGGGGGGACAAAGACGCTAGACGCACCCTCTCATGGTACATATAATTGGGGTAATAAGCCCCGAAGATCAGGTTATTTTCGCTTATTCTTTTTAGTATCCCTAGTGGCCATAGACAACGGGGTTCTGAACAGAATAGTTTCCGACTTGATTTTCGACTTCCAGTCGTCGCAATATCGTTGAATCTTATCGAAGTCACGTTGCAATAGAGTTGCAATAACGTCGATCTATTGTATCATGCCCCGCCTTGAAACCGAATTGGTTATCAGGAACTATTTTATTCTCCTCAACCCACTTAATCTGTTGGTGACTTTTTCGAATACCTTGCTGATGTTTGGAAGGAGACTTATCGACCGGAGATTGCCGGATTGGAATTGTCCTTTCCCCTTTTGGGAATCGGGTGTACCCACAGCTGTCTTCCAGTGCTCTGGATAATGTGCATTATTCAGTGCATTCTAAACAGGATGCGGTATATTTCCACCGCTTCTAGAGGAAGATGTCGAAGCACAATGTTAGATATTCCATCGCCTCCAGTAAAACCGGCATTCTCTGATCGCCAGTGCTCTATATCGCTTCGTAGGTAGAAGTTGTGCACAAGGACTCTATTTTCTAGGTCGTGGTTCGGGCGAATGCTAGTATTTACCTTATACACTTCCTCAAAAATAGTTCCTATAGCCTCCACTTTCTCTTGCGGATCTTCAATCACAAAAAAGTCGTCATCATCCAAAGCGTTAATTGGATCTATTCCTCCTAAATATTTTATTAATCTGGGGGAACATACTCGAGTTATCGGACTTGATAGCTCGAATCTTGTTGCCCCAGTGCAAATTGGCCGACCGCCTATAATTCGCTTTAATTAATATTCGGATGTTCTTTATCAACGACTTCAGCGTCCTAACTTCCAAGTTGTGTCTGTCAGTAAACTGCCTATGCAAGTTTTCGAGTCTTGTAAGCAGTCTACTTTTTTGTACATGCAGTGCGTCGATTGTTGCGTTGCGGTAAACGTTGTTCGTTGGTCGATACCAAGGTATCTGACTGTCTATTGTTCGTATAATTGTTTCGTCCATTTTTTAAAGGTACCTGTCAATCTCCTCGTTTGACAGGTTCCTATTGAACGGTGGTTAGAGCTAGTTCGAGGAGATTGCTCTTGTCACGTCTAAACGCACTTAACCACTAAACCGCTGCACCTCCATGAAGAGCTCCTGGTGATAAATGCTATCATTCGCGTCTTTGAAGTCAATGAAAAGATCGTGTGTCTCAAGTTGAAATTCGTTCGACTTTTCCAGGATTTGCCTCAGTGTGAAGTTTTGGTCTATTGTCGATCTGCCGCACTGATACGTGTCGATTAGTGTCTGGCAGAGTGTAGAGATGTCGCTTTCAGGCATAAAAGCATCACCGGATATGCTTACTACCCTAACTACCTTAAAGGCAGGTGTCGATTATTGTAAAAGTATATGCTGCTACCAGCTCAGTGAAATAATTGAGCAGACTTTTGAAAGATTGTACCTCGCGGCTTTTGAGTTTTATACAATTCTTTTAGGTATGGAAGTCACCTTTATTGACTTGAAAGGTTTCGGTTAAATCCTTAGCGACTCTGATACAGCATATAGATGCTGTCGCGATAAAAAAGGGGTAATTATTCCTGGAGAAGCACTTCTCTATTTCCTCACTCGCGTACTTCTTATGCTCTTCTTTTACCTTCCGAAGAAGCCGATATTTTTCGTTTCTCTTTTGATCGGTAAAGCTTACCAGCCACTCTAGTCTTATAAAGCGCCGCTTTGCAGACATATTGATTTGCTGTACGTTCATATCTGCAATCTTCATTAAACCGATCGGTGGTTTCATAGCGGTGGTTAATGTAAGCCCAGCTCATTATTTGAAGCGCTCCTGATAGCTTTACCGAATCTCTATACTACTGGTCTTCCTAACCTAAATATTCACAAGGCAACTGTCATGTCCCTTTCTCAGTAATGAGGTGAAAAATCCGTGTGCTTGCTTTAGGACTGTTACGTCGCGCAGCCAAACCGATAAGCCCAAACTATTGTCATGGACATGGAATCCGCTTTTATCTGAGGCTATTGGTCGATTTGCAGCTTTGTCTTTGTTCCATGTACCAGCAAGGAGGGCTAGACCACTGGTACCCCTTGGACAGAAGAATCCGAAAATTTTGGAGTCAGTAATACGCTTCGTCTTTTCCAACATCGTGGTTCAGTGTTGGAAATCCCCTATCGAACATGAGGGATAACACTAGATACTAGATCGGCATTAATGCAACTGTAAACGCCACCGTTGATTTCATCGTTAGAATTGGTCCAGCTTAAGTAAAAGGGTGTGCTTTATTATTCATTACAATCCTAGATTATTTGATTGGAGGGTAAGTGACGGACCCTTAATACTGCAATTATCATTTGCTAAATACCCTGCAACGAAAAAGTACTAGCTAACCACAATAGTGCTGCAAACACAATACATAGCTGTCAAATATTGAAACATGGTTTCCATGTTGCAAGCTACGGCATAAGTCAGGTCAATCTTTTGGAGGCGAATTTAAAATTATTATGAATTAAAAAAAAATTCTGGAATGGGTAGATATTGACTTGAATAAAAAAGATGACAAGTGACAAATGACACATGACAAATGAAATAAGTGCAACACCCTAATCAACAATCTATGTCAACTTTTAATTGTCAACTGTCAGGCAGACAGCTTAAAGTTTTATATGTCAACTTTCATCGGTCATTCGTCAGCTGTCACCTGTCATCTGTCAGAATGAAAAACATATTAAAATTTGATGTAACCAGAATTCACACGACGATGTAAATCGCTAAAGCTTAAAATATAGGAAATTATATTCAAATAATTTTTTTCTGTTTGCAAAACCACATCAAATCTCATATATGATTTGAAAATCCAAAGTGATCATCTTATATGAAACTTTTATGCGGATCCCCTTGGCATTGTCTTGATGCAACTTAAACGAATTACATACAAATAATCCCTCGTGCATAGCACATATGTACTGTACATACATAGCACTGCAACTCTCAACAACTCTTTTCCTCAAATGCAATTACCAAGTCTGTGCATTGAAAAGATACAACACAGCGACATGGTATCGCTAAAGTAATAATCTCCTCTTTAAATTAAATTGAATTGTTCACAGTTTACCATACCATAACCATTGCCGTAATTTAGAAGACACTAATAAATTACTTACATAAGTTAGTGCACCCTCTCAACCCAGGGGTAGAGGTCAGCGCCGCAGTTATCCACCTGACAGTTTTAAATTTCCAGCACCAGCACCACCATTTTATTTCTCGCTAACCCCACTGTGCTGTTGCTTCTCTGTGTTAATGATGGTGTGGTGAAAATAAAGCCTCGATAGCGTTTCAACATTTTCTTTGCGCTTATCAGCTTATAACGCTGCTGGACACACGACGGGGTGATGATGAAAGCGGCACGAACTGACTCCAACCACCACACAGTGCCGATGCTGGCATCGGCGATTGGTACCACTTGATCTTGGAATCAAATTTAACTTGACGGCCAATTAAAGTTCCCAGTCTCAGTTTTGATCGCGAACGTCGAGGACCGCGGACTACTTGTGCATTTTTTATTTTTCTGCACATTTCTCTATCTCTTTCTTGTCTGGGAGCCTAATTGTTTCATCTCATTCCGACACGTTGCGTGCATCGCGTGTGATATATCCTTATCAGTGTTATCGATTTATTATTTTGATTCGTACATTCACACATTTATATAACCGTGCCGTCATCTGATCGAATCCGTTTTCGAGATTCGAGATTCAGTTTTTTTTAAGTGAAAACTGATCAGTCAGTTTCCTGCAAAATGAGGAAACCACTCAAGTGCTCAGTATTAGTTTGTATGTCATCGATAATTATTATTTATCGTTTTTAAATCAAAGATTCGAGATTTCGAGTTCGAGTATCCCTTTCAATGAATGAGAGCGACGTCGACGTCAGATCTATAATTAAAAATGTATTCGAAAGTTTTTGTTGATGTTGAAATCTTTCGCCGGAAAGATGTTTCGTTCCGTTTTGAGTTTTATTTTATTTTCGTTTGCTCATTCGATAGTGCTTATCAGGAGCAGAGACGAGTAATAGCATATGTTTCGATAATCTCCGACTTGTGGTGTGTGTACACAAAATTAATTGAGATTTTGAAATGGCTCCTCGATTCGTTTTCTTTTCTTTTTGTGTATTGTTTTTTTTTTTTTTTTTGCTTTTTGGTTTTAATTTATGTGTACTTTACCTACCTATTTGTGTTAATTTTGTCATTGTTTCTTGTTTGTTTTTCGATGTAGATTTATTATTAATATTCGATGCTGTTAGCACATTCAATATTATTGGAGTTAAGAAACAAATGCTCTATGAGTACGAAGGGAGTGTAGCGGTAGGAGCAAAATCGCCGCAGGATGATGAACATCCGGCGCCACCAGCATCCGGTTGGATTGTTCGAGGCAAATTGACGTTACAAAGACAGAGTCAAACAACGTTAGCTGCAGCTGTAAGTATCTTTCTATTTTATATGAAATTGAAAACAAAAAAACATTAATTTTCATAAAATTTAATTTTTGGCGTTCAACTAAATTCAACTAATTTTCATAAAACATATTCAAAAAGTGGAACTCAGGAGACCCCCCTAAATCGTTAAAAAAAAATTTAAATTTTTGGTTTGTCGTGAAAAACGTATAAATTTTTAATCAAGTGGCATAAATATTGATGAATACGCGGGTTTAATGAATTGAACCCTCTTTCTGCAGGCCGCAAGTACCGCTCACACAACTTCGTTGCTCCGCTCAGAGTATATGCTTTTCGTCAGGCAGACGCCTATAGCAACAGTGTGTGAAAAAAAGAGGATTTTAAAACTTTCTCAGATTTATTCAAAAATATCCTCAAAATTCAACAAAAACAAATAATTCCTTAAAAAAAATTCCAAAATAAACCTCGCTATTGTATCAATTGAAGTGTAAAAAATACCAAAACAAACCACAGTAAAAGTAGCTGCATTTCGATGAATGCAGCCATACATCCATATTTTCCTGTCATTTCAGTGCAAAAAGTGTAAATTTTAGATCAATAAATTTATTATAAATCTAGCAATTGTCATCTTTTAATGTTTAATAACAAAAAAATTAAAATGAGTGAAAAGATTTCAATCATGAATAAGCCATTTAAGTTATGTTTTTTTTTAGACGCTTACTGAGTATTTTGTTTTGCGTGTGTTTAATACGGTATCAAGGGGAAACGTTGGTGGTGAACTTACTTTTATATGGGCCAAGGAAAATCGATTTGTGTTCTATTAGTGAACACTGGATTTGATTTGTAGAGGGCTAGTAGTAAATTTTTCGCTCATTTACCAATTTCTGTTTAAGAACAGTTTGATAAAGAAGGTTCGCAAAGGAGCTCAATTTGTTTGCAAAGACTCAAGTGGATTGAGAATACCGCTCATACCTGTAGAGCTATATTTAATCGTCATTGTATTTCCTCACCCTGTCGATCTATGACTACGTTTGACCAGATCTGTAAAAGTTTAACACCCATCATACAGTTGTCTAAATCTTATAACGAAATAACAGTAACTCCTTCACATTCTCTAATAAATTGTTAAATAATGAGTGCAGCAATCTTCGTATAAACCCATTTTTTCCAAAAAATCAAGCGATTTTAAAATTTCTAAAAACATTCTGTTGCAGAATTAGAGAAATGGAAAAAACTCAGACAAAAGGATGCGAGTTTTCTCAACGTGATCTATGTGTTTCTTATGAACACATCTTTTTTTTTATTATTATTAAACTTATAAAATAAAATAAACAAACTTAAATGTTTATTCCACATATTTTTTAGTAAAGTAAACTTCAAATAAAAAAGAGTAAAAGTGCAATTTTTAAGAAAAAAATCAATTACAGAGATATTTCCATACTAAAATCAGTTCGAAGAATGTTTACTTCGTCTTATAAGATAGGCTAACAAAGTGGATAGATAAAAGCAATCGTGAGAGTTTTTCAACCTTTTATCATATATTGATCCTTCTCAGTACTGCAAGAAAAAATACATGCAGCGTATTTGAAGTGTCCAAAACATTTTTGTCAGTATATATTCGATTTCTGATATCAATTAGTTCTATAATGTCAGTCTGGTTTGAGTGGAAAGCTGGTATTTTACAAAGTTGTATTCTAGGGTTACAGAATATTGTTATTAGAGTCCTGCTCTGACGATCTGGTACTACTCTTTTTTACCTAAGCTGCAAAATACCAGACTAAAAAATACTGCGAAACATAGTGTTGAAGGGTTCATGTTGACAAAACCAAAATACTGATTTTCGAAGCTCGACAATAAAGCCTTAAGAAAGCTGAAATCTAAAAGGCAAAGATGGAGCTGGAATTTATGTTTAACCGAAAGACTATCGAAAGACTATATCTCTCGGTATGTGCATTTTCGAAGAACAAGCTTCATTAAAATTTGATGTCGCCAAAACGCTGAGAGAAATATTTCAACCCTTCTGATCTTGCTAGAATTTAAAATGCGTTTATTCGCCAAATCTTGATTATAACGCTCATATCTGATCCGATGCACCAATCACGTGTTTGGATCTTCTTCTTCTTTTTTTGTAGCAACAACCAGGTCCTTCCACCTCTCTCTCTGCTTGCAGCTCGATACCTCAGCCGGGACTGAGCTTCCGTCATAACCGTTGACCTGCATGTTGATCTGGGCCTACCAACTCGACGTACACCTTGAGGGTTCCATTGGAAGCACTGCTTCGCTATGTTGTCGTTTGGTTTCCTCAGTGTATGGCCAATCCAGCGTCGTTTTCTCTATTTGATGTCAACATCCACTTTTGTTTGCCCAGTCCTAAGCCACAATTCATTGTTGGTAATCGTTTACGGCCACCGTATCTTTAGGATGTAATGCAGACAACGATTAACAAAAGCTTGTAACATCTCCAGCATGTTTGGAACTACTTGACAGAATTCAAAAGCGCACATTAAACCTTATTGGCGATGGAGTTACTGCGAAATCGCTTGAGCCTCTTAGTCATCGTCGTAATGTCTCCCGTGTGTCATGGTGCTATTGTTACTTACATGACCATCATTGAACATTTTGTTTTACGATTTTAATATGACTAAGAAAACAATATTGGCCTTAAACGGTACCAAAATAAAGCTAATCACTTATAGAATTTTCTACCAACAAAATTACTTAATTTTGATTTAAACTTCTCTTTAAATCTATTTTTATAATTTCACTGATTGAAATCGATTTCATTGAACAGCTGATATTCGTCTTCACAATTTGGAACAAAACCGTTTCACTGATGTTTTGGATTCGCTTTCCATTCTCAACTTAAAACCTTTTACTGACAGCAATTTTTCAGTGATTCAACTGACTTGTCAAAAAATTAAATATCTATTCCACTGATTTATTCCAATGATGCATTTGGATGATAGCTATAACTAGCCTCTAAATGCCTTCATGCACATATTGTGCTACTATCGACATTATAAGGGTGCTAAGGATTCCTTCTGCAAGTATATAAACGAAAGTGCTACGGGAATACTCTTTTTGAGCAATTTTAAAAGATCCGCCTGTGTATGTCCAGTTTGTTAAAAAAAATTCGTAGACTTTGACAAC
Source organism: Ferdinandea cuprea (assembly GCA_963576555.1). Lineage (NCBI taxonomy): Eukaryota > Metazoa > Arthropoda > Insecta > Diptera > Syrphidae > Ferdinandea > Ferdinandea cuprea. The sequence continues at coordinate 96,180,018 of OY754959.1, forward strand.
AGAGCAAGATTAAGTTCTATGCCTTGAATTTTTAGTAAGAAATACTTCTTTTATATTACGAATCAATATGCTCAAATCTGAAATAACTTCAGACTGTTATATCTGTCACACCAATTGTCAGATTGGTAACTGTCAGTGTCATTTTTATTCAGTAGTCTTCTATTACTTGCCGTTGCCTCCCGAAAAGTGCACAGGTTGGACCTTTTTCTTTTTAAAAAAAAAGGGCTAACCACCAAGTTAGTGTCAACCGTATTCTCTATGAAGCCATAATTTATGAATTGTTAGATCGTTGATTCAATGACATAAATGTGGAAGGGACAGGGTTTTTCTGCAGGATGGCGCTGGGTGCCAAGGAAACAATCAAAAGGCTTAATTTCCCATAAAAACGTTTGCCGGGTTATAATAAAACTCTTTTAAAACATAGACACATTTTTCTACACTTTAAAAATGTAATATTACTTTAGCGATATAAAGTTATGCCTCCAAATAGATTTATATTCAAAAATTTACACACAGGCAGCTCCGATTCCGATCTATAAATCATTTGCTTAAAAATACGTCCATTCCACATGTCTTCTAATTCTTTGCAAAAAAACGAAGCCACATATTTATCAAATTGTTGCTGCATACAAACGAAAATGTTTGAACGTTTTCGCTATACAGAATCTCACCGCTGACTTCCGTTCTTATTCTTATTCCTTTTGATTTTTTTTTTAAGTAGAAGACAACTCTATAACATTTTTGCAAATTAAAATTATGTTTCTTATTTTCAAGGAAGCAATCTTTTTAGCGAATTCCAGTAATCATCCGGTTGAGATAAAGTGCACCAAAGGGAGATAAAAGTTAGCACTCAACAACAATTTAATGTTTAGAATCGGTTTGCGAATAATTTTCGCAAAAAATGATAACGCGAGCGTGGGAAAATTATTTCCTCTGTTCTTGTGTGTGTGTGTATTTGACACTTACTCAGTCACATTTGAGAGCGCTTGAGTAGATTTCAAGCGTTCTTAATTACATTGTCGGTTGAAATTTGATTGTTCTTATCATGAACTTCGTCATAGTCATGGTTTGAACCACAGATAAGGACCAACTTCTGATTAAAATGCAAATGACCACCACCAAGCAACATAATTGTCGGGCTACATGTCATTAGCATCACTTCCACTTTAATTGTTCGTCTATGACGTACAGACCGGGTAACTGTACACAACTCAGCTCAATAGTATTATGTTGATCGCCATCGTCTGATAATGAAAATCGTGCTCTCGCGGCGTATCACGAGTGCTCCAATCGCGTACAAAGCAACAGCAGAAATACATACATATATAGTGACGATCCGTCAAAACAATTCATTCATGGAAGGAAAGGTTAATTTGTTTAACATTCGCTCATGTGCGATTTTCATCATGTATTTCTTTGAAGAAAATAAATGAAAATATACATATTTGTTGTTCTATACGAAGGTGACTAGGAGCAAGCGCATTTTGAACTATTGTTTACTTTAATAAAATTATTTATGCAGATTGTAATTGATTACGGAGGAAAATTGGTATTCAAATTAATGATAAAAAATTTTATGTGAACATCTGACAGAAAATCTCAACCATCGTTTTGAATCTGGAGCAATTATAGAATAATAAAAAAAAATTAAATCAAACGGGGTAGACTTGCATCACTATCACATCACTAATATTTGAAAACAAAGTTGAAATTCTTTGACTGGACCTACACAGCGAACGGCTGAACGAATTTTGATAATTTTAGTTTTGTGTTTGAAAGTCCAAGTAATTCAAAAACTAGGCTTTGAACCAAAAAATGTGAACTTCTCCTGCGCCTAATTTAATGAAATTAATTTCAGTCTTTAGAGCTTAGAATTACGCATATTTCAAGTCCAATTCAATATTTCTACGTGCTCCGAAAGCTTAGAAATTTTAGTGAAATCTTTGCAAAACTAATTTTTTTAATTAAAACCCAGATTTTCAAATCGGTCTCAGTGATTTTTACTTTTTATAACTTGCCTTCGACGTCTATTCGTTTCATTATACAAAAGCTGTGGCGTAGAGGCGGACACACGCACAGTGCGTGACGTGCACATGAGCAATATAAAAACAAGAGCGAAGTATTTCTCTTCTTTTCTGTTTTATGCATGTAAAGGGTGATTTTTTAAGAGATAAGTTGTTCAGGTTGGCAGCACTGGTTGGTAATGGCGTTTAAACGTCATCTATCAAAGTTAAAAGTTTTCAGTATACTCTGCCATTTAATCATGGAAATACTTACAAATGACCAACGATTGCAAATTATTGAAATTTATTATCAAAATTCGTGCTCTGTGAAAAATGTGAAAATCCGCTGTTTTATCTAAAAATTGTGTTCAGCGATGAGGCTCATTTCTGGCTCAACGGATACGTAAATAAGCAAAACTGTCGCATCTGGAGTGATGAACAGCCACATGCCATACAAGAATTACCGATACATCCCGAAAAAACGACAGTTTGGTGTGGATTATGGGCTGGTGGCATCACCGATCCATTTTTCTTCAAAGACGATCGTGCAAGAAACGTTACCGTCAACGGCGAACGATATCGAGCCATGATACGCGACATTTATTTTCCCCAGTTGGCTAAATTGAACTTGGTTGACATGTGGTTCCATCAAGTCGGTGCCACGTGCCGTGAAATGTGTCGAAAAAGTGACACAAAATGGGATCTTCCGAATGGACCAGTTGTTGTCTTGGTCTCTTTAAAACGTAAATGGCAAAAACCTATTTTCCGATTATAATAATAAATTTTGAATATTTGATGTTAATTTGAGTGTTTTATTGATCCGAATTTCGATCTCGAATGATTTTGTGCGCCTGCTCAAGCGCTAAAGTTATGTGTAGCTGTCTATTCACTCTACCAAATTTTATAGGCCATACAAATATGGTTCACAGATGAGATGAGGTGTAATGAGATAGTCAAACTCGGATGACTCTGAATCTGATGAACCTGAATTTAACCCTCTTGCACCCCCTAACAGTTAGTGCAAATGTAAGTTCTTTATTGAGAATTTTTTTTCCCGTTTGACGATTGAGGGGCCAGTTCAGTGCCAGGGGACTCGGAGTGGTACTGGGTGTTGAGTCTCTATCTCATTCTACCTCATCTTACATCTGTGATCTGATTTGTGTCATTCAATTGGCAATTGAATTTATTTCATCAAAGTATAGTCAATTTTTAATAAACATGAGTAAGCGATCAGATAATCGACATAGTTCAAACGCTTCAAACGCTTACAGTTTCCTGTTAAAATTTGTTTCGCTATGACAATTAACAAATCACAGAGACAGCCACTTAATATTGCGGGTGTGGATCTGCACGGGCCAGCTAGTGCTTAATAAAACGTAAATATTGTGTCCATTAGAGCAGAATCGGGCGTACTGTAAAATAATGTTATGACTATAGCAAGCAATGTATTCTGCCGATATCTACCAAACTCTTAGTAAGCAATCCTGCTGAGGTTTAAACATTCACTTATTCGAAAGTCCAAGTATGCAAAAGACGATCGATTATGTGGTGTAAATAGGTAATCATACTATGTGTGTAATCATACTGTCTCAAAGCTGCAACCCACTAATTGGCACCTACCAGTGTGGCTTCTGGCCCGGCAGATCAACTGTAGACCAAATCTTCACACTAAGGCATATCCTGGAAAAGACCAACGAATTTCAAGTCGAGACACACCATCTCTTAATCGAATTTAAAGCCGCATATGACAGCATTCATCGTCAGGAGCTTTTTGTGGCGATGTGTCGCGGGACACTAGATAACACGCGGTGCAATGTGCAGTTTTCACTGATCTTCAACAGATCATCAGTCATATCGTATTCGGACGATATCGACACATCGTCCGCTCCCAACGTGCCCTGATAGAGGCTTTCCCGGCTATCGAAGAAGAGGCGGAACTGATTGGCCTTGAAGTGACTAAATATATGCTATCAATAAACAAACAATCATCTGTCCACCGACTAGGACAAAATGTCACTGTTGATAGCAGCAACTTCGAGGTAGTTAAGGAGTTTATCTACCTCAAACATCAAATCCACAAATCCAACCTTCGAAGACATACCCTAGTAAACCGCAGCTACTTCGGTTTGGCAAAATAAATGGGTTCAAAACTCCTGACTCGAAGGACAAAGTGCATGATCTACAGAACCCTTATCCTGCCGTCCAGAGTGCTAAACAATAAGCAGGAAAGGAGAGTTAATACTGGGATCCTTCGAAAGAAAAATCCTTTGACGGATATTTGGTCCTGTGTGCGAGGAGGGCGTATGGAGGAGAAAATACAACCGCGAACTCTATGAGTTGTACCAAGATGTGGATGTAGTCCAAAAGGACAAGAAACGTCGACTACATTGGCTCGGCCACTGTAGCGAATGGACAACAATGCTCCAGCCAAGATGATCTTCAAATCCCAGCCCCCAGATTTGAGACGACAAGGAAGACAGAACCTCCGTTTTAAAGACCGAGCCATCGGAGATGCCAGAGCGCTTGATCTGGACAACTGGAAGCAGCGTGCCCGGGATCGCAGAGGATGGAAGGCTGCCGTGTCTCAGTTAAAAGCAACAACGTATGATTATATTAACAGTATATACCCCTGGTTCTGGAGCGCTTCTTTTCAATCAGTGTACAGTTTGTCAAAACTATAGTACAAGATTGGAGTTTTTTTCAGATTTGTATCAACTCTAAGCGTTAAAATAATGAATTATAAATTCCAGGGAGTACAATTGAGCAATCTGAGCTAATGAAAAATCTAAATTTGTATGTTAAAGGCAAGTATTGATCAGATTGCAGATATTGAATCGCTTTATTTATCAAATAGAGCAGTATTTCCAGCTGTTGCTAGACAGGCATCAAGAGTTATGGGGCAGGAAGAGAACCCAGGCTTAGCTATAAAACAAAGAGCTTAAGAACAGCAAGGCCGATAGCTCTGATGGGCTATCAGCTTAAACGTGTTTGATGACCAGATAATCATATGCTTCATATGCGCCAGGCGATCCTCTGTCTTGCAAGAACTATCGAGCTGCTAAATGTCGCACGACTCAAACCCTTCTGCAACATACAGAACAGACCGCAGACCAAATTTCCAGACTTAAGCAAATCCTGTAAAAGACCAAAGAATTTAAAGACAAAGACACGCACCATCTCCTCCGATGGATTAAGAAATTTCGGCAAAATTTATCCAACTGTCTCGCCTGACACTAGAGAATGCGTTGTGCAATGTGTAGGTCAGCAGTCTACCAATCATTCACCGGATTTTAGCGAGATAGATGATGCGCTATACTTCTTCAACATTGGTCTTAAGCAGATACATAATTGCGCAGGGCTGCTGTCAATACGGGAGGCTCTATCTTTAAGACATTCATCCAGCTTCGAAAGTTCCTAGCGTGCCGGTTAACTTGGTTTACTTGGCAAATAAAGAATAAGCGTAACTACTTAGTCTCAAGTAAATGCAGACGATAAACAAAAATAATTTCTAGTTAATATTGGCCTCTTTCAAAAGAAAAATTCTGCGACTGATATTTTATTCCGTGAGCTAAACGATCGAATGGAGGAGAACGTACAACAACGAACTCAGTACCAAGATGTGGATGTAGTCAAAAAAGCGAACACATTGACTCGGTCACAACGAGCTAATGGACAATATAGCTTCAGCCAAAAAGATCTTCGGATCCCAGCCCCTAGGTTCGAAAAAGGAAAGCTGGAAAGCAAGGAAAACTGAACGCGGATGCCAGGGCGGGTCGTGTGACCATTAAGATATCAACATTAATAATAAATATTAATATATTAAATGCTGTGACTATATATCGAGCTAGGTATACGAGCGCCAAGTGAATAACCAAGTCTGTCCACCGACCGGTATCTCTGTAAAATCCCAAATTATCGGGCAACTGAAAGATGAAATATTTGAAATATTGGTACATAATGTGTTTTTTTAATTTCGTCTCAAAGGGTACTTTAAGTTTTACAAACCTATTAGTTGGTTATTAGCTTGAGTAATAAATGGCGAAGTGATTTGTGTTGCGTTCCTTAACTTAAGGATTAGCTAGAGATTAAAACTTTGATGAGATGAACTTCTGCTAAACTGCACATTGCACCGTCAACGTATTCCACCGTCAAAACTGACCTTAGCTCGAAATATGTCGAAGAAGTTCACGTAAGGCATCTGCCATCATGACCATTGACGACATTATTGATCCAATCTAGTAAATTTATCTGCCGTACGTCCTTTTTGCTCATATAGACTTCTGGGCCTCGATCGGCCCGTCATCTAAGGCATTGCACTACAGTGTCGCTTATCTTCATGTCCTGAGTCTCGTCCGGTTGAACAAGACTAGTAGCCGGTAAAGTAAAATAAGCTTAAAAAAAAATAAATAAAACTTGTGCGTAAGCGGCGAATACAGGGCCCAAAGCCTAGCTTCTCCAGGACATTTCCTACTCTTGGATAATTGTCAGATGTTCGCAAGAGGTGGGGAAGTGAATAAAAATTTATTTTTTTGGAAGACTGGGAGAAATCTGCTAATAAAAAGACAGAACTTGCATATATAAGAGCATCTGCTGAAGATATCATGGATCTCTCAGACGCTCCTTAAGAAGGTTTTTCTTATTTTTGTACGATGAATTTTAACTTCAGTTTCATTTCCGTCTTCTTCTTAAGCATTCGCGATCGCTTTGTAGAAGATCTCTTGAATATTTATTTGCTTCTCAAGGAGACCACTGATCAGCTTGGAGAGGACGGTTTCTCAAATTTCTTTGGCAGGGCGTTTTCTTAAACTTACTACATCGCTAGAAGGGTTTTCAAGAGCGTTGACTTGTAAATCTGTGATGACATTTTTCTACAATTGGGAGGACACCGTTGTAGGTAGCTCTTCCCCAAATGCCTGTTATGTCCTCAACAGATTCGTGCAATTTCATCAACTCAATCACTTGTTTCTCGAAGGCAGTAAAACATAACGTTTTATTAGGTCGACCACCAGGTGCCTTTAGCTCCTTATAGTTGAAAGCCATCCTTTTTTTGAATGAAATTTCTGATCACTCCACCAAACCTGCAATTTGAATTTTTTTAGACAAAGCAAATCAATGCATACGGATAATGTATTAATTTTTGTTCACTCTACAAGAAATAGTAGGTGGTGGGCCAAGGCTGTTGTCTGGAAACTGCTTGATTTTTGCCAGAAATTCCCAAAATTGGGTTTTTTTTTGTTCTATTCCTAAATTTAACTGATTATTTAAATGAACTCGATTTGTTATAAACGAAGAAACGGAGAAGGTTTTCACAATATCTGAAGACACTGAGCACGTTTAAAAGTTGCACGATGAAGTATTAGCGATGTTACGATTCATTTTTCTGGGGGATTTTTCAAATATGTTTCTTTTTGTGTTCATTTTATAGAAAACGAAATAAACTGTCATCTATCACATTTTTAAGATCCTTTTCTTGAGGACATATAGGGATATACAGACATATACAATTTCATTGTCCCATTACCGCTTATATCCACCACAAAAACAAAACCCTTACAAAACATCAACAAAAATAATTTAAAAATTTCACCTTACTAAAAGTATGTTTCAATTATTTCAGCTGTCCATCGATGAAGTGCGACTGAATAACTCCGGTGAAAAGTTCCTACAAAACAAAGAAATGTATCCACCCTACAAGCCGTTCAAAATCGTCCTAACCCAAGATGGTACAATATCGCATCTGCTATTCAAAGACAGTGATCCGATTTGGTCGACAAATTTCAAAAGAGCAATCGCCGCAACACTCCAGTTTCAAATCGATTCAGTTGGGGCTTTTGTTGTTGATGAGGTAACCAAAGGTAACTCGCCAAGTAAACAATTCAAATTTTAACCAATTATCCCCAAACAGACTGGCATCCATGGCAAATGTTCAACCGAGTACTTTGTGTCAAACAAGACCAACTACATTTCAATTCGAAAGACTCCCGAATTGAAGACCTGCACCCCATACTCAGAGGCAGTGCATATAACCCGCAGCAACGTTCCACCGAACTTATGCGAGTTCGATTTTCAGAAGAGCGTTATAATTGGAAATGAAGCCGTTTACGGATTGCTTCCGCATCCCGATACCGAGTACTTCCTTAGTATGGCGCATGTTAAGGGAACCACACTTATTCACACATTCGAGTCGACTGGGGAGGCACAGTACATAAATTCAGAGTAAGAGAATCGCATTGACTAACCCCAACTACTGGACTCCAGTGCAATAGAATTTAAGTTGTTGAAAATGTTTTGTTTTCTTTTTGCCCCCCCCCCTCCTCCATTCCCCTTTGGTATTCATCATCCGCAAATTCCTACCATTCATCGGCCAGGCTTCTGTTGAACTTCCTGAACGAGACCACCATCGACAATGCCATCGATATCGAAACTGCCATGGCACCAACGCCATCCGGTCTGGAACTGTTCCCACTAGATTCAAATGATCCAACTGGTGGTAGGCATCCGCAGCTGCAGGAAGCATTAATAACCACCGCTTCGGAAATGCTGAATAGCCTCGCGGAGGGTCTGGAAAATTCCGATTTGAAATTCGGCGAACCATACGACAGCACTCTCTCGGATATAATAAAAGTTCTATCTGAAATGGACTACGAATCGTTGAAGAAGCTTTACACGGAAGTTGATATTGGTACTTCGTATCGGCAGGAGACTATCCGAAATATTTTCTATGAAATTATTCCACGAATTGGCACCAAGTCGTCGGTGTTCCTGACCCGAGACCTAGTAATGGAAAAGCAAATCAAGTCAACGACCGCAGTGCAATTGTTGATATCTTTGCCCTTTCATATTTTCGAATTGTCCAAGGAGCTGGTCAAGGAATGCGAATGTTTTCTATCCCTAGGTGAGTAATTTTTGCATGGCATTTACGCTAAAACGTATGTAAATGGGTTATTTGTTAATTTCCAGGACCTGATCGACCCGATGTGAGGCAGGCAGCAATTTTAAGTTTTGCTACATTGGTGCACAATGTATTTGTTGCAGACCGCATTTCAAAGGATAATTTTGAGGACTACGTTCAAAAGTACTTTAATCTATTCTTGAGTAAGTTTTTTGTTTTCTTAAATTTATTGGTACTTTTTTATGTTTAATGCACATCACTTTGTGTAGAGTTACTGGTAATTCTAATATGTTATTGCTGCAAACAACATGTTATAATTCCTAATTTCTTTTCCTGGACCAACAATGTGTCAATATGTATAATTTTAAAAAAAATCAATATTTGGGTTAGTTCTATCTATTTATTTTAAAAAATTAAGGGAAAATTAATTTTGATCTGGATCAGTGGCAGCATAATGTATTAGCTAGGTACATACGAACTCGGATAAAGTGCACGTCTGCGTCACACTAAACTTTCCTGTTACATATTAAATAGGCTACTGAAATTAAACAATTTTTGATAATATGAGGAGCTTCCTGAGTCAATTGACTTAAATCACATTTGTAAATTCTGAAAATGGTCTATTTTTGCTTATTTATGACTTGACCGATGACTTGCAAGAACTATCGAGGGAATATCCTTGCTAAACGTCGTATATAAGATCCTATCCAACGTACTGTGTGAACCTTCCTGCAACACATTAAACGGCACGTACCAGTGCGGCTTCCGGCCCGACAAATCGACTGAAGATCACATTTTCACACTAAGGCAAATTCTGAAAAAGACAAACGAATTTAAAGTCGAGGCGCACTATCTATTCATCGACTTTAAAGCCGAATATGATAGCATTCACCGTGAAGAGCTCGTCAAGGCGATGCCTGAATTTGGAATTCCGCTTTATCGTGTGACCCTAGAAAACACGCGGTGCAATGTGCAGTTTGGCAGCAGCTCATCTGAACTTTTCCAAACAGCAAGGATATGCGCTGTGATTTCTGCAATCAGGGGCAGGTGCCAACACGGAAGGCACTATCTTCAACAGATCAGTCCAGCTTCTGTGATATGCGGACGATATAGACATCATTGGATGTTCCCAGCGTGCCGTGGTGGAGACTTTCAAGGCTATTGAAGAACAGGCGAAAACAGTTGATCTTGAAGTGAATAAGGACAAGACAAGATATATGCAATCAACAAACAACCTTCTGTCCACCAATTAAGACGAAACGTCACTGTTGATAGCAGCAACTTCGAGGTAGTTAAAGAGTTCATCTACCTCGGTGTAAGCATCAACTCCACAAATGACATCTTAGTGTAGATCCGTCGAAGAATTACCCTAGGAAACCGCTGCTACTTCGGTCTGGCAAAACATATGGGTTCAAAACTCTTGACTCGAACACACAGTCCATCCTCTACAGAACCCTTATTCTACCTGTTCTGCTATACGGCGCCGAGAGCTGGACGATAAGCAGGAAAGGAGGCTAATAAGGCTCAAACATGAAATTTGAAGCAAATCTATTAAACCGTTTCTTTCCGCTTTAAGCGAATGTTTTATACCCTACTCGTATACCTCTCTATACGTCCCCAAGTAACAAATCGTTCCCTCTCTGCATTAACCACTTAATTTCTTTTGCTTATGAAATTCTGAATTTTAGTATAGACGGCTTCTTACATTTTTAACAGGTATGGTGTCAAAAGAAAATGGCGTTTTCTAAAAAAACGACAATTCGTATTCTGGACAGGGGTTATTGTTTAAAAGTTGTAGCTATGGGGTTAACGCAGAATGGGGACGAAATGCCTGTCTCTTACTACTCTGCTTGGTTCATAATATTTAATATGATCACTGTTGTGGATTTGTGACAATTTAGGAATTACTTTAGGAATACTAAAGACTGCATTTGTGATAATGTTCTTGAGGAACATTAAAATACTGCATCTTTCTTCTTACAATGATAGTATTCAGGCGTAACAATAAGAAAGAATCTCAGAACCTCTATTAAATATCCTCTGAGTAAGACGAATGAACCCATTCAAGTCGAGAATAGTGAGCACTCTAAAAGCAGTACAGTGTCTAAGGTACAAATGGATCCCGAAGTCTTCAAAATTGCTTTAAATAACAGCAAATAATATTAAAAAATAACCCCAAGTTCCTTCATTTCATATACTGTAGTAAGGCATAATTTTCAGCTAAAAAGAAATTAACCAAGGGGCTATGAGATGGAGAAATCGTGCAGACTTAACATTTTGGCATACAAAAAGTTCCAAACAAAAAATTCACTCTCTGAAAAATCATTTTTTTTGGGAAACCAAGCAATTTGCGCTTCGATTCTAATGGAACCAAAAATACCTTCTATATTTCCTTATTAGAGATTTAACAGAAGAAACATAGCTTCGATAGATAAGTTTATTAAAACAAAAGACGAATTCTTTTATTAGGTGAATAACCAGATCTTTTAATTGTTTTAAAGGCTACAGTCCCCATATCTCTCCCCACAAAAAAGGGAATGAATCGTGCCGATGACATTTTATTTTGTTTTCTATGAAAAATGCATTTATTCCTTTTTGAAAAAAACATTCTCAAAAAGTGGAAATGGCCAACAATTTTTTAAAAATCAAATTTTGAGGAGAAATATTTTCTTAATTCTATGTTAAACAATTTTTGTCATTTAAAAAAAAGAACTCCTACATGGGGACCCTATGTATGCATAAATCTGAAGGCTTAAAAATTGACAACGAATAATAAATAGTCGCCCGAGAATATGAGACAGTTGGCCCAAAAAAAAAAAAACGAATAATCGCCCAAAAAATTATGAACATATTCCAAAAAGTTAAAATGAACAATCGCTCAAATGTTTGGATTTACATATGACTTAAAAAAATTATGAACATATTCCAAAAAGATAAAATGAACAATCGCTCAAATGTTTGGATTTACATATGACATTTGGTTCTGCGAACTTTTGTACAAATTAATAGTTTTATGGAAATTAACAATCGCCCAAAACTCAATTTTGGGCACATATTCATTTATTACTTTTTTGGTGATTTTTCATTATGAAAAATTGGCCAATATTGCAGTGCGAACAATCGCCCAACGTGTCTTTGGGCGATTATTTATATACGGGATTCGACGTCATTCATATGTCGGTCGGTTGATTCGTTAAAACTAATTTTGGATGAGTCAGCCACACATTTTGACGTAAAATGGCTCCTATCTCTAGCTCAATATTGGCTGTGAGCTCGTCTAATGTCGCCAATTTATCTGGCCTTGACCAATGATTTAACACATCCCCATAAAAGAAAAGAAGTCTAGAGGTGTTAAATCACAAAATCTATATGGTATAACAGGTTCATCGAATATAGTTTCAAATAAGTCAATTGTTACAACCGCAGTGTGGCGTGTGGCACCGTCTTGTTAAAACCACATATTATAAATGTCTACAAAAGAAAACACCTTGCAATGTATCTCTGTAGCGACCTCCATCGACGTAACGTGCCGGTCCTTTTCCTAAACAAACATAAGGAAAGGTTAGAGTCTGCTTGGAGCGAACAGTATGATACCCTATCCATATCCCTATATTCCCATAAGAAAAAGGCGTTAAGAACATTATAGATAGCATTTTATTTCATTCTATGAAATTTATACAAAAAAAAAATATTTGTTGAAAAACGCCCCCAAAAAGTGGGAGTGGCAAACAACTTTATATTAACTTATGTTGTAACACTCTATTTCTCCAACTTTAGATTGACAACGGTTTTTTCTAAATTGTGGGCGTAGCAGTGAGCGTATCAAAAATTTGTTTACACTTAACCATTTCGAAACTCAAGGGAATAGGTGGTCCAAATTTCAGCCTCCTAGCTTCAATTTTAAGGCTTAAAAATAGCGTACAGACGGGCATCACAGTAAGTCTGTTCTTTTACTTTTTCAAGAAACTTCAAGTAACTTCCTAAATTTCGAGGAGCGGGGATAAATTCTCTTAACGCTTTTGTAGTAACTAAACTACATGGCAGAAATAATAATAATTAAATAAGCAATTGACAGAAGAAAAAAAACATTAACGTTTTTATAGTTTTCAGTGGTGTAAGCCCAGCTAAAGTCAAGTCCTGAGCTTGATAGATGGCGACATCAGGATGGCTTGATAGAATTGTGTAAGCACGAGCGGAGGGAAGGAACCACAATGAAGACTGTATCACCCACTGAAGGGTATCATAATGGGTCAATAAGGGCCTATGTGTAACAAGGAGTAGACTGATCGTCGACCAAACTAACCTAACCTATGGTTTGCAGAGCATAAGTCTGGCATCTTTAGGATTTGTAAAATCGCTTTAATCTTTCCCTCTCGTTGGTGTGTCGTTTTATAAACTTAGGCAGAGTTCCAATCCTTTAATAAACAAAAGCAGGCAAATTCCAAATTTTTGGAAAACAGATTCACAGGATTTCTTACTGTTTTACAGATATACATTTGAAAAAGAATTTCTGAAATTTTCAAAGGAAAATATTTAAAACTCCGCCATTGTGACGTCATTTCTGGTGACCCCTCGGAAAAAAGGTGCGTCCGCGTTGACAGTAGAACTCGTGATAGGATCATCAGAAGTGAAAAAAAAATTGGTATTTTAGTTAAGACCATAAGAATTGAATTTTTCGCAGACTAATTAAAATGCTTATTTCGGTAAAATTTGGTCAACATTTTTTTTTGCTCCAAATATGTAATTGGTGCACCGGACCAGATATGAGCGTTGTACTCAAGTTTTGGGCGAATAAACGCCTTGTAGATTCTAGCCAGATCGAAGGGGTGAGAAATTTCTTGCATTTCGCAGCGTTCCTTGCGACATCGAATATGTGGTAATTCCAACGAAGTCTGTCGTTAACGCACACACCGAGTCGGTTTCGGTGATGCAAGTGCCATCCATGAATAATGGCAGAGTATTTGGGTTTCGCTTTAATGACAGAAGACAACATCGTGTATTGGAAGCATTAGATTCCACTCTATTAGTTTTACCCCACTCAAGAATGCTGTCAAAATCGGAATTTAGTGAGCTTAACATACGTTGCCGTTCCAGTTCAACGCTCAAATATGTTGCCCAGGAAACGAATATGTAAAGCTGAGGGTACTGTCATCGGCGAAGGAATGAATAGGATTAGAAGTAACAGAGAGTAGATCATTTATAAAAATGAGAAAGAGAGTCGGAGACAAAACGGAGCCTTGGGGAACACCAGCATTTATTTGGTAAGTTGCAGACTTGAGATGAGGGGCCAAAACAAACATCCAAAACTACTTGAATTGAACAGTCCGAAAGGTAATTTCTAATCCATTGAAAAAAGGTATCATCGATTCCAAATGCCCGCATTTTCGACAAAAGAGCTTGGTGCCAAACTTTGTCAAATGCCTTTGAAATATCAAGCGCAACGACCTTACTTTCACCACCACGGTGAATAGATTGGTCCACTTTTCGGTTAGATATGTCATCAAATCACCAGTGGACCTGTTCCCGCGAAAACCGTACTGCCGGTCATTAAGAAGTTTCCGCGATTCAAGATATTTCATAAGCTGACGATATATCAGCGTTTCCATGACCTTGGAAAGAAGGGACGTAAGTGCAATTGGTCGGTAGGAGGAGGGAAAGGAAAATTCGCCTTTTTTTGGGACAGGCTGGACAAATGCTGTTTTCCATCTTCTCGGAAAGAGCCCTGAAGAATAGGACAGATAGAAAAGCTTACGCAGTGGTTTTGCCAGCGTGGAAGAACACCTCTTCCAGATCGATAGGGGAAATACCATCTGGACCAGCGAATTTATGTACGTTGAGATCTCGAAGAACTCTTGCCACTGTACGAGTGCGAAAATGAATTGGTCCCATAGTATATTCTACGCGCTCGAGTACAGCGGGAGATAAAGGCAGCGTTGAGCTAGCTGCAAAATGAGCAGCAAGCAGATTGGCTTTATCCAAAGAGCTGACAGCTGGAATGTCATTGCAAATGAGTGTCGGGATAGATGTTGAGGCCGAATTCTTAATATTCTTAACAAACGACCAAAAGTTTTTACTACCGGTGGGACTTTGTAGTATTTTTTGCCCCAACTTTTGGTAGTAGAATTTCACACGATTAATGTGGGCATTGCAGTCATTTCTGGCTCGCTTAAACTTTATTCGGTTTTCCTCAGTTGGGTTGGCCTTAAATGACCGAAAACTTACCTGTTTTAACCTGATAGCCTCTTTGCAGCTCAAGTCACACTATGCGTCCACTTGGGTTTGATACTTTTAATCCTATTAGGAATAAAATGTTTCATACCCAAGTGAATTATGTTTGTTATCATATCGGCATCGAGAAAGCATAGCGACCAGTTAAAACTCCTAAAGAAACCATTTAATTCTCCCCATTTGTGACTAATGAGTTTGGTAAATTGTATCTCGAAGACCTATGTAAAATTTTATCAAGATCGGTTGAGTGGTTTTTGAAAACTTTTGACAATCGACTTTTTAACACACACTTTCGAGAAAAACGCGTTTAAAGTTTGAAAAACCTCAAATAAACCTCAGTATTCAATTGAGTGCACACCTTCCCAAGGCTGTATTTCCGAAACTTTTATTCGGAATGACTTGAAAATTTGGGATAATGTTCTCGAGATGCTGTAGAAATGAATAAGGCTGTGAAACCCATGTAACCCCTTAAAGTTGCGGTCACCGACTCGGAATTTTGGTAATAAATTTTTTCTTTGTTCCTGAACTTCACCATGATGAACATTTGGTTTTTAGTTTACAGTTGGCCATATGATTAATTGTGCGTTCACAGTGAAAGTTCAAAATTTTGAAGTCCCAATCGGAAAACTCTTTACAAGTCACTGAACTTAACATCGTTTTCAGACGAGTTATAAAATTTATAAGCTTTAAATATAATTATAATGACTTTATGATGAATCGAATACTCAAGCAATACAAAACAAGCACAAAAATTAAATCTAAATACATCATGAATTTGATGAAGAGAAAGAAAAAATATTTATAATCATTCATTATATTGAAGGCCGCAAAAGACTTGTTACCAAGTCCAAACTTAAAGTAAACTGTCAAAAGGCAGATTTAACAAAATATTATTTTTTAGTGAGAAGTTCATATGTTAACCTACACTAAGTGGACTAAATCCTATTTGGGTGTACTCGTATTATCAAGTGTTTGCATTAACTGTGCCTCCCCCTTATTAAAATCAACGTCTATAATTATGTAGAAATCTACCTATAAATTTATTATAAAGAACTTTGCCGAAGGCAAATAACTTTGAATTGTTCATTCCCTAGCGGTTACAAAATCGTTGCCCCAAAATGACAGAGAACCAACTGGATAAAAGAGTGTCCGATGGCTGTAATTTTCGTTTTCAAACTTATAATTAAGTTCGATGTTAGACGTGCAATCTAAATCAGAAAGAACTCAGGACAAAGAAAAAATAGAAAAAACACTTTACCAATTCGATTTGGTGATCGAATGAATCCGTGCTATTTAGTGCATTGACACTTTTTATTGACAGCGATACAATCGTATTGTTGTCATTTCACCTCAATCGGTGATAACATTTCGTCCCCAGATACATTCTATCCCTTGGGAACTAAGTCCTGGGCACTAAGCCCTCCGCCACTCGACAGGCTGATGAATGAAAATCTAATCGACGAATTAAATGGACTGGGGGCAGCCACCAGCACATTTTGTTATGCCCTGGTGAATGTAATTTTTTTTTTCACCTTCATTTGATTACAATGCGACGCGATATTGGTGGTGACATTTATTAATGTCCTACTCAATGAGTGCCAGTGCTTTCATTAGCAATCATTGCGTAAGTATGTCCTTGTTTTTGTTCTTTTTAGTTGGTCTTTCAATTGTTGGTTCTAATTGACAGTTTGTCAATTAATTCCACTTAAAATGGCACAGTAAAGAGTATGATAATTTTAATTCTCATGACAATTGCGTGGATACGCCCTCATATACATATACCTATTGCTAAGGTGTGTTTGCGTTATGTACCATCACATAAATGGTTTTTGCTTATGACCCAGTAGTTTGTCTCGTCACAAGATGACCTTTCCAATAATCTGTTTCTACCTTTCTACCATATTAGACATCCAGGAGCAAACCACCGCGTATGGGAGAATGAACTAAGACTGATTCGACTGAACACTGAAGTCCAAAATCAACGAGTCTACCCTGTATAGGATAACACCGAGCCAAGTAGTTCTGTTTCTTAATTAATTTGCGCAGTGCTTGACGTAAGCTATTCAGACTGCCTCAGCTCGGCACTGCATGTCTCCCACCATGAAGTCAAGCCAAAATGTACCTGTATCCAGTTTATGATTAAAAATGAGGTTAGGGACAGTCAGAGGGAAGAAAAAACAAGCATTTTTAATAATATTTTTTCATCAGTATTATATTTTTATTTGAAAAAAAGTGACAATACTACAATTAGGGCCAAATGCAACAATGGTCATGACCGAGTCACAACATGCATACATGAAGGGAAAATCTGTTGAAACCGCCCTACACAAAGTGGTCGAAAAAACAGAAAACAGTTTACACTTAGGTGAGTTTGCTATGGCGGCCTTTCTTGACATAGAAGGAGCCTTTAATAATGTGGATTGCAGCGCCGTTAGAAGTGCTCTAGCAGACGCAAATATTGAACAGGGCATTATAAGTTGGGTTTGCAACATGCTTGCAAGAAGGAAAATAAACTGTTTCATTGGTTAAAGCTCAGTCAGAGCGTCGGTAACCAGAGGAACACACCAGGGAGGATTCATATTACAACTCCTGTGGGGGGTACCTATAAATAACGTTCTCAAAAAGCTTAGGGCAATGTATATTAGTGCCACGGCATATGCAGGGACAATTTTTAAACACCTTAAGTGGGGTTATGGAGGTCGCTTTGAAGACGATCAGCAAGTGTGAAAAAAGCTGTGGTCTCAATACAAACCCTTCCAAAATGGAACTGGTTCATTTTACAAGAAAATATAAGATACCGCAATTCAAGCTTCTAAAACTCAATGGAGTAGAATTATCCCTTTCGGATAGTGCAAAGTATCTGGGCGTCATTCTAGATAGAAAATTGAGCTGGAATCTTAATGTTGGGGAAAGAATTAGAAAGGCTTATAATGCTCTTTATATTTGCAAAGAAAAGTTGGAAGAACCTGCGGCTTAAGGCTTAAAATGGTGCACTGGCTGTATACGGTGGTGATCAGGCCCATACTGACATATGGCGCACTAATATGGTGGAAAGCAACAGAAAAGAAAACAATATGCGGCAAACTACCGGCGGTTCAAAGAACGGCATGTTTAACAATTACGGGTGCGCTCCGTACCACCCGTTCAGCAGCATTGGACACGTTTCTGAACCTAACGCCGCTTGACCTACATATCAGAAAACTGGATGGCAACAGTGCAGTACCACTGACTTTTTTGGGTCACTTTAAGAGGAATAGCTTCGGGCATTGTACGGTCCTTTCGAGGCTACTGCTAGGAAATCCAATCATAACGGATAAAATTTCTATCTTAGTCGACTTCGACATAATATATCCGCAAAGGGAGGATTGGCAAAGAGATACAGTTATCAAAAGAAATGATATTGCAATCTTTACAGATGGTTTGAAAACGACAGAGGGAGCAGGATCTGGGATCTTCTCAAAAGATCCAGAACTGAGCGAATCTATAAGACTACCAGGAACAAGCAGCATCTTTTAATCAGAGGATCTACCTATCCTCAAGGCGGCTGAGCAAATGCAGATTAGATCGGTATCCGGACGAGATATTGCTATCTACATCGACAACCAGGCAGCACTTAAGGCAATGGAATCAACTTACAGTCGTACAATGCTTAAAGCACTCTGCAATCAGAACCGACTGAGACTGTGCTGTCGGATACAGACATCTGCAGATTCTGTGGCGACCTTCAGGCTGTTGGGGATATACCGCACATATTGTGTGAATGCGAGGCAATCTCACGTAGTCGTAGGAAATTTTTAGGGAAATACTTCTTCGAAGGTTTGGAGGAAATAGACGGCACAAACTTCAAAGCCCTTTCTGGCTTTTGTAGGGAAATTGGTGTGTTTTAAGGAAAATGTTTAGGTTTTTTGTGTACCGTTTCGATTTTTAAGCCGGTTGCCCAAGGATCGCGATGGGCCCACCTCAGTGTCTAGTGTTATGTGATGGTTTTTACTTCACACCCCTGTTTTAACCTAAACAATACTACATCATTATGTCATGTTTAAACTTGATTTCACCCAAATTTTAAAAGAAAATATGCTAGTTAATACAATTTTCTGTCCTCTGCACCCTAAATTATTCGGTAACTGGAACTTACGAAGCTGAAATTTGGAGTAAAGGTAGAATATGGCCAAAAAAGGAACAGGAATATACTTTTTTTCTTCGTTTAAAAGCTGAGGCTGTTTGTAAGCACTTCAAGTTAACAGCGCCATCTGCATTGGATAATGGAATCAGAATAAATGTGACATAAATCGAAGTTAGACATAGACTATAGCGCCATCTATTAAGATCGGAGTAAGTGATAATTAATAGATAATTCAGCACTCCAACCGCAATTATAATAAAGAATCGAGACTGAATGTAGCGGGAGTAAAGACGCCTGAAAAGCGGCACGTAATTATTGCTTTTTATGCAGTAATAAAGGAAGTGCGTTGTTTTGCAATAAGTTGGAAATCAATTTGTTTTAAATAAATGTTTCAAATTGCTTGTGAATTATATTGCATAATAAATGTGGAAGAGATTTATGTTACGTTACAAGCAAATAGTTACAATATTGGAGAGAAAAATTAATCCAAATGAGTAAATAAAGGTTAGTTAAAGAGAATAACTTTTTATGATTTCAAATACGAGTCAATTAGTACATTAGATTAGATTACATTGAGTGTTGAAGGTGGTATAATATATCCCAGATCACTGCGGCCTTATATGTTATTTGGGCCTATTGTGATATCCTCCATTTAGAGCTCATCAATGATTCCGCAGTTAGTTATAAAGGCGACTATATTTTTGAGTGAGCTGGCAGCTATATCCGCTGCTTCAAGGTAGAACTTACCTAAATAACGTTGACGGATTTGTATAAGGCAGTTGCAATCATATAATATGTGTTCTGCTGTTTCCTCATCCTCGTTGCACAATCTACAAGTATTGTTTTGTGCTATTCCAATAGTAATCAGGTATTTCTTGACACGGCAGTGTCCCGTGAAGAAGCCCGGGGCTAGCCTTCTACTTCTACTGAGTTGTAGTAGTTGTTTCGTTTTTTTGTGGGAACTGTTTGGCATGAAGTTTTTCACATGTCTGTTTCCTTCGGTCTCCCTCCACAAATATAGCTTTTTCTCTTTTAGCCAGGTTTTGATACAGCTTTTTGTAGTGTTCATAAATAGCCCGCAGAATGCTCTTGGCTTCGTGAATTGGGATGCGGATCCTGTTCTCGCTATTTCGTCTGCTTTTTCATTGCCTTCATGACCGCTGTTCCGTGATAGTATTAGGAGGAGTTGAAGACAATCGCACCTGTTTGTGTCCATAATAGCGTATAGGTTGGTATTAGTGCGTGGACCGTATACTCCCACTCCAACTCCGTCATTTGTTTTGGATCCGTCCATGTACCATACATAAGAATTCTTGGCAAATGTTGGTTGGTTCTGTTCCCTGTTTAAGCGTTCTGTGAATTTAACCTTGTAGTTGTGTTGGAAGTTGTAACGTGACAAGCATTTGTCCATTGTATGTATGTATTCCAAGTAAATAGTTCGTGTTTTTTGAGTTCCAATAAGATTGCAGGATGAACTAGATTATAATTAGTTTCATCTTCTATGATGAGGTGTAGGCATTTACCATAGCTTCGTTCATTAGTAGTGTGTCATTAGTAACAATATTTTCCTATTTATTTTTATCGACGATTAAGGTTATCTCTAGAAAAATAAGGATTATTCATTATAAAATTGTCGCACATTACTATACTAATTTAACTTTATATAATAAATTGGTTTTATGAATTCAAAATGTTGAGTTTTAGATCCTTCCAAAAATGTCAGCACCTAATATTAAATAATTTGAAATTTTGAAAGTTCAGTTAGAACAAAAATATTAAGTTTTTTTTCGAATAATGCTGAATTTCGTGAAAATGTACTGTTAAGATACATGGGGTAACAGTTGGCTTTAGATTTGGTTAGGTTTACGACTCGGCAGAGCAGGTCTGTCCTACCATGCCTCACTTAGGTCCTCGTGGACCCATTGTGATGCCCTTTTGTGGGTGGTTGGCCATTGGTGTAAGATATGGTTAGGGTCGAATCCCTTTACCCGACTCCGTCCAGCCATCCTGATATCCCCACAAACTTATATACAGTTGGGTTTTCTTCTGTTTTTTCTTTTATTTGGTCAAATCATTGCCAAACAAAACTTATAATGCCAGAGTAGAAACGAAAAACATGGTTTTAGCTAGTTAATTACATAAGGAATTATCGCCATAGCCATTTGCTCCTGTCTTTTCCGGTGACCATCATAACATCTCAACAGTTCACCCGAATTCATTCAAATAAAACTTAATTCAATTATGAAAATAAACAAAATGGCGACCTCAGACAAGTTACTTTCGAATTTTCAGAAAAAAAAAACAACAGTAAGGTGTTTATTAAGAATCGAAGATTTAAAAAAAAAAGACCGTTCAATGTTTTAAAAAAGTAATGTAAATTTCATTCAAATCTACTGAAGAGAATTTTCGAATCCCAGCTCCCAGGTTCGAGACGACAAGGAAGACCGAACCTCCGTTTTAAAGACCAAGCCATCGCGGCTGCCAGAGCGCTTGGTCTCGACAACTGCCCGAGATCGCAGAGGATGGAAGGTGACACTATGTCTCAGGCAGGGACTCTTCAGAAGTCGGGAGCCTGTTAAGTAAGTAAGTTCTTTAAAAGCTCTGGTGGCCAGAACGGTACAGTCAATGGTGACCACTATAGAGCCATGATTACTGGCTTTTTGGTTTATCTATTGAACAACCACGATGTGCATGAGCTATGCTTTCAACAAGACGGCGCAACATGACGCACGGCTTGTACCACAATTGCTTTATTGAAGGAAATGTTTGGTTACCGCATAGTTTCACGTGATTTGGCTTCCAAGATAGTGCGATTTAACGCCGCTTGACTATATGTTGTGGGCATATGTGAAGTCGCTAGTCTACGCCGAAAAGCCCGAAACGATTGACGACTTGGAGGACAACATTCACCGCGTTATTGCCGATATACGGTCACAAATGTTGGACCTAGGTTAGACTTCGACCGAGCCAGCTGTGGCGGTCATATGCCAAAAATCATATTGTAATGACAAAAGATCATCTTTCGAATAAAGTAAATTTCATTCAAATCTACTGAGCGGTTTTTGAATGACAGTGGTCAACGAGCTGGAAAGCATAGTTTTGAGAAAAATGCATTTAAAGTTTTACACTAGACGCTGTCGAGCTCCTATCCAATGTACTGTGTGAACGTCTGAAACCTTTCTGCAACCCACTAATCGGCACGTACCAGTGTGGCTTCTGGCCCGGCAGATCAACTGTATACCAAATCTTCACACTAATGCAAATCCTGGAAAAGACCAACCAGTTTTAAGTCGAGACACACCATCTCTTTATCGACTTTAAAGCCGTATGTGACAGCAATCATCGTCAGGAGCTTTTTTGTGGTGATGGCAGATGTATCGCGTGACACTAAATAACACGCGGGGCTGCGGAGTTGGGCAGAAGCTCATCTGAACTCTTTCAAACATGCACCGTATATCGGCAAGGAGATGCGCTGTCGTGTGATTTCTTCAATCTTGTTCTTAAGCAGATAGTGCGCAGGGCAGGTTTCAACACGGAAGGCAAACAAACAATTATCTTTCCACCAACTACGACAAAATGTCAATATTGATAGAAGAAAATTCGAAGTAGTTAAGGAGTTCATCAACCTCGTCGTAAACATCAACTCCACGAATTACATCTTGGTGAAGATCCGGCGAAGAGTTACCCTAGGGAACCGCTGCTACTTCGGTTTGGCGAAACAATTGCGTTTAAAACTAACCTAAACCGAAGCACAAAGTGCGTGCTCTACAGAACCCTTATTCTACCTTTTCAACTATACGGCGCCGAGTGCTGGACGATAAGCAGGAAAGGAGATCTAATACTAGACCCCTTCGAAAGAAAAATTCTTCGACGGATATTTGGTCCTGTGTGCGAGGAGGGTGAATGGAGAAGAAGAAAGAACCGCGAACAATAAGCCAAAAACCATCGTATAGACTGGCTCGTGCACATCGAGCGAATAGAAATACAATGTTCCGGGCAAGAGAATTTTCGAATCCCAGCTCCCAGGTTCGAGACGACAAGGAAGACCGAACCTCCGTTTTAAAGACCAAGCCATCGCGGCTGCCAGAGCGCTTGGTCTCGACAACTGCCCGAGATCGCAGAGGATGGAAGGTGACACTATGTCTCAGGCAGGGACTCTTCAGAAGTCGGGAGCCTGTTAAGTAAGTAAGTTCTTTAAAAGCTCTGGTGGCCAGAACGGTACAGTCAATGGTGACCGCTATAGAGCCATGATTACTGGCTTTTTGGTTTATCTATTGAACAACCACGATGTGCATGAGCTATGCTTTCAACAAGACGGCGCAACATGACGCACGGCTTGTACCACAATTGCTTTATTGAAGGAAATGTTTGGTTATTGCATAGTTTCACGTGATTTGGCTTCCAAGATAGTGCGATTTAACGCCGCTTGACTATATGTTGTGGGCATATGTGAAGTCGCTAGTCTACGCCGAAAAGCCCGAAACGATTGACGACTTGGAGGACAACATTCACCGCGTTATTGCCGATATACGGTCACAAATGTTGGACCTAGGTTAGACTTCGACCGAGCCAGCTGTGGCGGTCATATGCCAAAAATCATATTGTAATGACAAAAGATCATCTTTCGAATAAAGTAAATTTCATTCTAATTTCAAAAAAAATCATCTTTGTTTTATTCCGTTTCCGAGTTCTATATCTATAAAAATAAACACCCTTTCGAAGCATTACAGTTTCAAAAACGAAATATTCATTAATTATTGAGTTCCTTTGATAGACATAAAAAAAAATTGGTTCTACGCTTTTACCATAAGTTAATAAACTAATTATTTTCTCCTTTCAGATGGACATGACTACGAGAATAAAATGTTATATCTCCAAGGTCTAAGCAATTTACAGTTGGGAAACGTTGCGAACTACCTAGATCCAATAGTGAACAACGATGGAGAGAATGATGACATTAAATTCTTGGCAGCTTGGGCCACAATGCCTTTGGCTACAACACGTCCGGATAAAGTAAGCTTTTCTGTAGTTCAAATAGATAAAAACTTTATAAACTTTTTTTGTTGTTGCCTTTTTAGATTTATGAGCTCTATTGGCCAATTTTTGAATCGAAAAATGCCACTTTAGAACTCCGAGTGGCAGCTGTCACTTTGCTTCTAATTTCAAATCCAACTCCAGCCCGACTAATAAGTATTCATCGCATTATTCAAAGTGAAACGTGTCCTCACATGATTAACTACTATCGAACAACAATTAAGAGTATTTCCGAAACAACGTTCCCATGTTATCAGCATTTGTAAGCGTTTTACTTTTTTGAACATCTTCGATCTAAAATCTCTATGCTTTTTTTTAGACGCCGCCTTCTTTCCTACATGCACCGACACCTGCCACAAAAACCGGAACCGCGTTACTGGGTTACTGGCAACTATATCTTTGACTATCGTGACTCGAAATTTGGCATCGGGGCCATGCTTCAAGCCTTCATGGTTGGTGATCCTAAGTCAGATCTACCCGTTGTAGCGTACTTTAAATTTGACACCGAAGCTTTGGGAAAATTCACTGGACAACTAGCGGTATGTTCCGTTAAAATGTTAACAAATTTAAATTGCCAATCTGAATCTTTATCATTGCTATAGCTCTACATAAAAGGTCGTGGTTTACCCGATGCAGTTCTTGGCCGGCTACTCAAGACCAAAATAGATAATGTAAAATTTGAAGACCTCAAACAGATTCTAGATCTTATGAATGCTCCGCGAGTTGAAAATAAACCTCTTCATTTGGAATTCATTCTCCAAATGGAAGGCAAGACAGTTCTGTCATATTATCTGAACCAGAAGACATCGGTGAATCTCAGCTACAATAACTGTAAGTATCGAACAGATTAATTCATATCCTTAATGAAAATGGTATCCCTTTTAGTGATAAGCCGCTTGAACTTCCTAATCGCTACGGATAGCCACATCAATATGCAAACGGTCCGGTGGCCATTTATGACTAAATACGCCGTGCCAACAGTTATTGGAACGGCAGCAGATGTCCTCTTACAAACGACTGTTCTCACATCACTGCGAGGCAATATAACCCAACACAAGTTGCCCGATGCCATAAAGAGGACGCACCAAATTGACGCCAGGTAATAATTTATAGCAAAGATTTTTGATCAGGATTACCTCAGCATTACCTCTTTTTTAGGTATTCATCGTATGCATCATGTCGTAGTCGAAGCTATAATCCGTTCTTAAATCTGGATCATGAAATAAATCGCGAACAAGGGTTCCTTATCTATATTCCATTCAATAACGATCTCGTAGCTAACGTTACCAGCTACTGTCTGAAATACTCTTTCTCTAGACCGGAGAAGCTTACCAGTGGACTGTCGTTCAAGTCCCGGTCAGTAACTTCAACAAAAGGCTTTATTACGAAGTCTTCAAATCAGCCTTTCGAAGAACTCATTCTTCCAGAAAGAACGCATGGAGTAGTAAGTCCTGGAAAAGGCTATCCTATTACTTATATAATACACACTTTTTTGCAGTTCGAGCTCTTCAAATATGACTCGGAGGATCTGGGTGTCTCGTTTGCGGTAAACACCAATCTAAATGAACTCAACAAATATCGAGGAATGCTACTGAAGTCAGAGTTTATGGAAAAGTAAATCCAATCTGTGTTTCTACTTCAGTGCCAACTGACCTAAGTTTTTTTTTTTTATTTTTTCATTATAGTGGCTTCTCGAGAAACGTTGTCATCAACTTAATGATGTACTTATTCGGAGTGGCACAGTTGAGCTCAATACATTTGGGACATGATCGAAATTTCACGTTGCTGGTAACAAATGAGAATAGCACAAAGGTAAAGATTAAGTCTAATTTTTCGGACTGTTTTAGTATAAATGTTTTTTTAGGTCGAGGGATCGTTTTGCAATGCGGAGATTATTAATGGAGACGACAACATAGGACATCAGTTTGCCTTTACAATGATTCATACAAACGACGTGTCAAATAATGTCCTCCATAAGTGGAACACAACCATGGACTTTAAGCAATCTATAAAAACCAAATGGTATAATGTGATTGGTAGCATTGAACGAACTACTGAAGTAGATGATAACGGATGGAAGGTAAGTGAGGTTTTCGATTATAATTTCAAAGCCATCTTGGCAAAAAGGTTTCCTTTTATTTATCTACATAATACTAATAAGCTAGCGAAGCTTGTTTGAACTCCCAGTTCTTCGCATCAACACATAAACCACCACTCCGTATTTTATTTAAAATAAATAAATAAATTTGAATAATTGTCAAAACAAACGAACCTCAAAAAAAACCAGAACCTTCAAATCAGATTTTACCGACAAAAGTGTTGCCGTTTTAAAGTTCTTCTTACTTACTTAACGGGCTCCCGACCCGTGAAGAGTCCCTGTCTGAGATACGGCAGCCTTCCACCCTCTGCGATTCCGAGTACGCTGCTGCCAGTTGTCCAGAACAAGCGCTATGGAATCCGCGATGGCTTGGTCTTTAAAACGGAGGTTCGGTCTTCCTTGTCATCTCGAACCTGGGGGTAGGATTCGTAGATCCTCTTGGCTGGAGCGTTGTTGTCCATTCGCTCGATGTGGCCGAGCCAATGTAGTCGACGTTTCTTGTCATTCTGGACTACATCCACATCTTGGTACAACTCATAGAGTTAGCGGTTGTATCTTCTCCTCTATATGCCCTCCTCGCACACAGGACCAAATATCCCTCGAAGGATTTTTCTTTCGAAGGATCCCAGTATTAACTCTCCTTTCCTGCTTATCGTCCAGCACTCTGGACGGCAGGATAAGGGTTCTGTAGAGCATGCACTTTGTCCGTCGAGTCAGGAGTTTTGAACCCATTTGTTTTGCCAAACCGAAGTAGCAGCGGTTTCCTAGGGTAATTTTTCGACGGTTGGAGTTCTGGATTTAATGTTTGAGGTAGATGAACTCCTTAGCTACCTCTAAGTTGCTGCTATCAATAGTGACATTTTGTCCTAGTCGGTGGACAGATGATTGTTTGTTTGTTGATAGCATATATTTAGTCACTTCAAGGCCAACCAGTTTCGCAACCAGAATTCGTTGGTTCGTTTCCAGGATTTGCCTTTGTGTGAAGATTTGGTCTACAGTTGATCTGCCGGGCCGGAAGCCACACTGGTACGTACCGATTAGTGTGTTGCAGAAAGGTTTGAGACGTTTACACAGTACGTTGGATAGGATCTTATATGCGACATTAAAGACAAAGGATCGCATTTCTTGTAGATGGGACATATGGAGCTGATGGTCCAGTCATCGGGCATGCTTTCCTCCACCCAAACATGGTTGATGATTTGGTGCATGCGCCCTACCATAACATCACCTCCGTATTTAAAAAGCTCTACAGGTAGACCATCAGAGCCGGTGGCCTTGTTGTTCTTTAGCTTTTTTATAGGTAAGCCAACCTACCGGGTGGATCTGAGTATACACAACCAATGCTCATCATGAGTGGTGGCATCAAAACGGCGCTATAGCGCTACTTGTGTTCTCATGGCCATGAAAATCAGCCACTTAACCTACCTACCTACCTACCTAACTAGATGGATTTATAAGGAAAAGAATAGGTGCGGGGCAAACTGATGAAGGAAGGACCTAAAAGCTCGTAGATTAAACTTTTGCTTAACACTCACGCAAGCGTGCGTTTCATAACGACTCCCCACGAGGGTGGTGGCACACCAATTTACGTTGACGAAAGTCCCATTCGCGTGCGTGAGACATATATGAGTCGATTTTTGGACTCCTAAGCACACGCGATAGGATTTTACCAAAAGGAAATGAAAGTAGATAAGGGTGGGTAAAATTCATAAAGTGTGTATGTTTTGCCAACAGCATCGAACGATGTTCTGTGGTGTACGTGGTGCGGAAATGAAAACTAGTCTTGCCTCTGTCACAAATCGAGATTGACGTTTTTTTTGAGGTGCAGGTTTACTAGCATTGCTTTCATCTACATAGTTCTTTTTTCTTTTGCCCTGGATTTCAATACCACAAATTCATTACTTCTGTTGTCACTATCCACACCTATATTTTGTTATATAGAAAATTATAGTTATGTTTTATGCTCGCTGGACTTTCTCAAGTTAACTTTATCATAGTTTCCGTTGCACCAATATTTTTTTTAGGTGTATTAACACTTAATTAATTTTATTATCTTATTACATTTCGCAATTACCCACCAAATAAAATAAAAACGAATTTGGTTGGTACCTCTGAAGGTCTAAATACGTCATAAATCTCTTTAACTAAATACAAAAATTTGCAACTAATAACCACGCATACCATATTTATTGCACGGGCGCAACACTCCAATTGCACAAAAAAATTGATTTCTTATGCCAATCCAAATTTCCATAAGCCACGCATAACACAGCTCTTGCACAGCCACACTTACAAACCGCAACACTCCAATTACACAGAAAACACATTTTTCTATCCAATTCCTTATTCCTGGAATTCGCATTTTAAAAACGACTCATGACCAATACTCACGTCTCACGTGCGCGAGCGCGAGCGGACATTTTCTGGTTTTGACAATACTCATAAGTAAAAAATGAAACGTGAGCTGTTTGCGTACGCACGCGAGCGTGCTTTACCGTAATCTGGTTTTTAACGATATGGATGCACAAAACATCTTGTACAGGTAGAGGCTCATAATGGGAGAACATTTTTATCAATTTTGAGTTCTTATATTCGTGGTCATCCATATATTTAGTTGTATGCGTATGTCTATGTGCCTTAATGTAAAATATAAAAGAGTAAGTATGTCCTCTAAGCTTACAATTGGCGATTTTCCATTTTTTCTTGAAAAGTTTTTGATTTATTTTTATCATATCTATGTGTAAAAATTTGAATGAATTCATTGAATCTCACTAATATAATGATGGCAGAGATCCAAACAGAAAAATAGAAATTAGTTACTCAAAACTATGAAAATTGAGATAGTACTGTTTTTCTTAAATTGTGATTAATTTCTTGCTCTCAGTTTTTCCAGATCCCTCTTTATTAATTCACAATGTACATTTTTCTCTAACTCTATTCTAAAAGTCAAACTTAAACACTGCTGAGTTCTCGACCCAACTTCTGTGACAGTCGAATTGCAAGTTTAAATTTTTCGCCGGTGTGCTCATCCGTCAGGCAATACTAGATCAAGACCATCACTGGCCGGATGTACATCAACCGTGCGTCCACGTCACTATTGGGCTTGTGATAAATCGCGCAGTCTTTTTATATGATTATGTCCGCTTTTCTGACCTTTTGCAGAAGCCACGGCTTATTTTAAATCGCAAGAAATCATTGATAAATGCTTACTTACTAAACGGGATCTCGACCCCTGAAGAGCTATCTGATGAATGACCTTGCCGATAAATCAACCAGAACAGGCGAACCAGTAGGGAAGCAGTAAAATTGGGAAAGCTATGATACTATTGTCGGCAAAAAAAAATTTCAGTATAATCTCACCAAAATTTGGAATGTTTTTAAAATTTACTCTGGACTTTTTGTAGTAACCAAACAGAAAAGTTTAATATATTTCAATGGGAAAACAAAATTCAAATAACCGTCCAACATAAAAGGCAAAGCTGACTAGTGGTGGCAATATCTATTCATTCATCTCTTCCTCTATTTCGGCTTTGATCAATTCCGAAATTCCACTATGCAGCATTTTAACCAATTCAAATTCGGTAAGACCCAACCGACGTCTATTCGAGATATCCATAACTCCGCCCTCAATGTCTGTATGTTCTCCACCAGTGCCACGGATTTGCAAATTCATCTGATCTGCCAAGCCTGTCAACTTCTCCATATTCCTGCTCAAGTAGGGCAATCGAATATGCACTGATGCCCGCAAGGTTGTTCCGAGGTTGGTGGGACACGCCGACACACTACCGTATCGGTCGTGATGGGCAAAGGACAAACGCTCCTCCAGCGCACGCACTCCCTCAACCATTCGATGATAGACATCACCTATGGAACAAACGAAAAATGTTTAAATGAATTATTGACAATTTGATATCAATTCGTTTACCTAAATCCCCACTGCGGGTCATCGAAATAATTCGCAAATGGTCTTCTTCATTAACCCAAACTAGGAACGTTTCTGCTGGATTATGGAATATACCACGTCCCGCTGGCCAGAAGCGATAGCAACCCGCCGTGGTAAGGAACTCATCGCCACGTTGAAATAAAATTCGACGACTTACCATTTCCGCTTGAGTGTCTGGGCTGAGATCTTTCATGGAAAAATATTCTCCAGCAACCTCTCCAGTCAAGGACTCTACTGCTTCTTTTACCTTAAAATATATACTATTTTCAAAACTCTCTTAATTTCATCCAAAATCATAAAATCATTTAAATTTTCCCAATATATATTGCCACCAAAACATGCACCCTAAGCAACCAACACCAGAACCAACCTTTTGTTCAATTTCACCGAACTGCGGTTCAGTTATCTTTGGGAAAAACGGATAGTTGACCAAGTTGCGAGCAATGCGAATCCGTGTCGAAACAATGTACTTATGATCCGGATCCAGGTTACTAATTTCATCCACATCCCCCCAGTCGGTGTCCTTTTGCAAACGTTCCTCATTCGCATTGTCCTGCTGGCCGTGGTAGTCTACTATGATGGGATCAAAGAGACCGCGGTAGACATCGTACGATGCTACATCGGCTGCGTAAACTCCCACCGATGATGAATGATGTACGAGTCCGGATTTTATGCAGTCGTATAGGTTTGCCTCAATGGGTGCCGGAGTAAATACATTTTTCAACTGGTCGCATATTTCTTTAGTAAAGTGCTTACGCAGCAAGGAGCCAGTAAATTCCTGGTCCTCCATTAGCGATTTGAAACCATCGTCTATCATTGCTCCCACCTCCTGGGGGGTGAGTTTCCTGCAAATAGATGTGTCTGTAAGTGAAACATACCTGCAGCAGCCGGAAATAGAGGACTTACACTTTCGACTTCATTCTCTCTAGGTCCTGTTCCAGTTGGGTAATAGAACGATTTGCCCTTTCCAAATCGGCCTTAAGAATATCGTACATAGCATCATCGGGGCAGGATTCACATAAATATTTGCGTACGTAACGAATGGCATCGTCTGGCTTATTCGGTTCTTCATAGAGTTTAATGAGAGCTTTGCTAAGCGCGTCAACAACACCACTTCTTTCGAGGTATTTACGAAATTGGGTGCGTTTGGCTTCAAGCTAACGAGAGACTAGTTGCAAAAATGTCTTATGTAATGCTTTGATACTTACAGTGGTCATCTTTGAATATTTTGGTTGTAAAGTTCCAAACGGTGAATTATTTGTTTTTTTTTTCTATTTTTAACTAAATATCGATCAAACAACGAATTTGAGAATTTTTTTCTGAGCGTTCGTTGCTAGGATGACGAGGTTTTGTTTGTACAGTTATTAAAAGTGTTCATTAGGCAAAATTCGGTTTCGCTCACAAGGGTCTATGCTCAGGGGAATGTTCAAGAGTTGGCAATAAGTTCGACCATGATATGTAGCTTGTGAACGTCAAAAATATCTATTTACTTACTAGAATCGAGTGCAGCTTCAGCTATAAAATAATGTTCTCCACTTTATAGCAAAGAGCGGCAGCGGACAAATTCTAAAGATGAATCAAAGGTTGCTTTCACAGTTCTAGTTATTTTGGACAAGAGATACTCCTATATGAGCTCCCTCCTACGTAGGGATTTTTAACACCAAGCCAGGGTGTTGGTGACAGAAGAATCCTTTATGGGCCAACAGCACCTCTCACATCCCCGAAGTGGTACCGGAACTACCGGGCTACTGTTCTAGTCAAAACGAGGGCCTGGCCCTCCAGGTTGAGGGTTGTGAAGTGTTAAGAGTGTGATAGGGCAAGAGGAGAACCCACACCAAGCTTTCAACAATAGCTATGACAGAGATAGAGACATGACAGAGACAGCATCGTCTGCGGTTTATAAGTGTTTAAAAGTAGTAAGGTTAAGTATTTGGTGGTAGGGGAGTGCATAACATGGTGTTTTGGACGTATACGTGTTTCTGGTTTTGAAAAAAATGAATTGTTTGCCAACAGTTTCGTTTTCAATTTCAGTATCAATTTTCGGAATTAAGTGCCTTGAGATGGTCTGTTCTCAATATTTTTGTAGATGAATACATAAATGTATAATAAAGGGTGTTTTTTTTAAGAGGTGTTAAACTTTGAAATGGAATAAAACAAAGAAGATTTTTTAAATTGACATGAAATTTACTTTCTTCTCTCCATTTAACGACGAGATTATGATCAGGATTATAGCGATCATAACCCTCCCACTTTACTGCATTCCTAATATTCCGCCTGTGGGGTTCGCCGGTTCGACCTCAAAAGATATATGCAGGACTCCCGATTTTGGATCACTTCATCATTGAGGCCAATCAAATGCCGATGTTTCTGCATTTGTGTGATCCAGGAGTTTTTAGGCCTGCCTCTCTTACGAGATTGTAAGGGAACGTTGATTGCCATAGCCTTTTTGACGGGGTTCGTAGGATCCCTCCTTTGAACATGACAATATCAACTGAGTCGGTCGTGCTTCAATTTTTTCGAGATGGGTTCTTTGACGTGAAGGCTTCCTCAGATTCAAGAACTTCTAATTCGATCAAGCTTTGTTACTCGTGCTGTCAACTTGCTCTCATACTTTTTGTATATTGTCCACAATAGTCAACCGTTTATGAGCGCTGTACGCACAACTGCGATGTAGAGCTTAGGGGACATTTTTCGGCCAAAGAAGATGGCAGAGTTTTCCTGGTACTTCATCCACCCTACGCTTACACGATGATTGATGTCGTCATCAACGGTTGCTTCGTTGTTGATCATTGATCCCAAATATTTGAACTTTTCACACTTGGGAACCACCACCCCATTCAAATAAATGTCTGGAATGGGTTTGCTTGGGTCAAAGAATGGGCAGTATAGGTACTCTGTTTTTTTTTTTTAGCTAATACGATACCTCCGTCTAAAATATCTACCCAAACATCAAGTGTTCCTTGCAGGGAAGTCTATCATCACCTATGATGGCTTCATCGTCAGCTAAGAATAACTGATGCATTTTAGGGTCCGTCACTTTTCCTTCAAGGAGATAATCGAGGACTGTAATAAAGAGCAAAGGACTTAAGACACTTCCCTGGCGAACACCAGGGGACATCTGCGGGACATCTGACTTTTTCTTCGCTTCCGCGTACATGTCCATACTGATCTGTACATAGGTTTTAGAAACTCCTCGTTGTCTTAGCGCTACCCATATCAGATCTCTTGGTTGTCTTTCGAATGCTTTTTCAATGAAATGTACTTTTTTCGAAAGATATTCTTTTGGCATTATAATTTAAATATGATTTCTGGCATATGACCGCCACAGCCGGCTCGGACGTAGTCTAATCTGGAGGTCCAATTTTCGATGACTTTTTCCAACATTTGTGGCCGTATATCGGCATTAACGCCGATATATGGTAGACTAGCGACTTCATTCATGTGGGGTTAAATCGCACGATCTTGGAAGTCAATTCACTGAATCTACGCCTTGCTATGTTACGCTCTACAGCAGCAATGACTTCTTCTGTACGCACTGGACGATGTCTCTGTGGAGGCGTATTATCATTTAGAATAAACGTGGTGCTAAAATCTTCCATAGTTAATCGAATTAATTGCTCTGATGGACGATTTTGTTGACCGGAAAATGAACGTGCGCGATACGTATTTCGAACAAAACCATGATTTTCAAAATAAATTTGCACAATTTGGAAGTGTTTTTCAGACGTCAGTCTATTCACGTTAAAATGCCAAACCAAACTAAAAATAAATCTCTTGAGAGCTGACAAAATTGCCGGAAGTTAAAATAGTGTTGCCAACTTAAAGTTATATACCTCTAAAATAAAACACCCTGTACATAAATTTAGAATAAATTACTAAAATGTAGAAGAAGAATGCTTAAGACGCTATTCCGCTTTAAACGCTACTTTTTTTCTGGCTACACAAAGCTTACACAGCGCTACATCAATTTTTTTATTGTGTTGTCATAAGAACCTTTAATATTTTTGTTTTTATTTTGTAATCCTCAAAACATAATTTATGTTAAGCGTTACATGGGTTTCACAGCTTCAAAAAATCAAATTTTTTCTATTGTCTTATAAATTTCTACAACATCTCGAGAATATTATCCTAAATTTTCCAATCATTCCAAATAAAAGTTTCGGAGATACAGCCTTGGGAAGGTGCGCACTCAATTGAATGAAATTTTACACAGGTATTCGAGATACAATTCACGAGGACTTGGACGAAGGATTTCTTTCTTTTCAATCCCAACTATTTAAAAAAAAAATGTTGAGCAAATTTTACCAAAAAACCAAAATCCTTTTTTTGCCTTCGTCCAAATTCTAATTTATGGTCGTAACTAAAACACGATTTTTTTTTACTTCTGATGATCCTGTCACCTTTTTGCCTACACCTTGATGCACCTTTTTTCCGAGGGATCACCGGAAATGGCATCACAATGACGGAGTCTTGAATATTTTCCTTTGAAAATTTCAAAAATTCGTTTTCAAATGCATATCTTTAAGAAGTAAAAAATTTGCAAATAAATAATAATAAAATAATAAATAAAAAAAAATTGTTAAAAATGTAGAACCCATGTACAACCCGAATAAACCCATGTAACCCCTTAAAGTACTAGTACCTTAATCAGAATCCCCATTGAAAGCGAAGAAGAAAATAGTCCACATCCGCCAAGTATACCGTAATTTGATTATAATGGGTCCGCCAAATAACTTTTTTTTTGAAACAGGGCGCAAAACATCGAGTGTAGCTTCGGCTGTGTGGCACGTAGCGCTGCCCTGTTAAAACCAAATGTTGCCAATATCCTCCTCTTCAATTTTTGTGAACAAAAATTTGTTCAACATGGCCCGATAATGATCGCCATTGACGGTAACGACCACTCCTTGTTGTTGTTCAAGTTGTTGTTGTTGTTGTTCGTTGTTAAAGCGTATACACAACCATATTCGTTCAGCGAAAGGATAAAACTAATTATTTGTCAAATCAGACATGAGCTAAGTGTTACCATTCGCGAAATAAGCACTAGTTGAAAAAAAACGTTAGATGGCGGACCCTTTATATGTATTTATTTTTTTTATGTAACAAAAAACCACCTGTACCGCGCGATTGCTTAAATTTGAAGTCCCTTTCTTATAAATTTATATTAGCTTCTTGATACTAGCTGGTACTGACCGTTCACCTTCCATAAGCGACCGTGTGTTTTATACTTCCTGAAAAACAACGACGGAATGCTATGGATTGGCCCCTTTAAATATTTATGAAACTCACTTGACCACACTAAAATAAAGTTAGTGCTCAAAATAAAGTTTTGTACAGGTTTTTTGAAAAATTTTGTCATTTTCTGCGTCACTGTGCTAAAAGTGCAATCAGACGGTCATCCAAACTTGTCATCCGGATGACATGCTGACGTCAGGAAATTTTGTTTTTTTCCGAACGGGATAACCACTTTAGGATAAATTCTACGTCATTATGACGTCAAGGTGTTATCCGGATGACAATTCTGCATGGCCTTCTTATCGCACCTTAAGTCTTTACAATCAATTCCATCTGAACTCAATGATCTCAGTATGCACTCAGTGGAAAAAGTAACATTAAATTCTTAGCTCTGCTCACAGTTAAAAAAAAACAACTATTTGACTTTCCCGAATAACCAGTTTTAAGTACTATTTTGAACTAATTTTTGAAATGGTTTATATATTAATCTTTCAAATAAAACATACAGTGCCGAGAATAATTTTTCGTACAAACATTTTTCCAGTCCAACCTTTTATTTCGTAAAATGAAAAAGATTTCTTCTCGATTATTATTCATTTTTTTTATTGTACATACATGTATACTAATAATATAGAACAAAGTTGAAATTCTTTTGACTAGACCCGCACAGCGAACGGCTGAACGGATTTAAATATTTTTTTTTTTTTGATGCAGGGTTTTGCATTAAAAAATATTTGATGTTTGACAGACCAAATATTTTAAAAATTAGTCTCTGAACAGGAAAAATGTGAAACTCTCCTTATTTAATGAAATTAGTGTCAATCTTTAGAGCTTTAAAATACGCATATTTCGAGTCCAACATTATATTTCTACATGCTCTAAGAGCCTAGCAATTTTAGTAACATCTTTGTAAAACTCCTTTTTTTATTAATATTTTAATTAATTGGCAAATATTTTCAAGGCGATCTCAGTGACGTTTGCTTTTTAAAGTGTTCTTTCGACATTTGTTCGTGATTTTGTAAGAATATATATTTACAAATACTGTGGCGTGGGTAATACAAAAGCTAGTGCGAATTATTTCTCTTATTTCCTGTACATGCAACAAGGAGGCTTAAAATTAATCACCCTTTCAGAAGATGTTATAATTTTCTACTTAAGCTGTTACGTCAATAAGTAACTGCCCCCTTTTTCCCGCTCATTTTAGGTACAAAATGCCAGTCTAAAAGCAAATTGTCTTTTTAAAAATTGGGTGTAATATAAACTAATACTATGTGTCTTCCATCTTCTTCATCGTCAACAGGTTGGAAATGAAATACATATTCACAAATACAACGAAAAATGCACTTTAAATTCAAGTGAAATATGTTTGCTTGTGCGATTGGCATCCCGGATCGGAGACCTATTCCGGAATCCCAAACAAAAACTACATAAATAATTATATGTACATATAAAAGGGCGTTTTCAATCCAGTACTAACTTCAGTAGCTTAGTGGTTAAGTGCGTTGGACCACTAAGCGAGATGTGGCTGGTTCAAACCCCGACCTGTAACATCTGAAAGTTTTTATTCGCTTCCCCACCTTTTGTGAACGTCTGACAAACATCCAAGAGTAAGAACTGTCATGAAAAGCTTCTCAAAAATTAATTTCCGTTCAGAATCGGCATTAAACTGTAGGTCCCATCCATTCGTATCAAAAAATATATTGTCCGACACACAGTGGTTGGAAAAGCTAGTCTTTAGGTCCTGAATGGGTCGTTTACGCCTAATATTAATTTTAT
This sequence comes from Ferdinandea cuprea, assembly GCA_963576555.1. Lineage (NCBI taxonomy): Eukaryota > Metazoa > Arthropoda > Insecta > Diptera > Syrphidae > Ferdinandea > Ferdinandea cuprea. The sequence continues at coordinate 96,217,347 of OY754959.1, forward strand.
AACTTCAGACGGTTATATCTGTCAAACCAAATGTCAGGAACTTTTTGAAAGGAACATTCGATGTAAATACGTTACGGATCTGTAAATTGACCTCCAAAATCGTTTGCGTTAAAGCATCTCGATTATTTTCTTTTAGGGCAACTTAAAGTCGCAACAAAACAACAACAATCAAACCATTTCATTTTAGTCTTGCGAACATTCGGCCACAAATGCATGTAAAATTGTTCGAAAATTTTGTTTCCCTGATGAAATTTATCAAGTTCGCCTGAAATTGCGTTTATAAACTCATTCAACTTATACCACTATGGGACACAAATTATTGTATATTTATTGAAATTTCATGTGATCTGTTCAAAATTTATTATGTGTATTAATAATTTTTAATTTTATTTTATTTTGGTGGGGTTAGCTACCATTTATTAGGATTAGTAAAGGGTGATCCATTTCGAGGTTCCCTACTTTTTTAAAGAAAAAACACAGAAAATTCAAATTTAATGGAGAATGTTTATTATCATTTGAAAGAACATTCTTTGGCATTTATTTTTTGAAGATTATGTCTATCAAATGTTGGCCGTTGCTACGTCGCAGATGGTCCATCCGTTGAGTCCAATTTTCGATCACTCGTTCGAGCATTTCGACTGGTAACTGAGCGGCTTCAGTTGTTGCACAAGCTGTGTTTTGTACGCTTTCAATTTAAGATCTTGACGGAAAATGCTAATGCCAAGTCGTTCCATACGTCAGTCCGAGTTGCTGCGAACGGCGCCGAATCGACTCTCTACGGTCTTCGTGTACACTCTCAGCTACGGCCGCTATATTTTCTTCACAGCGTGCTGGACGTGGTCTATTCGGTCGAATATTATCCAATAAAGAATGCTGGGTCTCAAAATGGGTGATGGTGTTGTAGGCCGATTATGTTGATCATAAGAGATCGAGTTTGAGTGTTTTGAGGCAGCTCTGCGGTTAAAATAAAAAACGGTGAGCTTCATATTTACCTTTCGCAGCATACGGGCGATCGGTTAGTTGGAACCATAAGAGGTGCGCTGGATTGGTAAATAAAGAAGAGGAGAGCAACGTAAATTACGTGGGTTATTTTTTATTTTATTTTTTTTTTTTGTAAGGAAAGCATCAAAAGCATCAGTGTGTGACTTAAACCGTAACTATAACCACATCTGCTTCCAGTCCCATATACCGACGGTTTTACCAAGGGCCGTGTTCCGGGGGGTTTTCAGCCGTAGATTCCTTAGTGAGGAAAATACATTCCCGACAGAAATAAAAACACCTCCTAACATTACAACTGAGAGACATTATCTCATCTAGTAATTTTTCTCTAGTAATTTGATTGACATTTTGGCGGGGTGGAGCTTATTAGCTGGTCCCTAAATAATTTATTTCCGTTAAATTTTTATGAATATGTATATGAATACCTATCTAAATATAATTTACGTATACGTTGGCAAAGTTTTTATATTTCAATTTTATTTTTCGTTAAGAAATTAGGACAAGGGATCTTATTCTTTTAAGTTATTGTTATTGTTTTCCTCCACCATGTTTTGAATTTGTGGATTTACATGCAGTTGTTGGTAGTGCCTAAATGCATACTTTTTGATTATTTCACTAACATTCTCTACTTGTAAATCCCTATGTAGGTTGTCATTTCTAATATACCAAGGTGCACTGACAATGAATCTTAGTACTTTGTTTTAGAATGTTTGTATCATTTGTAGGTTTCTTTTTGATACAGTCTTTTTGGTACATACGTCAATACAGGGGCCGAATTACCGCATCAGTTAACGAGCAATAAGTCACTGAATTATCTCGGTTTGCCGTTACTGCTTCAGTTATCGAGCATGGTAACGAGTTTTATTGTTTGACATTTCCTTGTCAGTTTTCGTGTGTTTTTCCATACGTCAGCTCTGGAGGTGTCATATGGCGGTAAAAAGTCTGAAAAAGTATAAGTTTTGTAAAAATGTTCTCAAAATACAAATTCAAATTATTACAGAATAAATTTTAATAAAATAAATGCTAGCCAAAAAAATAATATGGCCGATTTTATGGCGGTGTACCCCGATTTGCGAAAAACATACTCCCAAACTCTGCTCAAGGAAAAGCAACATGCAATAGATTATGGGAAGAATTCAGAATTGGTTGTTAGTAAAACCCGCAATTAATTTTATTTTCGTGCATATTCGATAGTTCAGTGACGTATGGAAGTTACTCACTCGTTAACTGATTCGGTAATTCGGCCTCAGGTCTCATGACTTGCTTGTATAAAAGCACTTTATTTGCAATTGTTAGCTGAGAATTCCTTCCCATTAACCAATGAATGGTTCTGAGTCTAATATTTAGCTCCTCTTTTTTTCTTTTTGACATGCTCCTTCCATCTGAGCTAGGCGTCAAGTGTTATACCCAGATATTTAGCACTATTTGAATACGGAATATCTTTTTCATTAATATTAACTCTTACAGTATTTATTCTTCTATTTGTAAAGTTTATATGGATAGGCTTAGTTTCATGAAGCTTTATCCTCCATTTTTTTGTCCAATCACTTACAGATATAATGACTTTTTGTAGTTTGCTTGCTGCTTCTTCAGCATTGTCGCCAATGGTGATAATTGCTCAGCGAAAGTCGCCAATACTAACTAGGGTTAGTGTTAAAAAAAATAGATTTGTAAATAGACGTGAGGAGTCGATGAATGAAGAGAAAGTCTGCTACGTCCCTGCGTTCTTCAAAGATGGGGTTCAAGTTTATAAGGTCTTGATAGGGAGGGCAAAATAATAGGGTGATCCCAGGGTAAACCTCGAAGAGCAAATCGAAGAAAACGATGTAAGGGTTGGAGAATTCTTTGGAGCACCTTTTAACAAAACCAAGTAAAGAGTTAACTTTAAGAATGTGCGACCGGAAATTTAGCTCCCTGTTATACAGTATACCAAGATCGCGAAGAGATTGTACAAGGGATATAGGCTAACCAAGAAGAAGGTATATTCGGGAAGGGACTGGTTGCGCTTAAAAGAAAAGGTGATAGATTGACATTTGGCTATGTTAAGCTTTAAGCAGTCTTGTTGAATTAGACTGAGTCTTGGGGTGAAAAAATTATTGTGAAAAATTTGGTATCGTCAGCGTGGAGGAAGAGAAAGAGAAAGGAATGGTTAATGACCCGCTCAAGATTGTTTATAGTGAGGGACACCAGAGGTTGCCATGACAGGAAACGAGAGGACGGATCTGAAGGGAACACTATAAAAACGGTTTTCTAGGTAAGAGGATATTCATTTTAACAACATGGGTTCAAAACCTAGAAGATGATTAATTGATGGGATATCCTATCAAAAGCCTTACTGAAACCGGTTGCAATTACATCGTCTTCGTTTCCATTCTCTAAGGCAGAGAGGGAAAAGGAGACGTACTCGACGAGGTTTGTCGTAGTAGTTTTGCCTTTCAGGGGAGATGATGAATTTACATTGAAAGCTTAAGGCTTCGTATAAAATACTTTCAAAGAGTTTGAGTATATGAGAAAATTTAGCAATGAGAGGGTTATAAAACAGGTCTTCCAAACTTGAAGAAACACGACAATTCCAACCGAGTCAGATGTGCTCCACCTGATTCAAGATGGGTTCTTTAACCTGGTTTTAACGCCTTGGTGATTTCATATACACTTAACAACTGTTTACTATTCTCGTGAATCGTTCGTATATGTTTATTAAACAGATAAATTACAGAGTAATAATTTTAACATTATTTTGTTAAAACAGAAAATAACCTAACACCATTTTTACTATATTACGCTCATTTCTTAAAAATATCCATTAAATTTCATTTATATAATGAATTTTTTTCTTTCAGGCTTGTTTGAACTTCACATACTCACCTTTAGTCTTCACCAAACGGCCCCATACACTCGATGGTAAAGTAGTTTTCGGTAGGACATCTGGCGAAGAATCGTGCCCAAACGACACATCAACGGTTGTTGTGATTGCCACAGCGGGAGTAAGTTTAATGACTTATAGTACTTAGACCTAAAAACAAAAACACAACTTTCCTGTACTTGTATAGCCTTCGGAGCATGCCCACCAATACTTCATAAATGACACCGAGCTCGTTGACACCGACTACTGTCCCAAGGAAGTTCTCAAATTCAGTCCAATACCCACTTCTAAATACTGCAAACGAATCAACTTTGAGAACTTCACCTCAATCACACGTTATGGAATCGACTTAAAATTCTCCGAGGTAACCTTCAAATCTGTGACTCAACTTAGTTCAAGCACTAATGGTCAATTGTTTCCCTATAGATGCCAGAATGGTTTGGACTATGGTCTAATCGCTTGGATCACTTCGTGTCAGCATTGTCGGACAAAAAAGTCGATCGACTAAATTTGGATAAGGAAATTGACGTTTCCATTAAAACCCCAAACGATAACTTTTGGTTGACGGTTGGTGTGAACAATGTCACCTGGAGCATTTACCACATTCCATTCCTAGAGAAACTGGATTCAAAATATGATGCCACCGAACAGTTTTCCTATGATACTGGTCTTAAGAGTAAGTCCGGTGGTATAAAAAGAAAAAGCATTACTCATTCACTTTTGTATTTAAGGATCCTGCTCTATCATCAATGACATGGTGAATACCTTCGATGATTACCTTCTCAATCTGAATGAGTACTTCAAACGAAATGGATCCTGCTTAACACTTCTTGCTGCTGATTGTTCGTTGCAACCCAAGATGGCAATCTTCCTCATTCCACCTGTCCATGAAGATGAGCACAATTATGGCTTGAAAATCTATTTTGGTGACAATTTTCTCACGTTCGAACCACAGAATGTGACCAACAGCGATGATCCCGTTTATATATCGATAAACAATGCCTACAAGGTTGACGTACGACCTAGGCCCTATCAATTTCCCGTCGATAAAAAAGAATTTGAATTTAGGTAGATTTTGTTTTATATTATTTATTACAGTTCATTTATTTTAAAATTAATCAATTTCGTTTTAGAATTGGAATCAACGAACAAAACATCCTGAATGTGGAACATAATCCAATGCGATCCACCATACAATTTGACATGAATAACCTATTCAATTTGGAAATCTTTGGAGTTTTCAAAAGCAAAATCTGTGGCTTGTGCAGCAAACCACAAAATCGAATGCAAAGCTACACACTGTGTGCCTAAAATGATGCATTCATATTCTCTTAGGCTTTTTATCTATAATCAAAGAAATAATTTGTAATAATCTACTTTATGAGTAAATTAACTAGTTAAAACTAATTTTCGCCAGATGGCATTCTCAAAGTTTTGTAAATAAAAAATGTTAACGCAAAAAGATTAATGTTCAACTTTATGGTTGGATGAACTAAACTTTTATGCACAGAAAAGGAATTTTTTTACATTCATCACTTAGATACTTAAAAACAGAAATAAGTTAAGGTTACAGTCCGCTTGGGGTGGATATATATGTCCCTATATGCCCCAAGAAAAAGGCGTTAGGCAAATGGTGGATGATATTTTATTTTATATTATAAAAAAAATAGTTAGTTTGGGTGATACATTAGAAAGAAACTATATTTCGACATGCTCACATATTTTTTAATGTTTCAAGTTGCCTGCAACAATGAAGTTATCCAAATATGATGCAATGCAGTATAAACCAGCTGCTGGTGTCTTACTCCAACGCAACAGGATAGCGCGAGAACTATCCTACGACCCACACATAATATCCATCCAGGAACCATGGGTGTGGAAAAGTCGCATCTGTGGTCTTGTTTGCTTGAGTGATTTATACCACGTTCTTTATGATGAGCAATCCGAAAGACCTAGGACTTGTCTTATTGTATCGAAATCTTTTACAGCTACTATGATCAAAAGCTTTTGTAGCCAAGATTTGGTAGCTGTTTCTATAACTTACCATGCAAATGATAACTGGGAAACCTTTGTCGCTGCATCGGCTTATTTCCCCTATGACTCTCTAACCCCTCCTCCAGCAAAGGCTGTTGTAGAGCTCGTAGAGTTTTGTGAATCCAAAAGGTTAGGTCTTGTCTTGTGCTGTGATGCTAATGCTCAGATCACTGTTTGGGGCAGCAGCAAATGGAACATAAGGGGAGATCGACTTTTGGACTTCATTTTATCGTCTGATATTACCATCAACAATGTAGGTCATCAACCTACCTTTGTTACAGCCAGAAGACAGCAAGTAATTGATGTTACCCTGTCTAACAGGCATTTGAAGTCTATCATAAATTGGAAGGTATCGCCAGATAGCACCTTATCGGATCACAGATACATCGAATTTCAAATCTACTGCGAACTTTCACCTTCGCTAGAGAGGAGAAATCCGAGAAAAACGAACTGGCCACGGTTTAGAGAGGAGCTTGCCAACTCTGTCAAAGTTCCACTCAAACTTAGATCAAGACAGGGAGTGGAGAGGTCTGCTCAGGATCTGAACAACGTCCTCACCGCTGCTTTGAACTTGCGTGCCCTGTTTCTAAACCCCCCGCAGAAAATCGGTACCATGGTGGAACTCCGAACTGCAGTGTCTTCGTAAAGAAACTAGGAAGCTGCTAAATCGGTCTTTAAAAACCAACTTAGTGGAAAACTGGAATCTTTATCGATCCAAACAAAAAGTTTTTAAGAGACTTATTCGCAAGTCGAAAAATGACTCATATAAAAAGTTTTGTGAAGAGGTCGAATCTCTAAGTGCAACTAGTAGGCTTGTTAAAGTCCTCCAAAGGAACAGACCAAGTAAACTGGATGCAATCCTTAAACCTGATGGCACGTACACTGAGACAAAGGCGGAGACTTTCAGTCTTCTACTTGAGACTCACTTTCCGGGTAATCAGGTTACTACTACATTTGAACCGACTAATACCACGCGGCACAGCTGGTATTTTGCATCGGGAGTGGTGACTGATGATGCTATCAAATATGCCATTGCATCTTTTGAGAGTTTCAAGTCACCTGGTCCGGATGAAATTTATCCAGTTTTGCTGAAACAAGGTTTAAGTCAGGTTTTGCCAATGTTGAAAAGAATTTTCACCACGAGTTTGGCCTTGGCCTATATACCTTCCCCATGGCGAATGGTTAAAGTGGTTTTCATACCAAAAATTGGTAAGTCTGACTACACTCTAGCCAAAAGCTTTAGACCCATAAGTCTGTCTGGTCTTGGAAAGACTGGTTGAGCTGGATGTGCGCAAAGTTGCTCTTCGATCACACCCTCTCTCTGAGATGCAACATGCCTATCAGCGCGGAAAATCCTGCGAGACTGCGCTTCAAAACCTTGTTGGTAGGATTGATAGTGCCCTTGACCGGAAGGAGTACGCGTTGGGCATTTTCGTCGATATTGAGGGTGCTTTTGATAATGCGACCTTTGACAGTATGTGTAACTCAGTCGGACAGCATGGTGTAGATAAAACTTTGGTGTTGTGGATTAAATCAATGCTAATGTACAGGACGTTGGTAGCGGATGCAGATTGTGGCAAGTGCGTCATAACAGGGGTAAATAGGGGCTGCCCTCAAGGTGGTGCTCTGTCTCCCCTCCTATGGTGTATGGTGGTAGACTCTCTGCTTACGGCTCTCAACTTTCCTGGAAACTACACTCAAGCTTATGCGGATGATGTCGCCGTTCTTTCTGTCGGTTCAAATCTAGGGGCTGTCTGCTCTCAAGCGCAGAGATCCCTGGATTTGATCGATGTCTGGTGCACTAGTAATGGGCTTTCAGTGAATCCAGACATGGGGCTTGTCTCCAAAACGGGTCCTTTGGATCTATACGGCCATGATTAGACCGCTACTCTCATACGCATCAGTTGTTTGGTGGAACAGGCTTTCGCGGAAACGTGTTACTGCTTCTTTTGCCAAACTCCAAAGAACGGCTTGTCTCGGCTGCACAGGGGCCTTCTCTAGCACCCCGGGCTCTGCTCTAGATGCTTTGATGAATCTTCCTCCCCTTGACTTATATATCATGGGATGTACGCTAAAAACCATCTTTCGCTTAAAGAGAGGTGGTTTTTGGTACCATGCGCAATGGAATTTTGAAGAACTTGCTCGAGAATTATCCTTTGACCCCTGTCTTATGGATATGCCGTCTGATGCAATGACACCAGAAATCCTTCTGCGAAAAAACTACCACGTCAACTTTCCACAGGTAACGGAATGGCTTCGGTCAGACTCTTAACCATGGATTGAATGCCATCGTATTTTCACGGATGGCTCCAAAACCGGACAGGGGTCTGGTGCTGGTGTCTTTGTGGAATGCGATGATATACGACTTTACTACCCCTTGGGTAAACATGCATCTGTTTTCCAAGCGGAGATTTTTGCCATCCTAATGGCAATGCGCTATATTGTGAACAACAGGTGGAGGGGTAGAGGCATTTGCATCTGCAGTGATAGCCAAGCTGCATTAAAAGCGCTTCTAAACCCTCTTACCTCGTCCAAGTTAGTGCTACAACTCAAGCTTTCTCTGAATTTGGTCGGAGGACTGAACACAGTGAATCTTGTCTGGGTACTAGGTCCCACTGGCATCCAGGGAAATGAGATCTCGGATGAGCTTGCTAGGCAAGGTTCAGAAGAAGTTTTCTCAGGACCCGAAGCTGTGTGGGGTCTGCCTGCGTCTTTAGTCATGTCGTCTATCGATTCTTGGGTTTCTCGTGAACACAAGATTCGGTGGCGCGATTGCGGTGGATGTAGACAGACCAAACTACTGCGCCCGGACATTTGCAAAAGGTCAGCATCTTTTCTTCTATCTCTGAGGAGAATCGACTGTAGGCTGCTTGTAGGCGTTCTTTCGGGCCACCAAGCTTTTGCTAAACACTTAAATGTGTTGGGCTTAAGCGACACCACTACCTGTCCTGCTTGCGGTGAGGAGGATGACACAGCAGAACACTTTCTCTGCAGTTGTCCGGCCTATGCTCGCATCAGGTGGCGGATCTTCGGGCCTGACGTGGTGAGTGCCGAACATCTAAGCTCTTTATCACTGAAGCTCCTTCTCGAAAGACGGGAAAACTAAGTACATTAATGTAAGGTGTCTGAATGGTAGTACAATGGACCTGTAGTTGTGTCTGAGCGCTCCATCGGATAGCAGCAACCTCCACAAAAAAAAAAAAAACAAAAATCCTACGACCCATGTCTAATGGATATGCCATCTGATGCTTTGATACCGAAACTCGAATTTTTCCAAGTTCAAGAACGAACTTGGGACGTTCATCGGCCAACGATGTAATAGAATTTTCATGGATGGTTCCAAAACTAACCAGAGTGTAGGTGCTGGTACTCTTGTAAAATGCGACAACGTGAGGAGGAGTTACCTCGTTAGGCACGAAGATGAATGATGTTCTTATGTCTATTTATTATATTGTAAAGATCAGTTGGAGGAGTCAATCGGATGGTGCGTCTGTAGCGACAGCCTAGCTAATCTTAATTTCTCACTTAATCTTTTAACCACTTTTTGTGAAATTTAACACGGGAAATAAGAGTTCAACGGGTGGTTGGGTGTGTATGAATAGGGTAGACGCTGACTGGCATCAACTTGGCGATGCCCAGTCGTTGTAACTATCTCGTACACATCAATTGTGCTTATTTTACCTCCGAGTGGTAACCGCCGGATACTGGTCTCGCCCACCCGGGCTTGACTTGCTAAACTTATAAGCGCGAGTGTTGAACATGAAAGAAGTAGCAACACTATAATGCTCTGTCGAACACAACGAACTCACTCGCCAACGTTTGGAGGAAGTTTTCGCATGACAAACAGTGGCCGTCATAAGTCTGCGTACACTTACTTTAAATTGAAGTATCCACTCTTATATTTACGTACAAGTCACATCAGAAAGTCGCTGTATTGAAACTAATGGAAATCCGACGAAAATAAAACGGTATAGTCTACTACTACCCAAACGCAAGTTATATCCAGTTAATGTGAAAATTTCCGATTTCGATTATATAAGACATAGCTACAAAAAGCACTTAACATATTTTGCAGACTACAGCAAGTTTACCAATTAATTTTGGTCGGATTTCCATCAATTTGGCCTTAAAAAAATAAAGAAACGTAAAGGTACTGAACATACGAAAATGAAATTAAATATGCCACAGTAAAGCGAGAAGACGACGTACATAATAAAACATGTAGAGAGATGGTTTTTAGCGTACACCCTTTAATAAACATATATTTTTAAAAAAAGGGGGGGGGGGAATTCATCAAAGCATCTAGAGCAGAGCCCGGCGTGCTATTGAAGGCCCCCGTTCAGCCAAGACATGCCGATCTCTGCAGTTTGTCAAAAGAAGCATTAACACGTTTCCGCGAAAGCCTGTTCCACAACACAACTGATGCGTATAAAAGGAGTGGTCTTAACATGGCCGTATAGATTCAAAGGACACTTTTAGGAGGCAAGCCCCACGTCTTGCCAAAAGCGTCTCTACACTGTCAGAAAGTGGTCGACAGTGGTTCAACATACTTGGACCATATACGTTTTTTTATCGAGGACAACTCTCAGACATTTGAAAGCCCATTTCTGGTGCAACAAAAATCGATCGAATCTAGGGACCTCTGCGCCTGAGAGCAGACAGCTCCTAGGATTTAACTGACAGAAAGAACGGCGACATCAAAAGCGTAAGCTTGAGTGTAGTTTCCAGGAAGATTGAAAGTCGCAAGCATAGTCTACCACCAAACACCATAAAAGGGGAAACAGGACACAACCTTGAGAACAGCCAATATTTACCCCTGTTAGACACATTTGCCACAATCTGCCTCGGTTACCAGCGTCCTGTACATTAACATTACTTTAATCCAGATCCGATTGCACAAGTCACGCGTGCTAGAATTCTTGAGCTCGATTGTACATGTAGTATACTCTTCTTCACAGACTGGGAATAAATCTGCTGTTTTTTGCTTCCACCTTCACATGGTCAATTCACCGGACGCGTGTGCTTATTTATAACCAAATAAGTTTCTTAAGTAGTCAAAAAATTTTATTTAAGTTTCCCTTATTTTGTACATAAAGAAAAGAGGAACATATATGCAGCAATTCTACTAAATAATAGTATAACAAAAAATAAAAAAAAAACAACGAAAAATTAATTCCAGAATGTAAAAAGGTCAAGTAGTATTAAAAATTTAATTTTAGTCTTATCATTGCAAAAATTAAGCCCAATTAGGAGCTTTAAAGTGAATTTGATACTCGCGATCCCTGTGCAGTTGCGAAAGCAAATGAATCCGTAAATGGACAATGTTTTCCAGAGTTTGATCGCACAACTGGCAGGTGACCGCTGCCACAGAACCATCTCTGAAAATGAACCGTATTAAAGTGACAATTTGAAAATAACTCTTTTGACTTACAATTGCTTGAGACGATGCAGTTCCTTGCAATGTAAATTCAGTGCATGCATACGATCAAAGGATTCATCTTTCAATCGCAAAGCCGAATGCATTGGGAATATGCAGCGATGGCCATAGATGAGTGTGCTTTCAATGACATCCCTTTCATCAGGTCGCGACCACATGTGTTCTCGCGAATCGACGTGTGTTTCGATATATTTGCGAGTCTTACTTAAAAGTCTGTAAACAAAAAAAAAATGTTTAGTATTACTGTCAAGCTTCCGCAGAGTTGACGACTTACTTAATGATGAGATTCTTAATTTTAGCAGCAAGATCTGCTCGAACGTTTGGCAATACAGTGGGCCTCTCATCACCTGGGTCTGTGTACAAGATCGTATCCATAGAATAACGGATTTGGTTTATCTAAACGAAAACAAATTTGTGACAGAAATGGCAAGACCATACGACCAGATGCTTTTGCTTACCAACTCCAAATCAACTGTCAGAATTTCTGCATCCAAATGCATTACCATGTCGTGTTCCTCAAACAACGGTTGATAGTTCTCATCGTGGCCAAGTCCAGCTAGAATCGACACATATTTTGATTTGCTAGAGTTTCTATGAATCTGCATGGTGGGACAGAAAATTAGCGCCATCAGAGAGCCGAAACCATGAATGTTTGGCATAAGTGTGGTCTGACGTGCCGTCAATGAGCTTCTATCGTGCGTCTCGGACACGCATGCCGCAACAATCAAACGTTCGTGCACATCTTGCGGATCGGTGTCAAGTAAAACCGAATTGACTGAATCGCGCTCAACGTTGACACCTTTCCAGGCCCCAACCCGTGTGGCAGAGAAGATTTTCGACTCCAACGGACTAAAGGGACCACGCAAGTTAATTGCATTCAAGCATAACTCTGGCGGTGGTGGATCGATTTCCATATCGACTTCTTGTTGAATTGATCGCAAGTACTCTTCGTTTTGTTTTGAGTAGTCCTCCTCCATGAATCTCTCGGCGATTGATTGTTTTCTCATCCGCAAATCGTGATCCATCTGAAGTGAAATCAAATTTCTAGTGAATTCTACATGTCGCCGATCGCAATTCCACTCACCTTTGACATGTAACTCTCGTCCGATTTGCGAGCATAGCCTTTCTCAACAAGTATCTCATCAACTGTTGTATTATTGACCTTAATGAACACCGATGTAATGCCATTAACCACTGAGTAAACTCCCACCTCAACAACGCCAGCATCGGCTATTTCCTGCAAGTATTCCATGGCCTCGTCCAGCCACTTGCCATTGGGGCTCTTCACGGACGATGGCTGAACCATTGCCAGGCGGCACTCAAAAACACGAGGTGGAATATCATTGAGATATTCAGCTTCGAAGCTCAAGCGTCGCAACTCTCGGAAGTTGACCACTGCCGTATTGCCAAAGTCAATGAAAAGGACCTATTGACAGTAATGAGTTTTTGGAAAACCTTTCAACCAATATCAGTTTTATTTGTACGAACCCGAAATTCCAAATGCTGGCGCGAGCTATGAATGACCTGCACCACTTTGGCTCGATAATAATTACCCTGAAATGGTGCAGCCAAAAGCATGCCCTTGGATACAGCAGAAGCATTTCTGAACTTGCGTTCATCAGCCTCGGGGCAATTGAGTTGAGCCGAGATCTCCTTGAGGCGTTCCATTTCGGTCAATGGTTGAAAATAAAACTTCGAACAGTTTTCAATCTAAAAGACAGTTGCATCATCATTTGTTGGATATTTTGTTTAAGGAATAGTAAAAATATCTTACGTGGGTAATGTACCCTCGCAATTGCTTAGAAAAAACTGTCGGCATTACGACGAGTTCGGGGTGCTTAATTTGTTTCTTCGATGGAATCCATGTTCCTTCGAAAAGCACACCAATGCCACGTTCTTCTGCGTAGTTAATTCCCGATCTGGCACTGAAAAATTAACCAAAAATTAAGTTTTATTGATCCCTTAGCATGAAAACTACTTACTCCATAACTCTTATCGAAGTATTCGTCCTCAACTGTCGCATCTTGATGGCCTTGTACACTTCCAAGCGTACACTGCCGGGCACCTGGACGCGATTACTCGCCTCACCACAGTACTCGTCTTCTGGATCACTCTTAAATGTAACCAGTATCTTCTCCGATCCACTCTGGAATCGCACGTCAATGTTCTTCGGATGGATACGCGCTGGTTTGAACAAATCCTTGATTGTCTTCGTATACAACTGTCCAATGTGTTTAGTGTTGTAATTGTTGAAGTAGACCGTGGAGCAGGGATCGTGTCCAAAAATAGTGTGATAGGTGGCGCGTTCCATTTCCACGTTATTTAAATTCGAGCGAAGAAAGTAATACGGGTAGAAGGCACCCGATATGACAATCTTTAAGATAATTGTTTTCTCTCTATCCAGCCAGTGGATACGCTGATAGGCAGTTGTCTCCTTGATACCCATGTTCATAAGACGCTCCTTAAGTTCCATCACCAACAAATGCATTTCCTTGATCGAACGAATATTAATAAAGTATCGTTCAGCCCAAGTGTGTTCTCCAGATTCTTCATTCATGTTATGTTGCTCACGCATCGTGCACCATACCTAAGCAGACAGTGGTAAGTTTATGCGCATATACATATACAATTGACTCACCCGATAGGCTCTGAGAATGGCAAATAGATCACTGCCTGAGGCATCAGCCCATGCGAGCTTCTGCGAGTAGGCAGCCAATTCGCCGCGTTTTCTGTCGGAAAATGTGAAAATCGACTTGACACTCAGACCTGCAGCTATGATAATCGCCTCTTCCAGCACACTGAACATGTATCCGAATATAATCAATCGGCTGACCCGAATATCCAATGGCAGACCTGCCATTATTCGGCCAACAAATGACAAATCTCCATCTTGTATGGAGTACACGCCATTTACAGTCTTGTAGAGAGCACCCACTTCTTTCAGCACCAGAATAGTATTGTGAATATCCGAGAGATTTGGTGGAGACATTGCCAAGGCCAGTATTACAGGCGGCGTTTCCATATCAAGCATCTTAGCTTTTAGCACAAGAGTCTCTAGAGGGCAACGAAGCATTTCTGGGATGCCAAATTCATCCAAATAGTTCTAGGAAGTCGGATAAAAGGAGGCGTTCTTATTTTTTTTTTTTAATCATAATCAGTTGGATGTCGGCCCACTTACCAAGTAAAATTGTTTGGATACCATGCGGTACACTCTTCCATTCATGACACGACCAGCACGTCCGGCTCGCTGACGACAATTTGCTCGAGATGCCCAATGCAATTGCAGCGAGGTAAAATTTGTACTTGTGTCCGTTATCAAGGACTTGGTGAGGCAAAAATCAATAACTGCAAATATTCATGTAAGCTTTTGTTAGCGAAGGAGAGTGTATGGCGTCTTACCATATTTGACATCAGGAACTGTAATAGAACTTTCTGCTATGTTTGTGGCTAAAATTACTTTTCGGTGGCCCGCCGGTGCACGGTGAAAGATTTTTTGCTGCTCATCGGGTGCAATCATTGAATGTAAGCGAATTGGCATCAGTTTTACATTGTTGCTAGAGAGGAGGGGAACGTTTTTTGTTTTTTTTTTTTATTTTCATGATAATTTTTAGGTGACGTGTAATAACTCCAAACGACATAATGCCAAATTTTAAATAAGGCGCCTATGGTAAAAGTACCTGAGTGACGCGCTATGCGGGATTAAGGGATTTCAATCCTTTTCCGCAGGCGGTTCGATTTTACAATGGAAATAATGCTAAATTTTTAGAATTTGGCTTTATTTCGTTTGGCGTTATTTCACGTCACCTAATTTTTATGTGTTAAATGCTTACATTTCTTGCAGCTGTTCCAGTTTCTTGTCCATTTTATCAATTTCATTGATACCAGGAAGGAATATAAGAATTGAATTCTTTTGATTGGAATTATTGGAGTTCTCATGGCTCTCGATGTTTTCAATGACAATTATAAGCTTCAATACGAGTGTGTACATTTCATTGCTAATGCCTGGTTCTTCGTAGTCCACTATAACATTCTGCAAATATATTCGTTCATCTCACTTTATATGAGGTACTGATTTCAATAAAAACAGTTGCGGATTAATTATTGCTTTTTGAATACACCGCCGGAAAAGACGACTAAAGGGGAGAAGTCAATTCTGTTGAGCCTACTATCTGCTCGACGGAATATTCATTCTCTGCAGAAAGCCATCATAAGTGAGGGTCGACCTTCCCTGCAACGAACACTTAGGGTTTTGGTGAAAGTCTTGAGGGGAATGCGTCACTCAAAGAAGTCAGCACGACCGGACATGATTTCAAACTTCGTTCTAAAGAAAATGACATATGCAGTGATGATCCTATTGGTCATAGTCTTGAACAACTGCGTCAACAATAGCTACTTCGCAACAAAATGGAAGACTGCAAAAATTGTAGCTATCCCGAAGACGATGCAACAACAACAGCGTCGCCGGCAACAGATCAATATCCCTTCTCTGTAGCGTGAGTAAAATCTTGGAGGAACCCAAGTAAAACAAATTACAAATACCATAAATATTATGCGGGATATCAAAATTGGCTTCCTAGAGAACCACCCTACACCCTCTGATGAAGTTTCACCACGACGTCAAAAAGGCACTCAACAACCACCGAGTCACGGTCGCATGCTTTCTGGACTCAGCCATAAGCTCAACCAGCTTAGTTTCCCAATCGGCACTATCAAAATGATCTACAATTTTCTCCACTCTAGATCATTTCATGTCCAAGTTGGTGATAGCCAGTCGAGAACCAAAAGCATCGGATCCGGTGTAGCTCAAGGATCTAAATTGGGACCGATGCTGTACAGCATCTACACTTCCGACCAACCACGCCTCGAAGGAACAACACAAGGATGCCTCTTCGCCGATGAATCACCCACATACTGCAGCTTGATTTCTCCAGGCCTAGCAACAACACGAGTTCAAACTTATATCCTAAAAGCCTAGCTTCTCCAACCACTGTGCGTAGGAAATTATATTTTTGACACGAATGGATGGACTTGCAGTTTAATGCCGATTCCGAACGGAAATTAATTTTTGAGAAGTTCTTTTCTCATGACAGTTCTTATTCTTGGATGTTTGGCAGACGTTCGCAAGAGCTGGGGCAGCGAATAAAAACTTTAAGGCGGTACGAGCGCTCCTCGCTTAGTGGTCCAACGCACCTAACCACTGACCAACTGCACCCACCAGATCTACAGCTACTAGAAAAGATTGGGAATACGGATGAACACTAGCAAATCCGAACTCATCAGCATACGACGACCAATCACCGAAAGAACCCGAGGTCTGTACCAGTTGCCAACTGTTGCGGCGTTACAATTAATCTTCCGGATGTCTCTATAATCTCAACATCCAACGATGCTAAGTACCTTAAAGTCAACTTCAATGAGAGGTTCGGCTTCACTCGAAAACAGTCATCAAGAAGGCCGCATTTACATTTCATCGAGTTTACCCACTCATGAGGACGCAGAATGGACTCAGCACCAGGACGAAGCTGCTACTTTATAAGCAGCTTATTAGGCCAATCATCACTTACGACTTTCCAATATGAAATACTATATCAAAAACACACCTAAAAACACTTGCCATCTTTGAAAGGAAAATGCTGAGAGTCTGCACAGGACTCCGCTACGACCCAATCTATATGATGAAGCCAAAATGAAGCCATTGGAAAAATACATGGTAAAGCTTTACAAAAAGATGCTAGGAAACATTTGCACCCACCCAAACTCACTGGTAGGACAGATTTCTGAAGGCCAGATCATCCCAAAGCATCGATACCTCGAAGTGATGGCACTACTCAATGAGGTAATATTCCCAAGAAACAGCGACAGTACCAGCTTTCAACGACATCGTCGACTCTACTACTACCGAGGGTAAACCCAGGTGAATAATCTTCCTCATCCTAAACCTTACAACCATCGACAACCGGGAGTGAACAATCCGACGACTATTAAACATTAGTCCAAAACAGACACAAGTACATTCTAACCAACTTCAAATTCTTATTCCGGACATTTGAAAAGATAAAATGAGTTCTCTGTGAATTTAAACCCTGAAATGAACGGAAGTTTCTTCTGTAAAAACATTTGTTTGCCTGGCGCTCACTTTATCATTGTTGGACAATGTATAAAAAGTATTAGGATAAATTGACAGCAGCTAAAATAAGAATGCGGCAATGACGAAGCTAGATCTAAGCTCTATATATATAAGAGCGATTTATATCTGGAATCCGGCTGTGTGGAATTTTAGAATCTTTTACACTTTTTCAATTGGAAATGTCAGTGCCGCGAAATAAGGCCAATTTAATTAAAACCAACTTTCAAAAACTGCCTTTATTTCACATTTGGTAAGTGACATCTGTTTAATTTTACTGATTTTGTCCAAAATAATCGCAGGCAAATTTTGCATTCGATATCGCATTATCAAGGCTCCCATCGCGTAAAGCAAAAACTATCGACCGGCGTCGTCTTGGCAATGCTTCTTCTTCGTGTAACAAAAAATTGATCGGCGATTCGAGAGATCAACGTTTATTGTTGCTTCACATAAGAAGAATTTTTTCTGAACTCTTTAAGAAATTAAAATATTTTGAAATTAAAACTGAGAAACCTTTTTTTTTTTAAAGATGATCATAATCAAGTCCTTAAACATGGCGTACTTTTCGAAATATTTTCAATGTCTGGTACCTCCAAATTGACCGTATCTTGCGATCTTAAACGTTTTTCCCAATAGCAAAAAACTTTGCGCATATCTTGGAGAATTTTAAGTCCAACTGATCAGATCGCCCATTTGGTGGCAGAAATTAGCTTAACCTGTTCAGGAGTTCGCATTAACAAATTTTATATATCTACATAAATCTAGGAAAATCGAAAATATTGTTTATACTATAAGGCGGAACAAATTTAAAATATTTACGGCCTAAACAACGTTTGCCGGGTCAGCTAGTTATAATTATCAAAAGTAAATATTAATGCAGCTTGGGAATACTGCCAGGGCCTCGGCAGTGAATATGAAGCAGAATTTGGGCAATATACCTTTCCTTTGAATATTGTTGTTTTCATCAACCACAGCAAAAGCTTCATCGTAGCAGTCTTCCGCCTTTGATGCATCAGTGAAAAGAAAGATCCAATTAGAGTCTATAAAGTTTAAATATAGCTCTAAAAAAAATCTGGTTGTTTGTAGTTGTTCTATGATTCTTGTGGAGGTTGAAAACAATGGAAACATCATTGAGAAACCAAGGCAACTGCCGAGGCCCTGGCAGTATTCCAAGCTACAAAGCCACTCCCAAACAAAAAAAAAAGGCATTTATAGCGACATTGACCCCTATTCAAAACATTCATAAAAGGACACCGTTAATCGAAGATATTCGAGACACTCTTATCACACACAAACACAGACTCTAAAACTTGTGGGTTCCTTGACAAGGGAATGAGCATGACGATCAAGCAGCAAAAGATGCAACAACTGAACCACTTATAACGCTCTATTCAAACAGTGAGAAGGACCTCCAGAGGAACTTAAAACACCATTGTGGTACGATACAAGATGCGACAAGTGGAAAGTGTATATACACCACTACTTATCATTCAACCCCCACGGAGAAATGGCATTATACCCCACAAACTGCTCACTAAACATGATAAAACCTTTTCTTCGTATTCGATTGGGCTACACCAGCTTCACACACAAACATCTGCTATCCAGTAATAACTTCCTATCCACCAAACATCTTATTGAATGTCATAAAATCGAAAACATAGTGCCAAACCTTTCAATTCAACGTCAAATCTGCCCATGGTAACCCTGGTAATGTAATATTTTCATTGCAACGGAAGAGCGAAAGCAATGAGTCTTGACCGATCTTCTACTAACCTTCTCAAGGCTTGTGCTGATTTTGCCGCCATCTCTTGTAAAAGCTTTCAGCAACGACTGGTTCTCTCGCAGACTTAACTTTCGATAATAATTTTTCGGATTTGGAGGTAATTTTGTGTTCAAGAGTTCATTGGGGTAACCCACCATATGTTGAATCAAGGAACCCTTTTAACATACTTTTAACGCTCGTTGTGGCAAAGAATTGTATATTACAGACCTATTTTATGAATAGAATTTTTTAAAATCAATGAACGGTTTCTTCACTTATGAACTTGCGACCTGCCACTTACTGCATCGCTACAGATAAGCCTGTCGGGTTAGCAGGATTGACCTCAAAAAATACCTACAGGTCTCCAAATTTCTTATCACTTCGTCAATGATGCCAATCAAATCATGGTGTTGTTGCATTTTAGTTAGTTTTTTTTTTTTGCGCTTCTGATTTGATCGGCATTGCTCTTTTGACAGGGTCCTTCCTTAAAAAATTACATTAATCACTAAGCTGCTTGTGCTCTTATGTTTTCATGGCTTCTTTATCGTAAAGGCTTCTTCGAATTTTGATACTTCTTATTCGATGAAGCTTCGTTAGTCATGTTGTCATGTGAAACATCTTCAATTTAGCTGCGTGCAATTCGCCTTCATACTTTTTCTGCATTGTCCAACGTAGCAAGATGCTAAATTTAAATCTAAGTCTAAGTGTTTGAACGTGGGGCGAAAAACTGACACTTCATCCCTAATCTTACACGATGATTCATGTCCTCATTCACGGTTGCTTCGCTGTTTATCATAGATCCCAGAATTCAACTTTAAATGTCTAAAATAGGTCGGAGTAGGTCAGAGAATGGACAGTACTGATACTCGTGTCTTTTTTGGGCTAATACGATACCCATCCCCTACAGACTGCACAAAATCGTTTGAGCCATTCTTTAAAAGAGAAAAATTTAATGCTTAAATCCGAACTATAAACTAAATCCCCCAAGCCGCAGTTTCCCCATACGGCTTCTACACAGACAGACAAGCGGGCCGAGTTGTAGGACCCACTTTTTAACTTCTTAGTTTTATCAAGAAATTACACCACGATTGCAATAAACTTCTCTTTAGTATACTGGGAAGTTTAAAATATACAAAAATTGCGTTACTTACGTTGTTGATTCGTGACAATTCGCATAGGTAGTACTCTTTTACGCTAAAGTTTCGTCGAGTATCAACCTTAATAACAGGCGCTGGATTTCCTCCAAGAGAAAAGTATTCCGAAAACTATAACAATTGAATAATAAAAACGTAATTCATATACCTCCGCAATATTAATCAAGTCATCTCACCTCTTGTGAGTTAATCGTGGCAGACATGAGAATAATTTTAACATTTCTCGAATTCGTCGACATCAATCGTCGAATGACAATCAATAAAAAGTCCATATCCTGATCACGTTCGTGAACTTCGTCCAAAATAATGTGTGTGTAATGATTAAGATTCTTTTCCTTAATTAGCTTTTGCAGAAGTACACCTGTTGTGCAGTAAAGCAATCGAGTGTCCTCTGAAATGTTTGCATGAAGTCCAACCTAAATCGAATATTGGAAACCAATAAACGAACGTTGGCCGATTAATTTGTTAGCGAGCACCTTACCTGATAGCCAATAATGCTGCCTTCTTCCCACTTGCGCTCGGCGCAAACACGCCGCGCAATACTTATTGCGGCAATTCGACGCGGCTGAGTGACTACAATATTGACATGTTCACGTCTTTTGTACGCGTCTTCAAGGATATACTGAGGTACCTGTGTAGTTTTACCACAGCCAGTATCACCTTCCAGAATAACCACACGTCGTTCACGTATCGCCTCAACAATTTCTTGATGCGATTCATGAATGGGCAAACCATCATCCCATTGCATATTGAAATGGTATTTATCATAAACCGGATCATTTGCTCTAGCCAATTTGGGCTTCGACTCCCCATCGGCACTGACGCCATCGTCAATATCGTCCAGAGTGTCCATATCAGATACCATTGAAGACCCGTCGTAACGTGAGGAAGAACAACCAGCGACATTTTCTTCCTGAGGAAACATGCAAAATAAGAAATCACATCACACCGCCATTGAAGGAACTTACCTCCAACATGCGCTGCTTCTCAGCCTTAGCGTATTTCACGGCATATTCGTTACCTTTATTTTCACGTTTAACAACTCTTGTGTCAATTGCAGTTTGTGGATAAGTTGTTGTACGTCCAGTCAGACATCCTGTTGGGACGGTAACTCGTTCGAACTTTTTGGAAAAATCAAAGAAATCATGGATTTCGTCCATTTAACACTTTTCTTTCTCTTGTTATAAACTTGAAAGTGATAAAATTTAGAATACCCTTAACAATTTGCGGAAGATCGGGTAAACAGTTATAATCTGTTATTGAAGACTGCTTAGATGCACCTTATTTTTGTATCATAGAAAATAAAATGCATATCTGCAATTTACATCTGTGACATTTGAACAGGTGTGGCATGTGGTTCAGTTCACCATCAAGTTGTGTATTTTAACGAAAATTATGGTAGACTTACATGGTCACACAAACATGTCACGCAAGTGGGATGAGGTTTGTAAGTCACAATCCAGAAAATGTGTTCCCGTATGTATTTAGAAATGTTTCTATATTTTGTATATATGGTTATTCCAAATTGTATTCATAGATGCACGAGTTCAATGCAAATCGTCAATTGCGGTGGCAACATAATCGCAGCATTGAAATCAATGTTTGACGGCTTGAAAAAGCTTTTAGCAAAGCATCCGTCGGAACGGAGCATATATCTTCAATTTGAAACAAATCGGAAGATATGAGGAATTATACCTCAAAGCAAAAATACTGAGATTCCTCGCTAGGGCCAGTTAAGGGGATGTAAATACACAGAACGAATTCAATAAATAAAGCAGTATTATAGTACAATGCTTTAATACAACCCATGAAACAGAAATTAAATCATTTTTTTCTTTATTTAACATCCCTGTTTTACATTCTTCGTCAAACCCGCTTTTTACTAGGTATTTTTTCGATCAAAGATTTGACAGTAAAAAATAAAAATTCGACTTGCGCACTTGCATTTTTTGCAATAAATCTATAGAAAAACTCTCCTCAGAGAGCGAAACGCACATTTTTCTATTTTGTTTTGACGTAACAGATGACATCGGGACGTTTCCAAATGACCGATGGATCGGCTACAGAGCATTTGAAGAAATTCGTCTTCACCAACGTAACGCGTCCAAATCAGGGAATTCCACCTGAAAAATCTCTCGAAATTCTTATCCCAGAGGTAGGTTTTTCTTCGTAAAATTAACTCTACTACTTTCTATCCATTTATTTTCTTTGTTTTAAGTTACTACAAGCCGGCTACTCGTTTTACACTTGGCCTTGTTCACCCATACTTGCTTGGTTTCTGTGGGAACGCCGACATTCTTTGGTGGGAAAACGAGTTTTGGAACTCGGTGCTGGAACAGCTCTTCCCGGTATTCTAGCAGCAAAGTGCGGCGCTCAAGTTGTCCTCAGCGATAATTGCATTCTGCCAAAATCACTTGCACACATCCGCAGAGCTTGCCTGGCAAATAATCTAATTCCCGGCCAAGATATTAATGTAATTGGTCTCAGTTGGGGTTTGCTACTGAACAGTGTCTTCAACTTGGGAGCACTTGATTTGATAATTGCCGCAGATTGCTTTTACGATCCGAGTGTATTCGAAGACATTGTTGTCACAGTTGCCTTCTTATTGGACCGCAATCCAGAAGCCAAATTCATTTTCACTTACCAGGAGCGTAGTGCTGATTGGTCAATTGAAGCGTTGCTAAAAAAGTGGAACCTGCAAGCGGCACAGATCAATATCGACGATATTGGTAAGTTCTCTGGAGTCGATCTGATTGAATTGATGGGCGGGCACACCATACATTTAGTAGAAGTATCCAAGTAAAGTAAAGCAAAGAAATATGTCTACGTCATCTGTGCTGCGCAATTCCTACAAGCTGTTCGTTGGGAATTTGCCATGGACAGTGGGGAATCGGGAGTTGCAGTTGTATTTCTCGAAATTTGGAAACGTGACCAATGCTTCTGTGGTAATGGATAAAAATAACGGCTTTTCCAAGGGCTTTGGTTTCGTTATATTTGGAACACGGGACGCTTACAACAGTGCTTCAAATCATATCAATCACTTCTTGGAGGGCAGAGTTCTAAAAGTGCAAGCGAGTAACAATTAACTGGGTGTTTTTTTTATAAGATTTATCTTTGAATTAAAAGCTTAAATTAAAAGAAAATATATACATATATATTTAAATTACCGGTCATGTTTGTGTTTCTATTTTAATGCTTTCTAATGATGGTTGATGAATACTTACTAGTTTCCCACCGAATGTTCACTTTCGCAATCCAATTGCTTTCAGGGTGCTTCGTAAATGGATTCTCGTCAGGTGACGGCCATAGCCAGGTGCCTATCATTTTGAAAAGACTGACAACCTGCGTCCAGAAACTCTGACTAGCTCGTCTTCTGCCTTCCAACTGCATTTAATGAATTCATTCTTCCTGACACCGAAATTCGATTAAAACTTCTCTGTCTTAAGTGACACATTGTAATTGCAAGGCAGTTTTTTTTAAAATAAAAACAAAAAAAAACTCTCGCTGCGGACAGGATTCGAACCTGTGCGGGTAGAACCCAATGGATTTCAAGTCCATCTCCTTAACCACTCGGACACCGCAGCTCTTGTCGAAGTGAGTGCTAAATTGCAGTTACAGCATGAGGATTGCGGATACTAACTTGTTGAGTTTACTTTCTAGCTTCACATCACTGATACTAGTTTCACTTAAATCATTACGAACTTTTCTCAAAGTATTTGATTTTTTGTTACTATAGTTTCCGAGGCGAAACATTTGAAGATGCAACTTTATAGATCTCAATGAAATAATCACAAGTTAAATATGTAATAACAGTTCCGTTGTTACCTAGTTTAGGAGATATCGAGGTTTGAAAATCGAAATTTTTATAAAATCTTTATGTGATTACGTTACTGTTTTGCTAATATTTCCACTTAAAAACAAAAAAAACATTACATATCTTAAGGAATTCAACAATATATTTCACCATGAAAAGTATGGTATACTATTAGGAATTAATAATCTAAAGAAACTAACTAACGGAAACTAGTACTGCCGTTTTTTTTTAATGGTAAATAAACTTAGCGACAAACATATTACAGTTGAATTTGAAGTGTATTTGACGTTGTATTTGTCTATCTGTATCTCTAATCGCCCCACTAGCCAATTAATGACGATTATGGGGATTGAAGAAATATATTTTTGCTTGTTTTATACCTAGTATTATTACTTAATTTGTTTAATTAAATTCGGTAATACAGTAGTGGGCAAACAAAAGCACCACACTATTTCACTAAAAACTTAAATTGCAGCTCTGATTTGTCCATGAAGTGATCTACGATTGATTTTTTTTTTCTTGGAATAAATTTAGAACGGTATAATACTGTTATTTTGGGGGTTAATTTAATAACTATTCGAATGCAAGATTAGGGAAGATTAGTTAATATTTTCTGGTGGTAACTTTTATATAGCCAATAGTGTAATTTTTACCTAATTGATTTTAATCTAATTATCAAGTGCATCAACAACAAAATTGACATTTATCGGTTATGACGTTAGTCGCATTTGAATGTTTGCGTGCTTTTGAAACCTTTTTTTCTCTTCTTTCCAGTAGAGGAACAGCCATTTATGACAAATTAAATATGCATTTACAATAATGACATTTAATAAATTATTTGTAAATGTCAACACTAAAAGAAAGTATTGTCGTTTTCCGATCCGGGATGCCAATCGAACAGGCAAACACATTAAATTTGAATTTGAAGTGTATCTCCTGTTGTATTTATGTGCATGTTTTACCAATCGCCTCACTGCCAATGTAGGTGCAGTGGTTTGGTGGTTAAGTGCGTCGGAAAACCAAGCGAGAGGTCGCTGAATCCCCACCTGTACCACCTGAATGTTTTTATTCGCTGCCCCACCTCTTGCGAACGTCTGACAAAGACCCAAGAGTAAGAAATGTAATAAGAAGCTACTCAAAAATAAATTGTCATTCGGAATCGGCATTAAACTGTATCTCCCTCTATTTGTGTCAAAAATATAACTTCGCACACACAATGGTTGGAGAAGCTAGGCTTTAGTTCCTGTATGTTTCCTACCAATGTGATGACGATGAAGAGGGTGGAAAGAAAATACCTATTAATTATTGAAATATGTTTATATTGTACCTTATATTATTTATTTATTTGTTTAATTAAATTTGGTTATTATTTCCACCTAATCTTAGAATTATTAAATGCGTCAGCAACAAAAATTTCATTTATCGATTCTGACGTTTGTGGTGTTTGGTTGGATTAGTGCTTCTGGTGTTGATTCTGAATTCAAAGTCAGAAGAGAATTTCTTTTCTTTTCAGAAGAGGAACGACATAAGTACAAATGAAATTAAAAATATAGACGACGATGACAAAACTTGCCTTCTCTTTTAAGTACTGCCTGCTAGAAAAAGCTATGATATCAAAAATATCATTTCGGCCGGCATGCAAATATAGAAACAATACGCAAAAACTGCCTGTCGAAAGGGCTGAATCAAATTTTGTATTAACAATGTACTTGCAATTTCAAAATCAGAAAATGCAGCTAAAAATTAAATTACAATCCGTCATTAAAAGAATGAACATGTTATTATTTTATTCGTAGATTTAGATTGTAAATATATTTGAAGTTGGCTTTAACTTTACGAACGTAACATACACATAAATCAGAAATGTTGTAAGGGATTGCACAATATAATTGTTTATGCAATGTACTAAGTTAGTATTTTCTACAACTATGGGATTTGTCCCCTTTGTATTATCTAGTGTTGTTTTTACATGCTTCTCCGATCTTCGTACTGAGCGTAGTCGAAAGTTTTAATCGGCCTACTAGAGAGACCTAAGCTTATCCCCGGGTTGTAGATTGGGATGAGATCAGAGTGCGGTGACTGCAACAATCTAACTTCAGGATAGAAAGGAGGCAGGCGGCTGAAGTAATTAAACCTCGTACCAGTCACGAAATTTTGGAGGAGAGATTAGTGAAGTAACTGATACAATCAAATTTCAAATTGTTCGTCTTGGAATTGAGTCAGCTAAGATAATTGCTACAATCAGTTTCAGTCGCAGCCTTCTCCAATTTATATTTAGATCCTATCTTTATTTTAAATCGAAGAAAGTACAGACTAAACTCGATAATGTACCTACATGTGCTAATGTCACTCCACCAAAGTTGCCGATCAATTTAGTTCCCTTATGCTTTCAGATATATACATTTCTGTGCCTTGTTTAGATAGTTCATTCGGTCTGCACTTCCTGAATCCCGCCTCCTATTCGTGAATAGTCTATTGGGTATATAGGCGATAGCGTTATTTGAATAGTATTATCTTAAAGTAATGCCATAATTTTCGATTGCACCTGAATCAAAATCAATCAAAATCAGCACTATCAAAAACCATGCAGAAATCCCCGTAAAAAATAAATCAATGACAGCACTTTATTTAAATTAAAATTTAACAAACTTAAACAGTAACAACGTTCAAGCTAAAACACTTGTTAAACTTACTTACTAAGGTACTTCTTGTAATTCGTACCAACAACCTCCGAAACACTGGAGTAACCCCGATTCTCTAAAATCTCTGCCAGTTCATTTTTAATTTTTGACACGACTGGTGGCCCATGAAAGATGAATGCTGTATAGAATTGAACATAGGAAGCACCTGCTTCGAGCTTTTCGAAAGCATCCTCACCGGTAAACACTCCACCAACACCAATAATTGGTATTTTCCCTTTCGTCTGAGCATACACATCAGCTATAAGTTGCGTAGACTTTTCTTTCAGTGGAGCACCACTTAATCCGCCGGCTTCCTTTGCCAGCTCTTGATCGCTTACATTTGACCGATCAACGGTTGTGTTGGATACGATAAGACCGTCCACCTTGGACTTACTTTTCAACACCACCGATGCAATATCCTCAAGATCCTTCTTCGTTAGATCTGGAGCGATCTTAACAAACACAGGAACCTTATTATTCACTGAAAGTTGATTGCGCGCATCTACAACTCCGGTGAGCAGCGCTTCCAAGTCTTTTTTACCCTGCAAATCCCTTAGACCCGGTGTATTCGGGCTGCTGATATTTATTACTAAATAATCAGCAATGGGACCAAACATTTTAACTCCTTTAACGTAGTCATCCAAGGCACTTGGTGATGTTTTGTTTTTACCCAGATTGATACCAAGAATTCCTTTGTAGGATTGTTCATTTCGCAATACACTTAAACGTTCGTAAACGGCTTGATGTCCATCACTATTAAATCCGTAACGATTTACAATGGCCTTATCTGTTGGAAGGCGAAACACCCTCGGCGTCGGGTTGCCAGGCTGTGGCTCGGGAGTCACTGAACCAATTTCAACGAAGCCAAATCCAATTTTATCCAAACCTTCCACAGCTTCTCCTTGTTTGTCAAATCCAGCCGCAATGCCAATAGGATTTTTGATATTCCTGCCAAAAAATGTCGTAGCCTGAAAGAGATTTAATTCATCACAAAAAATTGAACCACATAATGGTTATTTCTTACCAACACTTTTGGATCCTCATTATCCGGGCCAGAAAACAACTTGTATTTGCAGGCAAGCACTGCAAGCCGGTGGGATGTCTCTGGAGGAACTCTCTGTACAACTGGCATTAAGAATTCAGTGTAGAACTTGTCCTTTCCCTTGAGCAAGTTGATTCCAGCAAAGAAAAGTCCAGCGCCACTGGTGACTACCAGAAGGGACTTCACTTTGTTTTTCTACAGGCAGATTTAATTTTTTTTTGTTATGGTTTATGGTTTAAGGGTTGTTGTTAACCTACCAATTTTGAAGCATTTGCAGCCATTTTAAAGATGTGTTAAAAATATATTTGCAGAATTGTGCAATAATAAAGCCCAACCGGCTTGTGGAAAATAAAATTTTAGAAACTCGAAAACAATTAAAACATATGGGAGCAGTTTGAAAACGACTGATGAGGTGAATTTCCTTCAGATGACAGCTTTAGTACAAATTTGGATGTGCATATAGTGTTTGGGATTGGAGTAGAATCTTATCTCTACCCATTTTACAAATTCGAGACGTGTCTATCGCGATTCATAAAATTAATTGCATGTAGCAACTGCGAATAGAGCGACAATGGTTGCATTTGCATCGGAATGCGGTCAAATGTTGCCGAAGCTATGGAGACAAAAAATAGGCTGGAAAAAAAGAGAAAGTGAAAAATACAATGAGGTTAGGATGATTGGTTTCATATGTCCAAGGCAAACAAATTAACAAACAAAGTTGGCAAGTACCGATTAAAAATGACGCACGTTTCTCATGGACTCGAAAGGGAAGGGCAAAGAGTATCAGGTAAAACAATTTACATGAAAATTTACAAGGAATATATTAGCCTTGGGATTCTTACAGGCCCACCTTGGATTTATGCGCTAGAAAAACACTTCATGGGTTGCAGTGGCTAAGTGGTTAAGTGCGTTGGACCACTAAGCGAAGGGTCGCAGCCTTAAATCCCGGCCCATACCACCTTAAAATTTGTATTCGCTGCCCAAGCATCCAAGAAAAAGTAAGAAATGTCATGATAAGCTTCTCAAAAATAAAATTGGCGTTCGAAATTGGCATCAAACTGTAGGTCCCTCCATTCGTGTCAAAAATTTATCTTCGCACACACAATTGTCGTTTACGTCTGATATTCATTTATTAAACACCTCATAGTAGTTGAGGATCTAAAAAGAAAATTTTGTGAAGAAACTAAGCATTGGCTTTGAGTAGGTTGTAGCAAAGTAAAATTATAATCGGTGAGTATGCTTTTGATTATCAAATTATCACCCATTTCTGTGCAAAGTGCGCAAATATTTATAATATAAAAAAGGAAACCAAATTAAATGGATTTTGGAGAGAAATGTTGGTATGACCTTTTCAGTATCTCACCAGATTGACTGGAAATGTTTTGATGAGAAATTTTGACATAACTATAATTTTTCACCAAAACACAGCGAATAACAAAATGTTAATGCACTAGCGAGTCTTCTTCAAACGCTCTCCAAAACTGTCAGGAAGTAGCGGGTGCAAAAATACATATGGATATTTAAATAGAGGTACACACGAAAGTACAAATTTTGGCGAAGTGTATTGTGTTGCTACACGAAAAATAGAAAGTAGACATTTCTTTGATATGCTAATTCAGGGGCGAATGAAGGGTTGAGTTTGATATTTTACAGGCGACAATAAAATATAGCTAAGGTGATTATAACACTTGAATTTTCTTAAGATTTTGTTGGGGTGCTAGCGTACAAGAACTAGTTTTATTTTAAATTGAATTTAAACTCCTGCACTCAGTTTAGGAAGACACATTGCCATCTTCAATAGCATTAAATGTCATTTAGAATAACACAAAACAGAAATTGTTTATTTCCCAACTAATAATGATGTTTTTCTTATATAACACACGTATTTGAGGCCAACTCTATACTCCGAATTTCGCGCTAAGAACTTGGTCCATACTTTAGAACTAACTTTACTATGTGAACTAGTTGTATGTCGATTAAGTGCTCGGTAACAATAAATTTAGCGTTAAGAAATTGTAATGAACAAAGCTATAAGTTATTTATAATTTGACGAATCATCGAATTAATCATTTAGTGTCAAAATTCGACTAACCATAGTTTTTCTTTTTGTTATAGTTAAATTATTCTTATTTTTCGGAAAAATAAATTAAGAATTGAAGTGAGTGGTAATCGGCAGTTTTTTTTACAAAAAGGAGTAGTAATTCATCCTACGACAACGCGCCCGTTGTTCTTGTTGCCATACTTTAGAATAATTAAAAAAAAAGCTTTTCAAAACATCGTTAAAAAAGTACCAGTTTCATGTTCCCCTACAAAACAGCAAGCAGTTAAAATAATGAACAAACTTCTGAATGAACTCACCAACTTCACCAACAACTGTCAGTTTTATCTGCACTGCCGTCGCGCAGTGGAAAGCAGGCAAAAATACAAATTTAGATTGAGATTCAGATTGTCAAAAGTTCTCGTGCGGTGAGCAAGTGCCGCGATTCGTTCTCGTAATTATTCTTTCAAAAGTGTCCAAGTGGAATCGTCTCCAAGTCGAAAAACAAGTCTGCTCGAACCTAAAGCAACCATCAATCGGAACTCCTCATAAGGTATTTAGATTAAAAAAAATTCTATTCTATTAAATGTGTTCATCCACAAATCAAAACAATCCAAAAACCAAACCCAGAAAAGTTTTGCATAGTCTCGTTGTGTGTTGTTTGTGTTTACGTGCTCTTTTCCCCGACTGATTGGCTGGTTACTCATTCCGTTGTCGTCTTAATGTCGTCTACCTTCGACTGGAGTTGTTTTTTTTTGTGGCTTGTTACTTCATCATTATCGGTTTTTATTCCATGTCGATTTCCGATGATTTCTCCATAGACCTTTGTTTGGTGTCAGGACAATGTCCTGCATTATTCAGGAATTCAATGAATTCTTAATTCCACCGGTGGAAATTGCCTCAACGTAAATAAATGGAAAAACAGGAAAGAACTTGCAAGTTCAAAGTTTCCGTTGTCGTTCATTGCTTTGCTTTGCCTTGCTATCGGGCTACTGCTGGCTTGTGGTGTACGGGCACACATGGATCGATAAAAGTGCTGCGTACAATTAGGAAACCTTGAAAGGACAAAGAAAAACGTACGAGAGAGCATACACTTACAAAGGATGCAAGCAATGAATCCTTGGAAAAGAATAATTTTGATGGATGAAGTGAAGTGGAAAAAACATAATGGCAACGATGATTATTCCAATTGGCATTTGCGGACATACCCTATGCTGGGACGATATTTCTTGGAAGCAGACATGCAACCAGTTCACATAGGTCTTCGATTCAATGGGCTTGAAATCGACTAATGTTTACACACTTCTACGGAGAATGTGTGTTTGTTTTTTTCTTGTTGCAATTCGAAGTGCAATTTGACATAAGCTCATGGACGGAAGTGATTTGCTAAATTGTTATTTTAGTTATACCTGCACTTGCACAGTAGGTGAGAATTGGCACTAACTAAAAGCAATTGCTCTTGACAGTCTAATTGGATGTACGTTACGTACATACATATGTAGGTGTTAATAGACATTTGATTTTCTAGCAAACTATTTCGCAAATTGGTGGGTGAGAGTGTTTAATACGAATGCTTGGGAACAAATGGCTCCAGAAGGTCTTTAGTCGTTTTGCTTAGTGCAGAGCATTTAAAACGTATTTACCTATACCGTCTAAGCTGTTTTTTGCTGGTGTAGATTATGACAAATTCAATGTGGGAATTTCATATCGATAGTTGCTCTGGCATAAGAAACCTTAACGTGTTGGCTAAACCGTGATGGTGATTGCCTTGTGTCTTTTAAAGTGAAATAGATTTTTTGAGTGGGATTTCAGCAGACTATTAATTAAACTAACATTAAATTTTGTTCTGATAATACTAGTCAGTCTTAAGCACTGGATAGATAATGGCTTACGAGTGAGCGTGAATGCTCTTGTTCAACGGCACACAAGTAGTGGTAGGTACGTAGGGGTTGCTCTGGTGGTATTCCAATCTTCTGAAAACTTCTCAAACATATAATCACATTGCTTGTAGAAAGGGGTGATAGTTTCTTCGGCTCTGGGAAATAAGGTCCCAAAATAAAAATAAAATAAGGCCCCAAAATTGGGTCGTTATTTCATTATGAAACAAAATTCCAATATAAAAATGAAGTAAAGGCCCAAAAGTTGAGCTTTATTTTATAATGACATATAGTTATTTATGTTATTTCAATTACTAAGATCTTCGAATGGATTGCAACCCCCCTGCTTATTTTCACTGTTAAATTTGGAGAAGGTGCGAATTTGGGGGTATGCAAAGATTTATTGGATGTAAGCAAAGTTTGCATGTAGACAATTTCGCGCGTATTACAAATCTAACAGCTAAATGTTTGCAGAATGCCCGCCCCCCCATATGCCGTAACCATTAAATACACTAGAAACCAAGAATCATTAAGAATTTTGAAAGCGGCCCTTTTTCAATACTGGTAGGTTGTGACAGTATTCATCGAAATGTTCTTGTTGTTTCGCGTTTATATTTTTGGGGCCTTATTTCATTTTTATTTTGGGGCTTTATTCCTTGGGGCCTTATTTCCTAGAGTCAGTTTCTTCAACCCTTACTTGGCCGATTACTTGGTGCATAGGAACCAAAACTTCACCCCCATGTTTAAGATTTTCGCTGGCACACCTTTTTTTCAATGGAAGGTGGAATTTCTTCTTCTTTCACTTAAAATTTACGAACATCACAATAGCGAATGGAGAAAGCCCCAGTGTATATTAGGTAGGGCTCCATGCAATTCAAGGATGCTTCCACTATAACGAAAAAACCGAAGAACCGGCTGCTGAACCCCCAAATAAGCATTTCATTTAGTTATTCAAAATTTGGATCATATACTGGCAAAGCAATCCTAAGCCAGGGAGCACGTAATTGACTTCAAGGTACCTTTCCAGTGGTGCAGGAAAATAACTTTACGAATATTTAGTTTACATGGAGAATAAATCAATAATTTTACGTTAAATTATTATAATTAATAAATTTATCTATATATGTTTTAATTTTAAACAGTACCAGCTGCCAAGACTTTCAGCTGAAATTTGAAAAAGGAAGGAAGGAGAGCAAGACGATGAAATATGATTATATATATTTTTTGGGGGCGGTGGGTTTGGGAATTCAACGGAATTTGTACTGACAATGAGTATGAAAATGGGTAGATTGTTTTCATTTCTATAGGTAAAACTAAGGTGCGTGGATTTTGTCTCGTTAAGAACAATACGCCAATTGTTTGTCCAAGCGCATATTTTGTCGATAACTCGTTGAGGCTTATATGTCGCGGACTGAATGAATCTACGGCTAATATGACCGTATCATCTGCGAACGTCACTACGATAGTATCATCTTCTTGCAGTATATCACGAGTGCGTAACAGAAATAAAATCGGGCCAGGAACGCTTCCTTGTGGAACTTCTGCCGCGATTACTTTGAATTCGGAATACTCGTTTCCTTGTTTAACACGAAAGAGTCTGTCCGCTAAATAAGAGCTTAAAATCTCATATAATTGTTTTGGGAGAGCTTGTTAAGTTTATATTTTAATCCCGTATGCCATACTTTGTCGAAGGCATGAGAGACGTAGGAAAACTTTAAAACACTTTTTTTTCTCCTCTAGTGCTTTTTCAATTTCGTTGGTAATTCTCTAAACCTGGTCAATTGTAGAGTGTTTAGTTCTGAATCCGAATTGGTGATCGGCGTTCTTCAAAAATCGGATGTAATCGCGGTAATGGTAAAAATCGGTCTATACTATTTTTTATCATTTGGAGGTTTACCTGCCTTAGGAACCATTATCACCTCAGCTATCATCCATAGTCGGAGAACGTACAATAGTCCTAGAAGAACAAATTTAATTAGTGCTTTCCATCTTCACCAAAGCTTCGGCCTTTCCTTGTCTCCTTTCGCCCACTCGCCATCGGTTTTCTTGATAGGTGGCACTTGCAACTTTGATTTTTTCATGCCTTTCATAGCTTTCCAGAGCGAATAATTTGAACCTAGCCGAATAACTCTTTAAAGTTTTCTGCAAAGATTATTTAAGATTGTTCTATGCTGCGGAGAACGAGCTTTTTTTTTTTTATTAATTCGGTTAAATCATGGGGATATTTTATTTCGCTTTTTTTTTTGTTACTCTCTTTTTATGAGTATTGTTCCACGCTGAACTTTGTATAGCTTCAATGAATTAATCCACTTCGTCTTCGAGTTCAAATGGCGTTCGTAGGATACCTTCAGATCGATTTTATGTATGCAGTCTTTTCTGATTGAGTCCGAATTAGTTGTAGTGCTAGTCAGCCTTGGTGGACCATCCTTTTCATGTAAGCCGCCGCTAGCAATTAGTAAGAGTAACAGGCGAGTGGTCAGAAGAGAGCTCAAAACTTTCTTCAATTTTGACAGAGTTTTCTGATAATCCTTTTGCGATAAAGATATCTATAAAGTCTGGTGTTTTTCCGTATTCGTTGGTTTACCAGGCGGTCGACCCCAAACTCCATACCGGCTTCGTAAGGAATTTGACATTTTGGTGAGATCCATCTGGAGCAAGTGTGTTTCGCAATAAAATCTCCGCCAATTACTAAGTTCTGTCCAAGTGTCTCAAATATGTTCCTAAACTAATGTTTTTCAAACGTTGCTCTTGGAGGACAATATATAGACGCCAAGTTATTACTGCATAATTTTTAAAAGATAATGGGTGCGATTTTAGTTTTAACAATAATTTGCATACATTTTGTAGGTTATAAACGGATATTGGAGTTTAAAGCTCAATTAGTTTTTGTTTCAAAGTGTTTCACAAAGATTATTTGCTTAAGAACGATCGGATACATGATTTTTAATAGTAAAAACATGGCTAAATTTTGGCAAAGGTGTCAAATTGGAGAATATTCCTTGTTTTGGAGATAGCTGTGCGTTGTTAGTCCGTGTATGGATGCACTAGACTTCAGTTACTGGTATTGAAGAGAATTCATCAAATGCAAACTGTGAAATAACTCCACCGAAAGGTATTGCTTATTTTACACAATTTTTTCTTCCGTGAAAAATTGGGGAATATTGTAGACATTTCTGGCTAGTTCATCGGTTGCGCTGGAACCCTGTAGCTATTTGATTAAGATATGTGATTAATTTCCTTTCTTACAATTAATGAATTATTTTCGTACATGTGTTGAAACAATTCGCTTGGTTCTTATATCGTCCCCTTATTCCAGAAACATTAATGTGCAAAAAGAAAAATTTGGTAAATCATGTTAATTGCTCTCATAGAATTACATATTAGTTTTGTTTCTGAAACATTACCTAAAAATTCACCCCATCACAATGTAATTCGTTTTAGGAGTTATTTTTAAATTCTCTTTGAATTTTTGCAAAAAAAATGTTTTAAAAAAAAGGCATTTAAAATGAAAAGCTGAAAAAAGTAGTTTTTGTTTTTAATTTTTACGTATGGCGTCATGATTTTTTTTGGGCTTATAAAATCACATGATGCTGCTTACATTTTTTGTGTAATTAAATTAGGTCTACAAAATATGTTAAGTGGTTTTTCTAGCTATATCCAATATTTCTGAAGTTATATTATTTAGAAAAGTTATATGTATTTACCTCAAAATAGTAATTATTGACTTTAATTTGATATAACTTGAGTTGGGGTGATGATAGAACGCTCTACTGTACCACGTTTTTCGTGTCTGATCTTCAGTAATATCTATGTTTTTTTAATAAAACAACCTTTAGTCTTTAACTGTCCAGTTACTTATTCAGTAATAAATTAAAGGTGCGATCAGACGGTCATACTTGTCATCCGGATGACACGCTGACGTCAAAAAACTTGTTTATTTCAGACGGGATGAACACTTTACGATAAATTCTACGTCATAGTGACGTCAGGATGTCATCGGGATGACAAGTTTGGATGACCGTCTGATCGCACCTTAAGCATTGCTGGGCAAATAGTCAACCGATATAATTTATGCAGTTTAATTTCTTATTTATTTCTTTAGTTCTTTTCCCCAAAAAAACTGGAATAGAAAAGCACCTCACTACTAAAAGAAACGCATTATATCAAAATAAAAATAGTCAACGACTTTCAAATTTTGATATGAGTGAATATGAGAAATATGAGCAATTATCACCATATTTCCTGAAAAAAAGATCTCTAAATCGGCACCTAATAAAATCGAAAAAAAAATATTCAATTTTGTGCAGCACCATAAAAAACGAATCTGGCGAATTAACATAAATATATTATAAGCTCATCACAATGACAAAGCTGTCTATGAATCACTTTCCTGTTCGTTGTTTTTTTTTAGAAAATCCGGTGACTGAAACTATCTTCGATTTATTTGATACCAATTTGCAGCAAGTCGACAAGTGGACATTAATTACTTTTACAAAACATTCCACAACATACCGATTGACGAATGGTTTCGCTGATAAGAATAATTTCTAACAATTCGAACGCAATCTTCACATGAAATCTATCTAATTCTATCAAAGTTTGAATTTATTGATGGCAAAGCGCGGCGCTTTGTAATATTTTACTTATTCCCCAGCAAGTGGCATAAATGTTGCCAACACAAAACAATCTTATTATTCATATTCTGTGGCGTTCTTATTTTCAAATTAGTGGTTGCCTCCCTTACCGTGCATTTTAGTTTATTTTTACTTTCAATTTCATTGCACGAACGTGTAATTCGAGTCATGCAAAAGGTTAAAGAACTTTCGTTCCCGCAGACATCCACATTCGTCCACAGACATCCCTGCGGCACTTCTTCACACTTCTTTCTATACGAATGAAATTAGACTTTATACAATTAAAAGAGCACATAAAACGTTGGTCGTTATTGTTTAGAGCGAAACATCTCTCAATTAGAGTTGGAATTCTTTCGAAATTCCATGTTGACGACACTCCTCGCGCAGACAACGTCTAAGTTGTCTTTAGTTCTGGATGTGTTTTGTGCGGTCGTGTAGACGCCTGCTCCCACCCATTACACATCGCATATTAAATTTCTTTGTTTAGATTTTGCTCTTTTTACCTCATTACTCACCAACTTGGAGCAGTCAGCATGCAGTGTTCCATGTTCACACTGTTAGTGGTACCGATGGTTCTCACTTCTCATTGTAGTGGTTGGGGGGGGTAAAGGGATATCTTTGCCCTTTCTTGGAAAAACGTCAAATATCGATTTTATACGGCACATTTAATCCCAAAGCACATGCCAGACTTTTGGTCTTTTCAACTATTTCTCAAAAGTCCATCTCGAGGATACCATATCCCTGGAGCCTTCACATCACCGTGACGTCAGTTCACCTTTATTTTATTATTTTTTTCAATTCCATTTGATTTTCTTCAACCCTCCTTCCTTAAATGAGGTACAATGTGTTTGTTTCGGGTCGAAGATTATAAGGACAAAGAAGTGGTGTGTTTTTTTTATTTTTTTTCTTTATTCAATTCAAAAGTTGGGAGGACGGATGAAGGACCATTATAAAAATAAGATGAGATAGTTCGCATGGTATTTGAATGAATAGAAAACACTTATTACTGATTTAAAATCAAACCTTTAAATCGTTTGCCTGGCAGGTCTGAGGCATAGGGGAAAATTGTATTAAACACCATGTTATAAATAATTAAGGTGA
The DNA here is from genome assembly GCA_963576555.1 of Ferdinandea cuprea. Classification (NCBI taxonomy): domain Eukaryota; kingdom Metazoa; phylum Arthropoda; class Insecta; order Diptera; family Syrphidae; genus Ferdinandea; species Ferdinandea cuprea. Next base: position 96,254,910 of record OY754959.1, read on the forward strand.
TAAGCGTTTTCTTAAGCTATGAAAATAACATTTTAAACTCTTCTGGCAGTATAAGTACACACATCTTCAATCAAGTATAAATAAAATTAGTTACAATAGAAACATTTAACCAAACTCTTATAGATAAAAATGCATAATTAAAAAAAAAGATGTAAAGGGTGATTCATCATGAGGTTTGATTTAGAATTTAAAATAAAACACATAAATTTTAAACTGAACTTAAAATGTTTAGTATCGGTTAAAAGAACAATTCATGGCATTTACTATTTGAAAATAATATCATGTAAATGTTGGCCACGACTACGTCTGAGGTAATACGAATAACACGAGTAATGTTGGCTTCCAAAGCTTCAATCGTAGCTGGCTTATTCCTAAAGACCTGAGGCTTTACATATCCCAAGAGAAAATTGTCCCAAGGGTGTGATATCGCACGATCTGAAATTAAGTGCTCAGCAAAATTATTTCTCAACATTGAGCCAGAAAATGGGCTTCATCACTGAACAAAATTTCACGAAAAAAACAACGGATTTTCAATGAGCCCATTCACTGAAAATACGACGCAAATTCAAGTCGCCTGGCGAATACGTTTCTTCTGGAGTTCAGTCTCGTCTTACTAGAAACAAGACTCGTGTTCAAATATTTTTGTAACAGTCATCCCGTTTCTTTAAAACCCTGACCAAATATTTCAGTTATAAAAATTTAATTTTAATAACATTTAATAATTTTTTGCTAGTCAAAAGAATTCCCCACAAAAATAGATCTAATTACTTCTTTTTTAAATGGATTAAGTTAACATAAAAACGAGAAGGCCTTAGTATCGATGCAGACGTGCGTTCTTTTACGACCAGTACCGCGGCGTCACTGCTTTTGTGTCCAAAAGTACACACAACTTAATGGGAAGCGATTGCAGAGCATCGTAGCAGCATTTGACTGACTTCGAGTCCTGTGTATTGGACGACAGTGCTTGGAGAGTCCTTGACTATCTGAAATGATATATGTATATTTTCGCGCCTCTGATACCTTTAGCAAGGTTTATTCTCGAGCAGATTTCAATGGCAGCTTGAAACACAGTGGGACACATTCCCATTGGTATAGAAACTTTGGTGTTGGTCCAAAGACGCCAGCTCCAATTCCAGAAACCATTTTGATCCGCCGGTGTACCAAACCACCCCCTTTCGGGTCCACGTTCCGAACACCATTGAGCCAGTTTTCACCGTTCAATATTTCTAACTTAAACAGACTATCAATACAATATTGTGTCCATAAACCATAGTGTCCGGGATTGTACTAAACATGTCTATTTTCGGAAGGGAATTGAGTATATTGTATTCTAGTTGCAGTTTTAGTGCACTTCTAGCAGCTGTCTTTCTAATAAAGATGTGTAGTGCGTTCAAGTGCTGCATACACACGTAACAATGGTCTGATGGTCACTGTTTGTGATATACCACGCGGCGTTTACAATTCTTATTTGCACTTGATTTTGGAAAGTTTGTAAAATTTTAGCATCACTTGGTTTGGTACCACCCCAAACTTGTATAGCATACGTCCAAATCGGTTTTAGAACCTGCTTGTATAAAAGCAGCTTGTTTTGTATGCTGAGTTTGGCAAATCGACCAAGCAACAATGCATTTGATTAAATTTAATAACGAGATATTCTCGTTTCTTCTTTACATGCGATTTCCTGTCGAGAGCCCCTTTAGAGCTTTTTCGTTGCTGAATTTAACCGTATTACTCACGACTAAAATAGCTGTCATCCGCAAACGTAGCTACTGTCATACTTTCTTCTCGCGGATTATCTCGAGTATGATTCAAATAAATTGATCGACTTCATCTTCAAGTTCATGAAGAGATACCTAGAGATCGATTTTATTTGCGCAGTCTTTTCTTAAAGATTCCCAGGAAGTTGTTAAATTAGATAGTCTAGGCGGACTTTCCTTTTCCTGTAGGCAGCTGCTATTAGTCATAATGACTGGCGACGGCAAGTGGTCAGAGGAGAGATCGAATCTTTTCTCAACTTTCACGGAGCTATCAGTCACACCCTTTGCGATATAAAAATCTATAAGGTCTGGAGTTTTCAACGAATTCGAGAGCCAATACGTTGGTTTACTCTCGGAGAAAAAGTCTAATCCGAATTCTATACCGGCTTCGTATAGGAACCTGCCTTTTGAAGTAATATATCTAGAACACCTTTTTCGCATTCAAATTACCACCTATAACTAAATTCTCTTCAAGTGAGAGAAAGATATTTATAAAATCATTTTTCTTCAGTTTTTACCTTGAAGGGATTTAGATCCAGAGTCGCAATATCAAACCGTAATTATTTGCACATTATCCAGTTCGAGTATTGTGCTTAGTGAATGTTCAATGGTGTCCTTTATAAGCCAAGACGCGACGCCTCTAGCCCTTTCCGAAGGGTAATATCCATGATAGGCGCTATATCCGCTTATTTTTGTACTTGATTCCTTCGTTTTACACATATACTTATGTCCTTAGCCTTCGATCCAGAATTTGCTAACTTTTCTTTTAAAAGTCTTACTTTAGACAGTGCCTTAGATTTTTTTCCGTCGATCAACCATTTTTCTTATACCGCTTATGGGTTTGTCCTTGGATTTTGTTGCGACAGGTAGAGGTCTTTTCTTAATCTAAATCACGCCTGATTTGTAGCTCTTTAGCTACTTCCCAGCTGCGATATCTCGCCGGATGGTTCCCTTTGCAATTTATGCAAGTTGGCAAATCCTTTCCTTTGTTTAGACTACACTCTTGCGATAAGTGTTTACCAGCACATTTTACGCAACGCGGTTCTTTTTGGCAATTTGATTGAAGCCTTGGCAGCATTTATACTGAGGAACGGACCGTCGCACCGGTTCAATTTTGAATACAATATTTAGTATATTTGCAAAATGGCCCTAAACACAATATTAAAAATAGTGACAAATTTCGTAGTGAAAAAGTTCTCAAATAAATAAAAAAAAATGCTAATACTCGTGTTTTATTATTCTTGCTTATAAATTCACTTTTAAAATGAATGCGCAAATAAATATATAAACAACAACATTATCTTTATAACATAAACATATTGGCATAAAAGTCGATTACGTAGTGGAATATGACAGAGCTATGAAGTTGGGGCGAAGCAGGCGGACTAGTAACAGCTAGTAATACATTAAAAAATAAAGTGCACGTCTGCGTCATACGAAACTTTCTCGGTAAATGAGATTTAAAAAAAAATTAATCTAAAAACTGTACATTTTTTTGAAGTTCCCTTTATTAGTTTTCGATATATTGCTCGTTTTATAAATTACCGTTAGTCGATTTTTTTTTTCCAAAAACTGAGTATGCCGAATTTTTGACCCCATCCTAAACAACCTTAGTACAAAAAAAACACCAAAATCCTTGATACCACTTTCGAGAAAAATAGTGATAAGTGATTTTCACAAAAAAAATTGTATGGCAGGTACCGTTGTTTCAAAAGATAAAGCAAAAAAAAAAAAGATGCCCCGAGATGTAACCCCAAGAACCTTATATACGAACTTTGAAGCAAATCCGTCGAACCGTTTCGCCCTACGGCGCCCGGACAGACAGACAGACAGACCGACGGACGGCATTGGCGGACCCACTTTTTTGGACTTTTCTACAGTCGTAATATCATCCCTCATACTCAGCTTGAGTTCGAAATTTCCGCACGACCGCAATAACTTTCTCTTTAGTATACTAATGTATACGAGAAAGTTAAAAACAAGTACACAACCGAAATTATCCCAAACTGTTATCTATGTTCTGTTATCTAACAAACGTAATCTGTCGATTAGAGATTTGTTGAATTATATATCATTCTTGTTTACTACAATTCATTTCAATTCCATTCCCAAGTCAAATAATGAAAAGAAAATCTCTCATGCATGCACATTCATTCGCCTCATTGAAAACACTATCTTGATTTGAGTTCTGATCTCACTCGGCTACGACATGCGCTGCTCTATCCCATCAATTGATTAACGTAAACGTGCTTATCATAATCAGAACATAAATCCTTCAGGCAGTCAGTCAGCCTACAATACGCCGCGCCGGCAACAATCTCAAGAAGGCTGTGCTTCTACTTCTAATTGAAAGAGACTGCACTTTGCTTTGTAATGCATGTGGTACTGAAACTCTTCACTGTGTTGTCATCGTGACGATGATGACAATGCAAATCAATTTAAATCGAGGCGAATCTCAGCCTTGCTTCTGAATTCCGCATGTTCCAATTAAATTGCTCTTGGATATCCAGGTGGTGCGACAGACACTATTCAAATATGATGACAGTAGTCCACTTTTCGGTTTCATTTAAAACATCCCTATACGTTATTGTTGCCACCTTCATATTGAATTGAACGATGAAAAGATTTTATTTGAGCCAATTCAACTATACGGATGCTGCTCATGTCGTCGGTTGCATGCGATAGTCGGAGATGGTGTCAAGTGGTTTTCAGATACCATACGATCCCATAAGTTTTTATTAAGCCATTGTGTGAACGTTGTTGACGAGTGTTGACAACGACAACCGCAATTTACGACGCCTTGGACGACATGGCGTGTGCCGTATCTGTGAGTTTCTAACGAATTCCAGTGAACGAGGCAATTAGAAAAGAAATGTATTATGTAATCGGAAATTATTTATTATTTGGAACGTTTCCAGCGCACGGCGGCGCAATGATTGAGGTAAAGATTTCTATTACTTTGAGTATTCTTGTTCGCTTCCGGACGCTGGGGGTGACATTTATTATAGTCTGACATCGTGTAGTGCGACTATACCTCAATTGCGTGTTCTATTCATGAAAGATTTAAATTATGTCATGAGATTATGTGGTGAGATTTTTTGTCAAATAAAAACATGTGCGTTAACCTTTCTATCTTCAATAATTAAAGGGTATCCTTTTGATGAGTATAAGAGTTGCTCAGTCACGTGTTCGAAGATGGTAAAGGGTGATCCATTTCGAGGTTCCCTACTTTTTTAAAGAAAAAAACACAGAAAATTCAAATTTAATGGAGAATGTTTATTATCATTTGAAAGAACATTCGTTGGCATTTATTTTTTGAAGATTATGTCTATCAAATGTTGGCCGTTGCTACGTCGCAGATGGTCCATCCGTTGAGTCCAATTTTCGATCACTCGTTCGAGCATTTCGACTGGTAACTGGCGAATGACACGCGTGATGTTTTCCTCCAAGGCCTGAATCGAAGCGGGTTTTTCGGCATAAGCTTTTGACTTTACATATCCCCACAGGAAAAAGTCTAACGGTGTGATATCACACGATCTTGGTGGCCAATCGACCGGCCCAAAACGTGAAATTATATGCTCACCGAAATGTTCTCTCAATAAGTCCATTAATTGATGCGATGCGTGGGAAGTGGCGCCGTCTTGCTGAAACCAAATGTCGCCGAGATCACGAGCTTCAATTTCAGGCATCAAATAGCCGGTTATCATGGCACGATAACGGTCGCCATTTACGGTTACGTTCGCACCGGCATAATTTTTAATGAAATATGGACCGATGATTCCACCGGCCCACAAACCACACCAAACCGTTGTTTTTTCTGGATGAAGTGGCAGTTCTTCAATCTCTTCAGGTTGCTCTTCGTCCCAAATGCGGCAATTTTGTTTGTTTACATACCCATTGAGCCAGAAATGGGCCTCATCGCTAAACAAAATTTGCCTCGAAAACGTCGGATCTTCTTGGAACTTTTCAAGAGCCCATAGAGCGAAGCGATGTCGCTTGGGAAGGTCGAGCGGCTTCAGTTATTGCACAAGCTGTATTTTGTACGCTTTCAATTTAAGATCTTGACGTAAAATGCGCCAAGTCGTTCCATACGTCAGTCCGAGTTGCTGCTGGACGTGGTCTATTCGGTCGAATATTATCCAATAATGAATGCTGGGTCTCAAAATGGGTGATGGTGTTGCGAATAGTACGCTCAGTAGGCCGATTATGTTGATCATAAGTTGAGCGAAGTGCACGAAACACATTTCTCACAGAACGTGAATTTTCATAATAAAGTTGAACAATTTGTAAACGTTGTTCACGCGTAAGTCTTTCCATTATGAAATGCCAATCAATACTAAACAAAAATAACATGACAGCATGACACGACTCATACGTGATCTGTCAAAAAAGGCTATTGAAAAAAGTATCTCTACTTGGATCACCCGTTATATCTGCACACTGACTATGTTTAAAGTGTTATTTTTCATTGCTATCCGAGATCGCAGCTTAAATATTGGTGGAAGAATATGTTTAATCAAAGGAGACCAAAGAGAAATACACTAAGAAGTATTTTAAACGGCAGCATTCGAAACAAGCTGGCCGAACTTTTGCAGTCAGCCAAGAAGAAATTAAAAACCTCGACCGATGTGCTGGGTTTTACCCAATCAGCCCCCGAAACTTGGGAATTGATAAGAAGTGCCAGCAAGTGCATAATGAATAACAACCTACGAAGGTTAGGTTAGGTTGAAGTGGCAGTCGGATAGACTTCCGACACACTTAGACCTGTGTAAGGTCCATTGCGATACCACGTGGATCTGAAGTTCCTGCCTACTCTTTAAACCATTTAGAGTGCTTATAAAGCGTGAGAGAAATTTAGGGTCTGTCGAGTTTAGATCGTTAAGATCATTGTAAAAGTTACCTCCTAGATGGAGATTTTGTAGAGCTGTCTCGTCCTCCTCTTCATCCATGCAGCTCCTACAAAAGTCGTTTGAATAAGCGCCAAGCCTTGTTGCATGCCTGCCTATCAGACAGTGTCCAGTGATGACACCAATTGAAGCACTAATATGCGATCTATTGAGGGTAATCAAACTCTTAGAGCGTCTGAGATCCAGCTACCACACAATCCACACAAAAGGATCTTGGGGGAATGGTTAGTTGGAAGTTTTCTAGGAAGGATTCTGAGTGTGTTCAGATTTACAGAGTGTCCGATTTCATTGTCGGTCCATTGAGAGCTTGATTTGAGGCGAATGATGGTGGGAGCAGCTGTCATATCAAAGAGGGGAAAACGGAAGATCGTTAAAAAAGAGGTCCTCCTCCATGAAGTATGTTCATAAGTTTTATGACAAGGTTAAAAGACAAACAAAGAAAAAAATGGCTGCAGCTGGCAGAGCATTCCCATTGATTACTGTTCCATTTGAAATCTGGCAGAACAAAAAAAAAAACTATAACTTAAGTACTTCCGTGTGTGAAATTAAAAAACTGTCAATGACTGCGTTAATATCTACCTGCTTTTCCTATCAATTCGATATTTAAAATGACCAAGAATATTTGCATATGACATAGAGCAGTATTAAATGATTAGAATTTTTCAATAGTCTCTTTGGTGTTGATTGGCATGGCTTTATTTTATTTTATTACTTAATTGCCTTAGGGTAAAGAAACAACGATTGCCAATTGTGAATCCGAAGTTCGGCTTCGACTGTGTCGAGTCACAAAACACCGCTGTAATTCCAGTCTCCACTCCGTACACTTTACTTCTGGTTTTGATTTTTATTCTCCAAATTCCCTGTCCAAAGATCAGGTTTATCCATATCATCATTACCGGCTGTTTTTCAATTACAACGTCTATTCGTTTATTAAGAAAAATGTTCATGCTAGTTTTCTAGTTTACGCGCTCTTATCCATGATTTTTAATTTTCCTCAGATAAAGCTCGTATGGCTGCCGAGTTCCGAGCAGATCTCAATTTAAGGGCTGTCCTTATACACAAGCTTGAACATGGTAAATACTATGATCAAATAGGCGTGCAAGCAGAGTGAGATTATGTAAATTTCCTTAAGACGGAGGAGAGTGAGGTAACTGAAGCAACCAAAACAAACTACTCGTGAAATTTTTTTTTAACTGTTTTGTTCCTGTTGGGTGGAGGAGAATGCTTCATGCACCATTAATAGGATTTTTTGGGGTTGGCCTTCCCCGTGTTTCCGACTCCCCATTGAATTCTGCAAGGTATACGTTAACTAGAACTCCTCCCATTGAAATATCCGTGTCCGGTGAGTAACTATGTGACGTAGTAGCCACGTTCCTGATCAGCTTTGCTGTCCGAGCTCCAACGCTCTTGCCACTTCTGTTTGGTAAGTTGCTTTGCCTCCTCGGATACCGTTTCCACTCCGACTTCCGGCTTTTTGTCGCTAGAAGATCGATATGATTCACTCCTGCGACTACAAGGACGGCTGGTTCCGACAACGTTCGGTAAGAGCTCTGCGTCTTTGCACTGCCGCCATCTGCTTCCGGTACTTTTCTTGTCGAATCGCGTCTGCCCAAATCGCACTTCCATATAGGAGAATGGCATGCGTTGTTGACATTAAAAACCTGCGCTTGCCTGGGTCTGGACCACATATGTTTGCCATTAATCTGTTGAGTGATGTTGTACCTCAAGAGGCTCGTTCCGCTGCAAACTTTATCTGTTTTGCCGTCTTTTGGTTCTACATAGAGAGTCTACAAGCTGCTTCCCTCATAGCTCTAACTTCCGATCCCACCTAGAGCTTACGGCTTTTTATTGCAGGAGTATATGGCGATCGATTCCTTTTAGTGTGGCCCTAGACTTTCAATTTCCAACTGTCTATGGTAACTACGATTATTTCCTAGGTAGAGTACATTTTAGAATTATATTCCATTTATTTTAGTATACAAATAAACACTGAATAAACACCCAATATCCCAAAACTATTTTGTACCTTTCCATTAAATTCGCTTTGATTTTTATCTACAAACATTTCACTGCAACCAAACATCCGCCAGCACTAACAATGCTCTAAAAAAGGGTCTTCAATTATGCCTGTTTACCCGAAGTTCCAGTACTCTTTTTATATCTTTTTTTATTCCTGCTTAAAATTCAAACTGAGTAACAGCGATGAAGATTACTTTCTTTCCATGAATAAATTTGTTTCTAAAATTGCTATGACGTCAAGAGAAAATTTTTGTATATATTTTTTTCCTGATTTGTTTTTGATTATAAAAATCCATAAATATGAACTTTTCCATGGTGGCATTGTTAGTCTTTTTACCACGCCAATTTTATTCATGGAATGCAATGGGTTGGGTTGAGTATCTATCCTCTTTGATGATGATTTTTTTAGAAAAAAAGAAAAAAAAAAAAACAATAATTATTATTCCCTGCCACATCCAGCTAAGAATATTTAACACGAGTACACCACCAACAGAGTCCTCAAAAACCCCATAGATTCCATATTAACGGTGATTAAGTGGTGTTTTATTTTTAAAATGAATGCTCATACGCACTTGGATTAGAATGGAGTGAATGTATGGGATTCCTATATAAAGCACTGTTCCATAAATAATTTGAATTTGCGAAGGGCGTTGCTTTACAAAATAAAGGACGCGCAATGTATTATTTAAAGGAAATCTCCAATGGTTGATTTAAAAGGGTTCGTATCGTTCCTTTGCTGGTGGTTTTTGCTGCTCCCTTCGCTACTGTTTGGCCCGAAGTGCTATTGCATTGTATGTTGTGAGTTGAATAACTTTTCATTATTGACATTGATGGGTACCTACACGTACATACATGCTCGTCGTTACTCGCCCTTAATAGTTAAACATGCAATGCGGGCGCATTTGGCTTGATACCACGTTAATTTATTAAAGCACTAACTTTACACTTACAAGCAAATGCATATGCACAATGTGCATACATGTATACCATGTTATCTAGCAAAGTGTTGGCAAATTAGTTTTAATCAAATGATTTACTATAAAATTACGTTTTATTTCATTAAATTGAATTATGTTTGATTAAGTTGTGAAAACAAATGACGACATGCATGCAGCTACAGCTAGGTCAAAAATAACAAAGGTTTTCTGTTTGCATATTGACAGTATTTACCTCTAGAGTTTCAACGAAAAAACAAGTGAAAGGTGGGTCTGTTTGCACCCCAATCGAAGTTATAGCCATTGATGTGACATTTTCGATATGAAGGCACAATTACATAAACAGTAAAATAATACAGCTAGAAAAATTCTGTACGAACAAATTCAGAAAATTTAAAATCTGACACAAATTCAATCGCACACAAAGAAAAGGCAATCGCGCTCTGTTTTATATTTTCAGTTTAAAATAAATTTTTCTCATCACGATTACTCTATAGGGTCGGCCAAATAACTTTTTTTTTGAAACAGGGCTCAAAACATCGAGTGTAGCTTCGGCTGTGTGGCACGTAGCGCCGTCCTGTTGAAACCAAATGTTGCCAATATCCTCCTCTTCAATTTTTGTGAACCAAAATTCGTTCAACATGGCCCGATAACGATCGCCATTGACTGTAACGGCCACTCCTTGTTGTTGTTCGTTGTTCAAGCGTATACACAACCATATTCGTTCAGCGGAAGGATAAAACTAATTATCTGTCAAATCAGACATGTTACCATTCGCGAATTAAGCACTAGTTGCAAAAAAAAAACTTTAGATGACGGACTCCGAATATTTCGAAGATTATTTTCATTTTGACACATAGTTTACGTCGCAAACCCTTAAAAGTGGTATAAAGTAGGTGACCGAAATAAGGCCCACCTTTTAGTTTTTCGTGAATAACTTTCAAACGCCTGAAAGAAAATTACTAAATTTACATTAGTATAAGCCTTAGTTCAGTTATCTCTAAATAAAAACACAACATTGATTCGTTACAACCCAATTTGAATTATATGTTTTTAGCAATTTCAAAAGCTTTACCTTGGGCCTTATTACGAACACCTGTTTCGAATAAGGCCCATACATTATTTTGTTCAATTTCTTTGGTTATCCTACTAAAATAAGAAGTATTTTGTTATGAAACAAATAAAACAATGCAACTTTTTATTAATACAAAACAAAAAACGAACTTAGCCTCCATGAATAGAAAGAAAAATTTAAAAGAATGCCTAAATTTGATGTCAATAAATTAATTTACAATACAAAAAACGAACACATTTTATTTAGAATTATTATTAAGAAATTGAAATGGATATTTTTAGGTTTCCTTTTCTACCGCTTGTAGTATTGCAACTTATTCAGAATTCGATCTAACTTCTACGACCGCTCGACAGATCATTTTCTTATTGGGGTATGAACATTGCTGACCTGCCTAGGTTTCTTATAGCTAAGAAACTCTTGATATTGTTTCTCAAAGTTTTTCTTGGAATTTTATAGCGCCTTGACGCCTGATGTTGTGATAAAAAACCACGTTGGATAGACTTCAAGGCCATTTCCATATCATCTGCCGACCATACTACCCTCGCTTATGACATTTCTAGTCTAAAAACAACCCAAAAAAAACCAATTTAATTTTTATTCCTAAAAAGGCCGTGAATATATTCAGTGGGCCTTTTTAGGAGCATGAAAAACTTTTCTTTACAAAAATGTTAACGAAAATCTACTCAAGGGATTAAAATAATACTTAAACTATACTAAACCTTAGTTTTATATGTAACATATTTGGTCTAAAAACTAGACATACTCGAATTATTATTTGCAATAAAAGCAATTACATAAACCCCTTTCTTATAAAAAAGCGCGTGCGTGCACATTTACCAACTTGTATCGACTGTAAGAAAAAACACGATTGCGTCAGATGGAAATTTCCATCGATTTTAGTGTAGCTATAGGTGGCCACAAGCACATTTAAAATATAATTCCTGTTACTTGTCGGTTATGCCACTTTTTGCACCCTGGGCCTTATTTGGACCACCTACCTTATATCATAATATCAGGATTAAAACCTTAGTAGATTTAACAATGTTCACCTGTCCGTAACAACTTTTAAGATCTTTAAATTTAACCTAAGTAGCTGAAATTTGGAACTGTTTTGCTTATTTTTATACACCCACTTCCACGCCCACAATCGAGAAAACAAATGTTTTAAAGCTTAAGTTTAAATAAGGGGTTAGGACCTTAAAACATGTGGACACTGAATTTTTTCAGGACGTTTTTTTTAACATTGAAAAATTCTATAGAAAACGAAAGATAGTCGGCCGTACCAGTACTGAAATTTAGTCTGGCAGCTAACGTAAAGTGTATACACTATCTTAAATCCCTGCACCAATAAACAAATTTAGTTGTCGGATAATCGTTAACTGTAGGGTTAAGTGTTAATGGTCAGTGAGTGAGAATAGTAATATATTTTGGAGCTGTTCATAAAGAAATAGTTTCCTTTTGTACAGATTAGTGTTTAAGTGGAGGAACATCAAAGTAACTCGAAGTGTGTACACTTACTTTAGAATATGTACATTTTCTGTTCCGAATGGGTTTCTAAATTGACAAGATATTTCTAAACAAAGTTAATGCGATTATAACTTCTGGTAGACCGCATATGTTGCAACATTTGTTTGCTGCACAAAACCAAGCATAGTGTCATATATTTTGAGAAAAAAAAGTACTAAAAGTTATTAAAAAAATTAATTCACTTAAAGCACAATGGCAACACAAGTCACATTGACAGTGTTATATTTTAAAAATGGGTCGATTGTGTGTGAAAACAAGATCAGATGTTTTGACAATCAAATGTAATAGATTCAAAAAAAAAAACTCTTCGTACTAGTAATAGTAAAGGTGGAGGTCAAATTATTTATTGGAGCCATTTCAAATATGCTGTACACTTAAATTCAAACTGGCAGTCAACTAATAGTCGACATTAGTGTTTGATTATTAGTAAGACCAAATGTATAGCAAGATATTTAGCCAATATTTTTTGGCCACGCTCACTTTTTGGAGCAGTTTTTTCAAAGGTTTATTTTTTTATGAGTTTCATGGACAATTTAATAAAATGTCATACAATATGTTTATAACGCCTTTACCATTGGGGCATATAGTTATATGGATAGTGTATCATACCTTTCGCCCAAAGCGGGCGTTTTTTTTTTAATTCATAAAGATGTGAAAGTCAGGAAAATATACGAGTCAGCGACCTAAACAACATCCGGAGGTTTTAAATAGAAGAAAGCCAATTAGCTGGCTTCTGGCTCGATCGGAACGTATGCTGTTCAAAATAGCGGGGGATAACTGACGCACAGGAAATAGTAGATGCATTTGAGCAGCATTTTCTGCAACAGCTTAAAGGGCAGTGATAGGGTAATAGGAGAACCCTCGTCGCAGTCAATGATAAACAAAAGAGTCCTTCAAATATGAAAGTAAGGTATTGGTAGTGTGAATGCACCAAATCAACAACAGTATAAGTGGAATATATGCGCCACCAAAGGAAAGGCGATGTCTGAACTCTGGATCCCGGGAAAACTGATCCAGCTATGTCGATCCGGCGAAGAATTACACTACAAAACTCGGCAAAACAAATGTGTTCAAAACTCTTGAGATTTGAAGGACAAAATGTGTGTTTTACCTTATCCTTTCATTTATGCTATATAGGCCGAGTGCTGAACGATAAAGAGAAAAGGAGAGTAGGAATTTATTGATGGGAAGACGTTTTTAAGTTCCGTCGAAAGCTTTTTTTTGCTCTAAGTATTTTGTCTCTCAGTTGCCTTTACATGCTATTCTTTAAATAGACTCCCATCCCAGGTGTGTATACACCTGTTTTTGACAATGTTTCCCAAAATAAATAACATTAAATTGCATTCGATTTCCTCAAAAATTGCTGGATACTTTTGGCCTAAGTGTCAAAAATCAGATCAAAACTATAAGAAACAGAATGCAACTAAATGTTTGTTATTAATTGCAATTGAATTTTAGGGAACACTGACCTTGGTTAGGAGCGAGCTTAACCTTCAATCTTTTTTAAATAAAAGGATGCAGTATTTATATAACGGGTTTATCATGAGTTAGAGACTCACAAGGGTCAATAGTAAGCATGACGATATCATCAGCAAAGAGGAGAGTCTTTATAGATATTCCAATAAGGCTCAATGTGCATCCCTGTTTTACCCCCGTTCTATACTACTATTTCGAGATCTTTGTATAAATATTTCGGCAGCAATATTTCCACTGGTATATGAAAGGGACACGTAGATAAAAGAGAGATAGTTGCAATCGATACTTTAAAGGCATTTGACAGAGATTTTGTACCTTTCGGAACCTTCATCATTTACGATTGACCATGTAATTTCTTTTGCTGATGCCAGTATCTACTCTCAACTTTCAATATTCGTTTTCTGGTCTGGCGCTTCTCATCTTTCGGGTGTAGAACTGAAACGGCAACGATATTATTAAATTCCTACCTTGACAATGCTACTTGAATATCGTAAAAAGGGAATAACATGGTATTTAATATTTGAACTTATGAACTATAAAATTCAAAATTAATAATTCACATTGCAAAAGTTATACCTTCCAGCATTGTTCTATATTCCTCTTATTCCCCAGCATCTCACCGACTTGAAATGGCAACCGAATGCCCTTAGGATTAGAACTATCGGAGAGCAGCAATAACTTTTTTATTTTTAGTTCAAACTACCCACAGCAAGTGTATCGCAACTTCAACTTTGCACAATCTAAAACAACATCACCCAACTCCACCTCCACCTCATACTCTTCTTCCTCTTGTGCAATAAATTGTGGAGTAAAAAAGGCTGATATAAAACAACAGCAAAAAAATGCGAACCAGGAAAATAAATAAACACTCTTAGTGTAAACACATTCCAAGGTTCATTTCAGCAAAGCCTCAAACGAGAAAGGGAAAATAAAAACAAAAAGATTTACAGTCCCATTGCATGTTCACGGAAGTTCCACACCAAAAATATGTATATTTTTAGAATCAACCGTTCCAACTAGTGCTGCTGCTGTTGCAGACAAAATAAAAAGCGAAACTTGGATGCGCGCGTACAAATTAAAATGAAATCTTTTCAAATCTCAACTAGTAACCTAGATACTAGTGTTCAGCGGACAAACAGAGTAGAAATTGTTGGCGCAATATAATGCCCCAGCCACTTTGATGGACGCATTGTTTCACGGGTTTTACAAGTTAATTAAATGCGTAACGCAGCGCCACAGTTTATTATAAATAGTGCGGTGCGGCATATGCGACAATCTTGTATACTGTAGTTAGTATACAATATCTGGGGCTATCATAAAAGCCGGCTCTAAGTGTGATACAGGCATAAATTACATTTTAATTTTATGATTTAATTAAATTTCCCTCTTATTACTCTTGGCCGGTTAATTTACCAAAGGCGGTGCTTATCGTTTCAAATTAATGTCCCAAAAAGGGTTTTCGTGTAATGCGACAGTAGGGAAGAGGTAACAGTTTCGATAATAAACGCTGCACTAAGTGCTGTAAACGAGATGCATATACAGTGGAAACGAATTCATTTCGTATCAGTCAAGTGGCAGAAGATGAACCATAATTATATAACTTCAAAGAGTCAGGGCGAACATTAATAAGTGAGCTGTGGTATTAAGTAAAGTCTTGAGTTAAGTGAATTATGAAATAAAATAGGCGTTAATTGCCCATACGGGTTCTAAAGCAAGCCAGTCCAACCATGTTGCTTAAGAATTTATATTATTGGACGATTCCGAACGGCAAATTTTAGAAGTTCCTCATGACAAGTTATATTCGTGGATGTTTGTCCGACTTTCGCAAGAGGCGGAGCAGGGAAAACTTAAGATGATACATGGGGATGATTTGAACGTGTAATAATTGTTCACTCGAAAAGTGCAAGGTAAGTTCAGGTTAAAATAAAAAAAAAACGTTCTAGGATTCAAATCAGATGATTGAGCTGGCCACTCGAAAACTTGGTCTTTATTGTCCCAAATCCACTATTTAACTACATATTTTTGATGTGTATTTTAGGTCATTATTATGTTTAATCACCCACCGAAGCGACATTTCTACTATCCCGCTAATATATTTATCCACCAGCAAGTCCATATCCATTACATGGTCACCTCCGTGCTTGGCAGTCACTCTTAGGGTTACCAACAGGGGTATTTTAGCCCGGAGTCTCCGGGAATTTGCTTCTATCTCCGGGCTCCGGGCCTTGACGAAATTTCTCCGGGTCGCAGTTTAACAATTTAATTCTTAAAAATTTGGTAAAGCTATCAAACATTTTTATTTTATTTTTCTGCCATAAGACATACTATTGTCTTGTAATAAGGCGAAGACGCCATCAAGCCATTTCAGTAATCAATTACGATCAAGTCAGTCATGATAAGAAATAATAAGTTTTGGTTCTATTAATTTCAGGTCTAGATTTAAACAAGTTTGGAAACAGTTAGAATAAAGTGATAATGGATATATCCAACTTTGAGGCGGATATATCGAAAAAATATGAACAATCAAAGAATAATTGCCAAGAATCAAGAACCAAGAAGCCTCTTTCCACAACGGGTTACTATTTTGTGCGGTCTACATCACAGCGAGTTATTATAGATGGTTTGTGCTATCAGAATAGCTATTTGATATACCTAAAGGGTGATTTTTTAGGCGTAGTTTTTTTAAACAGTCAAATTTGCATCAAATATCCAAAATTTTTATCGTAATCGATAAATAGGCGTTTGCCATTTACGTTTTAAAGACAACTTCATGTAAAAATTGTCCGCGGCTCCGTTTCAAATGGTCCATTCGGAAGGTCCAATTTTGCGTCACTTTTTCGAGCATTTCGGCCTGTATTCCACGAATTACGCGTGTTATGTTATCCTGTAAGGCTTCAACCGTGTTCGGCTTGTCCACATAGACTGACGACTTAACATAACCCCACAAGAAATAATCAAGAGGCATTAAATCGCATGATCTTGGTGGCCAGCTCGAGAAATAAGCTCACCAAATTCATCCTTTTCAACATTTCCATTGTTTCACGAGCTGTGTGGCATGTGGTACCGTCTTGATGAAACCACATGTCAACCAAGTTCAACTCAGCCAACTGGGACAAAAAAAAGTCGCGTATTATGGCTCGATATCGTTCGCCGTTGACGGTAACGTTTCTTCCACGGTCGTCTTTGAAGAAAAATGGACAGATGATGCCACCAGCCCATAAACCACACCAAACTGTCGTTTTTTCGGGATGCGTCGGTAATTCTTGTATGGCATGTGGCTGTTTATCACTCCAGATGCGACAGTTTTGCTTATTTACGTATCCGTTGAGCCAGAAATGAGCCTCATCGCTGAACACAATTTTTCGATAAAACAGCAGCTTTCCACATTTTTCACAGAGCACGAATTTTGATAATAAATTTCAATAATTTTGCAATCGTTGGTCGTTTGTGAGTCTTTCCATGAGTAAATGGCCCTTTATATTATATGATAAAATCACCCTTTATAGGTGATCAGCATTGAATGTTATGACGATTTAGCAATTAAGCAAATAACTAGAAAGCTGAAATTCGGAACACATACTCTCCAGTGTCCGAAATGTTGCCGAAACTGCCACTCACATAATTGACAAAAAAAAAATAGTTTAAAAGTTGACGGAAAGGGTTAAGATCTTCACAAAATCTGACCTTCTTAACAAGTTTGTCACGCATAATTTTTGGGCGCGGGCGTGTTTTAATAAAATATCGTTTGCTTTAAAAAATTCGCATTAACTAAGAACTTGCGTCCTTATATCTTCTTTAACTAATTTTAATGGCATGGAACATTTATCTACGTTGATGTGATTTAATTTCAAAAAAATGAATAAATTACTTCGTATTTATAAAAGAAACCGAAGTCATTTCAAAATGCTGCTTTGTAGTGTTGTTAATTTTTGGAGTAAGGAAAAAATAAATTTTTAAGATATGCGGGGTTAGCCCTTACTGCAGTTTGCAACCCTAGTCACTTTACAGAACTAAATTTGAATTTATTTACTAAACCACACACACCCTTAGATAGTTAGGTCGCTTCCAGCAAAAAGGCGTCACAATTAGGCCAACTCAGGTGGAAGTAACTATATAATTAATAAAATCAACCCTATTTTGCACAAGTAATTGATAAAAGTAATTTTCACTTTCTACACGTCGGGCCAAAGAGTCAGCTATGGAGTAGTTAATCATTTTATTATGCATGTGACCGCTTTTGAAAAGGGGCAACCGTTTTTAACTTTCTGGGTATACTAACAAGCTCATCATTAATCCACTAGCTCTATTCGCTCTACTCGGTTTTTTTTAACCGTCAACATTAGTCTTTATTTCATAGCGCACGCAATATGATCTTTAATACTCATAAAGGGGAGTTGAAACTTATTTTATTATGGGAAACAGGTACTTAAGCTCTTCAACGTGTAACACAAAACAAAACTGCAACAACCCACAACTATTTACCACAACTTCACTATTGCATTATTGTGCACATCCCGTCGAAGCAATAGTGATAACCTTACCCTACACAGAGAATTCATTCGATTATAGCACCGGAGTAGTGTCTTTATAAATAGAAAACTATGCTCATACATTTGTTCCGCCCTCGGTGCTTCCACCTCACCTTATCGTTTGCATAATCTAAACATGTTGACTCTGTTGCTTGAACTATAAGTACACACCACACCCGACTATGGCCCAGCTTTAGTGCTATACAACAGGTAGGAGTCTGGAAGCTGTTTAGCCTCTGTGTTTCTATGAAGAGTATAATGAAAAACACTCCTTTCAGTTCCACATCATGAGGTTCTGCTTGTTCGAGATATAAAATGAATTTGAGTAAACATTGGTTTTTCTTTTTTGAACTCGTATTTTTGTTCAGCTTGTGGTGTGGGCCCTCTATTATTATTTCTTCTCTACACTCACTCGCAGATAATGTGCTAATTATTTTAATTTTCCATGAAAAATCTACAAACCACAAGTTTGGTAAACACATCTTCGAATTAGATGTATTTATGGCTAAGAGTGGTGCGGCACGGGGCGCCTGCCGGTCGCTCCAGGGTCAATTGAACGCTTGCGATGATGTGTTGTCTATTAACATTTCTCCACCATTTTTCAATAGGATTGACGATGCTAGACGATGGGATGTTCATTAAAAACTCATCAGTGAATCTTCATTGAGTGCTTGATTAGAATTTGAAGATGAAATTTTTATGTATTTTTTAGATTAACAAAAGAATTGAAAGTGGCATGGCATATGCGTTATAAACAAATAAAAATAAAACTACTCGAGTTGATGATTGCGCGAAGGTGATTATTGAATGATGTTTGCGAAATTATTTCGACAGTTAACGATCGATTTAATTGTTGGGCGCAAAATAACGCGAGCGCCGAGTTTAGATAGGAAATACAAATTGACAGCTTACAAAGATTACAAAGTCTTACTGAGCAAGAGCACCCACAAAATGATTGACGGGTTAGCAAGCAATGGCAAAAAGCAGGATCGAATCATTCATAACTCTTACGGCGAGGGGGTACATACATTTACATTTACATTTGAAGTAAAGTTATTTCCCATTGGCACCATTGTGGTGCAGATAACCATTGCTGATGTCACATAGGCTTTAGTATTCTGCTTCTGAGAGTGAATATACCTCTCTAAAATATTTTAACTGAATTAAAGCTGAATCATAAAGGGATCGGGAAACTTTTTTTTAAGGTTGTTGTTAATGAACGAGTGTGATATTTGGACGTTCGGTGATTTGCCTCACACGATAGAACCGAGAGTCCACTTCGTGCCATAGAGAATGTCGCTATTTACCCTTTCCAGTGTGCAATAAAGAGTATTACCGCAAAAACAGGGAAACATTTGGGTTTGCACTTCCGCCAAAGACTTTCGTCCTAGTGGTTTATGGTAGTAAACAGAATTTCGAAGGTTACACAAACAAGTTAAATAAATGTGTCCATGCCGAACGGGCAATTCAATTCACTAAACTGATTCAAAATATTCTGATTGCTTACTTCCGTCACTCAATCTCAAAGTCGCTTCCAGTAAGCGTTACCAATGAGCTATTTTTGCCACTTTTTACAATATTGGCGACTTTCGGGCCACTATTTCCATAAAATATACTATCTGTATCCATTTTTCTCATCCCAATATAGTTCCATTGTCAAATTAAGTATGATTTCGTCTAACCTAGACTATATAAATACTACTAACTGAACGACCATATTCCAGCAGGTATCCTGGAATGGAACTCTGCCATTTTCCATGCATTAACAAAATTGAAGTAAGTAGATGCATAACTTCTTTTGCAATGCACAGTTGGTTTCAACTAGCTTTGCCAATTTTTAAACACTCAAACTATTGGAAGGCAACTGGAAATACCGTCACTAGACAAAGAAACAGAATTTCCATAAAATATACTATCTGTATCCATTTTTCTCATGCCAATATAGTTCCATTGTCAAATTAAGTATAATTTCGTCTAACATAGACTATATAAATACTACTAACTGAACGACCATATTCCAGCAGGTATCCTGGAATGGAACTCTGCCATTTTCCATGCATTAACAAAATTGAAGTAAGTAGATGCATAACTTCTTTTGCAATGCACAGTTGGTTTCAACTAGCTTTGCCAATTTTTAAACACTCAAACTATTGGAAGGCAACTGGAAATACCGTCACTAGACAAAGAAACAGGCAGCACAAGCTGCAAAAACAACCCTCATTGCGGCAATACGAACCGAATCAAACGATAGCAAATGAAGTGTGATTGGCTAATCAGTGCCCACCCAGTCTGTCGATCGATAAACATGTCACATGCTTTGTACCAGCCTGGTACAGATCCAGGACTAAAAAATTAGAATTATTCGATGTTATTTTTATTATGATCTAGTACTGATCTTAAGCAAATTTGTGATATTCCTGCATCATGTTTTCAGTGTAACTCCATCGCTGATTCTAAAGTGATTTAAGATCTCTGAGTTAATCTCAAAAAGATATTCTTTCAGAACTTTCGGGTCTAGAGGAGAGTGTTATTAGAGTTCCCGGTTAAATTTTTTAAATAAGTTATGGGTGTATTAAATGTATAAGTATTAAAGAACTATTTTTTGACAGCAGGAAGTAGTTATTTATTACTCCAATTCTAAAGTCTGACTCCAAAGATCAACTTCGACCAATTTAACGGTCTTAAGTAATATGTATATTCCGAATATGGAACAACGTTATTGAATAGATTGTATCTTTTTACTAAATTCCCCACAGTATTTGATCTTGTGTAACACGAAGTCTAACGTGAACTAGTAGGCTTCAGAATTCATTAAACATTTTTAATGTAATTGAAGGCTATCTTACGCATCATATTCTATTTGTTTAAATCGACAAATTCGAAATATGTACCTAACTACTCAACCGTCCCACTGGTAGTCATCTGGGGCCATGATCTTGAAATTAATAAATGTATCAAATCATGTAACTTATTGTTTAGAATTGAAAAAGATCTTGACGGTAGGTATCTATTTGTGGTCGGAACAAAATTGTTTACATTCTTATATATCCAAATCTGCGGTATTGATATACACGTCTTTTAAATCCTTTCAATTTTGAATATACAATTTACAATGCTCCCTTAAATAGAGTAGCTTTCCAAAAAGACATGTTTCAAACTCAAACGTTCGTATGCACTTTGACTACATCAAGTCTAAAGCCAATGCTATGAATTTATACCATAAATAATTTATGAACCTTACACACGTTTCTTTCCTATATTTGGTTACTGCCGGAGTACTTATGATGCAACAATCTTATTGTGTATATTGTGCGAATAAAACACTTAGAAAACTATGCTCTTTTTCCACTATCGCTCTCCTATGGAATTAAATGCAAGCGTTTACCTAGTAACTCCCGATTTAATTTGTTCTCACAAAGATTGTCCTCCGTTGCTGTCACCTTATGCACTTGCGCGTTTGCTCAAATCTAGAGATAACACAAATGTTTGTCAAAAAGAATCACTGGGAGATATTGCTTGGCTATCTCTCACTTTTTACCCATTTGATCGTTATCCTCTTATATTTATCCGCTGTAGAATGTCCAGCAATATGAGCAACTTTTTAGATAATTATTCTCATAAAAATATTGTTATTATTGAATGCATTTACATACTTCTAAACATTATTGCGTATATAGAAGAATTTTTAAGGTTTATAACTACGTAATTTATGTGCCGAGCTAGACTTGCTGTTTCCCGGCAAGTATTCAAAACATACTTGCAGGTCGTACTAGATTTTCCCGCATAATAATTCAAATTGAATTTACATAACAAATGTTCTTATATGCACAGAGCATATGTTATGTATGTCTATTCTGGCTGCTATATGAGACTACTCACGTTGACTCAGTCAGTCAAACAGACAACCCACGAGCTTGTGCAATGGTAGCCAGACTAGATGTTAACACGCTATTCACGTCTTTTTAATTGCCTAAGACAGTGTTATTGAGTCGATAGATTTCTCCCTTTTTGTGAAAATTCTGAAATTAACATTTGCTCATCTGACCTAAAAATTTTAGAATTTTTTTTTTGATCGATTCCGAAATTATTTTACTTAAACTTTCCTAAGAAACTGATTTATATTATAATACAACACTGGGTATTATTTGTTGTCATGTGACTTCAGTAGCAAACATAATTATGAAATGTGGTAGTGGTAGACAAAGAACCAAATAAAAACTTGTCTACCAATTATTATCAAGCAACGCAGCAGCTATGATGCAGGTGAATTAAGTTTCTATTGTTACGTTTTTGAACTCGGACGAATTATAGCAAATTTTCAGAAATGAATAAATAAATAAATACAAATTCATTCTGTTGCAAGATTTATAGAACACGTTTCCTGTGGCGAATTCAGACACTTTAAACGTTGTTCAGATACGAAATTTGTAACAAGAAAATAAATAATTACACACACAACTTCCAAGAATAATTGAAAGTTTATTACTTGCTTGTCAGTTTTTGTTGTAATTATAAGGCACATACATGCAAAACTAAACCATAAGGAATATATTTGAGTACCCTTTCCTATTTCTGTCTATTCATTTTGAAAATTATACTAGGAAGGCGAAATTTGTAACATAACTCACTAAAAAATCACGAAATTTGATTTTATTCGTATGAACTTTAACATTTTGGGATTTTTCGCCTTCCTAGTGGGCTAGCCTAAAATTTACAGAAAATACCGTTTTAGAGATAAAGTTGAAGAAATCAGGGGTTTAAATCATCGCAAAATATATAGAAATTGACCTGCTTAACAAGTTTCCAATATAAAGTTGTTTGCCACACCTACTTTTTGTGGGCGTTTCAATTTTTTTATAGAACGAAACAAGATATTAACGCAATATTCGTTTGAATATTTCACTTATACAAAGTTTTAATCCACACTCACTTTTTGGTCGAGTTTTTCTTTTCAAAAATTTCCTTATTTTTAAATAATCTTCTGTCATCCATATGAGTTTGTTTGCAATGCCTTTTTTGGGGAGGCATATATGGATATGGTTAGGGTATCATACTGTTCCTCTCAAGCGGGAACAGCCTTCCATAATGTTTTTTTTTGCTATATTTGGCGGGACGCAATATTTTCTTATTTCCATATCTGCGGTCGAGGCGATCTTTTTATTCGGGATGTTATGAAGTTTTCAATTAATAACTCAACTAAACTTTAGCCAATCAGTTTTTTTGGATTTCTGAAAGGATTTTTTGTCATCAAGAATTGTGGTCTAAATAAAGAGTTCACTATTGGGAGCGATATATAAGAACAATGACATGCAATGTCTACTTCGTTTCGTCAGAAGCTCCAATTGGTTCAACGAGTAGTCTGCCAGTCTATCTGAAAATTTTCGTAACTATGTCCACTTAACATTGGAAATTCAAATATTACCTTAAGGTTATCATCCCACTTTAATCATAAACTATATTTGTCTCTTGTATACAGCTTTTTACCATTCTCTTGAGGTGAGTAAGTTGAACTAACTAGCCAGCTAACCGAATAGCATTGTAGATGTGTCAAGATTTTCAGAAAAATCTTTTTAGGTTGGATTCTTTTGCAGCTAAGAATACGGTTTGCCGTTCGCCTAAGTGAAGTTTACAACTTACAACTAGCGATACACATGTCTCTGCGAACATAAAACCTCCTAACAACATGTGGATATAAAATATGATCATTACATTTTCAAATACAATCTTATTTGAATTTAAGTTGAACTATTTACAAAAAAAGCGTAAGTCAACGACCCACTGAAGTAAATCATTGATAGTTATATTAAGTGTGCATTGTTATGTAAAACTGAATCGTTATTGCACTTCCAAATTATTTCAACCACTTTTACGAATGGCCTCATAATAATGTAATATCAGAAAAATCATTTATAAACAAATAAAAATGTATATCATGGTACCTTAGCTTCTATAATCATGCAAATCATGGCATTTTGCCTTGAATCTAATTTTTTATACCGCAAGTCAAGAAAGCACGCAACATATAATTTATATTGAAAGAGTAATTATACCTTCCAATTAGCGACGTCGAGATTTTGTTTGTTTCACCCAAACACGAACAACACCACTGGGACGTGAATCCAATTGAATTGTAAAACAGAAAAAACAAAATTCATAATTATAGGGACCTGTGTCACATTGCCCTCCCTTTCATCTGCAGCAATGCACCCAGATTCCAATTACCTACATCTAACTGTTCATTTCTAATTAGCCTCAATAGAGTTGTTGTGAGTTTCTTTTCGGTGCAAAGTTGAATAGCATTTTCTTTGCATTGTCTGTGATGAGACCAAGGAAACATTTATAACAATGCCTTACTCACCCTGCAGCAATTAAAAGAGAGATGTACTCAGTCAGTCTTTCCCACATGTACAAATTTATATTTATTAAAAATTAAATCATTCATAGTTACTGTTGGTTTAATCGATTTTCTCCTCTTTTGTTCCGCGTGTAGTTTCACAAAGCATAGAGCACTGATGAGGCGATGCCGGTCATGTGAATGAACTCCCCCAGTCCAAGTGTACGCGATCAATCATAAGAGCGAATAATAAAGAACGCCGCGACCGCTTAGCAATGCCATCGCTCAGACAAAAGGTCACAACGTACTTTCGTCAATTGAGTTTCATTGCCGATTCAAGAGATGGTCCTCGTAGTCCTCGTAAAACCGAAGATGATGGCGGTTTTATTACAAAATATTTGGAAGGGTGAGTTTTAACGCTTAATCGTTGTCAAAAACATTAAGAAACATATTTTCACCTTTACAGTCGCATGGAGAGAATATTTGTACCAGGCCCCGAGGTGAACAGCGGGCAGAATCCATCTGATATGCCAGAGCTTTCGTTGTCCGTATATCCCACCGGTCCGAATAGCATAACATCCGCTTGTACCGGCCCCGATGACGGACTCAATGGTATTAAACGATCGAAATTGCATTTAAGTGCGGGCTCGGATATTGATTTCATCGATACAATTCAGGATACTGATGCCATTGAGGTTCGCAAGAGCATAAGTAATCACAGCAAATTCAAATTTAGTGCTGCAAAGTATCGTTCAGATCAAAACGCTAACAAAGCACTTAACAACGTCGGTGGTAGTGGTGGTGTGGCTACATCAGGATCGCGCTCGAGACGAAACTCCAAAATCGAACCACCTCCAAGCTCCAATAAGGATGCCACGACAAACGCAGAGAATAACAAGGGGACAACCATTGTTGTAAGCATGGTAAGCACAACAAAGTCAAGCACTGCCGAGGAGAATGACATCACCACCACTAACAGTACCACCGAGCAAAGCAACAACAAGAATCTAGTTAACGGAAAGACTGATTTTACGGAAATCTCTTCAAATGGCCATAATGGTATCATTACACCGCCGTCGGTTGGTGGCATGAACCCACTTGCAGAGAAAAAGCTCGAAGATGCGGCACATTTGCTACATGAGGCTGTGTCAAATCAAGCTTTGGTTACGGATAATGGCTTGCTGGCTGAGCCCGTGGCCGGAGTCACTAATTGGAAAATGGAATCTGAGAGTGCCTATGGAATATCAGTGTCTTTGTATGAAAATAATATGCTTACAAAGGAGCCAATGGGGAACCCCATAGCTGATTGCTACGGAATGGTAGTGCGAGGCAATGCTGCTGCTATGGCGCTTGCCGATGGTGTTAATTGGGGTGAGTTTTTCCAACACGTGAGTGTCTAAAATTGAATTTATTAAACTTTAAGTGTTATCATAGTTTTGAATTTCATATTCAAAAATCAAGGTATTTTCTACATGAGTAGTTCCTGAATTACAGAGCCTTCGAAGTAGCAAATATAGTAACTTAACAATTGGAATAAAAAATCGTTCTTTCCCTTTAAAAAAATAAAATGGTGATTGGCCGAATGTCTTTTTTTTAAATAAGTCTTTGCCAAAAGCAATGAAATCACATCGAAAACATAAAAACGAGCTCAGTATCTACTCTCCCAATCCATCCCGAATTCTTGGTTGATAATTTGGTGCATGCGGATTACCTCTATAATAAAAGCGCTTTCTTATGATCATGGGGTATTATTATGAGTCTCACCCTACCTATCGGCTCTACTTGATGACCGTTAAGCAGCTTCTGGGTGCCGCTTAAATAATTATATTTACAATTCCCTGGCCTTCGGTGATTAAGTGTCCTCAGCTTACACATTTCGGTCTTAAAGAAAGGCGAAACCTCCAGTATTGTTTTACGCCATATTGACACAAATAGATGAATTGATTCTTTTTCATTTTAACAAAAGAACTACTTTAAAATTTCTCCAGCTGCTTTTAAAAGTTATGTAAGTTCAGAATGACTCAGTTGGTATTGTCATGTTCAAAGGGGGGATCCTACGAACCCCGTCAAACGGCAATGACATTCAACGTTCCCTTACAATCGCGTAAGAGGGGCAGGCCTAAAAACTCCTGGATCACACAAATGCAGAAATACCTGCATTTGATTGGCCTCAATGTCAAGTGATTCAAAATCGGAAGGCCTGCAGATATTTTTTGAGGTCGAACCGGCGAACCCCACAGGGTGGACCTGTAGAAATGCAGTGAAGTGGGAGGTTTATAATCCCTACAATCCTGATCATAATCTCGTCGTTCAGTGGAGAGAAGTAAGTCAGAATGGCGCATTTTAAGACACTGAATTTTGTAAAATTCACATTCGATAATGAAAGAAATAAATTTGCCTGGCCTCCACTTTGGTTTAACAGCTTGGACCGGTGGTTTATTTTCCAATTTTTTTTTTTTGTTGTATTTTTTTATTTTATTGTTGACAGCGCAGGTGAGTAATTATACTGACAGCCAGCTCTGTGTTCCCCTGTACATTTGAGCCCGCAGACAAAATATATAAGATCAATTAAATATCAAGCTTTTGTGGTAGAAGCAATAGAAATTTTCTATTCATAAATACATTAAAATTGATTTGTTCGCGATTCGCCTATTCGCAGCTCGCTCTCATGTGAACAGTCCTTAAAAGTCCATGTTAGTGCGAACGTAATGGGTAAAACTGATAAGTTTTTTTATGAGGCCAATTGAGAAACTCTTTTGGAGTTGCTTATCTGTTTAATTATTGGCATTTAATTTCCAATTAGAATTGAGATCAGGAGAATTTTTTTTTTTCAATTTTTTCTATTTAAATAATATTGAATAATAAATTAATGGAAAAATATAACAAGAAAAGTAAAAAGTATGCAAATACAAAAAACTCATTCATTGTACAATCAGTGGCATGAAACCAATTAAGAATAACAAACCTTAACCATTTGAATCGCCAAATGCATTGCCTTTTAAACTGCAGCGTGTTGGATATTAATCAAATGCTTTTTTTCGCCAACGAAATAAACTTTATTCTACCAATCAGAAATTACTTGTATTCTTCCGAAAATTGACGAATGAAGGCTTACCCCTGGCGGTTAAATTTCGCACCGGTAGGTTGCTATAGATTTTGGCAGTTCGTTGATTTTTGTATTGAAATATCAGGTGCAGCGGCAAATTGTTTCTTATATTTGATAATTAAAGAAGTGAGTACCTAATTTTTTTATAAAAAAAACAGTACTAAATTAGCTAATGTAAAAAGTGTAGGTACGAATTAAATACTAAGTTTTTATTTTTAATAGAAATTGCAATCTTAGAGCAGTCTTCCAGTTTTCTTAATTATACATCCTCTAAAATGCAATTATAAACATAATAATTAATACACTTTATTTAAGTCACCAACGTTTTGTAATCAAAGTAACAAACTGATATGACAAATATTTGTTTACGCATTTCACACTTTGTTTAACTGATTTGTATGTGTGGTCTACAAGTTAAATTGATTCAAATTACTCATATATTTGACAATATGTATTTTGAAATGTGAATTGAACTATTTTTTAATAAGTTGGTTCACTTTTCAAACATAAAATACTTTATTTACTTACATGAAAAACTGGTGTTTCTTTATGGAAATCCCATACAAATTAAACGACTGTAAAACTTGTATAGGTCGCTACGCTACATATTAATTTTTTGAAAACCAGGTATCGCAGGAAAACTTTTCCATTCGTCAATACCAAAAATAAAACACGGTATCGCCAAGGTAGTAAGTACGCTTTGGTTAAAGTAGAAGAGTCGTCGCTTTAAAGAGAGTGCGACTCTTCAATTGGTCATGATAATTGAACATACCCAAATGACGTATCTGTCATTTTTGTGACACACGTCAAATTTGTTTACTTCATTTTTGTTTTAATTTTTTGATTGGTTGTACATTATTGGATCTTTAATTTTCGTTTGATCATTGATCATGGAATTTAACAAAGAAAATTTTGAAATTTGTCTTTGCGAAGACGGCACCATAACCATTGACGACAAGGAATGCGTTAAAGTTCGAAACAAAAGCAGTGAGTTCCTCCGCCAACAAAGACTATTTCAAAATTTTCATTTTTGATTTTTAGCTGGTGAAACTAAAGAAATGCCGTACACAGAATGCGTAAGCATGCAACTAATTGTTCCTACTGAGGAACACAAAAATGCTACTGGTAATCAATTGGCTAAAGCCAGTGATGCTTCTGCAAGAAAACGAAAGATCTTCTCATTATGGGGAGAACTGGAAACCAATATGCTTCACTCGTTGCACGCCCATAACCTAAAGTTGTTTCCATCAAAAACTTCGCTATGGGAGCATATTTCTGAGGAAATCAATAAAAAATTTGGGTCCACATTTTCACCGTTTCAAGTAGAATGTCGCTTTGAGCGCAAGAAGCGCAAACTTGACAGCAGTAAAGCAGGTAGTACATCGCGTAAGACAATGGCTTACTACCGTGAAGTTGAAAGATGTGTTCAAATGGAAAAGTCTCTCGGTCGAAGGCAGAAAGATAGCAGCGAAAGTTCTACATCTTCAACGAGCAGTGAATCATCTTCAAGCCCACTCACATCACCGAACTCGGCTGTTGCGACAGCACAAGAGCAATATTCAAAAAAGAAGAGGGAGCTAGAGGATGCTAAAGAACAAAACCGAGAGAAGCTGCACGAAGAAAAGATGAAGATAATTCAAACTCTGGCAGACACATTGAGAAAGTATTCCAAACAAAACTAAAAGAGCGGCTCATTATTTTCTTTTAATTTTATTACATTGTATTTTAGTTACGTTTACATCACATAGACAAATAGTACAAATAGTTATGTATATCGTCAGTAATACTTGCTTAGATAAAAATTTTAAACTACATAAAGTATGTGCCTTTTAATTCTGAACCGTTAAGATATAATTTAACTTGAAATTGAAAATTTGACATGAATATATCTTTACTCTTAGTCTTTGGTTTTGATGATGACTCAGGAATATGGATATTTTTATTTTATCCGTACCTAATTTGATAAAATTTCGAATCATTTTCTTGGTATTTAGAAGTAACTTGTTTGCAATCAAATAAATGTTAACTTCGTAAGTGTGGGTAAAGTATATATCAGTTTCTACCTTTATGAACCTTGTGTTATGGAGCTCATAACCTAAAGTTATACTTTTGTTATGATCAATTGCACTTTAGGCATTTCTTCAACACAATAGAACTCTACCAAAGCATTTGAATAGTAAAAAAGCAAAAGTAAACAACTTAGAAGATGTTCTAGTACGGAACGGTATTGGTACCATACTTGCGGCAAAGCTACTCAGCAACGTATCGACCTTTTTAAAGTCCCATGGCCGTTTTATATTCCTTTACCTGTTAACACAAGATGAGGAATGCAATATTGTCAATGCATATGCTCTCTAGGTTGGATGCGAGTGAAAAATATGCATTCTGGCTAGATTTCCACAAGCCCATTGTCGTTGATTTGAACGGACATATCGGAAAGTCCGGCGAAGACTATTATGAAGGTTCAGGATGGGGCTCTGGGAATGTTTTTGTTGAAAACATTCTAAGCTTGTGCAAGTCATACGGTCTTGCACTTGTAAAAAAACATGTTCCTCAAACAAAGCCAGTTCCAAGTCACTTATATCAGTGGCGGCAAATAAACCCAGAAAAACTGTCAGTAGAATTAAGCCTTGGGTTAAAGACTGCAAAGTCGGTTGTCAGAACCGCCTGACAACACGGCCTCCTACTAACAGAAATATTCATGAAGAATAAGAATAAAAAGAACAACGAACTAAATTATATACTTAAATAAATTAGCAGCATACTTGTTATGTGGGATTCCCTACTGAGGTTTTGCTTACACAGAGCTAAATCACTGTTTGGAACTTCAAAAGAGCACTAACAACAAGACAATGAAACAAGATGATTAACGGTGATAAAGCTCGCCTCGTGTTAAAATACAGAGGTTTGGAAAAATCTCGCCAGAAAGAAGTTCACCCAAATTCAGGCAAAGTGTTTGGAGAGCCTATATCGTTAGCTGGAATAAATATCTTATCAGTTTGCTGTTGCGAATAAGGGCATACCATATATTAAAAATAGACGCGCAGAGAAGAAGAAATCTCATTAAATTCGTGCGCTGAAATTCTTGTGAATGACGAAAAAATGCTAAATATGTGACGGGCTGTATTGCCGGGGGCTTCTGAATGAATAATTTCCCGTCTATACGTTGCAGGAAGCAATCCTAACTATGAAGAAGTAACTGATATTTCAGTCGAAGAACTGGTGAAGGCGATAAAAAAAATCTAATATTTTTTTGTAACCGAAAAATAGACCCTAAGCTGAAAGGAAGGCTGTAATTGTTCGTACTGTGTTCGCTCACTGTTGGATAGTGTACAAAAAGTATGAAGGAAAATTGTTTGCAGCTGATATGAAGTTATTCGCATGAAAGCAGGAGTAACAAAGAACCCAACTTCTCAGTTGGTAGTGCCATTTTTAAAGAAGAAGGGACCTTACGAATGTTGTCCTATTAGTATTTATTTCCATTTTGGGACACTCGGGTTTGCATGGATTCTATTTAAGGATATTACGTAATGGAAGTTCGTATTGCCTGCCTAACTTCTTGGCTTTGATTGCTACCTTATTTTTACAACGTTATTACCAACATATTTTGTTAAAACTTAATATCTTTTTCCTTTCAGGTGATGGTGCTCGCTTGGCAGCTCGTTCCGCGGTTCATGGTTGCCTTGATTACTTAGACAGAGCCGTATTTGGCTTGGCACAAGAGTGCATGGCTACCTCGACCAGTGAAGTGTTTGTTTCGCTTTTAAGGAGTCTCTGGGAAGGTCATGGATGCATTTTAGAAGTTGGTGGGGCCTTAAGTACATTAACCATTGCTGTCGTTTTGCCATTGGCTGAGCCAGATCTAGGCAAATATGTTGTGTGCGCGTGTAATGTTGGTGACTCTCTTGGATATGTTTACTCCAAGAAATATGGTGTTCGTGAATTCACCCAAGGTAACCCCCAAATATTATACAATTTGTTAGTTCCATATATATATTTCTAAATGATTTTCTTACAGCCTGCCACGATATCCATTCGATGCGTGATATGCGAGATGCATTGGGCGCCCTAGGCCCTGCCGACGGAAACAAACCCGAGCTCAGTAATCTCACTCTATCCATGACTGTAGTCGAAGCTGGAGACATTGTTTTCCTCACCTCAGACGGAATCAGTGACAACTTCGATCCAGTAGTTGGCAAATTTGCCGAAGCGTGGACACCCGAGAGTAAGACACAAAACTCGCTCAATATTCTCGCTCCAAAGCGTCAAAACAAGAGTGCGTCAGCGATTTACTCTCGCTTGCATCGGGGAGAATCAGCGGCTGCAGCCGATAAAATGACCCGTAGCATGAATGCCGCGCAGTCCACAGCACCGTCTCGTCCGCCACGTTCAAAGAAAGCCTCTTCGCCCGAGAATATAGCGCCCCGTACACAGCTGGAAAAATCTTCGAGTGTGTCCAGTGTGCCAAGTCGTCCTAAGTACATGCGCTCGCACACTGTAATCGAGCCGCGAGTACAACAAGTTCAGCAAATTATCAAAACACCAAAGTCGATACTTGGTCTGCCCTTGGTCACTGGACCACAGCGACATGCTCTTACTCTGTATCGCCTGGAGGACCTTCTCAGCTACGGTACGAGTGGAACCTTCTGTCCATGTTCATCCGCCCGCCGGCTCTGTCACCTACTGATTGACTTTGTCCGCATGATCACATCCGCTCGACGTAAAACTCTGGAACAGCGAGAGCTCTTCTACAAGCTGTCCACCGGTCCAGACGGAATCAAACGTGAAGTCGAATTAAATCGAATGCAACATCGTGCTGCCAGAAAGCGTGTTGTCGATAGCAATGCATTTTCGTCTCTCCCAGGAAAGCTAGATCATGCAACTGTTGTCGCCTACACCATTGGATCTGGCCTCCAATCAAAAGAGTTTCAAGAGACAAACTTTTAAAAACTACTGTGTCATTTTTTTATGGTTTTCATTAAACAATCTCACCTCAAACATACTAGCATTTGGTTTCTACCTAGCGAGCTTATTAATAAAAAAATTTAAGTTTCACACTCTAGAGAGTAACGTCATAGCTTTAGTATAACGTGAGAATGAAGTTTTTGTTATACGCTAATCATGTTAAGTTTATAATTTAATTTTTTTTTTACTTTAATTTGTGATATAAGGAAAAAAAATTATAATTTTTTATTCGTTTTCGACTATATGTTCTACATCACTGAAGTTGTATCATTTTGTTTAAGAGGCCATTTGGTTTCGTTTTATCCAACGAAATAGAAAACACAAAAAGCAAAAAGGATAGCTTTTGTTTTACAAAGCAAAAAACTTTGTTTTAATATGAATGAAATGCGATGAAAAATTTGATATTGATAGAAGTTTTAAACTTAATATTATACTTATACCAATTTACACAGCAACAACACAAATACAAAAAAAAATTGTAGCAAACAAAATAATGTATTTTTTCATAGAAAATAAAATGCAATTTTAACTTTGGTAAAATAATCAATGTGTTTTTGAGATCTGATGACTTTGCATTCGAAAAGGTCTTATCTAGAGTACACACTTTCCCGATGACAGTAAAAATGTTAAGCCTCATCACATCGGCCTAACACATTTAAAACCAACGTACATCTGTATCTCATCCGTTTCGCTATTCACCATTTTTGACTTCATTGCACGGATATCCAACCAAAGTTCATTACAGCGTGCTTATTATAAACAAAATAAAAATTGAACAAAATACCCGTCACTAATGAAAATTTTACACTTATCTTTAGGGAATATTGGGAAAAATTTGTGCAAATGATTTCAGCTCACTGTTCACCGATATATGCAGTTAAAAACTAGTCAAGCAAAACCAATGCATCCACAAATTTTTAAACGTGTTGTTCGCTTGAGTCATGCGCATAACGAACAGGCATGATACATTATGAAACTGACTGTTTGCTTCGCAGCGGTTTCATGCAAACTTTAAGGGACCTGTTGGCGTAGCATGAAAACCGCATCGAAACTTTTTTTAACTCAGCCTAAGTGGGCTTTAGGCTCTGTATGTGCCGTTTACGCCTAATATTTAAAATGTATTTTTTTTTTTACTGAAATTGAAATTTCATCTAATTTCAAATACATTATGTATATAGATAGAAAACCTTTATAGTACAAACATTTATTAACAATTTAATTTAATATTAATTACCACAACACCTTAGTCACTAAAGTTTTTCTTATCAATAAGCCAATCGCCATATATTGCTGTCAAGCCAACCAATCTTGTGTCCAAGTAGTTGTGCTCGATATCCACGCGATGGCCGATGCCGGCCACCTTCACAATCTGTTGCGGTCTGGAATTCTTCGGTAAGAAAAACGCAATGTTGTCACTGATCTGTCTGGATTTCTCTGCCAGCACAGAAGCACAAATGGGCGCAAGAGACTCTTCAATATCATATTCCTTCTTCGAAATATATTTTGGTCCTCCCCAGGGCGGACTTAGGAATACAACGTCTCCCTTTAGGCTATCACAGAGATGAAGAAAATCTCCGATTATAAAATCGATTTTGTCTGACACTCCATAGATGTTCGCATTATGTCGAGCGTTCTTAATTTTCTCTTCGTCAATGTCAATTGCAATTACTTTGGAGCAGGTCGTGGCAAATTGAATAGCATTTCCACCGCTGCCGCAGAAAGCATCGATTATTGTGCCGCAACGCAGGCGCTCTGCCATATGAATCGCCACCTTTTCCGGGGTCACTGAGAACCAGCTCTCTCGATCCAGTTGGATTCCCTCATCAAAACGAGAGAACAGTGAGAAGCGCTTTTGCCAGTACGTCCGCAGCGACTTATCATCGCGAATAAGTTTGGGAATGTGCCGCAGTTTCCGATTTTTCTTCTTTTTCTTTGTGTTTTTTAGATGCGTGTCGGTTTGTTCTGTCACAGGTGTCATTCCCTCTTCGTCAGTGGATAATTCACTATATGAGTCTTCTAAGCGGGAGTTATCGTATTTATTATTTCTGCCGCCAAACGATGTCGGCAGGCCAAGAGCTTTAAGTTGCGCTATGTAGTCCACTTGCTCCTCTTCGGTTACTGATGGCGATTCTTCGGATTCTTCGAGGACTCTTTCAGCTGTTAGTCTATAGTAAGAATACTGATGATAATGCACTGTTTGATAGAGTTCGTATGTCTGTCGGTATACTTCATCAAAATGCTCATCCCACAGCTCCTGCCACGAGGAGCCGCTAATTTCCTTCTCCAAGTGGTTATCAAAATGTTTTTGAGTTAATATATTTGCCGGATAGTTGTCACCGTCCTCGTGAAGCTCCTGACTAGCCGAGCCGTTAATTTGAACTTCCAAGTGCTTTTCAAAATGTTTTTGAGTTGATGTATCGTCTCTTTGGTCTTCAACGTCCTCTTGCAGTAGATAATCCGAATATTTCAAAGTCCAGAGATTATGCACAATATCCTCTCCTTTTGTTGTCCAAAAAGAAAGCCAATCACCTCCAAGTACCTCGCAATAATCAACCGTCTTCTCAGACTCCTTCGGCTCGTCAAAATTGCTAACTAAAATTTTTTCAAATATAAATACCAACTGTGGCATGACTATATGACTACTTAAAGGCTATTTGCGCATAGCATTTTTATTTCGTAGTTCCTCTCAGCTAGCTCAGCTCCTCTTACGACGGTCTTGAGGTAATCAACGTTCACAGCTGGCTGATACCTGCTTAGCAGATTTTTATGGTATTCACTTACACTTAAGTTGTTTGTTTGCAATAATTTAGCTTTTTCGGCAACGTCCTTCGAAGTCAGTGGAGATCTGTTTGCAGCAATATCTATGGTATCGTAAAGTATAGCTTCCCCAACTATTTCGCAGATTTTTCCGTGTGGAATATGTCGGCGTAAATTAGATGTTTTAATTCGTAGGCGAACACTTCCTTCTGGGAGGGAATATTCTCTGAAAAAAAAAACACCGAAATTAGGAAGGCGGTTTGCTTGTGTTTCGGGGGACTTACTCATCCAAACTAGGAAGGCGAATGTTTTCAATGAAATGCTTGCTAGGATCTATTGTGTCTACTGCAATCTTACCTATAATACAACATCGCCCGTAGTGGAATTTTAGTAAATTATCGTTCAGCGCTAATTCCTCGACAAGGAAAAACTTTGAATGAAAGCAATAAAGTGGAACCTCAAACTCTTCTTCAAGCTCCTGAAACATGCTTCATGATTGGAGTAACAACATAGAAAAGAAAGGAAAAATGACAGTTGACAAGATGTTGCTGGGACAATAGCTTCGTTCAACGAGGCTGTCCAGCTCAGTGCAAAGCATGTAAATTACAGGTTTTCGTGTTCAATGAGAAAAATTTCTGCCAGCTCATGTTTGCTTTTTGTTCAATGACTCTGCCTCTCTCCGAGCAGAATTTTTGCACTTGCTTTTGAGGTAGAACAGATTTGTGAGAAACGTCAAAGTGATTGCAAATTAATTATTTCGTCGTCGAAGTGAAAAGTTGTTTGTTAATTAACTAAATGGAACAAATCGAAATATCTTCTGATAAAGGCCAATCGGTTTTTGTAACAGTAAGTTACAATAAGTAATGTTCATTAATTCACGATTTACACTAAATTTGTAAGCTCAAATATTTATTCAACAATCGAAAATGAAAATGGCAGTTTTTGACAACCAACATATGGTTGTATTTTTCTGTTCTACCTTTGATCTGACATTTTTCACAGATTTGTTCTGCTCTGACTTGCCTTTTTTCTCATTGAACAAAGCTCTTAACTTATTTGGCAACATCGAAATGTTCTGTTTGATTTCATATTTATTTCGACCTGTCATTTTGAAGTAAGAAATGGGTGTAAGATAATCGATAATATGAATTAATTTTTTAAATAGAAAACCAACTATTTCTGGGATATTAAAAATATGCAGATGCTGGCAGTAAAGGAATGAAGTCCCTTAGACTTGACTTGGCTAAAGACAATGAGAGGATGTCTTTCTTGTCAAGACAATTATTTTCTCTGCTGTTTTTGTTTTACATGTTCTAGTTCTACTTTTGACGTTGTTCGGATAAGGCGCCTTAAAAACACATTTACACTCGGGTGCAAATAAGGTAATTTACATATTCTCATAAAAGGCGTTAACAAAAAGTTATATGTTTTGATACCTTGCTGCAATTTCGCGTTTGCAGTGACATTTATTTATTACTATTTTTATTTATTCAAAGTGAGTGCAGTACCTCAATATGATTAGTACATTGGTCTACTTAGCGAAGGGTTTAAAACTGTTTATATTGGTTAAGTGCGTTGGACCCCTAAGCGAGAGGTCGCTGGTTCAAATCCCGACCTGCACCACCTGAAAGCCCCCCTTGCGAACATCTGACAATCATCCAAGAGTAAAAACTGTCATGAGAAGTTTCTCAAAAATTAATTGCCGCTCAGAATCGGCATAAAACTGTAGGTCCCTTCAATTCTCAAAAATTCAATTGTCAAAAAATACATATACAAATACTGCTAGCCATAAAATCTTTCAAAGTTTTGTTTTCCCTTCGTGTTTTTATTGACACTTCTTTTATTGCTTGGTTTGTTCAGTTGACACTTATTTTGCCGTGATCAACCCTACTATTGTTTATTCGATTTTATTTTTCGACATCAAACAAAACCCAAGTAGTATTCGGTGTGAATTCTTTTACGAGGTTTCGTAATTTTTTTGTGGAAACGTTCGTTTCTATTTTACGTGATCTAGCCACAGAGTTTTGAATGCGGTGTAAAAGAGTGAAACAGCAAATTAAAAACAAACACACCTAGATCAACGCGCTGTCAAATTTGAGAGTTTTTTTTTTAAAGAATTTTGTTTTCTTTTGCTCTGAAAATATTTTCTATTTCTAGTATTTTCGAAAAAAAAATCGCGGCAAATCTATCTTCAAAACATCTGCAAGCAAAACGTTCAATCATGTCGTTCATGAATCCAGTTGATATGGTAGAAGAAGATGCGGCAGATCTTCAATTTCCTAAAGGTAAATATCCCGCGTTCTTTTCGCATCATCACGTACCGACATCATCCATTAGCTTTTTCTTAAAACTCATCTCGCAGACATAAAACCTTTTTTCCAGACGACAATACCGACGACAGCGACTACATAAAAATAGAACCAAGTGCCCAGACCAAACACACTGTTCAATACTACAAACCGCGTACTACATCGCTCCGCAACGATCTTGACATCTTACCCGACCTTTGTGAGACGTGTAAACAGATTCTAGACGTCCCACACATAAGGTGCCCCGAGTGCTTGATTAACCTGTGTCTACTGTGCTTTGCACGTGGCAAAGAAATCGCACGTCACCGTAATACACATCCCTACATAATAATTCACGACAATATACAGGTTTTCCCATGGTCCGATTGGACCGCATTCGAAGAGAAGCTCTTTCTGCGATCACTTCAATTGTGCGGCTATGGCAACTGGGGCGACATCGCTAAGGCGATGCGCACTCGGACACCGGACGAGTGTAGACATCACTACCACGAGTGTTATTTTGATGGTATCTTCCAAAAATTGCTTGGTTTGAGCAATGATGTTTACTTTCCGGAACGCACTCCGTATTTGTATAAAATGAAAAGTGTTAATCCTCCACGTCAAGAGGCCGAAGAAGAGATAAATTCAAAAATAATGGCCGGCTATCGCTGTGCCCGCGGTGACTTTGACACGCCGTACGATAACTCAGCGGAAAGTCTTATTAGCAATCTCGAGGACGTTACTCAGTGGCCAAGTGAATACAAGCGCTGTGGCGAGGAGTTACATTGTGCTCTATTTAAAGCGTACAATCACCGGCTGGCGTAAGTTTTACAATAGTTCAACCTGCTCTGGATGCATGCTGAGTGTTTTGTTTCTTTTATTTTTGTTCGCTTGTAGCGAGCGGCATCGTCGCTATAAGATCATGCGTAGAAATGGACTGATTGTTGCAAGTCGAACATTAGGCTGGATAGCCAAATACTCGGAGGCACTTGAGTCGCAGAATAATGCTGGCAGATTTTTAGCATTTATGCAAATAACAAACGGCATGAAGTTTGATATGCTAGTCGAGTCAATGAGCCACTTTACCGAGCTGCGAAAATATGTTTTCAGGTGAAGATACGACTTAATTGCAGGAGAGATCAAATTTAGGCGGCATGGGGAAGATTAAAAAGCCACTTTTATAACTCTCAACATAACTAGGCTTCGGAAGTTATGTTTAATATTGTCACGTGCGCATCCCACAGCAGATTGTTAACCTAAATATCTGATCTCTCTTCACCAATTTCTTCATATTCGGAATTATTGAATTAGTCATTATCCTTTTTCCATTAAGGCTTTATGATCTTCGTGCGAACGGCGTTCGAACTCTCTACGGTGGTCAGTTATACTTCAAATTTTTAAAAAGGCGACAATTGGAATATCGGACTCGAAAGAGCGAACGTTTACGTTGCAATGATTGGAAAACTCTGATTCCAGAACTTGGCCAAACGGCGGCAGGGACTTATATAATTCCAAATACTTTTTCACCAATGCCACGCAAAAAAGCTGCTCCCATAGATATTATAGGTAAATCCTTTTCCCACACTAAGGTAAACTGCTTATTTGAATCGCAATCTTTTCCTAGGCCTTCCTGGTTATGCCAAACTAACTCAAACCGAGCGTGATCTGTGCAGCGTTGCTCGCATTGTGCCGGCTGCATTTACAAACTACAAGACTCTACTTGTTGCGGAAAATGCGAAAATTGGTTACCTTAGACTGGCCGACGCCAGACGTTTGATAAAAATCGATGTTAACAAGACCCGTCAAATTTACGACTTTTTGTTAGAAGAGGGACACATAAATAAACCGACTTGAGTTATAAACTGCATCTGCCTTTTTATTATTTGTGTTTTTGTTTAGCGTAGGCCTAGTTTCTTAGCGTTTTTTGTTTTTAGAATTTGAGAATGCTGAAACGCTGCTTATTTCCGAAGTTCATATGCTGTTGGACCATAGAAAGAGGCAAAACGAGTCAGCTGATGAGGAGCAGGAGTTTTCGGAAGTCTTTATGAAAACTTACAGCTACACGGACAGTTTTCGAAAGTTTAAAAACAAGGAGACTATTGCTGCTGTAAGAAGGTAAGTTGGGAGTTTTAAATGGACGAGGTTTTTTTGTATGAAACCTTTTTTTGATTTGCAGTTTGCTGATGCAAAAGAAACTTCACAAGTTCGAACTAGCCGCCCTGGGTAATCTCTGCCCGGAAGCACCAGAAGAGGCAAAGGCATTGATTCCGTCGTTAGAGGGACGTTTCGAAGATGAAGAATTGAGGCAGATACTTGATGATATCGGCACAAAGCGAAGTTTACAATACTGAAGAATTTTTAGTTGAATTTCGATGAGATATTACAGATTAAGGGAGGGGTGGGTGTCAATTGCAGCCTACTGAATAAAAATGATGATACAGTTTCTTTTTCTAATTTGATAAATTTGTTAAGGTGCCATCAGACGGTCATCCAAACTTGTCTTCCGGATGACACCCTGACGTCACTAAGACCTAGAATCTATCCCAAAGTGCTCATCTAATCTGAAATAAACAGGTTTTCTGACGTCAACATGTCATCCGGATGACACGTTTGGATGACCGTCTGATCGCACCATTACTAGTGTTTGTTATTTAAACTATAAGATGATGAAGTTTCAGATTGCTTGAACTGCGTTACGTCAACATATTTTTATAAAGCTATGAACTTCTGACGAAGGTTGACAGTTTTTGTATAAGAACGCTTATCCTACCAGTTCTACTATACTCTAACTGCTGGACGATAAGCAAGGATTAGTATTGGACTCTTTCAAAAGCACAACGAATGGTTAGTCCTGGGGCAACGTTTTTTCTTCAAAACTTATAGAAATTGTGTCAAAATCTTTTCCTATTGATCTTTGTAAGTTTTACATGGCAATGCAAATTATATATTCTGAAACCTAGCTATGTGTCTCTACTTTTCACGAATGTATGTAAATATAAAAGGCTTTCATACTTCGATACTATCAATATCTATCAAGTGATTCATATGTTCGAGTGTTGTTTTTTGTACCCTTGAAATCACTAAATAAATACACAAATTTAACAAGGCATACCTGTTTAGTTAAATCGCGCCCTTAGGTCTACTGTGGAGGTACACGGCAATTGTAGGACCGATACTCACATATGGCAGTATAGTCTGGTGGCAAGCTGCAGACAAATCAATCAATCTTAAGTTATTGACGAAAATACACAGACTGGCATGCATAGGGACAACTGGTGTAATGAGACCGACACCAACCGCTGGTTTGGAAGTGATATTTGCTGCCTTTGGATCTATACTTGCACGAATCAGCTCGCGGGGCACGCATAGATACTGAAACTGTATGTAGAAAACAACCTTAGCTCCGACTTTATAACATGGATTTTGACAAACCATACACCTGTTCCTTTCCGAGCAGGGAGGAATGGAAAACGAATAAACCCACGAAAATGAAATCTATATCTATATATACGGATGGATCGAAGATGGATTGTGGAACAGGTGCCGGTCTATTCTCGGAGTAACTAAACATACACAACTCCATCAGACTCCCTGATAAAAGTAGTGTTTTCCAGACTGAGGTTCTGGCAATCGCGGAAGCGGCCCGCGTACTGTATTAATATTGGCAATACCACGTAATGATATTACCGTTTTCATTGATAGTCAGGCGGCCTTTAAGGCAGTTAATGCTATCGTAATTAAATCCAAGCTGGTTCACCGCTGTCGCATAGAGCTTAAGGCTCTTGGCTCACAGCGCAAGGTATGTCTTTGCTATGTTCCTGGACACAGGGTGCTCCACGAGGACCGTTACTATCTCTGTCATTGCCCGGGCCTCTGTCACTTGAGGAACAGAACACTTGGAAGCTTCTTCTTCCAAGACATAGAGGAATTATCAGATGTATCACTCTCTGATCTTTCCAGGTTTCTGGAGACATCGGGATAGCTAGTCAATATTGAGTAACCACGAGCGAAGGGAAAGCCACAACACCGGCGTATCACCAACTGAAGGGCATCACAATGCGTCCACAAGGACATGAGTGTGGAAGGAAAGAAGCTATTCTTTCATGTCAACTCATAAAACCTAACCTAAGGATTTACCAATGTGTGGCAATTTGTAATTGACAATTATAGGAGTTTTAACAGTCGTTTCTTTACAAAAAACACTTATACAGAATAAATGGTTTGAATATGGTGTAAACGAAACAAAATGAAGATGTTATACTGGTTTAAGAAATCATCCGATCTAGGTACGAGCAGTAGGATATGGAAGTATAAAACTGAAATAGAAATTTAACAGCGTTAACATTAAATACCCAAATCCGCATTTGAGAGGTATGTTATCCACGCGAGTTTCATGATAGTGATCAGTTTTAATACTGTCACATCATCTTGTCTATGAAATCTTGAAGAAGATGGATTTGTTTTTGAAGCACTTCTGAACGGCGTTAGAAAGAAGATCTGCATACCCCAAAAAGAAGGAAGAAAACTAGCCACATTAAAATCTTACAGCCTTTATTTTTTATAACATTAAACAAACACTACAAACGTCAAAATCAATAAATATAATTTTTGTTGCTGATGCATTTAATAATTCTTAGATTAAGTAAAAATTATAACCAAATTCAATTAAACAAATAAAGAAATAATATTAGGTATAACTTCAATAGCTAATATTGTTTTACTTCCATCCTCTTCAGATTGGCAGTGATGTTGCTTGGAAGACATATGTATACACAAATCCAACGACAAATACACTTAAAATTCAAATGTAATAGGTTAGCTTGTTCGATTCCTGCATTCCGAATCGAAAAGCTCTTCCAGACTACCAAACGAAAACGATAGAAGTGATTTCGAAAAATGTTCGATATTAGCAAATCGGTAGAAATGTGGAAAACTTAAAACGAATTCACTCGGATTGCAATCTCGATTTCTGGAACATAGCTGTATATATACGTTTGGCTTTGTTGACCAGTCTATTCTTCTTAAAAAAATTAAAGACTCAGTTTGACTTTTCTTCATGTGCGATCAAAATGATTAATGGCTTTCTGCGCAATCGCAAGCAAGCAGTTGCTGCTGGTCGTTTGGTATCTGAGTTTCTAAAACTTAAAACGGGTGTTGCACAGGGTTCACTATTAGGTCCATTACTTTTCAGCATATTTATCAATGACATTGTGAATGTATTTAGTACAAAATAAACACAACAAACACAGTACAAATACAACTTTAATTTTCATTTCCGCTGGGCCTTGTTGAAGATGCAATCGTTATGATTAATGATGATCTGTATAGTATAAATAATTGGACTATACAGAACAAATTAACTCTTAACCCAAAAAAGTCGCAAAGTATGATAATTTACAAGAAGTGTCTTGACGAATCTTATTTTCCTAAAATAATTTTAAATAAACATGTGGTCCCCTACAGGGTGACTGTAAATAACTTAGGCTTTGTTTTCAACAAAACGCTAACATGGGACGATCATGTAAATAAGGTGATTGTTGGAATTTATGGTGGTCTAAGACGTTTGTGGAAATATCTTTGTATCTGCCAAAATCTACAAGATTGACTCTGATTAGAACACTCATATCGCCAATTATAACTTACGGTGCTCCACTGTACGTTGGAATGGACTCAATAAGCAAACAAAAATTAAATGTAGCATTTAACTCTCTTATCTATTCGAAAAGATACATTTTTCCTCATCATCAAGAACATGTAATATCAATATCACCAGAACTTCAGCATTGCAAACTCGCAGATCATTTTTCCTTTTATGTACCAGATTTTGAAACAAATTACAAACTCAAATTAAAAACATACCAAATTTAAATGAATTTGTAAGTTCTTTAAAAACCCATCTACAGCCAACCCATCCCAGATATCGCTTTGCATTTTCACTCCATTTTTATTAGTTGATTTTATGAATAACATTATACTATTTTTTGAATTACTTTTAATTTAAATACTTTTCTTGTTAACCTTCTCTCTTCTCTCGGAGAAGATATGTTAAGATTTATTTTGTACATTTTAAGAGGTATCAATGAGACTTCTATCTCAAAGCTCTCTCTGAACAAATAAATGAAATGAATACGAAAGAAGCAACAATTTGACACACATTACATTGTCAATCTCACATATACTATTTACTCTGTGAATTATTCTCAAGACACAAAAGCCGATCCGATGACTTAAATGTCGCAGGTAACACTCTATTTGAAGTCCGCAAAGGCCTTGCAGTCTCAAAGCTTGTGGACATCTCGTTTGGTAAAAAGTTAGTAACAAAAAAATGTCATCATTTGAAGACAATATTAACATTTTCTTTGCAAGATTCCTCAAACCATACACAAAAAAACAATAATTATTCTTTTCATTGAAGACATCTATTTTGTTTTATTCAATTAAGTACATATATTTATATGTTTTTTATATATTTACTAATTAATTGTCTACTACTGATTAAATAGATAAATACTATTTGGACTTAAATCCACATTATGTTTTAAAACAATGGAATGGAATACAATTTTTTTCATTCTTAGTTGCTCTTAACAATTTCCTTAAAGTGCACAGTCTCATCACACTAGCACATTTTTCAATCTTTTCTATAAATAATAATAAATCATGCATCA
Organism: Ferdinandea cuprea; assembly: GCA_963576555.1. Taxonomy (NCBI): domain Eukaryota; kingdom Metazoa; phylum Arthropoda; class Insecta; order Diptera; family Syrphidae; genus Ferdinandea; species Ferdinandea cuprea. The sequence continues at coordinate 96,299,253 of OY754959.1, forward strand.
TACAATAGAGAGTTTATTTCTCTTTTGGGGATTATCGATTATCGAGTAGCAATCTAGCACTGTGGATTTTTTTTTTTTTTTTTTTTTAAATTATCTAATGGCAATGTTTTACAAAATTAAACAAAAGCAAAATAAAATAAAATAAACAAAAGGAAAACCTATGACGAGACAATAAATGCGTTAAATCTCCTCAAGAATTTCCTTTCAAACTAAGACTAGATTTTATTTAAAATAAAAATAAAAAAAAAACATGTTAATAATGCGAAAAACAAAAATACAAATTATAATATTAAATGTCCATTTTATTGCAAGTGTGTGTGTGTGTTTTTGTTTTGTTTTTCACTCTGGGTGGTGGTGTTTTTAGGTGCAATACGATTTAACTATAAAATTAAGACTCTAACTTATATTTAAAAAGAAAAAAGACTTTTCTATTTTAGAAAATGTATTCTGATCCCATCAGACTTTGTTTTAAAACATAATACGCACAACGAAGCGCCGATTACATGGTTGTGGTTGCATTTTCCTAGAACTTATGCGTAACGAATCACAAATTTAAACGGAATGTATGAATAATTTAATAATTGTTTTGCTACTTGTAAAGAGCACACGATTAACATTAAACAATGGACAAGATTTTTAGAACTAGATGAGATCTAATGCTATCTCAAAAGTGCATTGGGTACGATAATAAATTTTAATTTATAAGTGTAGCACAAACAGAGGAGATGGATGGTGGTGAATATATATATATAATTGTTTTTTTTTTAACTGGAAATGGGGCTTCTTTTATACCCATACACCATGAGGATTCTTGCTGGTGGGTACGGCATTCTCTAGCTGCCTGGGTGAACCGATTATCCGTCGACTACTACCGGGACGATTGGAGCCTAGTTAGATAGAAAAAATTAACTAATTAATAAGTATGGGAAAGCATTTTTTTTTTTGAGTGGGTTTACCCTCAAGTAGATTACGAATTTCATCCGATGGTGTAACGGCTAAACTTTGTAAGTTTACCTCCTTCATTTCGTTCACAAGTTGTTCAACCTGAAATTGAATAAGAAATCGAAGAAAAAGAATTAGTTCTAAACATTTTGTCGAATGACAGATATCTAGGATCTAGAACAATTAAAGTTCACAAAGTCAAAGGACAAGGACAAGTCAAAGTCAACTGTATGACTATTCATCACAAAACTTATAGAGATTTCGTCCATGCAATGAATAAGAAATAATTTTTAAAAATTACCTGACGCTTCTTTTCAGCTATTGCATTCTCAATCATATTGATTTCCTTTTTTAAATTCTCCGTTGCTTTGCTCGACGAATCTGTATTGTGTATTGCCTGATCGATCTCAGTTTGAATTCGTTCCATTTCAATGAGGAAATCACGTTCCACATTTTGCCTACAAATGGGAATGTATTTAGTTAAAACAGTAAAATAGAAACGTATTCAACAACCAATAATACCCACCGATTGTCCTTTTGTCGACTTGATATAGCCTTTTGTTCAATCTGTATATCATCCATAAGGATTCTTATTTTATTTTTGCACTGCAGTAGTTCAGTCTCACAATTTGCCAGCTTCGAGCGGAGTAGTGTTATCTCAGATTTCAATGTCTTCTCCTGCTGTTTCACCAGCTCATTCTCTTCCTCGACATATTGCAGTGTCTGTAACTAAATAATTGAAATTTTGCATTAAGAAAGTACAATTTGGTTTGGTGCAGTTTGTGTACGCAACCTGTTCACTGCCTTGACGAAAGATTTGATCTGCTTTTGTTATTTCACGTGATATAGCTTCCAGTTCCTGTGCTTGGTCGCGTTCTTTATTTTCTAAGTAAACAATTTCTGCATCGTACTGTAAATAGAAGAGAGACATGGTTAAACAGTTATAAAAGAGATAAACGACGACTGTAGCGTTTTTTAGGCGGAAATAGCTGTAATTTTTCAGGCTGCGGCGGAACTGAAGGATCACCATCTACTCTGACAGCCAAGGAGCCATGCAGTCGGATGTGGTGAAATCAAGGGCTGTGAATCAGGAAGTCATTACAGGAGATATCATCCAAAAACTCAGTAACTCTGTGTTGGGTACCTGGGAACGCTGATATCCGGGGAAACGAATAAGTGGACAAGCTCGGGAGATCGGGGACCGAGATGAACGTATCACTGGCACTCGAAGAAATAAGCATCCCGCTTAGCTTCATTGCACAAAAATTTAAATTTAGTCCTTGAGTAGAACTAACCAATTTACGTTGGACACAACTCGACACGTTTAAGCAAAAGGTTTATGACCGTCGGCAGTTACTTCTACGATGAGCTGGAGGATGTAAGTAAATTCGAGCTAAAAATCCTTCTCAGATTTGTATACAAACCTGGATAGTTCTAAGAGAGCGTCAATTTGAGCCTCTAACAGCGGTTTCTTCTCGTATACTTTCAGGTGTTTTTGTTTTGAGAAAGGTACCCAAAGGATACAATGGGCCCAACTTGCTGGTCTAAGTGAGCCGTGACTACTGTCACAAGGGCATCCACCAACCTACCTACCTATAAAATATATAAATCATAGCTATTTTTTGAAATTAGTCGGATGTTGGAGAGTCTTTATTTCAAGAGCATTACAATAAACTTCCCGAATTTATCTTTACATAGAAAGTGATTGTGGCGTTATATTTCTGTTTTGACAGCTGCAATTCACATGCAGATTCCGTTTCAGCTCTTTACGTGTAATTTCTAATTCTCGAGCGCAAAAGAATAGGATTGTAGTTGTCAAGATAAATTACGCGTCGATATTACTTAGAACAATATAAGACTGCGTAATGACGAAGTCAATAAAGTGAATCTGCACAAATTCACGCTTTTATTGATTTTTTAATTATCTAAACCTAAGAGAATTATTGGGAATACAACAACAGAAACCTAACACATTTAAATAGAGCTTGACATTTTTTCCCTTTAACACAAAGTGTTACTTGTCTGGTGCGTTATTTTCTTTCTTTCCTTCTCCTTCTTTCTTTTTATTCCATGAAAGAGGAAAAGGACGATGCTACCAAAGAAAGTACTTAAGAAGTAATGTTCGGAAGTTTAACCAAGACAAAAAAAAGAAAACATGTCCGAGAAACAAAACCCGAGTAGAGACCTGTAGAGACGACCAAGAAAACCTTGTGGTACAGTCAGAGTCGGTGCCGGGGATATGAAAAAAAAAAAACAGAAGAATTCTGCAGACTGCTAACATTAAGCATTGATGATGAAAGTCAAGAATTAAATCTTGCAAAATTGCTGCTGCATCAAGGAGGCAAAAGATTTAACCAAAACCATTTATGTTAACAACATCTTTAACATCATATTTAAAAAAAATTGCCCAAATAAGCCAACGCACGAAGCAAGATTTTTCAAAAGTTTTCTTAATAACTGGCTGCAGTTAGTCAGTGGTTAAGTGCGTTGGACCACTAAGCCAGGGGGCCCTGGTTCAAATCCCAGGCCGTACTCCCACCTCTTGCGAACGTCGGACAAACATCCAAGAGTAAGAACAGTCATGAGAAGCTTCTTAAAAATGAGTAGCCTTTCGGAATCGGCATTAAACTGTAGGTCCCTCCATTCGTGCCAAAAATGGTTAGTTGGAGAAGCTAGGATTTAGGTCCTGAATGGGCTGTTTACACCTAATATTTATTTATTTTATTTTTTTGCTAAATAAATTATATACGCCGACTCCTTGCAATAAGCCGGTGTGAATTTGACCACAAACAGTATGACAGTGCAAACAGTGTAGAGTGAGTGATTTTTTTTCTTCCAAGTGCATGCCCATGGCTCCGTGAAATAAGGAAGCGTGAATTTAGGCCGCTATCGAAAAATACAATTAGACGGAACGGGCTTAAATATGGATCTAGCGGTAAACGAGTGCAAAACAAAGTATGTGCTGTCAACAAGAAGGGACACCCAAACGAATCGATCAGAATTTCACAATCGGCAGATATAACTTTGAGGTAATAAAGGAACTTGGTCTACCTTGGTCTCTGCTATCGCATCTGAAAATGACATCTTTTCAGATATCAAACAAAGAATAACACCATGAAACTCTATATAAGTCCTTGATAATCCCATTCCTGTTCCATGGATTTCCTTGTTTTTTGTCTCTGGACGTTATGTATAGTCAATTGGCTCATCGGTTAAAGTATAAAAATTGCTTGACTAACAATATTATTATAAATCCAACCAATTTAACTATAAAATTCAGCAGCATTTAATGCTTCTTATTCACAAGAAGATCAGGTAGAAGATTCTGCCAGTAACAGGTAACACTAAACATCAAATTTAATGAGTAAGCTGAGTTACAGCATATTGTTTGCAGTTACTCGTTCATATTCCCCCGACACGTGCGGCTAATAAAATCTCAACTTTACTCGAATCATCCCCAAGTCGAGTATTTATCAAGAATCAAATGATAGAAACTAAGTATTAATCAAATAAGAATACAAGTTTGTCAACAAACTCTTTTATTTCCCCTCCAAATAGCAACAACAATAAAGTAACAGTAGATTAATGCTGACTGACTTTTAGCATTAAATTTGTATACGACCTTCATAAATATACGTTTTTTTGTTTTCTTACTAAATTGGGTCGCGAATGAATAAATTAATGTATCATGTGTCACGATTTTTGTTTTCTGTTGTTGCCTCTTCTACGAATTTGATCATACCGTAATCTTAACGACTTAAATGAGAGATATACCATCAACATGTCACACAACTCACCTTGGTTAGCTCAGCTTGCTGCAGCGTAATCTTTTCTCGTTGGAATTTTATCAATTGAATCAAATCCTTATATTGAGCCGCTTGGAAAAAATTCTCATTGAAATCGCCATCGCTGATGTCGGAGAGAAATGGATTCGTACACGTGCTGTCGATTTTTTTTAAATTAATTCCACTAACTCCACTACCGCCAACAACAACACCGGTGCTGTACTCCAGCAACTTTGCCTGAGTCTGTTGCTGCATTTGCAAGGGACTATTGCGGGGCGGTGGAGGATCTCTGTAGGGCGGTGGTACTAGAGCACCATTTGATGATATTAGCGGTGAATTCTTGTATAAGTCAGGCGTAACACTATTTGAACTGGGCGGATATTTGTTGTTGTTGTTGTTGTTTGTCCCATTGAAAACTTCCAGGAGATTTTCATTGCTATTGGTTACGCTATTGGCGGAATCCAGCTGCTGTGGAGAGTAATTAATTTGTGTCGATGTTGGTGTTGTACGTCGATCAAGTGAGTTACGGACTTCGGCAAGATTAATTTCATTGGTAGGGGATGCTTGAAAGTAGTTGACGATATTATCCGAGGCAGTTGTTGAAGATGGCAGGCTTATGCTGGATGGGGTTTTCTCATGCTTTCCACTTTTGTGCGGCGAGGGAGGTGATGGTTGTGAGGTGGTTGGCATTCGCTGTGGTATGCCCTTGACAATTCCTACATTTTCTATTGGTTTTGCTGTCTCTAAGGAACTGAAAATTATTAAAAAAATTTAGTAGAGAAATTTTATAAATGTTTTCTTAAGTGAATAAATGAAAGGGACTCTGTGTATATTAGCAAGAAGGTTTAAGACTACTACTTATAAAAAATAGACAACTTGTATCACAGAACGTCTTTGAAACTCTAAGGTAGCTTAGCCCTTACATGGATTTGTTTTTATTTGTTTTGTATGTGTGACGAAAACTATGTCATAGAATGGAATACCAAAATCCACGAATCCACGAGGAGCCCTTTCATAAGTTCATATGTGTTTGGGTTTATTTTTTGGTTTTTTAAAAGGTGATTTCTTGCTCGGCGATATGTACGTAGAATTTGGATACTGTGCGGTTATTTGCGTAATTAAAAGATACATTCGCAGTACTTTTTCAAACGATTTCGAAGTAAGAACAGATTATAATAACTGAATATAGTGATACAAAGCTACATTTTCTTTTTTAATAATTTGCGCTGACGCTGAAGCACTCAGACTCAGAAACTGGTCGATTGTATTTTTAGACAGATACTTCCGTTTACCTGAGTAATTTACCTGACTTTTCCAGAAAGCCGAGAAGGCACTCATCGTGTCAGCGCCTAGAGCCGGAGCCTGGTTTGATCAAAGGCAGGATATTCAAAGAAGAATGTGCTTCGTGGCCAGCTCGTCAGAACACCTACTAGGCGCCGGTAGTGCTATCAAAATTTCCCGCAGGCATTCGGTCGAACTAGTTTGGTCAATCTGTAGCCCTCAGAAGGTTAGATAGGTTAAGCAGTGTTATGTTGCCATAAAACCCGAAGATCTGAAACCAATATGCCTAACGATGAGAAAAGCCTGATACATTCCACGAAAGCACCAGCACCTGAACCCTGACAGGTTTTTGAAACATCCGTGAAAATGCGTTTACATGGATAGGATGCATATGACCATAATCATCGTGTAGATAAAACTTTTTGGGTGGCAAACCCTTACCACTACCTTGCGAGTATTGCTCTTCAAGATATTGATAGCCAAAGTGTGACGCCTTTTAGTACTAGTTTATAAAATTCATCGATTTCTTTCTTTAATTAAAGAGTTGCGGAGTATCCCGACATCGTCTACATATGGCGTCAATTTATATATCCGGCTATATTTTTCAACGGGTAGATTTCGTAACAACTTCGTTTTTAAGATGATTCACCTCAACTGTCGATCATGTTCAACGTCGGTTCGCACAAATATTTCGCGATTATGCATTATCAGCATAAGCCTGCACGTAGACTACAGAAGCCTTAATCTTGGTCATTAGTGAGTGGACCAACACCATGCACCATAGCAGTGGAGATAGAACGCTGCCTGTTGGCAGCCCCTGTTCACTCCAGTAGCCGAAATTTAATGGTCGCAATATTGCTGGTATTCATGCGACAAGTAATTTCTTTATACTATGTCGTCTAATGAAGCAGCATAGCGAAAAAGCCCCCAATATAAATAAAAAACAGTTATCTTTCTAATTCGAATTTACTAATTTTTTTATTTTTACAGACTTATGCACTTGGCCGAGGTGCATGTCTGCCTGCATTTAGATCGCATGGCATACATAAACCTATTCCCAAATTTGATTTGAAGAAAGATCGCCTCATAAATGACTCTTCAGCATCGTTACACGAGAAAGAAGATCAACTAAACTGAGTCAGCTATGTAGTATTGTGTATCCACAAAATAAACCTTTTGCCAACAATCTAATTGGATGCAATTAGTGAAGTTTGAATCCTTAAAAGAGTACAATCGACAACATTTGCGTGTTACAAGACCTTCTTTATAGAGTCCAGCTACAACACAACGACTTGTATTTGAAAAATATATGTACTGGTTCGGACGGTACAAACAAGAGACAAAGCAAGAATGAATGTACATATGTTGTTAACAAAACGAGAACACGCAGTATCGTATAGAAAGTCACAATTAACAGCTTTAACTAAGTTAACAGCTTGGTCTATATTCATTGTCTTCTCTAAAAGCCGCGATGCTAGTTCTGAAGGACAGCGTAGTAGTAAGATATGACCTTGTCCTAAACCGCGTGTACAAGTGGAATGAGTTGAACTGAAATAAATTCCCAATTTTATTTGTTCTTTGTATCGTTTTTTTTGTTTCAAAATATTTACATTGTTCCAACTTGAGGCAACCATAAATCTATAAAAAATCGGTCGTCATTTAATTTCGCCCAAATTTAACAATTGACCCTGTAACGATAATATTCAGTGCGAGTCATACCGCCATCAGCACATCGTCGATTTAAATTCAATTTTATGATTGTTTTGTGCTCTTCACAGTCGAATGAGTTTTTAGCGAATCTATTAATTTGTTGTTAATTTATTCAGACTTCCGGCGAAAACAAGCAGAGATATCCGCTTCCACGGAAAATAAATAATGACCTATTTTCATAGGGAACTCCACGATATTAACCCTTTTCATTTCATTTTGAACTACACTTACCCAAAACTTTTTCTCAATTCCTTACATCGATCCAAGGGCATAAATTCTGTCGCGTGTATTTGTTGCTGTTGCGTTGACTTCGCCTGTTGCTGTAGTTCTGAGTCACTGCCCAAAGGTTTTCCTGTAGATGTTGTTGCATCGAATTGCTGCTGTTGTCCCTTCTCTTCGGCTGGTCTCTTTGTCTGCTCCGATCGTTGCAGTATGAATTGCACATCATTAGCGTACTCACCCCATTTAAGAAGTAACTTCAATGGATTTTCCGTAGGTGCTAGTAGTCGCTCATTATTACGCCACCGTTCAATCAATGTGAAGCGTCCCACTTTCCCTGTAGCATGAGCCAATGCGAAAACTACATCCTGTATTGTTTCATTTTAGAAATTATAAAAAGGAGAAAAAAATGATGACACACATGATTAATGGTTAGGCTCCCACCCTTTCCTGCAAAGTTTTACTGTACCTGGCAAGTTGTATTCACCGTCACACCGCAAACGATTCGTTGGATTCCTTCTACCCAAACCTTCAATTCCATTTCGTATTATCGCCTTGGTTGTCCTCCACCGAAACGGAGGAATTTCGTCGACTGCAAATTTGTTTTATTATTGTTACCGTTATAAATTTTATTCTCGAGATTAGTTGCTGTGAGTTGGATGCAATCGCTGCACTGCACTATCCTTGTAAATTCATTTTATTGGGGTTAAAATTTGCCAACCACCCGAGATGTCGTCGCCTTGGTGATTGTACATTTGCTGGTAGCACGCATTTGGTATGAGGCGTGTGTCGAATCGATTATTCAATCGGTCGCTAACAATTTGAGTTTATGCACGGCAGGAATTTTTCGTCACTGATTAGTTTTCTTTATTTACATTTTTTGTCTTTTTCCAAAATGTTTCGAGAGTTTTTTGTTTTTACTTTTACGACACTACCACACGAACGCCATTTTGCCCTTTTTTAGGAATATGCTTTAGTATGACATTTATCGTAAGTTGTTTTGTGTGCTTTTTGTTTGTTGAAAGAAAGAGCCAACAAGTTGCTGTGGTATGTGAACAGGAGAAATGTTGGGATGTTGCAAACTATAGGTACATGTTTGGTAGTTTTTCGGCATTACGTGAGAGGTTTTGTTGCAAATGACTAGAAATGATGATAGGTACATAGGGGTCGATCAGAGTCGTTAGAAATTTAAGTTTATCGTCTTGTTTAAATAAGTGGCCCTTTCCTGAAAATTTATTTTGCAAAGACGACAAATGATTCCTTAATTTTACGGACCATCCAGACAGCTTTATTACTTAGATTATTTTACCGTAGTACAGACTAATGATCAGTTTACTTTAATATTTTTTAATATTATTGCAATAGGTTTAACAATATTTCTTCATGGACGATCTGAAAGCGATAATGGTTGAATGCATCGGCTACCACATGGATGTACATATCCATGGATGGTTTTAACCACGAGACGAGAGTACACCCTAATACAATGTTATGCCGTGTGAACATTCATATATATCAGAACTCACTAAAACATCTCTAAGGAGTTGCATTGCTATGAAGTGCGGAAGTATGCAAGGTAGCAACATTATCATTTAAAAACATTTTCCCAAAATATTTGATTTATTTTGCTTAGTTTTTGAAACTTCGTTTTAAGCAAAATGTATAAAAATTTTCAATAATATTATTTGAATGATTTTGGCCTCTTCTTATGGGTTTTAAAATGAAAAACACATAAATCATTCCGTTCATAAATCATTATTACAAATTTCTCACGAATGCCAACACTGTTGTATCTCTGCCACATATGTAAGAATAATTTATCAATAAACATTTTATTTGTAAATTTTTTTTTAACATAATAAATATATACCTATACCTACATATTCTCTGTTGCAAAATGAAAATGAAAATAAATGTTCGCCATATAAGATTCACATTTAAACATACGAATCTGTAACGTTTTTTTGATTTGGCACCAACGATTTCGCTAATGACAGTTGCCCTTCGTGATTGGTTTAATACTTGAATAGAACATATCTAATGTTAACGGCACAAATGGATAAGTTTCGATTTTATCATTCTCATGCAATCAAATTTTATTTGAATTTTTGTTTTGAACTTATCTGAAATTATTCCTTCTTTATTGAATATTAAAAACATAAAGTGCAGAATCTATATGTAGGTACGACTTTCATTCAGTGGCAATTACAACAGAGACTATGAAGTAAGTATAATTAAAATTAAATATGTACATTACTACATTATAAGAGAAGCTCTGACTGCAGTTTATATACCAATGACAACACATAAATCCCGCGGGTGGTTCTAACCCCCAAGAGTAGCTCTGATAGCAATGGATGGTCTAAAAAAATGTTTAATATACCTATATCCTTTTTTAATAGCGTATACAAAAATTAACAAAACTACTAGGCACCACGTAAAGTTGTATTTGCTGCCAAATTCTTTCAAAAGTCAGACAAACATCATAGAGAAGTTGAGAAATAAAATAAATTCAAACACGTCATCAAAACGGATTGCAACTTTCAGCTTAGAAATTCCTGGAATATCCTTTTCGATATTGGAAAATCTAAAAAATATAAATGTATTTGACTTTAAAACTTAAGACCAAGTGAGCAAAGCTAGACTGAACTAGCATTGGCATAGATGCCAATCCATAATAAACGCGCACCAATACATGGAAAATTTCAAAACCATAAATTAGTGTATGCTTCATACGTAGCCATCTTCTGCTGCATATAATAATTAGACCATTAGCCCCAGCAGGCTTGTTAGTTTTTGGTTTATATATGGCTTTCATAACTTCATTTTAGTTAGTTTTGATCGATGTTGCCCAGATTTTACTTTACCGGAATGTTCTTCAAAATCAATAATTTTGGCCCAAAATTTCTAGTATGACATGAAGCTGTACTAAAATTTCTATAGTGAAGTGTCCAAATCATTCTAACATTCTCGAAACTTTAGGGATCTCAAGTTTTTCGGATTTGATTTCAGAAAATGAAAATCAACAGATTTGCGAAAAATTATTGTTTATGGAGAATATTCCGGTAAAGAATAATTTTGACCCTATTCTAACAGCATGTTCTCATTAATTTTTGGTAAATCGTACGAACACTATTCTTGCAGTTGCATCTCTATTTCCCCAATCTGGCGTTTTTAATCCTTTATTTTTCTTTCCTTCATATCTGCTCCTAGAATTCATGAGCCGCTCCGCAATATATCTCGCAACGCTTAGTATATTGTTTTGCTGCATATGCTTGTTGGCACCCTATCGAACCAAGGGTTTCATGATTTGCAAAGATTGGGGCTGCTTGTTGCGATTTCAACTGTTTAACGTTAAACATGATCGATACTATTTTATGTTAGGGTAGATGGGTTGACATGGAAGAATAGTTTCCCTCCTGCAACACTCAGGTCCTTGTGGACAGATTGTGATACCCTTTACATTTGCTCGTACAATTCATGAGCGTATTCTACAAATACGTAGAGACAGCTCATGGAGAGATTACACTGAATGCAACCGTTGATACCATTTTTAAAATACGTCTGCCGTTGTCCGGGAACAAGAGGAAGCCTGCTAGCCTGCTTACTCCTTCTCATTCCAATTTATTCCACTTGGATGTTTGTCAGTCCTTTGCAAAATGTGACTCAATAAAAAATAAACTTTCTTTGATGTTCCCTTCATCTACCAGTCTTCTTCTTCTCTTCGGAAATAAAAATTTGTTCGAAGCTTCAATTTAATTTAAATTTTCTTAGCTCATTCTTAATACAATTTTAAGAATGAGTATCTAAACCGCTTTCTTGAATGTAGAGTGTAGTTGAATTATTTTTAGGGATTTATTTAAAAAATAATAAATAATTTTCGTTTATAAATTTGATCTTTTTATGTTTTTTTCAGTGATGAACCCAGAGAAATACTTAAAGAATTTCAGTCTCCGATATTTGATGTTATTGATGGCCATCAGCTGGCCGATTATATTCGCACGAAAAATAATAATCGGAGTAAACCGCTAAAGATTTTCGACAATGTTCACACAAATAGAAAGAGTTTACAGATAGAAATTCAACAGATGTGTGAAAATGAAAAATTAGATGCATTTCAAAATAAATTGCAAGCTGAGTGCCGCGATAAGAACAATCCAATAAAAATCCAGATTGATGCTAAGCAACTAAATAGTACAGCAAATGAAAAAACAAATAAAAGCATTATGTCGCGAAGTACATTGCATAGCATAGGTCGACAGGCGCTGGTTAGTGAATTAGAAAAAACATTACAGGAAAGTCAATTTGTATGTCAAATTTTAATCAGTGTAATTAAAACCCAGCTAGAACTATATTAATTGTCTTTACTTAAAGCTTCCGGCATCATCTAGCACACCGCTTCATCAAGACACATCCAAATTTGTCTCAAGTTCTCAACATAAGAATCATATAATATCGCAAACTCGTCAGAAGGATTTATTAAAACAGTATATAGTTTCATCTTCTATCACAACAACTGACAGCGACTCACCATCACTTCCTCAAAGTAACTTTGAAAATCAAGCTCCTACCACAGATGGCAGTACTACGGATGTAATGCGAGATCTGAAACAGCATAACGATATGCTACTCAAACTCAATGAATCATCAGAAGAACTGCCAACTACTGCAAACAAAAACTTAAATTCTGTGCCGAACAGTAGCACAACGTGGCAATTGAATTTATCACCAGAAAATTCGAGAAAACGACCATTAACCACCAACCAGCTGATCGTAACTCCAGAACAAAGAAAGCTATTATTGAATAAATATGGTCCACAAAAAAGAGCCGACAGCACTCGAAGAGAATTCAAATCCACAACCGTGCAGGGAGCATCAAACATAGAAATTATTCATAAGGCATTCGCAACTTGTCCTCCTTTGATGGATCATCAAGCTAATACATCCTGCCGGTTATTAGAAAATACAGTAACATTTCAGCATAACAAACAACTGAACGATTGCAATCAGATGTTCAATCAATCGTCAACTATCACAGTTTGCAGAAAAGTTTCTTCTTCGAAAATGAGCAGTTCATTTGAAGTTACGTCAACCATAAAATCTATGGTTACGAAACAAAATGCAATTCTACAAGAAAACACCAGCGACGATGACGAAATACATTTAAGCAGATTGCGTCTGGAGGATATTATCACAGACTGTGATGAATCAAGTGGTGTAGATGTGTCCTCATCTCTTGAGCATCAACCAAGTCGAATACTAAGATCGCCGCCAAAGAGATTACCGGTCAATACGTCTTGTAAACAACAGTCAAGACGATACATGCGCGAGTGGATATCCGCAAAAGAACTCGCTCAAATGAGTGAGAGCCAAATTGTAGATCTTCTAAAGCGTAATAGTCGTGGGGAATTGCAAAAATCCTACCAAATGACGAAGCCTGAGAGTGATATGTTCGAAAAGCAGTTAAACCTAGAGCTGATTAGCCGCAGCATACATAATAATAACTATGAAGATGAATTCCAGCTAATTGAAGCATCGCCAGTTCAATATAATTCCAATCGGAATTCTTTGGTATGTGTATATTTTGTGTGGTTTTATCAGTTGGTGCTCTTGATCTTTCAATTTGCTGCTGCTTTCACACCTGAAAAAATTTTGCCAAATGACATATTAAAATGTTATTTCTAAAGTGGCAATAAATTGTGCTTCCAATAATAAATATGTATTAACTAGCAGTACATATTTGGCTACGCTACGTGTAGAATTAAGTTTCATATAATTTTTTGAACATTTTGATTTGATTTCCTTCTGCAACACAACATATTATTCGCTTACTTTGGAGTACATTGTGCATACAAATTGTTTAAACCCTATCCTAAGCGTTTAGTACCCTTTCATGGTGCCGTAGGCCATAGAAGTCCGTCCATTAAACTCCATCCACTATGTGCCGAACTCATTTAAACTTACCTTGCTCGCGTAAACTTTTTGAACAACAAGTAGTTTACGACTGACATAAAGGTCCGAAATATTTAAGTGTAAACATTTTTGCAATACGACAACAATTTATAGAACACGGGTCTATTCGAAAAATTCATAAAGCGTTCTTTTTTTTTAAGAGTAAAAGTTATAATATGAAAAAAGACCCAATGCCACATTCACTTTAGGTTTAGGTGTTAGGAATATGAATAGGGCATCTATTCCTTATAGGTTGTTTTTGTTTCAATATTCTTTATTTTTGATTTCAGGATACCTGTTTAGAGATGCTTAAACGGGTTTCAAAATCTGAGTCAAAATATACGAATTTATCTAAGCGAAAATTATTCAACAATGGTTATTCTGATGAATCATCCGACGAATCATTAAAACAAATTTCAAAAGGTCGCAGAGAACGGAAAGATAATATTGCCACTACCAACAGTGATACTGAAAGTATACCAGGATTGCTCCTTCATTCACCAACTTCTTCAGTGTCTTTCGTCAGTGAAGCATTTCATCATATAGAGCCATCACCACATATTTCTTCTCCTCTACATTTTTCATCTCCTACACAGAAATCTCCTTCTGGGGGTAGTTATATCTCTCAACGCATATCCTCTCATCCACATGGATCTCAAAAAAATACTTTGACTGACTGTACATATCCACAACATCCAACATTGTCTTCGAAAAATCATATAAATTCTCCCCTGAAACAAAACACACAAGTCCCAATCAGCGATGAAGTAATATTCAAGGTACCTTATGGCAGGCCACCTAAAAAGAAGCCAGTAAAACAAAAGCTGGATTTTTCGCATCCTGTAGATCCAGATGACGTATCTACCGCATTCTCAAACACGAATTCATGTACGTATTATATATGTAACTAAAAATGGACACTCAATGTTGTCTCACTAAAATGATTTTGTTTTTTTAGTCCCTACACTTCGCCGCTCCTCAAGGAAGAAAAAACCACTCACAGCATATTGGTCCTGTTCACAGACAGAGTACCGGCCTCTGTTCGATCTGAACATATTATTCAGCAATAAATCAAAGAAAAAGAAGGCCTATGAAACTAGGAGTTGCAACAATGACTGCCTTGCCCAAAAAATCCTAACGAAGCAAACTGAAAAAACATCATTAAAAGCTAAGCGAATAGAAAAAAAATACACATCGAGCAACAATCAAGCTACATCCAGTGACTGTCAATCATCAAATGTATCTGAGGACCCTTCAGAGCATCAAAATCACACCGCTGACTTGAGTAATTCTTCAAAAGGATCTAGGTCAAAGAGGCTGCCAAAATTGACTACTATCGTTTCGTCTTTAAAGAACTGTGATTATCCTTCAAGTAACATAACACTACGAAAAGCAAAAATATCAGAACATTGCGCACCATTTGATTTTAATGGTTCGCCTACTGTCTGTGTGAAACCACCAGCACGGTCATCCCGCAGTAAAGTTTCGAAAGCTTCGAGAATGTGCGTAGCACAGGAAGTGAATTGCGGGCACATTTCACACCGAAGCAGGAATAAAGCTCCTCAAGGCGATAAACAAGTGGGTGATTCCGGTTTCTCATCTGAGGACATGGTATGTAGATTTAAAACTTCATTGG
Organism: Ferdinandea cuprea; assembly: GCA_963576555.1. Lineage (NCBI taxonomy): Eukaryota > Metazoa > Arthropoda > Insecta > Diptera > Syrphidae > Ferdinandea > Ferdinandea cuprea. The sequence continues at coordinate 96,314,778 of OY754959.1, forward strand.
GCACAATTATGTCAGTGGGGGAAAAGATTAAATACTTAAATTTATAAAGACGTGATCTCAAATTGCCAAGGAGGTGTTATAAATTGTACTTGCGCCCCAAATTCGATATTAGTTATGTCCTTGAGGAAATATTACAATACTATGTATATGCCCAGCCAATTTAAAAGCTAAAAATATATATTCCTCAGCAGCCGCTCTACTCTTTTAGTAGATGCCTTGTTCGATATTAGCTCAGTCGAGACTTACGAACTTGGTCGTAATCAAGCAAAGCTTTTTCGAAATGTTTTTTTGTTTCTTCTCGGCCATTATATGTTTTGTTTGGCAGTGTATTCGAAATGATAAAGTTATTCTCTTTAACTAATCTTTATTTTTTCACTTCCGCCTCTTGAATATTCTCAATTTTTACTTCTTTTGTAACACAAATCTTTTGTTTATTAATTGTACCAAAAAAATTATTACAAACTGACTACCCACCAAATTACAATCGCAATCTTTTATTTATCTTCAACCTATAACAAAATGTCGCACTTCTTTTATCACTGTATGAAAATCAATAATGTCAGGGAGCGTCTTAGGTGCCTTTACTCGCGCTTCACTTAGCCACAATTTGGTATTATAATTATACATAGTTTAAGCAGTCCCTAATTGAATTTAGATGGCGCTATTTTTGTATGTGTAACTTAACCTATGTCACAACTATTATGATTCTTAATTTTAATTACGGTTCGATTTTGTAACACATTTAGTGCTTTAATTTCATTAACTATATTCCAAATTTCACCTTTCTTGGTGTTGCAATTTCCTAGTGATTTTGGAATTATGTGCTTACATATTCCTTCAGCTTTTTGAGCCATTTAACAAATATATTTAGGGAGTGATCATATACTCTGGATTTGCAATTCCCTTGCTCTACCCAAAGGCATGCATTTGATTTCATTAACTAACTAACATGAGTGCACTACTTTGGCCAAAAATTGCCACGGATTTAAAACCTCTTAAACAATTGTTTTATTTCCGAACTGGTGCACCACTTGTGTGCTGTTGACTATGTTTTTTATTATTCCTCCCATTTTACTGCATCGCTGCTGGATCGGTTTGACCTCAAAAAGTGTTTATCACATTTGCCTGATTTTCCGTTAATCTTCTAGAATGAGGAGAATCAATACTCTTTTATTTAATTATTTTGCCTACATTCTCGCTGAGGTGGTTTAATATTTTGTCCTTACTTGTGTTTTCTATAAATAAACAACCATTAAAAAAGATTTTAAAGTGGAACAAATTTTGAATTAGGAAGCATTTTTAAATTTATCGATAGCACATATGTTTGCGGATTTTAGGTATCTTCTTGTTGTATTGTGAAGTAGCATGCAATATATTTTCTATCCCTATGAAAACACCACTATTGTGTTTTTATTTTGGATTGTTCTTTTTCTATCCTTATTTTGTATTAACATTATTTACAAAATTTTTTTTTATTTACAATTTCCAGGGCTTCGTTATATCAAAAAACTGAACTGGATTTTTTAGATAGTTATATAATATTGTTAATAAATTGTCTTATTTATATTCTGTTTTCTTTTAACTATAATATTCCTTTCCTGCTTACCGTAACATCTACGTTCTACAAGCACCTAGAAAACTGGTTGGATCTATGTACCTATGTTAAAAACATTGGTCTAAGGTGTACAGTAGTCATTTGTGAAATATGTTTAAAAAAAAACCCAAATAAAGACTATTATTTGTTTGTTTTCATTTATTTAATTTTCGAGTTTTTGTATTTTCGGATTAAACATTTTAAATTTTAAAATCATTTTACATTGCCATGCTTTGAACTGAACAGGTTGGTCCATTGGATTAGTAACCGAGAATTGCCAGGTTCAAATCCACTCAGTACCATTTAAAGTTTTTATTCGAAAGTAACATTAACCCTTTAGTGCCTGGCACAGTTGAGTAATTATACAGATAGTCGACTGATAGGATTTTTGGCTCTCCCGCTTATCGTTTTTTATTTGCTTCAAAAAGGCACAGTACTGTGTTCGTATATGTTTTTACATGCAAATCAAATTTGAGACAGCTCACGCACACAATAGCAGTTCTGCGCCTAAGAAACCATTTTGGAAAAGATCTCATGTTGACATATTAAAAGTCAAAACTGGGCTGTGTCCAATAACATCGTAATAACATGCAACGATTTATAATGAATTTGCAACAGAATAAAATTTTGGTGAATGTTTTTAATTATTATGTAAACTAAAATAATAGTTTTACCAAACAAGCATATTTTTTGGGTGAACATTTTTAAGCAGTTTCGTAAACATTTTGGCAGTTACGCAAGTTAAACATAAAATAAGGATTATCATAATTTGCTTGCCAGTAGTTAAACTAATTTAGCAGTTTTAAATTGTCAGTAATAATAAAATAATTTTGGTGGTTGACTTATCGAATGTCGAGTAAAATAATTAAAATCAAATAATTTTTAAACGGAAGGTTTAATAAATATTTCAACAGTGAATTAATGAAATATTCTGTAAACTTACTAAAATTTTAGGTAAAATAAATAAAAGCTCAAGAATGAAATTAATGAGTAACGCGTGATTAGTTAACTGACCATTTCAATAATTTAACATAGTATTTCATAAATGCAATGCTATTTTATTCACCGCTATTTACTATTCCAATTCAAAGATAATAACGTTATTAAATTTGTTAAACATGATGAAATAAATTTAATAATGTTGTTAACTTGGAATTGAAATAGTCAAGTCTACATTTTGTGTTTAAAAATGCATTTAAAGTTATTTTGTCGTATATGTCTCATATGAACGTTCCGAATATGTAGGTATGTAAATATATTAAACTTTTATATGTTCAATAAAAACATAATAAAACAACCAACTAATTTAATATACATGAAAAACTAATCCAAAACTATTAACTATAAATATTTTGCACCCAAACATTACTAATTTAGTAATATTCATGCAATTATAAAATAATATATACATTTTATCTCACTCTAATAACCAAAATGGGAAAAATATAACAACCCAAGTATGTTTATTTTAAGGCAGATAGAAAATTGAGAATTTTTTCTTATAAACACAAAACATATTCGCATTTAATTGCAACAACTTCATTATTTATTATATACCAAACTATTTTTTTTTATAAACATTTCAATTGAAATATCTATTAAACTTGAACTACGTTAACTCAATACTTCGCAGCACTTCCCCAACACATCCGCTATAATCAGCTGTTTTTTGTTGCCATTTGGAATTCGTGCAAAACTGCGCGCGCTAATGACATATTTTTGACACATCAACCCCTCCATACTTTATTTGGCTGGCTCACACGTATTCACAGATAGAACATTTGAGAGAGGATTTTTTCTCCATTTTTAAAAATTTTTTGCGGGTTCAATTCAGAGGTATGCTGAGTCGACTATCTGTATAATTACTCATCTGTGGTGCCTGGCTAAACGTTCATGGGAATGATCGTCATGTCGCACGAGACAGGCAGATTGCCTTTCTCTTTCTGACTCTCACATAAAATGTAGACAGGTACTTACTCTCAAATGAAGCAATTTTGACATCTAAGTTTCAATTGTTGCCATACAGGTGAACTGGCAGAATGTACAATGCCAAAAATGAGTTGAAAGAAAAAGAATGCGAAGCCGAATATGTTTGAGTGAGTGAGTGCGGTCAGGTAGAACTCGGACTCACAACATTCAAACCAAAGAAAACGAATTGAATGAATGGGAATGCGTTGGAATAAGAGGTTGCGTTTCAAATGACAAAACTATTTTTTAATTGCTGTTGTCTTGTAGCGCATAAAGAAAAAGGCTAAAATAAAAAACGAAAGTCTATGTAATTTGTCTTCGTGTTTATTAAGCTTATTACTATATAGTAATATAGTCTCGTCGCCGTTTTTTCTTCCGTCCATTTCTTTTGACTGCTTGCGTCTCTTGAATCGAACGAAATGAAGGCACACAAAAACTCGAGTAATTCGAGTGTCTGTGCCAAATTTTTTATTTCGCTTTACGCTTCATTTATTCTTAATCATTTCGCTGAATGCCGTCTGGTGTGAGACACAATACGCACTCACATTGCTACTCATTCGTTTCGTTGTGTGACTCGCACTCACTCAATTCAATTCAATTCAATTCGAGTCCATTCAATTTAACGTATGTTGTGAGTGAAGCCATGCAGCTCTCTACTAGAAAGCATGGATGGTATTATACACTTAAATACGTTTAATAAAACACCATAACCCTTTAACACAGTAAATGACACATTTTCGACATCTAAGTTTGTATTGTTGATTGTGAGATTTACGTTTATTTCAAATACATATACATTTTAAATAATTATTGCTGCCAGACTGGATTTCTTCATTTAAAAAAAGAAGTATGTATATTTTGGATCAAGCGTAGTGGCGGGGTAGGATTTGATTATTTTGCGAAAAGCTAAATCGATCTTCCACAATAGGAAGAGTTCGAACCATAGGTGAGTAATTATACAGATATGTAGGTAGGTGTGAAGAGTACACTTTCACACTAACACTGTCAACTTGAACTCGCAAAATTTGTTTAATAATGGCTGCCAAATCCTTATAGATCCTATCTGTGAATACGTGTGAGTCAGTGATTTGACGTTTGTTTGGTAGTATTTACAAAAATTGAAGAGATTGCTATGGAAATGGAGTATTCTATTTCAGGGGGCGGCCGTTAAAACCCATATAATTCCTTATATGTGTGCCAAGCTTCCCATTTGATTTGGTGAGTCAACCATAATTACATTTAAACAACATTTTAAATTTTTTTATAAAGATATTTCTTAACAAGACTTGGTAGCATGCGTACGCATATCGAAATGTAGACTGCCGTTTACACATCGCAATTCTATTACAAAATAATTGCATTTTGTGTCTACCAACAGAGGACGCTACAGTATTTGAAAAATTATTGACAGCTGCTGTCGTTAAACTCTCTAATCGCATACCGACGCATAAGAAGCGCTTTGAAAATTTCTTGTCTTATAACGGATACAATTTTCATACCCACCCAAGCTGTTTTTAATTTGCCAATGCCATTACTGTTTATATATTTTTCGCTTTATATTCTTTAATAAATGATTAATGCTTTAAAACAATCGTGAAATCAATGTGAAATGTTTTGAATGCATATAATGTAAGTGTTTAATATTGACTTTGTGTAAAAAAAAATAATTAATCAAAGTGACGCGATTGCAATTACATGTTTTGTTTAAACCAATAATGGCTACAATATGTTCAAACAAATTTATTTGTGATCAAATTGATAATGAAGTGCCTATAAAATTAAAACTAATCACTTATGCGGATTTATGTTGATAAACTGTGATGTTTAATTTAAACAGGTCATCAAATCAATCGAAAACTATTTGGATTAAAAATCGTCAATCGAATTCATCACCACCAAAAAAGAAGCAAAAACCAGATACAATGAAGTAAGTTAACTAGAATTGCAAACGACTCAATTTGTTTCAATTGCATGACAAGGAATATGGCAGTTGTCTTATCAAAAAATAAAAAAATCACAAAACAAAAGAAATCATATTAGATCATAGAATGTATTAACATAAAGTCAGCGTCTTTTCTATATAGTAAAACTATTGACACACATTTATTCTCGCCCGTATATAGGAACAAAAGTCCCTTACAACTATTTGTCATTTTTATTTCATTTGTTTTTTTTTCGACATGCACATTCTCCATTATGAAGGGGCAATTTTATATTGGTATTAAAGCACTGGTTGATTGAAGTTGCTTATACCTTTGTAGGTAGTAAAGGTTTTAGGGAGACCGCAGCAATGGGTAGAGTACCATTTTGAAACCAATATTCAGGAGATCTATCAACCAATAATACAAAAATGATATCCGACAGGTCATCAAAGAACGGCCTGTCTGCAGTTCGCCGATCTTAGTTTTTGGCTTAAACTGTCCATTCTCCAAAATCACAAAAAAAAAAAAAAAAAAAAAAATAATAATTTTGAAGTAATAAAGTCATTTGTAGCGAGTACATACCTATAGGTTTTGAGAAAAATTTATTTTAGAGCGATGTAACTTTTTTTTAATTAAAAAAAAATGACAAATGAATTATGTAGGCTAACCTACCCAGTAGTCAGCCTTTAAGTGCAAATCCTGACCTTGAAGTCGTGTATTTCGCATCCTATGTTTTTAGCTTCAAATCTTATTCTTCAGAAGATTTTGCTAAAATTATATTTAAAAATTTTGGCTTTTTAGATTTTTTTTTCTTTGATTTGAGTGTTTGTTTGTTTTTACTACGGGAGGGCTTAACTAATATATAAAGAGTCGATCATGGTTTTCGAGCAACATGTCGCTTTCAGTATGAAATTTATCTAAGTACCTATATGGCCCCCAAGAAGAAGAAGAAAAAATACTGCTATGATAGTGCGTTCTACTATCACCCCAACGGAAGTTATATCCAGTAAAAGGGAAAATTTTCTCTCTAAATAATATAACTTTGCAACTATCAGACATAGCTACAAAAATGGTTTGTAAAAACACAGTTTTCTGATTTAAAATCAAATTTTCTTACAACCTTCACACTCCTCCTTAAAATTAATAAAAAAATGTGTTGATGTATCTTAACATGTGTTTTACATAATTTAGGTATAGTCATTAAATCTATTAAGATTTGCTTCTTGTAAATTATCGATAGGGCTGGCTGCTATGGAGGAAACAAACTTTAGGTGGGCAAGTGGTATCACATGTCTACCGACAAAACTGATCTGGCTTAAGCTGGATCTGAAACGCTCTACAAATATTATCTCTCTATACAGACAGAACATTAGCAGTACTATAGGTGTCATCTCTGGACTATGTCTTAGAAGTAAACATGCAACAATATTTGGTGCATTCTCAAACGACTTTTGCAGAATTTGTATGGGCGAAAAGAAAACTATCCTTCACCTGCTTTGCACATGCCCTGCTCTCACCATCTCGCAGGCTTCTTCTGTGAAGACACATGTGATCTTACAAACATTGACATCAAATGTCTACTTTGCTTTGTCAGAAGCTCCAATTGGTTCAACGAGTAGAGGGAAGCTTTATCCCAGATCCCTGTGGTATCACAAATGACCAGGTATATAAACAGCGAACTAAACCCGTTGAAAAGACAGCAATCCATGTACTAACATTTACAGCTGCCTTATGTTTTTTTTAGAAAAAGGAAGTATACGACTGGGCGTTGGACACGATTACAAAATTGGCATGGCAAGCCAATCGGATGTTGGATGTCGGATGTTCTTAAAGAAGTACTGATAGTCTTAGAATAACGCTTCTGTCCTTAATGGAACAAATTCAATTAAACACGCTTTTTCCTATAAGAACCAAGTTCGTTTGAACATCTTTCATGGCATTTTTAATATTATTATAATACCTGCGCCGACGTCTGAATGTCCAGCAACGTCATTCGATAGTTATCATTTCTATCTTTCAAAGCTTCTGCAGTTTTCTTAGTAGGCATCAATAACCACATAGTGAATTCTTCCTGGACAACTTCGGAAAGGGCTTAGTTTTCGGATAATTTTTTCAATGTCTTATATTGGTCCATTGTACCGCATGTATGTTCTTATCAGACGTCAGATCAGTATCGACGAAGGAACAAGAGGTGCGAGGTTCAGAGCACTCATGGATGATTTACTGGCCACAGAGCAGGAGCACTCGACTCCATGTGCTCAATATATATTTTTGAGCGCTGTTTTCGTGTGCTCCTTCCTGCTGAATCGGTCACTATTGAATGGTTCAAATTATCTGAGCCCTTGGGTAGACAAGACCACTGTCTCTCAGGCTGAGATCTTTGCTATTATAGCTGCTACAAATATCCTTCTAAGGAGAGGAGTAAAGAGGACTGCCTTATACATTTGTTCAGATAGCCAAGCTGCTATTAAAGGCTGCTCTGCCGCTAGGTTCACCTCCGAAATTGTAGAGAAGGCTATGCAATCTGAACAGGCTGGGCAGTTGTAACTCTATACCCCTAATCTGGGTACCAGGACGCACAGGGATCCAGGGCAATAAAAGAGGTGACGGTTTGTCGGCCCACAACTAACCATAGGGTGCTGCTCATCTGTTCACAAAAGTGAAATTATTGAGCGCTTACAGCACCCCGAATACTGGCATGATTTGTCACCATGCAGGCATTCGAAAAATGTTAGTTGACGGTCCCAAACTAAGCAGATCAAAATATCTGCTTGGACGGAGAAGATGTGACTTGAAAGCCCTAATTGGCTTTGTCACTGTTTTCAGTCCTTTTAACTAGCATCTAAGAAGGATCAGAGTTTGAAGATCGGGCCTATGCGAGTGCCATTTGGAAGATGATGAAACGACGTCTCACTTCATCTGTGATCAGAACCAAATTGGTTACTCTGTTCAGCTCCTAAAACACTTCTTGTATGAAGAAGATTTAAATAAAATCGAACAAGCTGACCTCAGCTGAGGTTAAGTTAATTCATTAGAGATTTTATCAGGGTCGACTGCTTTCTTTTCTTTTCTTTTTAATAATATAAATGATTTTGAATGGCTGAATGAAACAACATATACATATTATTGTTTATTTAAAAAAAAAACACTTTTTTCGAAAATCGAAGCTAAAAGCTAGATCATATTGTCAGCTAAGCAGTTCAACTGTTACTGATTCATTCCATGTTGTTGTTCTCTCGTGTGGGTCCATCAATAAGAGTAAATTTTTATCTCTGTTTTTTTTTTAACAGCTGAATTGTTTCCTTTTTTTTTAATTCGCCTTTCTAACAATGTGCGAATATTTGCATTTTTCAGGGGTGACGATAGAGACAGTCTTGGGGAATTTCAATCATCCATATTCGATGCTAGCGATGGTCATCAGCTGGTCGATTTCATTCGCAAAAAGAAAGGGTTAAGGGTTCAACCTCTGAAGATTTTCGATGATGTTCCCTCCGATAGACGAAGCCTACAGATAGAAATTCAACAGTTGAATGACAAAAATGATGAAGAAGACAGATTGGAAGAATTGGAGAGCACTATGCAACCAGAAAGACACGATGAGCCCGTCTTAACTGAAGTTCAGATAGTTCAGAATGATCAGGAGCCCAATAGTTCAGTGAATGAAAACTCCAAAAACACACATTTTTCACGGCGTTTCTCGCCCAAAAGTCCAACGCGTAAGTACATTTTTGTTTTGCTACTAATGAAAAGTTCAATTTGGGTAATTTTACGATTTCCTTTTACACAGATTCGCTTTTAAGAGCAAGTTTGAAAAATAAGACACGAAGTATAGGTCGACGGACCCTGCTTAAGGAATTCGAGAAGACATTACAAGAGAGTCGATTTGTAAGTATAACATTTTGTGTACTAAAACAACATTCTAAATCCACTCCTCCTGCAGCTTCCAGATACATGCAGTACACCACTTAATCAGGATCCATTAAAAAATAATACAAACGCTGCCTCCGTATCTAATAGAATTGCTTCTATACAACCGGACAATGTAACTAAAGATAGGTCGCTAAATCATAACATTCAGGGCATTGTAAACTCGCCTTTAATAGATAGTGAAAGCGACACATCGTTAACATTGCAAAGTAACACTCCGACAACAGATAGAGACACTGAAAATGAAATGCGAAAACTGCAAGAACAAAACGATATGCTTCTCGAATTGGTAAACTCATCAAAATTACCGCATAACAATTCAAGCGATAAAGAGAACCCGGCACCGACAAGTCCTCAACTCGCTCCAAACAATACTGAGCGTCGCCGAACCTACACAGTTCGTCGTGATAGCACAATAGGAAATTTGATTCTATTATCAGCAAACAAATCAAAGGGTCAGAATGCAGAGCATCCTTCCTCACCTGCTGTAAGAGCTCCGCAAAAATTAGCTGCTCCAGCAAGTGTGCAAAAAACATCGCGCATACCTATTATCACGAGAGTAACTAGCTTGAACCCTAAAGCGATGTTGATGGAGAATCCAGATAATAACTCCCGGCAGGTAACAGAAAATCAAGAAACATCACAAATTATCGAACAGCTGCAGAAAGGCAATCCAAGCAACGTTCCTGTCATTGTGATTCCAGTCAATCAGACTTTTAACCAGGCCCCTCCTAGAAGAGTTTCTCGACCAAACTCTGCTACGTTCGTAAATAGTCCGAATTCAAATGAAATATCTTCGACGACAGGTCCAACTGTACCGCAACTTTATCCAAATGAGCCACAGACCTTTACAAACGAAGGTACCATACCTGTGAATAGTTTGCGCCTAGAGGATATCATCACAGAAGACGACAATGAAAGTTGTGTAGATGAGCCTCCGCGTCAGCGAAAACGCGCACAAAAAGGTCGACCAGTGAAATCGTCAAATAAAAGTCAACGCGTGCGCGAATTAGTATCTGCAAATGAACTCTCAAAAATGAATTTCAGTGAAATTTTAGATCTTCGGAAACATAACCGGAGTGGAGACTTGCGAAAGGATTTTAATATGACAAAACGAGAAAGCATTTTTTTCGATAAACAGTTGGAGCTAGAGATCCTTAGACGCAGCATTCAAGAGACCAACCTTGAAAGTGAATTATTGCAACTGGAAGAACTGCCAGCGCCTCCAGAGAACTTCTCCGATACTCACAGGAAGTCGAAAACATTTGAGCAAGCGCGCCCTTCTGTAGCCGCCAGTGACCTGATTGATGATTCAATATCCGATATGATTTCATTGGTAAGTAAATGATCATTTGTTTTGCTAATGATTTAGTATTTTATGCGCGCCTTATTTCAATACAGTCGCAGACTACGAATAATAGATTGCAAAAATCAACTGGGCCACGCAAAAGGGGAAGAAAGAAGATGGTACGTTTATAGCTATTGATATTGAAAATGTATTTGAGCGCTTTGAAGCTAAATTGTCTTTGTTTTTATTTTCAGTCAGAGCAGGTGAATAATTACCTACGTGCGAGTGAACGCATTTCAAAAAGCAAGGCGAAATATATATATTGTTCAAAGCGGAAACTATATAGCAAGGGCAATTCTGATGAATCATCCGACTACGAAAGTCCACAGAAATCATATCGCAGAACACAGAACAACATTTCGAATGAGACAGTTGAGCACAATGATAGGGTTCCCGCTATCAACAATGAAAGAATCCCAGTATTGCTTCATAATTCACCACCTTCTTCGCAACAGACAATATTTAGTGAATCTTTGCATTTAGAGCCTCCGCTACAGTTTTCTTCTGCACATTGTCCACCTCATTCTCGGCGTAGCTCTGTTCCTATATCTTCTTCTAGAAGTATTTCCAATCTTCAAGGGAAATATCCTTCTAGCTTACCTTCTCCACAGAGCTCTTGTCGACGTAATTCTCGTCCTCAACGTAGATGCTCTCCTTCACCTGACTCATCGCCTACACATCACCCTTTTCTACCTAGTTCTCGTCCTCAACGAACATCCCCTCCTTCCTCCGTCCCATCTTCTCCACATATGTCTCGTAATCTGCGTAGTTCCCGCCAACAGCGCAGATCCCCTCCCTGTGCTGGCTCACCTCAACCCCATTTATCTTCTTCTCTACGTAGTTCCCGTAAACAGCGTAGATTTTCTTTATCCCCCGCCTCACCTCCACATATCTCTCGTTCTCTGCGTAATTCCCGTCAACAGCGTAGATCCCCTCGTCCCTCCCCTTCAACTCCTCCGCATATCACTCCTTCTCGAGGTAGATCCTCTACATCCTCCGTTCCTTCAAAAAAATCTCCATCTGGACGTAGTTCCCGTAATCAATCCCGTACATCCTCTCGCCAATCACCTTCGCGACGGAGTTACCGTAATCAACTTACTTCGCCTCGTCCCTCCTCCTTAGCTCCTCCGCATATATCACCATCCCGACAAAGTTTCCGTAACCAACGTACATCCTCTCGTCCCTCCCCTTCACCTCCTCCGCATATCTCTCCCTCTCGACCTAGATCCTCTAATTCCCGTCAACGTAGTATATCCTCAACCTCCTCCGGCGCACCACCTTCACATAGCTCTCCTTCCAGACACAATTCTCCACAACATCCAACATTGACTTCGGAACATCCACTAAATAAACCTGTGGACATTGCAAACAAGTCCACGCCTAAAATACAAGATGCAATAAATGATAAAGCAATATTTAAGGTACCCAGAGGAAAGCCACCTAAAAAGAAGGTTGCGAAACAGAAGCCACTTGATACTTCTTCTTCGGTTGATCTGAATTTGCTGCATACCGGATCTTCAAGTACGGAAACATGTATGCAACCCTAAAAATGTTTTTTTTTATGCTCCCTTAATAAACAGTTTTTATTTTATCAGTGCCCACAGTTCGGCGCTCCGGAAGAGAGAAAAAACCACTCACAGCATATTGGTCTTGTTCACAAACCGAATTCCGGCCTCTGTTCGATTTGAACAAAGTTTACAACAAAAAGAAGAACGCTCAGATTAAGCGTCATGCAAATAATGAGATATCTGCGGCTAAAAACCTACCGAGCAGTGTCAATAATTTAGTAGCGAATACTAAGACAGTTGAATCAAACTCGGTAAAAAAGGCCCAGGGGAAGGGAAAGAAACTCTCTAAGAAGCAACAAAGGGAGCTGGAGTCCTTGCAGGCTAAACAGAGAGAGCAGAAGGAAAACGAAGTGACTAGCAATTTAAGTCACTGTCCATCATTTCACAGTGCAACAAGTGATTCTGTGAAAACTTCGAAAAAACAGGCGGAATTGCAACTAACGGAAGAAAGGGTCAGTGAACGTTCGCCATCGAACGAAGAGGATTCAAAGGTGGAAAGGGCCCACAGCAAAAAAGCACCCTCTAAGTCGAAAAAAACAAAATCCTCAAAGTCTGAAAGCGCAGATTTGAAGAAACGACAACCTTCGACAGAAAGTAAGGACGAACAGGTGTCTACAGAGAAGTCAAAAGTCGCTTATGATTTGAAGAAATCTTCAAATGCTAAATCAGGATCTAAGCCCAAGAGGTTGCCTAAATCGGCTGCTGCCCATGAAAACCCACCATCAGCTAGCGCCATTCCTTTAAAAAATCCTGTGACAATCACATCCGACTGTAAGGATAATCCCAGTGTCAATCCATCAGATAGCTGTCTTTCAAGTGTCCAGGCACTACGACTAGCCACAATAGAAGAGGATTCGGAACTCGAAATAAACTATAATATCACAATAACAGCCAGTGAAAAAGCACAGAGCGGCAGTCATGCCAAAATCCTGCCGCCAGCAACAACATCAGGAGATAAAAGAAAAAAAGCAAATAAAATGCACGTGAAACCTAACGAAGATGCGTTTCGAAAGGAGCATGACGAATCCATAGCAGATGTGTCATCCGTACATGTCAATAGTTTGTTTGATCAGCTGAAAAATTCGAGTATGAGCGGCGCCGCCACAAATGTCGAGGGAGAGGAAGTGCATTGCAGCGGACAGGTTTCCAATGTATCTCAAGCAACTCAACGAAATGCTAAAGCGATGCCTAATTCTAAGAACTTTGTGGTGCGACTAATGCGAATGAAAATTGTGCAAAACGATGAGCAAGTGTGTGATTCCGGTTTCTCATCCGAGGAGGCGGTAAGTAGTCGCTTAAAATGTTGGTAGATAAATTATAATTCTGGACTGGAATCGGTTTAGGTGATTTATGTCTTTTTTGATATTCGCCATTTTAGCCGATTCCATCTGAAGCAAAGTTTTTACTTACCGACCAACTTCAGGTGATCTTCTAAATTTATTAAAACAAAATCACTTTGACATTTTCAGCATTCATCTCGTCCAAAAACGAAAGCGTATGATGGCGATATTCTACTTAAGTGGTTAAAGAATGTTATAAGTAAAAGTCCCACAAATACCGAAAATAGTGTGGCAAGAATGCTAAAGTCAGATGGATTTCATGCTGGTAAGTTGGGGTTTAACTTTTTCCATAATCAACGATATGAATAATATTTTTTTACAGCAAACGCTGATGACCTCGTTTTTCAGGAGCTCGATGGTGTAGACTACGCATTTTATGATACCGAATCACCTTTTAGCTTCGGTTATATGCGCTTCAATCCGAAAACCAGCAAGAAGAGATGTTTAGCGAAAAAATTTGAATTGGTACGTGTGCCTGCCTATTTTTTTTTAAAAACCCCATTATACATTATATATTTTTTCTTTTAGACTTTGTTTGTTATGTGTGGAACACTCGAAATAACTGTCAATAGCAATATTTTTCCAAGCAAAGGTGGTGATTTAATTACCGTTTTTAAAGGTGAATTAATTTTGCTTAATAATTGTACTCAACTAATTGTTTGGTTTTTTTTTTTTGCAGGGGCCCGTTACGGTATTCGTAATATTTCTAACGATCCGGCATTAGTTATGGTGATTAAAAAATGAAATGTATCTTGTTATCTTGTTTATAATGTAAATTTTATTTTTAAAGCGATAAAAAATAAGTAAATTTAAAATACCAGTTGTACATATATATATATATATGTTCTATTCTTGTTATCTGCGAGTTGGAGGTTAAATTATACAACGTCTAGTATTCCCAACCACCACATCAAAAAGGGGATTTCTGCCTGGAAGTACAAATGATTCCAAGTCCGAGTTGGATTTATTTTTTAATAAAACAAATATTTCTGTGAAACAAACGCAGTGATTTGCAGTAGAGTTATAGCTAATCGTATAAACTCGGTCTATTAATTAACTCAACAAAGATAGAGGATGGACATCGCATAATCATACAAGGGAATGGCACGACGTTTTACGATCATTCACCCCGAGTACCGTAACCGTTGTCGGCTGTCGGATGTTGAGTCGGGTCGGATTTTTGATTCTATAAGTGCCGGGCTACACGTTCATGGGAATGATCGAAAGAAAAGGGTAGATTGTACCAAGAATCCACCGAAAATCCTCTTTCGATTTGAATTCTCGGCGTGGGCATGAACGTTTCGGTTCCAAACCATATCACTTTTGACAGAAATCCTCATTTGAGATTTGTGATGGAAGAGTGAAGACCGAATACAGGTACTAGAGAGCACAAAAGTATTCGATTTTCCAGGAGAAATTTTTTTTAGTTTCAGATTTTAGCGTTCACCGCCATTCAAATTGCTTTCATTCTTATGAGACTTTTTTGTGTGTGTACCAAGCACTTACTCAACACTCCCGACTCGAGGAACTTGTAGTAGATTCGCAAAGTTTGGCATCACTCGTCTTCATGTGTCAAGTTGTTGTCTGTTTCTAGTTTAAAAGCAAATACAAGAACAAAAGTGGAACAACTTTATGTTTTAAATAATTTTTAAAATTAATTTCATTGAAATGTTCTATAGTTCAAGTAGTGAGGATGATGAACTTGAACAAAGTGAGAAGAAAAATGACTTAATTGCTACACGAGCACAAATTAGAGATCATTTGAACCCATTCGATTTGTCCAATTCAAATTAAAGGAAACTTTCAAATATTTGCTTGACGAGACTGGCAAATACGTTACGAATGCATTTCGATTGTCATCAGTTCCGCCTGTGTTAAGGCTAGCAGCAACTTTAATGACTAGTTAAACCAAGACATGATAAGCATTATCGAAGTCCAAATTATTTTTTTATGACAAAACAGGATTTCCCGGTATCTTAAATTTGACTTCTCCAGTTGGTCGAGACAGCTCTTTGTTTTAAATCTGACCAAACCTAAAGAAAACTTTTTTTACATCCTTTACCATCTGTTGTTGGAGGCCCTATTAATTCTCACGGAAATTGAATTTCGCACATTGGACACTTTTTATATAATTGTAAACGTTAGAAATCACGATAGCTTTAACTTACATAAAAAAGTTAAGGAAATCTCTGGCACTGAAAGGAAAAAGCAATTTGGGGTGCTAAAAGACAATGAAGGCAAAATCTTAGTGAGCACGAAAGACAAACTTAGACGGTGGGAAGAATATATCGAAGAGCTTTTTATGGATGAAAGAGACCAACAAGAGACTTTCCACGGATCTGAGGGACCCGATATCATGAGAGAAGAAGTCATGAAGGTAATAAAAGAGTCAAAGAATAAAGAAGCAACAGATCAATTAGCCTAATAAGCCACACCTTAAAGTTCTTCCTCAAAATAATTCCCAAGAGAATATACAATAAGCTCGAAAATGGCATTAGCTCGTCTCAATTTGGATTTAGAAACGGCGTTGGTACCCGCGAGGCGCTGTTCGCTTTCAACATATTAGTTCAACGGAGCATGGATATGAACCGAGATGTATTTGTTTGTATTCGTAGACACAAAAAAAATAATGGAAATCCTAGAAAGCAAAGGGATTGATATGAATGATAGTAGAGTGATAGAAACCTGTATTGGGGCCTGAATGGAAAAAGAAGAATCAGAGGAAATAAAGATCCGCAGGGGAGTAAGACAAGGATGCATTTTATCACCATTACTTTTTAATACGTACTCTGAAGAAATATTTAAAAAAAAGCTATAAAAGAAAGTGATGGTGGAATAAAGGTAAATGGAGTAAATATCACTAACCTCGGATATGCGGATGATGCTATAATAATATCAAGCGATATCACTACATTGATAAGCATAAACATCGCTAAAACAAAGTTTACGGAACTATCTAAAAAACGAGATATAATAAATCTCGAGCTAAAAGCAAATAACAAGAACATCGAAAGAGTTAGCAAGTTCAAATATTTGGGAACAATGATTAACCATGATGCTAACCCTAGAAAAGAAATAGAGTGTAGGATAATACAAGCAAGGGCAGTCTTCTGTAAAATGAAAAAACTTTTTTGCAGTAGAGAAATTAACTTGAACATTAAAACGAGAATGGTTAAATGCTATATATGGTCGGTACTGCTGTATGGGGTAGAAATCTGGACGTTAAAAAGAAATATGATACGAAAATTTGAAGCTTTCGAAATGTGGATATATTGAAGAATATTACGCATCTCCTGGACAGAGAGAATAACAAACGAAGAAGTTCTACGGCGGATAAAGAGGAAAAGAGAACTTGTATACATAATTCAAAAAAGAATACCTAGGACATGTCTTACGCAACAACAAGTTCAAATTTCTCCAACTTATATTACAAGGAAGGATGGAAGGAAGACGAACGGTGGGCGGACAAACACTGTTATGTATGACGGGAGTGGCTCAATCTCTCCACCACAGAATTAACAAGAGGTGTCACAAACAAACAAACACTAAGAACGATGATTTCCAACCTCCGCAGCGGAGAGGAACCTTAAGAAGAAGATTTAATTGTTCAAAATATCAAATTATCAAAATCGTTAGAGCCGTTTTTGAGAAAACGAATTTAATTTAAATTTAAGAAAATCGTTATATGAAAAAGAAATTAAAAAACAAATTATTTCAAAAATCGAAGTATACAAATTTGTTCGACTTTATAGTATAAAAAAAAGTAATATTTTTTGTTAATTTTCGACATATTGGTGGTTTTATAGATTACTGTTAATCGAATTTTTTTCCAAAAACTGAGTATGCAGTATTTTGGGCCCATCCCAAGTATCCTTAATACAAAAAATGACTAAAATCCTTGGAACCATTTCATAGAAAAAAAAATGATAATTGATTTTCACAAATAAAAATTGTATGCCAGGTACCTTTATTTCAAACGATAAAGCAAAACATAAAAAGATGCTCCGAGAAGTAACCACAAAAACCTTATGTACGAACTTTGAAGCAATTCCGTCGAACCATTTCGCCATACGGGGCCCGGACAGACAGACAGACCGACGGACGGCATTGGCGGACCCACTTTTTTGGACTTTTCTATAGTCGTAATATCATCCCTCATACTAAGTTTGAGTTCGAAATTTCCGCACGATCGCAATAGCTTTCCCTTTAGTAAACTAAGTAGTATACGAGAAAGTTACAAGCCTACAAAACATCCTGTCGGGACAAAAATTGCTCACAACAAAAAACTTCGGTGCTTAGTTCATTAGTAGTGATCCGACTCCTTTGGTAATAAAGGCAGGGTCGGGAGACAACTTAAAATTTACTACAAAAAGTCTTTTGAATTTTTATCCCACATTTGTCGGCTGAAAACGACAAGCATAATAGGAGTCAGGAAGAGTCGTGTGTTTTTGAGTCGGAAACGACAACTGTAATCGAGGTGATTATAAAGCTCGTACTTTCAGGATGCACTTACCCTTATGGTTTTAAATGTAGAAAACAGGGGTTGGTAATTGGATTGGCCGTGATTTTTCTCATGGTGAAAAGTCCCAAATAAACGAATGTTTAATCCACCAGCAAAATAATACACCATTTTTTTTCTTAACAACTTCTTATTTATTTATTTTATTTTTTTTTTTTCAATAATTTGTTCTACATGGGACACACAATTTTGCGACGCATTCAATATCGCCGAATACACCACAAAAAACAGAAACCATTCCAAATTAAACTATTTAAATGCATATGTGAAAAAAATTAGATGCAAAAAACAATTACAGTAGCAACGACTCGTTAATCGAGGAGTAGGTAATAACTGAATTGAATCATAAGAAAGAACGTTGTTAGCTGTTTTTTTTTTTGTTTTATTGTTTTTTAAATGTGCAGACAGCTGCACTTGCATAGAGTATTTATTGTAAATTAAGCTGCTGCCTGCTTACAACTCGAGTAAACAGCACCGCCAATTAAGTGTATGAAATTCTAAAATTATAACAAATAGGATTACTGTTTTACCACCGTCCGTCTCTTTCATTCACATTATTTGGAAAAATATAATTTATCCAAGGTCTAAATAATCTATCCTACGCCGTTTGTCTGATATTGGCTTCTTTGTTTCTGCTTTGACTTATAACTTAAGGTTGACTGTACACTTAATTCGATTTAACTTTGGATGCAGGTGCAATGTTTTTCGTCATTTTACAGACGAGAGTGTAGATCGCTGGGAAGTTCTGAATGATAAAGTACACCGATGTCAAGTATGCCGTTATGAGGATTGTGAGGAAGAGATCGAAGACGGCAGGTTTTACCCGATACACATAAAGGTTGGCCTCTTGTCCGTCGTAAAGCATAAAGTCCGGTTCGCGTGCGTCCGGCTTGTCATAGGTGACTTTCACGTTCTTCAAGTACTTCTCAAAAGCGTTTTTGAGGTCATTGTTTTGCTGCGCAGATTTGATATTCATCCACGATTTGATGAGGTTCTTGTTGATATTCTTTTAGAGGAAAAATTAAATTCAAATTAATTGAATTGGTTAATGACTATGAGACTTACCATGGCACCGGAGAATATTTCACCCTCTTCTACATTGTAAATGTATCTGGCGAGAGCTTCAGCAATTATTTTGGTATTTTTCAGAGTGCTGGTGAGGATTTTATTTTCATCGTCTTTGAACGTGGTCGTTCGGACAGGTTCCTTTGGTGATTTAAGACTTGAAAGTGTAAAGGCGGGCAGCCGCTTCATACTGAATCGTTCGTGTTCCCAGGCTAGCTGAACATCAGCTAGATTAATTTTTTTGTGGACACCGTCAACGGATATGTTGCTGTATTGTTGGCCAACGGATTTTAGCAATTTGAAGAAGTTGTTCATGGCAGTTCCCTCCTTAGGTGGCTTTGAAACGTGCATGTAAATAGAGCCACTTTCTGTGTTCAGCGCTTGTGTAATGGTGTCCAGGCAGAGAACAAAGTCAACATTCTAGGAATGAGTTTGAAGTAGGAGAAATTGAAGTTAGTATTTTTGGTTCGTCTACATTGTAAAAAGGCTTTTGCTAGCATTTTTAATATAAGTAATAATTAAGTAAAGAGCAACTGGAAGAGGAAATAAGACTAATCAAACATACATATGTCATTCCATTTTTATTTGGGATAAATTAACACGAAAATAGCGATACTTTTAGGAGGTCTGGGCGAGTGTGAGCTGCAGTGGACTTACATTTTTATAAATAATAGTATAGAACCTAAAGCATAGCCTTTCCAACCATTGTGGGTGCGAAGATATATATTTTTTGACAGGGATGGGGGAATCTAAAAAGGGTGATTTTTTAAGAGGTTTAGAACTTTTTTTAAAAAAAAAACACAAAAAATTCGAAAAAATGAATGAAATATTTATTTGAATCGATAGTTTGAACCTTGCAATTTAATGTTTAAAGATAATTTCATGCAAATGTTGACCGCGGCTGCGTCTCAGGTAGCCCATCCGCTGAGTCCAATTTTGGCATACTCTTTCACACATATCGGCCGGTATCTCACGAAGGAATGCATGGATGTTGGCTTCCAGTGCGTCAATCGAAGCGGGCTTGTCCCTATACACATTAGCCTTGGCATACCCCCACAAAAAATAATCTAATGGTGTCAAATCGCACGATCTAGGCGGCCAATTGACCGGCCCGAAACGTGAAATTAACTGTTCACCAAACTCGCCTCGCAATTGCGCCATTGTTTCGCGTGCTGTGTGGCATGTGGCACCGTCTTGTTGAAACCACATATCATGCAAGTCAAGAACTTCCATTTCGGGCAAAAAAAAGTTTGTTATCATCGCTCGGTAGCGTTCACCATTGACAGTAACGCTGCGATTCGCATCATCTTTGAAGAAATATGGCCCAATAATGCCGCCGGCCCATAAACCGCACCAAACAGTGGCTTTTTCGGGATGCATTGGTAGCTGTTGCAATGCTTCTGGCTGATCTTCACTCCAAATGCGGCAATTTTGCTTATTTACGTACCCATTCAACCAAAAATGAGCCTCATCGCTGAACACAATTTTTCGATAAAACAGCGGATTTTCACATTTTTCACAGAGCACGAATTTTGATAATAAAATTCAATAATTTGCAAGCGTTGTTCATTTGTAAGACGATCCATGGTTAAATTGCAAACCAAACTGAAGCTGTTTGACAGTGACACAAGACAACCAAACCAGCTAAAAAATCACCCTTTATTATATATTCCACGGTTCCAAACTTGAATTTTGTAGCCAGCATAATACTTGCTAATTGTACTTGGTCTGAACCGGAGCATTAGCATAATATTAGCTTTTGACTGCGAAGTTACCCGAGCATTCAATGGTCCTAATATTGAAAAACACTTTGGTTCGCATGGTGTTTGACCAATAAATTCGAAGAGCCTACAACGTTGACAAAATCACTGCGTACACTTTTATATCTCTCTTAGGGAAGCGTTTACATGCGATAAAACTGTTTACATGTTTTCTTACGGATGTCGCTTTCTTGCTTTACTGTGCGCGCAACCTTACCCCTTCCGGTGTCTTTTTGAGTATATGAAGAAAATTTTTTGCAAACCGGAAATGAAGGGTGTTATCAAACACTGATTTGATTGTTCTTGAAGAAACCTAGGCAACTGCCTGTTTGCTGCAAGTCAATGTAAAATATTTGTTCATAGACTTCAAAGCGTCAAACTATAGCATTTATTGTCAGCGATGGAAGAATTAGCGACCCAAGCAAACGAACATCGACTACGACAACAATTTAACGAGTTCTCCTACCTAAACGTTAACAGCAACTCGCAAACGAGACCTTAACCTTGAAGATTCAACGATGATTCACCCTAAGGAACCGCTGCTACATCCGTTTGACAAAACAAATGGGTTCATGATTACTAACCTGAAAGACGAAGCGCAAACTCTAAAAAATACAGATTCCCACACCTGTGCTGTATGGTGCTGGCGATAAGCAGGAATCCGCGCTTGTTCTCTATGTGTAAAATTCCTACAAACATTTGAACTCTATCTTTTCCGGAAGTTTTGTATCCAAATGAAATAGTTAACTTTTACTGATGTGCAGAAATATTTTGGCCAAGAATGACTCTTAAAGTTTTGGCCGCTGTTGATAAAAATGCTGCTTCTGCTTCGCTCACTTCGCTGAGTAGCACAAATGGCCGGGTTATCATGCACTCAACAGAGAAATTAAATTAAATTCATTGATTCGATTGCTGCTGTCATCGCATTGAGTGACAAGACAAGTTATCTCCTTGTTTTATTCTTATTCGGAAATGAAAACAAATTGGCTTTCAGTCAAACTTTCTTGAATGGATCTTCAGTTACTATACTGATCGCATACAGTACCTACAAATTGGATATCCTTTATGAATGTTACTTCGTGTGTTCAACGAGAAAGCCATTCGCTGCAACTTAAAACAATTTCGAGCTATAAAAATCACCATATACTATGTAGTGCCAACGATTTACCTGCCCAAGATTTACAGAACCTGATGTCTAGGAATTGGATAACGTTGGGCACCACCTGAAAGTTTTTAGTCGCTGTCACACCTCTTGCTAGATTAGGAACTATCATATCTTCGAACACACAATGGTTGGAGAAGCTAGGCTTTAGGACTAAAAAAAGTTCCTCAAAAAAGCAACACTATTTTGTCCGTTTGCGTCTTACTTATGGCTATAACTGGGGCCTGAGAACCTCGTTTACAGAAGATTTTTTTTTGTTTTGGTTCCGTTTTTGAAGTCACGTCAGTTTCGCACCGTAACTCTTCATTACATACTCATTTCTTTGAGTATCGCAGTTATTCGACGGTGATGGTGATCATTAACCATTTTACTAGTTTAAAAAGGGTCAAATGATTGAAAAGAAGAGCAATCGCTGGATATTTGAAAATGAAGATACGTCTTTTCAAGTTAACATGGCAGTATTACCTTGGCTGTCTAAAAAAAAACGGTCCCTTCGTGTTTACAATCAAAGAAACCTTAAAATCTACACATAGTGGATAAAGCAAGGGCTTAGTAGCTCGCCGAATAAGAATGTCTCCTCTTTTACGTGAAACTACATCTAGCAATACAACAACCACAAAACTACTTGACACTAAGAAGAATACTACCTTCGTGATGATGGTACTCATTCTTCTTGCTGCAATTAAATATCCGGTAATTGAAACCAAATCTTCCTAATCACAACAAATTCCAATTAATGGAATTAGAAAATATAAACTAAAATTGTTAGATAAACTCCTTTGACTTACCTGCAGTTGGACGTTCTCATCTAGCCATTTCTTTGATCCCTGGAAGTTCAAGTATGTTCCTGATTCCGAGAGTAAAAACATCAATCGAAATTTCGGTGAGGCATTGACAGTATTATGAAGTTTGCTAAACAGATCGGCCAGAGTCAACAAAACCGCAGTGTCCGCATTGAGGGGGTATTCCTAAGGAGAAAGAGAGATAGAGAGTAAAACCAATCACCCCATCCCTTTGCAGAATGCAACTTACATTGTAAAGTCCAAATGTATTTAAGTGCGATGTAAGAATAATCAATGGCAACTTTGTATTCACTTCCACTTCGGCAGCTTTCAAGTTTTTCGTCGGGGCAAGCTCACCTTGGATTATGGGAATTTTGCTTTGCTTGCTAGCTACATGAGTAGCACCCGATACCACAATTTGATAGCCATTGGCCGAGATCATGTTGAGAAGTTCCGACACAGCCGAGCTACGTTCGACTTTCCCCCCAGAAGTTTGCTGAGCAGCTTTAGCAGCATCACTTGTCTTAGTTATGTCGGCAATAACCTGGTCCAAATTTTCGTTGTACGTGGAAAAATAGACAGGAATTGGTGAAACCTGAGCCAACATTGCTTGCTCAAGTAAATAGAAATGCTAGCAAATGAAAAATGTTATATTTTTGTTTGAATTATTGATGCTAAAGTTTCTAACCTCTTTATCTTCGGCTGACAAAGAAGCAATGTTGTTCGGCAGGAGAATTACTAATCCACCAGCTTTCTGCCGAATTTCTCGGAACTGATCTATTGTCATGTCTTGAAACCTATAAGAAGCAAGAAAAAGTTGTTTCAAGAAAAACTACATAGGTAATCCATTTGTTTACTTACTTTGCTACAACACAATGCCGCGATGTGCCCCAGGAATAAAGTGATTTCGCTTCAAGAGTCAATGCAGATGCACGGCAACCTAACCAACAAAAAGAGATCTCATTTTTTTTATCAAATAAACTTAAAAGCAGGTGCACATGGGTATTTATCTGTTTCGTCTATAGAGCAAACATACATATTATATCTTATCTATAGTTTTAACCTAAATCCGTAAAGTTGTGAAGAAAATCTTCACACTTTCACAGCTACCACTTTCAATGAAGTTCGTTTTAATTAAATTAATTAAGTGGAAAACAATTCCACAATTACCATAGGCGACACCATTTACGTCGAATTGGGACATCCGCTGGACGGTAAATTCACTAGAAGCCAAGACTGGATTCGATGAGCAAATTATCAAAATTGGCAAGGTAATGAGTAGATAGTACGGAAGCCCACCGCGGAAAATATCCGCGAAATTATCAGCTTCTTCGAACATTTTTAATTGAGGTAAATATTAGGTTCAACTTATTTCAAAAATAATGGAAAAAAATTTTTAGAAAGAAAATTTTGTGGGAACTTTTCGGTCGGCACAACTGGGAGAAAATTTTTGTGGCCGAAAAATTGACATTTGTCACTGCTTTGGACGTGACGTATCCCATTCCGTCTGCACTTGATGACGCAAAGTTAACGAAGTGGGACAGTTTTTAACGAATAGTAGTGATGCCAATATCTGTTTTATTTATGTATGCCAGTTTTGATTTAAGATTTAGGTATGATATCGCCAAGATTTTAAATGGTAGAAAAAATCAACACCGTTAGAACTAGATCCTTACTCGTTATCTATACGCAAGTATAAGCAGAATTCAGTAAAGTCGCAAAACTTTAAATTAAAATGAACCACAGACATTTTTTTTTATTGTCCATAAAATTGGCCTTATTTGACAGATAATGTTAATGCATTAATCTGTGAATATGATTTCGGGTATGAAGCCATTAATTTCACGAAACGGACATCTTATTTGGTGGAATAGCGCATGGTCGCAAAAAACATTCTGGCAATGTCCATAGTTGATTAGGATGATATTCAAGAAAATGAAACAAACAAGTAGGGTGTAAGCTTATTTGTAACGCTACAGACGGCAGTCATGGCAGTGGATGATGTTAAAAATGCCAAGACACGTCGACTATATTGGCTCGGCCACATCGAGTGAATGGAAATGGACAATAGCCAAGAGAATGTACGAATCCCAGCTCACAAGGAATATTGAAGTAAACCCTTTTTTTGCACGGGAGCATATTATCCGGATGACAAATTTCTATGACCGTCTGATCGCACATTAAGTAATGTCGGATAAAACTTATTTTTTATTGTTATACAATTTTTATTTTATTTTTAATATTTTCCGGAAAGCACATATTTTCTGATTTTAAATCGAATTGGCATCACTTTTTTGTTACGTCTGTCATCGTGGATGACTCAAAAAACGTCATCAATTTGCAATGGCTCCCGGTTTATAATCCAATCGGACAAACTTGAGTTCAGTTGTGTTTTTATCGGTTTTAATAATTTTCAAAACACTACATTTCCAATGAATATAATTTAAAGGTTAACTAAACTGTTTACAAGAGTTTACAATAAAAATTATCTCCAAATCAAGTCTTTATCCGTACTGATTGCAGTTTAGCAGAGGTAAAGAGTCATGGCTCAAATAAAAGAGTTGTACATGGGAAAGAATCTCGAAGATTTAGAGAAGTATTATGACCTTCCTGATTATAGTTGCAAGAAATTAACAATGTATGTAAACAATGCTTAACAAATTTACAAAATCTGATAAGTCACGTGTTATTTTAAAGGCTTCTGTCGAGTGCACGCAAACTTTTTCAACTAGCTGAGCTGTCTAGTCTGGATGGCGACGAGGAGCAAAGTTACATCCAATATATGAAGTATTTCCATCTCGTCGATTGTATTAGAAAAATGCCAGATTACAAGGAACATAAAAAACAAGTTCGACAAACTCTCGGCGGAAATGGTGATCTTAAAACAACTATGGACAAGCTAGGGACTCTCAATAGATCATTAAAGAAGCGATATCAACGTTTAGCTGATAAGAAAAATGCATCGGATTTGAGCATGAAACTTGATAACAATTACAGCAATCGTAAATTGACCGATTACGACCAACATAATGACGACTCTGATGATAGTGCAACCGATATAAATAGTTATGCTTTGATGTCTTGTGAGGAGCTCTATAAGAACATACGCGAGTCATCTAGTCTTCTAATCATGGACTGCAGATCGAAGACAGATTTTCAAAATTCAAGATTGCACTACCAGTGGTGTCTGAATGTACCCGAGGAGTACATTCAAACGGGGTAGGTGTCCTCTTTTTATATTTTTGTTGTACGTTCTCATCTTGGTCTAAGTGAATTCCTATTTCCGAAGACGCACCAGTCTTTTATTATGTTTTTTTGAAAAATAAAGATGATTGCTTTTTTCATGATGATAGCATGTCTGCTGGCAAATTGCAAGACCGATTAGATAGCCATTCAAAACCATTGTGGGCGTCGCGCTCGGTGAAAGACCAGGTCATTCTCATGGATTGGAACTGTGATGAAGCAAATCCACCTTCAAACTCACCGATTGCTATCTTAAAAAGCATTCTTCAAAATGTACGTTTTAAGTTTAGACAAACAAACCACCATACTAAACGCCTTTATTTTTATTTATTTCTTTCAGTGGGACCCGGATGTAACGTACAAGTCGCCAATTAAAATTCTTACAAATGGATACGAATACTTTATTCTCATGTATCCAACGCTTTGCACTAATCCGAGTGTTCAAGCTCCGCTCACAAAGGAAAAAGAAGCGGATATCGAAGAAATAGAATATCCAACTATTTACGATATTACTATGAAGGATGAGGATGAAACCAAAGACACTAATGGTGCTGTATCTGTCCAACGACCAAGTGTGGACCGTTCTAGTAAGATGGCAGCCCTTAAGACGTACGGTGAGCGACAGAAACCAATTGTTGATATTCTCAAGGAGCAGGAACTCCTTGCCGAAAAGGCTGTTGATAATGACAAGCAACTGTTGCGGGCTGAACATGAATGGCAAACTGTTACTGATCAGACCGCAAGCGTTGAACAGGAGGAACAGAAGAATGTTTTATACAAGACACAACAGGAATTGTATTATAGTATACTTCAGATGGAGTCAACGCAGAAAGATTTGGTTAGTGAACTGCAGATGGTGGTTTGGGTTGATTCTATATTCAATTTATTTTTGTATTTTTTTCTAGGTTTTGGAAAACAATCGTTTGCGGCAAGAACTTGAAGAATCTAAGCGTCGCGATCGAGAACAAATATTGGAAATTAAGTCACCTAAGGAAGTCAAAACCATTGAGGAGACCACTAAGAATATAGAAAGCAAAATTCAAGAGCAGCAGAAGCTACAGGAACAACGGGAAAGGGACAAACAAATTCGTCTGGAGAAACAGCTGGCCATTGCCAGGGAACAGAAAAGGCACATAAAACCGCCGGCGTACGAAGATGACGAGATACCTAAACCAAAAATTCCACAAATCGATAGAACGGTTAAGCCGTCGGTGAAGACTGTGGAACGGGTACGGGATTTTTCACCAATACCTGGCGCTGTGGTAAGTGAGAAAGGAATTATTGGGTCTTCTTAAGGTTTACTCTTTTTCCAGTGATTCAGTACCACAGGGGTGTGTGCAAGTTAGATCTTAAAAATGTTGGTCAGTGCTCCTAGTTTGAGATAAATCACTGGGTCCAATCTAATGATGGAAACCTAGGTTTCTTTTAGTTCTGCCCACGTTCCGCAACTTTTATTCAACATTTCTTTGTTTAATCTTCGTTCGATCTCTATTCATGACAGCCAACGGGTTGCATATAGTGATGCAAATTCCTTCTTTAGCCGCCTTTTACGACACGCGGAATATTCTTATACTCGTACTGCATGATAAATGTCCTAATTTTTTTTTCTTTGTTATTTATTGTTTGTAAATGAGGAACCGTTATAACGACAACACTATAGCCTTTTTTTCCTGGCTCAAAATGGTAACCTTTGTACGAAGGGTATGTAAAGAAGCCCTAAGAATACACAAGAAGCCAGGGCTATACTAGTCCTGTCTTATGGCGTAGAAACACACAAGAGATGCTAGAAATTTCGCTGAGCTACTGATTTGTTGCTCGTGATTATAGTCGAAGATTTAGCGGGCAAAAGCGTTGGAATTCGATCGCTCTATACGTCCCAGCCTCCGGAAACCCAAAAAATCAAGGAACAATAAGGAAAAAATCCTTCGGAGGCTATTTCTTTTTTACGTTGTTGGGCACTGGGGCTGCCACACACACAATGTGCGTTGAGCCATCAACATCTTTTTCAACACCATCAGTTAGTGTTGGATATCCTTAGAGACTTGTAATTCAAATACTTCGAAACCGCTCATAAAGGGAGGTTTATAATGACATCCCTTACTAAATTCTAAGCTGAATTACAAATTTAAAAAAAAAATTGCCAATAGATCATATTATTTTTTTTTATCGAGGAATTCGATGAATGCGCATTAATTTCTCACAAATTTTATGTTTTAAGTCTCAATTAAAGTTCCCCTTCATATTAATTCGTTACAATTGAGTATAAGCTAGAAGACGCATAATTTAATTGTACGCTTCCCTCAGTGAAAAAAGCTGAATGGTGTCATGTTTCTATTTATAGCGAATATTTTTATGGTTATTACATTCAAGCTTACAGCAATATCGTTGTATTCTTCATTGCCCCTCAAATAACCTGCAGCACCCAATGTGTCGTTAGTCATGACGCACGATATCACGTTAAAAAGATTTGTATTTTGGTTTAATCTCGCTCAATGCCATGGACACGTGAGTGTCCTACCAACTTGTTCGAAGAATAAATTTGTAAATCGAATAACAAGAACAACATTGTTGAGCAAACACTTCCAAGATGATTTGTATCCACGCACAATTGAATTCTAAAAACAAAACAAATCGTGCGTCCCTCCTAACTGGCAAATGCCGCCCCATTTGCAAAAATGGTTTCACTTTTCAATTGTTCCTTTATTATTATTGTTCTCCGATTCTCTTGTGTGTGCAACACGTGTCCAAAACTGTATTAAACTTGACTCCAAGCAAATACATTGTGCGAACATTAGTGTTTTGCTTCTACCATGGTAAATCTGATTAATGAAATCGCCCATTCTTGAATGTGGGTGCTGGTCTATTCAAGAAAATGCACATCAGTCAGTTTGTTGCGGTCCCTCTTATAGAATGAACAATCGACTACCCTTTCGCTGCACGCGCAATAGCCCGTCAACATGATGATTGTTTTGGCTGGTATTAAAATTCACTTCCCAACGTACAATTTTATAAGTCCTTTTAAAAAGGTTTGTGTGTGTGTGTGTGTTTGATTGGTGTGAAAAATCAAGTTTAATTTGTTGCATTTGATTTTTAGGGCCGCGGTCTAACTGGTCTCAAAAATCTCGGCAATACCTGCTATATGAACAGTATCCTGCAGTGTCTCAGTAATACCCAGCCGCTAACAGAATACTGCATAACGGATAAATACAAGAATAACATTAGCCGTGCCAACAAAACAAACGGGCAGGTGGTAGAAGAAGTAGCAGCTCTTATTAAAGTCCTCTGGAATGGCAACTACAAATGCGTAGCCAGCAAAGATCTGCGGGTATTTTTCTTGTTTAAATTGTTATATTTTGAGAGAAGTTGATTTGTGTATTTTCAGTTTGTTGTAGGTCAGTATCAGCAAATATTCCGAGGTATTGAGCAACAAGATTCTCATGAATTTCTCACGATACTCATGGACTGGTTGCACTCTGACCTGCAGACGCTGCCAGTGCACAAGCCACCGCGTGAAAATATGCCGGCATCGGAACGAGCCTGGCTAGAGTTCACCAAGGCGCGAGAAAGTTTAATTTTGCGTTTATTTTACGGACAAATCAAGAGCACCGTCAAGTGCGTGCACTGCAACAAGGAGAGTGCCACTTATGAGTGCTTCTCGAATTTAAGTTTAGAATTGCCATCGAGTGCGAACATGTGTGCGCTGAGTCAATGCATGGATATGTACTTCAATGGAGAGCGAATACATGGCTGGATATGTCCAAATTGCAAGCAGCCACGAGAAGCTGTTAAGAAGTTGGATATATCCAAATTACCTCCCATTTTGGTAGTGCATTTTAAAAGGTATATTTTCGACAATTCTTTTATAAAACATAAACAAAACTAACCTTTTTCTCTTTCGCTCATTTTTCAGATTCTATGCGGACCCCGATGGCATGGGACACTCGTACAAAAAGAAACTCAATTATGTTACGTTCCCATTAGAGAATCTTGACATGACACCATACATTGCCAAGTCAGAGTTACGTTCAATGTCACCGAAGACCTACCAATTGTATGGTGTATCGAACCATTATGGTTCAATGGAGAGCGGCCATTACACAGCGTTTTGTAAAAGTGGCGTTTTTGGAAAGTAAGTACATACTACACATCACATCACATCATTGTGGTGTTGGGTGCTTTTTAGCGTGAACAACGGTGTCGATCGATGTGAAGCCAATTTGAGCGGTGCCCTAACAAAAGATAAATATAATTTCGAATTTATCTAACTGTTCGCTTATAACTAGATATTGATTTGCGTGTGTAAGCCTCCTTGTCGTGTTGTAACTTTTTGTTTGGTTCTTCGTCTACCTATAAATTTACAATGTTTCTATGGCTTACGAAAAGCGGATACCTATTGCTCACAATACAAAATAAAACAAGAATATTGTAACATAATTATTAGTTTACACGACTGGATAATTTGTGTAGATTTAAAAAGGGTGAACATTGTTTTCGTTCAACAAAGCGGTGACCAGGATAATATTGTCCCGATGTACGAATGGATACAAAGTTGGTACAAATGTAAATAGCTTCTCTTACATTTGCCCAAAATTCCCCATGAAACAGTGGAGAAGATTAGTTCATGTGGTTTTATTGGTTCAGACCACTTACGAAAAATTCAATGACAGAGCTTGAAACAAGTGCTTGGACAGCTTTTGTCTCAGTGATGCAAAACTTTCTTACGGATCGAACATCATATTATCCTAATAGAAGATCTTTTATAATTAAAAAGCATGGGATGTAATAAAACTCAATTTTTTCAATAGTCACCTCGACAGATTTCCGGAAAGTCTAGGAGATCTAAGCGAGGAGTGGGGAGAACGTATGCATCAGGGTGTATGCGTCATGAAAGAGCACTATTCGGGTTTCTGAGATAAGCAACGGTTATTTGTTGCGCGACTAAGCTTCATCTACCGATCTTCATCTGATAGACTATTTCAAATTAATATTAATTGAATTAATTTAAAGTTAATCAATCAATTGACTTTTTGAAATATGCTCGCAACAAGCAAAAATCAAATTCGATGCAAAATTCATCAAATGTGCTTATGCACCTCGTAATCGGCTCATTATTACCATAATTGGTTCTGTGCCTATCTGTATAAAATAAGCTTCTAACCCACAGTGATCTTTGGGGGAGCATTTATTTCAAATAAATATCGCGAATAAACATGACGGAAGTTGCATCGCGTCTGAAACTTAGGGTTTGCAGACCAACTAAATTACACCTTACGCCATGTTTAGAAAGCTCATCAAACATATTTAATTTACGAACCGCGTACCTCATGAAGTATTTTTTTGGACTATTTCGAATCTAAGTCAATTGCATATGGCGAATCCGAAATTACATACCAATATTCTTAATAAGGTCTGACTAACGAGCAATAAATATTTTTAAGGCTATTTATATCTCGAAAGTCTTTACTATTACGTTTAACAATGAGTTAGACTTGGCAATGACATAATCGTAATGCAAAATGAAACTTTATTTGTTGTCAAATATGACGCCAAGATTTTTCACTTCATCAAAACGTTAAAGTCTAAGATCATTTATAAAATAATTATGCAAAATTAAATTACTAATACATAATGCTGAAAAGCATTGCGATTCGACCACTCCGACAATCTATTAATATCTGATTGAAAACGAAAGCAATATTATATAGGTATCTGAGAAAATAATTTCAAATCATCCGCGAAAGTCAAAATTGAAAAATTTCGTGAACGTCATTAATAAATAATATAAATAGAAACTGGCCCAAATGACTGCCCTGTGCATTTATTAAATCGTCATTCGAGAATTGCAACACACCGATGTCCAAAACTTCAGGAATCATATTGTTATGATTTCCCGTTAACTGCACATGCGACTTCTTCTTCTTAAGGTTCCTCTCCGGTTTGGAGTTTGGAAATCATCGTTTTTAGCGTTTGTTTGTTCATTAATTCTCTAAATATTTGCGAGGGAAAGATAGAAGGAACGAAGACAAGAGGAAGGGAGGGAATGGCCAGATTTGCTTTCCATGTTGTTCTTTGCCCTCCTCTTGTCCTCGTTCATTCCATCTCTCCCTGCAAAATTACTTGCAGTAGATGATATTTGTTGTTTCTGAAAATGTGACCCAGGTATTCCAATTTCCTTTTCTTGATTGTGAACATTATTTCCTATTTCCGATTTACTCGTCTTAATACTTCCTCATTTGTCACTCAAGGGAACCGTAGTATTCTCCTGTATATCCACATTTCGAATGCGTCCAAGTTGCGGCACCATATAATAATATTGACCAAATATATATAATTTCTCTGCCACATAGAATTTTTCTCATTTTACAGAAGTTCTTGCTTGTTCTATTTGGCATTAAATTTCCTTGCAAGGATCACCACTGCTGTTGATCACCGTTGTAATATTTTTGTCCAGGTATTTGAAACTGGACACTTTCCACATTCGCATTGTTTATCATAAGTTCGGTATTCTCAGTCCTTGAGTTTTTGTCGATCACCATAAATTTGGTTTTTGTTGCGTTGATTCGCATATTTTTCGCTTGCGAGATTCAGTTCCCTTTAGTCATTTGTCATTATTACTGCATCATCCGCATATCTTAGGTTTTTTATTCTCACACCATTGATCTTTACTCCATAGTCGATGTCTCTCTCCTTGAAGGATTCTTCCGAGTACATATTAAATAGAAGTGGAGACAGAATACAACCTTGTCTGACTCCTCTTTTGATGTTTATATCAACTGATACTTTTCCTTCTATGTTGGTTTTTGCCCTTTGATTCCAGTAGAGGTTTTCGATTACTCTGCATTCTTTCGTATCTATCCCCTTGCTCCTAAGAATTTCTATCATCGTTTTGTGCTGCACTTTATCAAAAGCCTTTTCGTAGTCAACAAAATATGCGTAAATCCTTCGGTTCATTTCTAAACGAATAATGCTTCGCGAGTACCAAAGCCACCCCTGAATCCAAGCTGTGAGGAACTTACAATCTCTTCAAGCTTTTTGAAAATTTTCTTTTATAAATGATTTTTAGAAAGAGCTCATGAAACTGTTTGTTCTGTACTCTTCGCATCGCGACGCTTTGCCCTTTTTTGGCAGAGTTATGAAGGTTGATATCAACCAGTCCTCAGGGATCTTGCCGTATTTGTATATAGCATTAAAGAGATTAGAGAGTATTTGGACATTGTCCTCTTCTATAAGTTTCAAAAGCTCGTTTGGTACTCCATCTGGGCCTGTGACTTTCCTGGTTTTGGCTTCGTTTAGCACCTTTGTTATCTCTTCTTTCAAAATAGTCTGCTATTCCGTTCCCACATCGTCGTTTCTTTCTATCTCAGCGCACTGTTGTTGGAAGTACCTATTTTTAGGGTATTAGGGTTTAAATTTCGCTTGTCATCTACTCTTTCTTTGGTTGGTTATATCTTTTTTTTTAAATGTTTTTTACCCGACTCTATTATAATATATATAATATATCTTTGATCTCCGTCCACTTGCTATCTATGTTATCATCATTAATTAGATCCGTACCTATTCGTGTCAGCCTTTCGTTTATCTCTGTTTTCAGTTCTATCCTTATTTTGGCTACAACAGGGTTATGATTCGACTCCACATCTGCCCCTGGGTAAGTCTTTGTGGATTTGATCGCATTTCGGAATCTTTTATTGATGATGACTTAGTCTATTTGGTTTCTTACCATTGAATCTCTTGTATGTCTGGGGGCGTCCACGTGTACAGCCTTCTTGGAGGGAGTATGAACCATGTGTTCATGATTGCAAATTCGTTTATTTGGCAGAATAAATCTTCGATAATTGGTTCCCCGCAGTCAGCTGTGGGGGCATATACTTGAATTATGTTCATTAGAGTCTTCTTAGTTTTGAAAGGTATACCACTCCTATTATTGATTTTTTAAGTTTTTCTGCAACAAGGAGAGCTACTCCAACTCGAATTTGTCTTGCATCTAAGCATGAGTGGTATAATGTGTATCTATTTCTCGTTATATTACCGTTTCCGATCCATTGTATTTGTATTTTAAGCCTTCCAACTTCTTTTATTAGGTTGTCTAGCTTGCCAGGTGTATATAAGCTTCGAACGTTCCATGTTCCTATATTAAAATACCCACCGGGGATTCTTCGCACCCTCTGACCATTTAAGGTCTGCCGGGGACCAAAGGCCCTTTGGTTGTTTTGTGTATTCATGATGATTTATTGTACACTGACTCAAAAAAATCAGCGAACAAAACACGTTCTTTTAAAATCTGTTGAACTTACGCCTTCGAATTCCATTACCTTAGACAAACCTGTGGCATTTCTTTTCGAATTAATGTAATTCCAAAACTATTTGCTGATTCAATTCGCGTAACAAAATTCAGTTTTTAATCGAAAGCAAACCAAAACAACTTTGGAAAGACTACTAGAATAGTTAGTAAAATAAAACATAGTTAGGAAGGAATCTTTAAAGAGAAACAGGACTATTGACAATTGGTTTCAAAAACTCTGAATTGACTGACTCGTTGAAACTAAGCGTATATACCTACATTTTTAATATATTAACTTCAAAAACGGTCATCAGTAAACAACATCAGCAAATGGATCGTTCGATCACGTAGGCCAATCATAACTTTGTTAGTGTATTCCATGATGTAGAAGTCATAAATATTGAATTGATTTTACTAAAATTAGAATTAATAAATTTTATTAACATAAACATAGCAATAGAAACTTGATTTAAAATGCGTATTGCATACAAGAAGAGCAATAAAATGGACAAAGATGTGCGTGCATATAGACTTACTACACTTGTTCTTTATTGCGAACAAGAGGTATTCCACTTCCCATTCCAATTCCATATAAATTCAAATACATATATAGAAATGTTTACTGCTTATACATATACAGGGAACGGTAAAAGGCTACAATAACCTGTTAAACGTGAATGTAAAGTGAAGACAGTTTGAAAATACGTTCGTTTTAATTTTTAATGATTGCGAGAGTTCTAAAATTCATAGATTTTGGTAGAAAGCTCGTACTTTGAAAAACCGTAACAAATTTGGGGTATTTAGGGAGAGTGCGTAGCAGTTTTACTACGATCGTACCAAAGTGGCAGCGCTGTTTGCTGTTACGCTTCACCGACGACTTTAACGACGAGATATATTGCTTGTATAAAAACCGATTTAAAAACTCATATTCTTTCGTGAAGTTAAAAAAAAGTACACGGTTAGAATTAGTTTTATTAGATAGATAACGCGAATAAGCTGTCCTTTTACGTTACGTAAATTAACCAATGAATTTTAAACCTCTTATTAATACGCGTTTTTTGCACAAATATTTCAAAACCAGATTTGATCTCATCCAAATATATATCACAGTTACAAATATTCCTGTAAAGCAACGAAATTGGCTTAAAATACATTCTCATTCTATTACTGTTTCCAATTCATTCAATATATGTATGTGTATATTTTTGTGTTCTTGCAGGTGGTTCAAATTTGATGATCAGGTTGTATCACCCATTGACACCTCGGATGTCATATCCAGTGCAGGTTATATCCTCTTTTACACATGGTTACCGCAGACTCCGCCCCCTGTGATGAATTAGCAAAAAAATCGTTCGATAATTTATCAATAATTTGTTTCAGTTTTTATAATTCCATTCCTCATAGTCAAATGTTAAAGAATTAATTTCACTTGTTATTGTTTTTTTTTTATTATTTTTTTTCTATTTTAACTCATAATTGTTTATGTTATTCTCATGAGTTGTGTAGTTTAATATTCTTCATAATTAACCTAGCTATATTTGCGGCTGTATATAATACATATTATTATTTTTTCAAAAGAAATACAAATACATATACATATGTACAATATCGATGCAGTTTAATACTTTTTTATTTGGCATGTTTATTGGTTTTGTTAATGGCTTTATACAAACTACTTTGAGAACTTGTTGACACAAAGTTGTAGTAAAAAAACAGGACAAAGACATTCTCATTTAAAACGAAATAACTTAATTATAATCTAAAATGTATTATTACATAACTACTACTTGTGCATTATTTAATTAATAGAAAAAAAAAATTTATTTTTTATATAACTTAAATGAACAAAAGAAAATTTATGAAATGCGTTTGTATCTTTAAAACAAAACAAAACGAAATAAATATATAAAAAAGTGTTATATTAGTTTTTTTATTTATTTTCTTCGAACATAAGAGGATCCAACAATATTTTGATAAAAAAATACCAACAACTTCTTTGCGTGGCAAAAACTTCATACGGCAACGGTGTCAACATATTCTGTTAAGGTTCCAATCATTTATCTCTTCAATTTTAGCATTAAAGCTTATTTCCTCTACGCCGTGGGCGTCGAAGTAGGGCAGTACCCTCAGCTCTTCATATTCGTTTTCTGGCCAACACCTCTCATCTTCGGGCGTTGAACGGGAACGGCAACGTGTGTAAAGCTCATTAAATTCCGATCTTGACAGCAAATTTAATTGTGTAAAACCAACAGAGTGGAATTTAATGCTTCCAAATACAATGCTGTGTGCTGTCATTGAAGCGACACCCTAAAACTCTGCCATTATCTATAAATGGCACTTGCATTGCTTAAACTGAAAGACTTTCCATTCTCGTTTCCATAGTCATCGCCGTAATGTCTGCTGCTTGTCATTGTTTTATCGGTATTTCCACAAGTGCTCAAACGCAATAGCCAGTTGCATTCCACTCCTTGAACAATTAACCGCAATACGAATACCCGTTATACCAGGAATGTTCATCAGTTTACTCTTTAGCCAATATTCCGACGTGCAGTTAAAAATAAAGATTTGTTCATTAGCTCAGCCGTTCTATACGAATGTGGAATGCTCTACCACGCTACGTTTTTGTACACATTACGTACACATTATACAGATTCAAAATCAAATGTGCCTGCACTGCGTTTATTCATAATAAGGATATCCAAAATCCCTTTAGTGCGAGTGAATTATAAAAAAAAGTAGGATAAATTGTCCTAGTCATCTTCAACCATATAATATTGTGTTCAAAATACATATAATATTGTTTGTTGATAGTTCTGGCAGTGAAATGACTGTTCTTTTTTTAACTTATTTTATAAGTTTATAAAGATTTTATAAAGATTATCTTATGAACAAAAAAATGAATTATTAAAAAACGCATGCTTCCAGAAACTAAACCGTTCGTCTCAGAGTTCAAAAATAACTCTTTTGCCTTGAGTGCGACATCTGTGTTGTCGTTAGTTCTTTGTAATTGTCTTTCGCTGAAGTCGCCACATTTGAACGGTAGACTCTTCGCTTGGTAGTCCAACGCACTTAACCACTAAGCCACTGCACCCACGAATATATATGTATATTCCTAGTTTGAAATCCAACATAAAAATATTTTTCCAATCAAAGTCCCCGCTTAAAAAAAATTTAGTTTTCGACAAACATGGAAATTGTCAAATTAATACCACTGATAGATTTTCATTACAATAACCTAAAATGAGCAAGAGGCCCTTTCAATAAAGCTCTATATTAAATTCCTGATGCAACTATTGACTGGGTTATTGGTATTAATGTGGGTCAGGATACACCAAAGTTTCCTTAAATCCTCAGTAAGTCAGTCAAACCCTTGCTCTAAAACGATTTTTTTTCTTAAAATATGTCCACAAGTCATATCCCAAAATATTAAAAAATAAGTCGGTATTACTATTGCATACTATATACAGGGTGTGTAAAAGAATTTTTGGTTTTTGATTAAATTTTCAAAAACAGATCAGACTAATTTTTCAATACGTTTAAATATATTTAATTGAACATCAATTTAGTAAATTAGTTTTTCTCATTAATGAACATTAGGTTATTGGTCCTAGAAAATATTGTTTTATTTTTCAGTCTTCAGTCTTCTTCTGCCGTACTCATTTATGATCGCTAGAAGTTGAAGTAGACTCTCTGCTCGTCCCCTTATGTTAACCTGATGCTTAATTTGTGGTGCGGAAACTTTGATTATCGTATTACTCATCTTAAAGATGCACCTCACTTTAAGAACGCGGTTTAAGTTGTTACATGGCCTAAAAACATTAACTTTAACGACCTATTTTGCTGCACCTCTCCAAGCTAGTATATTACACTTACCTACTTATGCACAGACTTCGTAGATTTGTACTCGTGGCCGGCCAGCGCAGAGTGACCCCTTTCAATTTGTTTCACAGATCGTTGATGTGAACCTCCCAAAGGAAATGACAGTCAATAGTGATGTCTAGATACTTAATATTTGTACCAATCATCTAAATATCCCAACAACTGAATGCAGTCGCACAAATGGTTTCATTTGGCCTTGAAGAAAATAAGACGAAAGACGAAATATATGTTAATCAACAAACAACTTAGGAAACAGCTGAAAACAAGAGCCCGCTAAGAGTTACTTAAAAGAATAATTAAGAACGTTTTTCCTCGCATACACATCGGTTGTTTGGTGGAACAGGCTTTCGCAGAAACGTGTCACTGTTTTGTTTGCCAAGCTCCAAAGAACGGCATGGCTCGGCTGCACAGGGACCTTCCCTAGCCCGCCGGGCTCTGCTCCAGATGCTTTGATAAATCTTCCCCCCTCGATTTATATCTCATGGCTCATGGAGTGCACGCTAAAAATCATCTTTCGCTAAAAGAGAGGTGGCTTTTGGTACCATGCGCACTTTAATTTAGAAGAACTTGCTCGAGAATTGTCCTTTGACCGCTTATGGATATGCCGTCTGATGCAATGACACCAGATCTCCTTCTGCGACAAAACTACCACGTCGACTTTCCCAGGTAACGTTGCGCCCGGACATTTGCAAAGGTCTGCGTGAATGGAAGAATGGAATGCAGGCCGTTTGTAGGCGTTCTTTCGGTCCATCATGCTTTTGCTAAACACTTAACTGTGTTGGGCTTAAGTGATACCACCACATGTACTGCTTGCGGTGAGGCGGATGACACAGCAGAACACTTTCCTTTGCTCGCATCAGGTAGCGGATTTTCGGGGCTGACGTGCTTAGTGCGAAACGTCTAAGCTCTTCACACTGAAGCTCGTTTTTATCTTTCTTCGAAAGACGGGAAAACTAAGTACATTATTGTCTGAATGGTAGTACAATGGACCACCGCTCCATCCTAGCAACCTCCGAAAAAAAAAGAAAAAAATTACGTCAGAAGAATTCAAATGTTATTATAATCTTTGAGTTTTATAAAGAGCGATAAAATGCATTCATCACCGTGTTTAGATTTATAATTTAAAATAAAATACATAAATTTGAAAGTGAACTTAAAATTTTTAGTATCGGTCAAAAGAACAATTCATTGCAATTACTTTTTTGAAAATGATACCATGTTGGCCACAACTACGTCTGAGGTAATACGAATAACACGAGTAATATTTTCGTCCAAAGCGCCAATCGTAGCTGGCTTATTCCTGAAGACCTGAGATTTTACATATCCCCAGAGAAAATAGTCCAAAGTGTGATATCGCATCATCTAGGCGGCCAATTTACCCTAGCAAAACGTGAAATTAAGTGCTTATCAAAATGATTTCTCAACAAGTCCTTGTTTCACGTGCTGTATGGCTCGTAGCACCGCCTTGTTGAAACCACAGCTCACCGAGACCATGGCCTTGCATTTTAGGAAGCACATAGTCCAATGAGTCCAACAGCCCTTAAGCCACACCATACCGTTGTTTTTAATGGATGTAATGGCAGCTCTTGTTGCTCATCAATACGGCAATTTTGTTTATTAACGTATCCATTGAACCAGAAATGGGCTTCAAATGGCACAAAATTTCACAATAAAACATCGAATTTTGAACGCTGATTTTCGTAATACAGCTGCACAATTTTGAGACCCTGTTGTGGTGTGAGTCTTTCCATGATGACTTGCCAAACCTTACTCTAAAAATGGCAAAGCAGTTTGATAAGAGTCACGCTTGATCTGTCAAAAAAGCCTATTGAAAATCAAAACTCACGATGAATCTCCGCAATTATTAACTATATTTTCTTTAATAAAAACAATTCACTAAATAGAAAATCACCATTGCATTCAGCATTATAATAAATTAATATCCGGAATCGAACAGTCACTGTCAAAAATCCATACCTCAAATTAAACTATTAGGTATGCAAGTACATACATATTTTTATATACACATTTAGGCACAAAGAAAAGTTATTAAAGTTTTATCTCATCCTTCATCATAATCTCCATGAAAACATAATTAGACCCAATGAAGGTATTTCTAGTAGAAAAATCAAAAAATAATCTCTGTTCCTTTTCCTTGTTCGCAACAATCTCAATAATCTCCACTTTTCCGATTGAATTACAAGGTGTCCCAACTTATGACGAGTAAAGACAAAAAAAAAAAACCTAAACGAATTTAATGGATGTAACTATTCGTGTTCACCATATCCGCATTAATTAAATGTCTAACTTTTTTACAACTTTTTTCATTACATACTTTGCCAAATAAACCAATTATGAATATTTTCCACTGGACAAAGCTAAGAGTTCAAAGATTACACAATAAACTACAAATTGATTATAACCACTTAACTATGCTGGCTAAAATGTGCTGCCAATGACATGTAGCCGACCCGAGAAGAGGTCTACATAATTCGAACGATAAACAAAAGATCATAGAACAACATTATAAATTTAAAACAACATAAACAGCTGTAAGTAATAAGTAATTACCCATGTCCGGTGCTTAATAGAAGGTATATTAGAGATTGCGACGCATGTAATTGCTTTAGTTAAGTTAAGTTTGGTCAAAATGATAGTTCTTGCAACAGTTCTAACCACCCTTTGGGTTTACTTTTTATGGTCGAGAAGAAAATATTACGCGTTCTCGTTAAAAATGCCTGGTCCAATCGGATTACCATTGATTGGAATTGCGCATAAAATATATAATGTGGCAAGTAAGTTGCATAGCAAATTAAATCAAATTTATTTATATTGAAATTTGTGAAAATATCACACACATTTTGTTGTTCGGTAAATATTGAGTGATAAATTTGTGATTAAAAAGGATTTTTTGTTTTTGATATTCTTAAACTGTGAAAAGTTATTGCCGTGTGAATACCATAACAATTAATATGTGACCACACAAATTCAGAACTTATAAAAATTCCCCTGAAAAATGTAAAGAAAAAAACACAACATTGATAATAATCTTAACATATAATGAAACTATGAATGGCCCGTTTCTGTTCTTTGGAATTATCAAAAATTATCAGGAAAAAAAATTTGACGAGTGGCTTTAGCAACATTAACAAAAGCCAAAACTTACTTATTTTTTGCTTAATGGACTCCTAACCAGTAGACAGTCTCTGCCTGAGACACATCAGTCTTTTATTCTTTATGGTCCCAGGCACGCTGCTTCCAGTTATCCAGACCAAGCGCTCTTGTATTCGCGGTGGCTTGGTCTTCGAAGCGGTGGCTTAGTCTTCCTTGTCGCATCGAACCTGGGGCTTAGTATATATGTATATCTACTTGGCTTAGTATCTACTCCCTTTTCCTGCCAACCGTCCACCCCTCAGCGGCATAGAGCAGAACTGGCTTGCACTTTGTCGTTCGAGAATTTTTGTACCCATTTGTTTTGCCCAAATAGCAGGGGTTCTTTATAGTAATTCTTTGTTGCATCTTTCCTAAAGTATTGAAGGCAGAGTTGATTCTGACAAAGGAAAACTTCTTAACCACGTGGAAAATGCTGCTAAACAGTTACGTTTGTACGTTTGTCCTAACCGGTTTGCTTTTGCGTTGAAAAGATGTATTTGGCTTTGTCCTCGTTAATTTCAAAGCCAACTGTCATCTGTTCTTTAAATCACCGTAACAGCCTCTTCTACGGCACGTTAAGATGATGCCGATATCGTCCGCATACCACTGTAGCTGTGTTGTCCAGATAAGCTTCTGCCAAAACTGCACATTACACCGCGTATTCACCAGCGTCACTTGACAAAGTTGGATCAGTTTTGCCGGGATCCTAAATTCGACCATCGGCATGTAGAGCGATGAATGCTATCGCAAGCAGCATTGAACTTTGTAGTCGATGAAAAGATGGTGTGTCACGAGCCAGAGTTACCATCCTACTCCTATAGCAGTAGATCTACTGCGTTTTGGCCTAAACGAAAATTTACTACGCAGAAAAAAAAAATGTTTAAGAACAATAAATTTCTTCATCACTTCACGATTCCTTTATCCAAAGTTTGCTTTGAACACAGCGACAGCTATTGGCGGAAAAATATCAAACTGG
Source organism: Ferdinandea cuprea (assembly GCA_963576555.1). Lineage (NCBI taxonomy): Eukaryota > Metazoa > Arthropoda > Insecta > Diptera > Syrphidae > Ferdinandea > Ferdinandea cuprea. Next base: position 96,357,265 of record OY754959.1, read on the forward strand.
TACTAGATACCGTGAAACTGTTTTGATCTAAATGTATTCTTTTAAATAAATTTGCTGTGCCTAACATTTTATAAATGCGCAAATTTGTTACAAGGTCCTGAAAAGCCAAGGTATTATTGAGATTTAGATGTGATTTCTGATTAGGTACTAATATATTTATGTGTAGCAGGAGGAAGGATTGGCAAAGAAACGCAATAATCAGATCGAACGAAATTGCTATTCCTTCAGATGGTTCAAACAGCGGCAGGAACTAGTTCTGGTATCTTTTTAGAAGATCCAAAACGAAGAATGTATATATGACTACAGGACACAAGTAGTGTCTTCCTGGATGAGATCGGTATCCGGAAGAGATATCGGCATCTATCTCGAAAGCCAGCCCTCATTCAACGCGATAGAGTCCACCAACATCAATTCTGATACAGTCTGAAGCTGTCGCACCATACTTAAAGCGTTATGCAGTCAGAACTGAGTGAGAAAGTGGTGATTGTCAGGACATTTCGGTGTTGAGGGAAATGAGCAGGCGGATGAGCTTGCAAGAATAGGAGGGCTAATCATTAATAGTGAGGTTGCAGACATCAAACCTCCCCTCCGCAAGATAAGGAACACTATTGAGGGAAAAACTAGTAGGTCTGCCGATTTAAGGTATTCAAGTCTTGAGGGACACAGACACAGGGTGCCTTCAAGAGTCTTCTAGGTTTTTCCCAAGGAATTTGGTTGCTTTATCAGGAAAATTGTTTAGGTCTTTCTGCCTTTTGAATGATCGCGATGGGCCCGTTTTTAAGCCTAGTGTTGTGTGATGATTTCTTTTTCACCTCATCTCTGTTTAACCTTTCCCGGCTCAATGATAATCCCCGCGTAAAAGGACCTGGGCCAAGCAAAAGATTGTTTGACATTATTTTCATTATTACAAATACCACGCTACTATATCCACTATCATTCATTTCTTTGTTTTAAAAAAGGTTCATACATTAAATTGTAAGATCTACTGCGCTATATTGAAATCTACTCCCTTTTTTTTAAGAACAATGCGCTTAATCATCCAAAGAGTGGCAGCACTGGAACGACATGAAATGCCAGAATTTTCAGAATTTTTCCTAGTGTGAATATTTGGTGTACGAACAATTTCCAGGGGTTGCAAAACGGCTGGAGTCATTTACACAGTATGTTGAATAGGATATTATATGCCACATTTAGCAGGGATATGCGTCGATAGTTCCTGCAAGACATAGGATCGCCTTTCAATTAGATGGGGCTTATGGAACAAGGTCCAGTCATCGGGCATAGTGTCTTCCACCCATACTTGAATGATGATTTGAAGCATGCACCCTAAAAAAACATAACCGTTAAAGAGTGGTTCTTCAGTTTTTTTAAAGCCGTAACAAATTCTTCTAAACTGGTAGCTAGAATTTCTTCTACATATATACAACTCGATGGCAAATTTCGAACGTTTCGATACATACTCTGTAATAATAGTCCATTTTTTACGAGGTATAAGTTATAAATAAGAATGTTTGATTTGGTTTGATTTAAATTTTATAACTTCTGAACTGCTACAGCTACAGTTGTTGACAATTTCACAAGGTTTTATTTAAAAAAATAATAATAAATTAATTAAAAAATGAATTTCAAATTTGGTGATTCTTAAAATGTTTACTTTAGAAAAATGTTTCTTTTATTAAAAACAATCTTTCCAAAATAATATGTACACGTTCTAAAAGTTTTAAAAAGAACATTTTTAATCTCTATCTATTGGTGGTAACTAATTAAGTTAGGTAAGGTAGGATTAATCGATCCCGTCACACTTGGATCCATGTAGATCCTTTATGGTGCCCAGCGGATCTTTATTCCATAATCTGGAATCTATAAAGAACCAAAGGGTTTATAAACCAACCCGATGCATTTATTTATTTTATCAGAAAAATGTTTTGGAAAACGCACTTCGTTTCCAGCACGGCAGAGTTCCAATACGGCAGAGTGCTGATGAAAGTGTGAAGAGTTTACTAATGCTGGTCTCAATCACAGCATCTTCTGCATAGGTCGTCTGTACTGATTCTCATCTTGTTTGTATTGTATACATATGCTCGGTGATAATAAATGATAATAAAGGGCGATTTTTTAAGCTTAAAGTAATACCTTTGATTTTGAACAAAACATATGACATTTCATTAAATGCCAAGCATTTGTGGCCGCATACATACCTACCCAATAATTCAAAAAATGGTAGTTTCACATTGTCGATTGTAATTTGGTGTAACATGGTATAGATAGATATAATATATATGTATATAAGATATAATTTTGGAACCAAATTTGCTTTAGGTACATTTTTTAACTTTCTCGTATACATTAGTATACTAAAGAGAAAGTTATTGCGATCGTGCCGAAATTTCGAACTCAAACTGAGGGATGATATTACGACTAGAGAGAGGTCCAAAAAGTGGGTCCACCAAAGCCATCCGTCGGTCTTGTATGTCTGTCTGTCTGTCTGTCCGGGCGCCGTGTGGCGAAACGGTCCGACGGAATTGCTTCAAAGTTCGTATATAAGGTTTTTGGGGTTATATTTCGGAGCATTTTTTTTGTTTTGCTTTATCTTTTGAAATAACGGTACCTGCCATACAAATTTATTTGTGAAAATCATTTATCACTATTTTTCTCGAAAGTGGTACCAAGGATTTCGGTGATTTTTTTTACTAAGGATGTTTAGGATGGGGTCAAAAATTCGACATACTCAGTTTTTGGAAAAAAAATCGACTAACGGTAATTTATAAAACGGGCAATATATCAAAACTAATAAAGGGAACTTCAAAAAAATTTACAGTTTTTTTTATGCTTAAACTTAAACAAATCTGCATACTTAGATTTTTGAAATAATTTTTTTTAAATTTTTTTTCATATAACAATTATCTTAAATTAAAATTAAATTCGTTTTCTCAAAAACGGCTCTAACGATTTCGATCATTTTTTGTATTTCGAACAATTATGTTAAAAGTGTCCAATGAGAAAATCTAATTTTTCAAAACCTAAAAAGTGGTTTAAATAAATTTGTCACCATTCATTTTCGATTCATTTTGCGATTCAGAAACGCATCTTATGTACCGAAAAAGTCATGCACTTTATTTTGTTTTGTATTTGTAGACATATTTTAAATTTCGAAAAGCTTTGTCTATATATAACTTTGGCTATGAGAAGAGTATACTCTTTTAAGTATTACATATAATTATCTGTCGCTCACTTGATTCGCCATAAGCTAATTTCTTTTACTTCCAGATACCCTATATGCGTTCCCAGCGATAGCTGCTCAGTACAAAACAAAATCGTATTTCTCTTGGCTTGGACCGTATCCCTTTATCTACACAATAGAACCGAAACTAGTCGAAACAGTTTTAAACAATAGCGACTGCATTAACAAAGCCGTAGTTTACGATGCCATGAACGATGTCCTTGGCGATGGTATTCTAACAAGCAAATGTAAGTATCTTATTTCATTGAAATTAGGAAATTAATTAATATATATTATTCATTATTTCAGCTCCAAGATGGAATAAACATCGCAAACTACTAAATCCAACTTTCAGTTATCAAGTTATACTTAGTTTTATTCCGAATTTCAATAAAATATGCGAGGAACTGTGTATGAATCTTGATGAAAATTATGATGGCGCTGAAGTGGACATGATTGAGATTCTTATGAACTTGGGATTGAAGACTTCAATAAGTAAGTCTGTCACCTAAAGAGACGCGTTTGTCAGATTCTTAAAAGGAGTACTAGTTTCGATTTTAAACTTTTTTGATAGACTTCTTGCAAGACATTCAATAATATATCAAATTCTTTTTTAGCAACAACCATGGGATTAGATATGGAGAAAGAATCTAAAAAGGAATTCTTCAGATGTTTTGAGATGTAAGCATTGTATATCAAGTTTCATACGCTATGATTTTTAACGTTCGACACTTCTTAATTCTCTTTTGGGCACGTATCGCAATTTCATACGTTCCGATTTTTTACTTTTCAAATTTCGTTTGTTTTCTTTATTCGTTTTCGGCCATTTATTGATTGTTGATTGGTTGAATTCTATCTCACATGAATAAAGAAAAAGTAGAATTTTACGATAGAAATAAGGCCAAAAGAGAACACAAAAATATAGGATTAGCGGATCATCTGTGTTTGGCTATTCCCCGCACTTTTCATCTGCTTTACCGTCAAACTCGCGTCCAAAAATCGTAGCGTATAAAACGTGTCTATATTATTTTATGTATTTTACTATCATGCTAACACTATTTTTATATTTTAGTTTGTTTGTTTTGACAACTGAGCGTGTGCTTAAGCCTTGGCTCATGAGCCCTATCGTATATAACTTTACAAGTATGTATAAGCAGCTGGTGCAGGCACGGGAAACTGTCATGGGATTTGTACGAAAGGTATTTTTAAAACATAAATCCTTATGTCGTTTTCGTTTGGTGATCCGGAAGAACTCTTCGATCCGGGATGCCAATCGAACAAGCAAACAAATTACATTTGAATTTGAAGTGTATTTGGCATTATATTTTTGTGTATATGTGTTTCCAACCGCCTCACTGTCAATCTGATGACGATGTAGAGGATGGAAGAAAAACCGGTATTGATTCTGAATTCAAAGCCAGAAGCAAATTTATCTTTTTTACTGTCATTTAAGTACCAAACGAACACTCTCAGAGGAGTCCGGAAGTCTTCTGGACTACCAATCGAAAACGACATTCGAATAAAGATTATTAAATCAGTGCAATACACTCACTGTGCAATACAAACTCTGGGATGTGCATTCACGCTTCCTTTACACATAAGTGCCTGGCTGGGCTACACGTTCATGGGAATGATCGTCATGTAGCACGAGACAGGTGGATTTTTTGTGAGTCAGAAATAAATGATACCTAGTTTGTAAGATTTGTAGACCTAAAATATATATATTTGTGATCAGCATCAAAAACAAATGTCTATAATACATATCAAAACTTTATCATCAGGAAAAAAAAAACACAAACTCGCGAACCTTCTGTGAGAAACACACAACTTTATGCGTCATTTTCTAAACCTCAAGGGCTAGTTACGCTTAAGAGCGCCAAGAATGTATCACCTCGTCACTGAAGCCAATCAAACGCTGGTGCTCTTGCATTAGTGTGATCCATAAGCACAGATGAGTAATACAGATAGTCGAAGTCGACTTCGAAATTCCCTGTCCGGCGGCAGAATTCTCTCTTAAATTTCGTATCTGTGAATACGTGTGAACCACAGAGGGTGCTGTTGATTGTCAAAAATATTGTTTTTGAAGCCCATTTTAACCTATACGACATTTTTTTCCGAAATGCATTCCTTGGCGCAGGACTACAATTGTGTGCCTCAATTCGATTTGCATGCAAAAACGTATGCAGCAAAGTTCTACCCCTTTTTGTAAATAATCAAAGCCAAAAATCTTCTCAGTAGACTTTTTGTATAATTACTCATCTGTGGCCAACTGAGTAGGTTATGCTTCAATTTGTTGGATATAGGTACTTCTTTGACGTGAAAGCTTTCTCATATCTACTTCAACTTATGACAACAGATTTATTTTCTTCAAAGCTTCCATGTATATATAGCTCTTTTTTTTTTCTTCGATTTCAGTTGGTTATGAATAAAATAGAAGCAATGAAGCACCAAGATGAGAACAACAACAATAGTATAGATAACTCCACGGAGAAGCAATCCGTGGATATTAAAAAAGCAAACAATATATTTATGGAAAAAGTCATAAGAATTAAGGAGAAGAATGAAATTACACTTCACGATGTAATTGTTGAATCAAATGTAATCATTTTTGCGGTATGTATCTTGACTTGAAAACGATATTTCTAAATTTCGCAATTAATTTCCTATATCTATATCCTTTAGGCCTCTGAAACAACAGCTACCACATTGTTGTCAGCATTCATACTTCTAGCAATGCATCCCGAATATCAGGAGAAAGTCTACGAGGAAATCATGACAGTTTTTCCAGATGACGAATTCCAAGTGAAATATGAGGATTTTCAGAATCTTGTTTACTTGAATATGTGCATTAATGAAACACTTCGATTTGCACCCGCTGTTCCTCTGATCGGACGGGAAGTTTCAAAAGACTTATCGCTTTGGAATGGCATTGTTATACCAAAGGGTACACAAATTGTGATAGACATATTTAATATTCAAAGAGATGAAGATGTTTGGGGTCCAGACGCAAAGACATTTAATCCGGATCACTTTTTACCCGAAAACATAGCTGGAAAACCTAAGTGCTCGTTTTTGCCATTTTCGAAAGGACAGCGGAACTGTTTAGGTATGTTGTTAAGTCAAAAATTTGTATAAAATACTTATGCATTTTTTTTGTATCCTTAAATTAGGTTGGCAGTACGCAGGAATGCTAATGAAAGTCGCCATGGTTCATATTCTTCGGAAATATCGTTTTACGACACCATTTCCGTTTAAAGACATACGTTATATGGAAGGTTTAACGTTGAAGTATGAAAAGTTACCACCTTTGCAAATTTATAGAAGAAATGGAAGCAAATAAATATAATAAAAAAATGCATAATTTTTTCTAATCTCCTTCCATCGTTCGAATTTTTGAAATTGGACTCTCCAGAGTTGATTGCTAGTTATATGGATATTTGTGGACTTTCAGAGCACTCTCACTTGATAAAATGCAAATTCATATTACTTGTTCAAGAAAACGTCATCGGCTGGATGCTAAAACAAACAACACTGAATGTCAAAATCACTTTAATAGTTCTCAAAAAAAAAAAAAGTTTAATATTAAAATGAGTTCGACTGGAAAAAATAAAGTTTGTTTGCTGACTTGGAAATAATTAATCAATCTGTATCATAATTTTGAATTAGAACAAGTACTATACATTCAATTTCTACAGTTTAATTAAATTTGGTTATAATTTTCAGCTAATCTAGTCAAATTAAAGATTTATTAAATGCATCAGCAACAAAAATTTCATTTATCGATTTTGACGTTTGTAGAGTTTTGTTGTATTAGCGCTTCTAGTTTTGTTTCTGAATTCAAAGCCGAAGCAAATTTCTCTTCTCATTTCAGGAGAGGAACTGTTATTCAAGTACCAAAGGAACATTTTCAGGAGAGTCCGGAAGTCTTCCGGATTACCAAACGAAAACGACATAAAGTAATATTGCTCTTGATACCGGGGTGTCATGTTTATTCGTTTTTTAAGGATTTTTAATTTTATTATAGTCTGTTATTTTTTTTAAATGAATGCAATAATCGTCACTATTTTGGTATTCAATTTGTTTACACTCTTTAAAAGGAATCATGTTCAGGTCCATACTAGACTTATTGAAATAATAAGAATCTTTTTTTTTTAAATTTTAAGCTTAATTTTGGTATTGTTCATTCCGTTTAGAATTCATTTTAGTTAAACGGGACTATAAGCTTCTAAGTCCTTGATGTATTTATCTATTTTTCAAGACCTTGTTGATAGCTCACGGATTACTTGGATGATATTCGTCCTTCACGATCCCCGTGACAAAAAAGTCCAAAAGGTCAAATCGCAGCTCCGATGCGGTCAATTGATATCGCCAATACGGCGATAACACGATTTGGGAATTTTCTGCGCAAAAGATCGGTTGTGGAATGGGCTGTGTAGCATGGCTCGCCGTCCTGCATGAATCAGAGGTCGTCCAAATCCATGTCTTCAATTTCAGTAAAAAAATAAGTTGGTTGACATGGCTATGTAACTCCCACCGTTGTCCGAAACGTTGTTCTCAGCCTCATTTTCAAAGAAAAATGTTCCAATTATGCCGCCACTCCACAATCCGGACACTCTCGGCTACAGCAGCCCCATTCTCGTCTGTGCGCACCGTATGATGAGGGGACCATGAGCGTTGTCCACTAGCATATAAGTCTCTTAAACTTTTTGCAGAAACTTGCGTGCAGCAGTGGGTGGAATTGATGAGTGGACGACCGGCATAAAGCGACTGAGAAATACCAAGAGTTGACAAAATGCTCGAGATGATAATATGTATTCTGTCTCCATTTCCGCAGGCGACCGGAGTAGATAATCCTCATGGGCAAAACACGATAGCCTCCTTTTTATATATACATACATACATACATACATATTAGGCGTAAACGGTCCATAAAGGACCTAAAGCCTAGCTTCTCCAACCATTGTGTGTGCGAAGTTATATTTTTGACGAGAATGGAGGTACCTACAGTTTAATGCCGATTCCGAACGGCAATTAATTTTTGAGAAGCTTCTCATGACATTTCTTACTCTTGGATGTCAGGCCGGGATTTGAACCAGCGACCTCTCGCTTAGTGGTCCAACGCACTTAACCACTAAGCCACTGCACCCACTTTTATATATAGAAGGTGATTTTATATAAGGGCTCTGGATAAGATAAGATCCGTTAACCCAAGTAAAACGGAACTGATGCTCTTCATCACCAAAACCAAAATACCAAACCTCCGACTTCCCCGTCTAAACAACAATACTCTCTCACTATCCTCCAGTGCTCCAGTGCTTGGGTGTCACTTTAGCCGAAGCTTAACTGGAATCTGAATATAGAACATCGAGTGCGGAAAGCTAATATAGCTTTCTACGCATCCAACTTTTGGTAAAAAGTGGGGACTAAAACCTAAAATGGTTCTTTGGATACATACAGCTGTGTTACGCCCAGTTCTCACTTACGGGTCCCTGGTATAGTGGTCTGCCCTAAGTAAAGCATGAGAGCCATGCGTTCATGTCTGACCGAGGCACTCAATGTGATTCTGGGCATCCTACCACTGGATCTGCATATTGAATCAATGGTATCCTGTGGCGCAGTAAGACTGGGAATAGCCGGCTGTTGGTCCGCAAGACCTTACGGTCATTGCAGTAACCTTGATTCACTAGCCAGGAGCATGGGATCAATATCTACCAACAGCATCACACCCAAATTTAACTTCCAGAAAACTTTCTTCGCAGTATTCCCGTTCCGATCGGAATGCGACACTGGCAGACACTGTTATAAGAGTTCCCTCTTGTCAACTTCACTGACGGTTCCAAAATGGACTGTGGAGTGGAGGCGGGTGTTTTTCGGACAAATTACACACTTCCTTATCCTTCCAACTTTCGAACTCATCCAGCGTCTTCCAGGCAGAGGTCCTGACGATAAGGGAGGCGGGAAAAATACTTCTATGTAGTAAATAACACAGCTATCTTCATCGATAGCCAGGCTGCGTCTAAGGCTCTTATCTCTACCAAAACAACGTCCAAACAAACTTGTTGAGGAGTGCAGGGCGATACTGGCCTGCGCAAGCCGCTAGCTTAGAATCACTCTTATCTGAGTTCCCGGGCATAGGAACATGGATCGAAATGGGAAAGCCGATGAGCTGAAAAGACACGGCTCCTCCCTTCCCGAGTCCTACTCGGAGCGAGCTAAACATCGCTTAGGTTTTGTAAAGGGGAGGAGCCTGATGAATTTCGTCATTTCAAGCAAGATTTGGTCCTCACTCACAGAACGTCCGCTAGGCTGGTGGCCGTTAGTATGGGCCACTGGGTAGTAAGTACCCACGCTGCCAGGCTCGGCATATTTTATAATACCCACTGCTGTAGTTGCGTTGACGTCAATGAAATTGAACCCGTATTTCATCTCCTATGCGGGTGCCCGGCTCTGGCTAGTACCTCTCTGATCTGTCAGAAGATCTACGAATCCTAGGGAGCAAGTTGAGATAAATTTTTCTGCATTTTCATAAGGTGGCGGAGAGATCAATAGTGAATAATTGGAAACTGCGGGTTTTCTAATGCAACTATTAACTATTAATGTATAAAAATGGATCAGAAGGGTACACTGAAGTGTACTATAATCCTAGAAAACTGAGGTACAAATTTGAGATAGACTCTTACTCTAGAACGATTCTTTTCTTAGAAAATGTCCACATATCCAAAAGCATTAAACATTTAGTCGGAAACACCCTGTATACTTCCGAAATAAACCAATTATTAACATTTGTCACTTAGAAAAGCTAAGAGTTCAATGATTACGCAATAAATTACAAATTGTTTACAACTAAATTTATCTCGACTGCTAAAGTGTGCTGCCAATGACACAAGCCAGCCATAGATGAGGTCTACGTAAGTTAAATCATAAACAGAAGATCATAGTACCACACTTAAAAATTAAAAAAAATACACAGACGTATATAGGTATGAAATTACCTAAGTCCAGTAGCAGAATTGTAGGTATATTAGAGATTGCGACATAAGTGATTGCTTTAGTTAAATATATTTGTCCGGAGCAAGAATTAAGTTTAGTCAAAATGATAATTCTTTTGATAGTCATCACAACCCTTTGGGTTTACTTCCTATGGTCGAGAAGAAAATATTACGCACTCTCATTTAAAATGCCCGGTCCAGTCGGATTACCATTTGTTGGAATTGCTTATAAATTATATAATATGGCTAGTAAGTTGCGTATAAAGTTTTGTATTTTATTTAGTCCAAATTAAAAATTGTGGAAACACCTTGCATTTACCGTAGTTTCGATAAATACTGAGTGATGATGCAAAAAAAATATGTGAATGTTTATAAGTGTCTAGTACTATCTGCGGGTCATTTGATTTTAAGGGGGCAACCTTTTTATATGCTTAGTTTTACTAAACCAGCAACATAATATAAAATATATGAAGCGAGTATTTTACAGTATATGTGAATTATAATGTGAGGGTGCAGTGGCTGGTTGGTTAAGTGCGTTAGACCACTAAGCGAGATGTCGCTGGTTCAAATCCTGACCTGTACAACCTGAAAGTTTTAATTCGCTGCCTCACCTCTTGCGAATGTCCGACAAGGTGCGAACAGACGGTCATCCAAACTTGTCATATGGATCACATCTTGATGTTACTATGACGTAAAATTTGTACTAAAATTGTCATTCAGTCGTAGTTACCAGTTGTCCATTGAAATAATCGAATTTATGCTCAGTGCTTATGGTTTTTGAACGTTTTTTGTCAATTGGATTATCAAGTCAAGTTTAAGTATCGTTGTTAGAATCATTCTCTGCTCAGTCGGGTGTTCCCCAAGGAAGTCATTTCGGACCTTTTTTTTAATGATGTTAAATCATGCGATATTTTAATATATGCTTATGATATGCAAATTTTTAAATCTGTCAACAACCAGGATGACAGAAATCTTCTCCAAACCGACATTAATAGTGGGCTATGAACGGTTTTATCCTTTACCTATCTAAATGTCCTTGCAGCTTTCACTATTCTATATCTCATCATATGCTTTCCAATGTCGATAGTTTTAACGACCTTGAAGTTTATTTTGACCCCAAACTAATCTTCATAGGACATGTCAATTTCATTGTGAATATGCAAGGTTTTATAAAGAGGTGGTCCATGGAATTTGATTCCTTTATTTGATTTGCCCTAAGAGGACTTCCATGGGAAGTTCCGTATAACTTTCCCCCCTACAGCACTAAACTTCTGCAAATGATACATCTTTCTCAACGTAGAGTCAATATTGATGTGGTTTTCTTACAGCGGCTTACATCTGGTCATTTTGATACATTAAGGGGCACGTTAGTGTCCACCCAAGTTCTTTAGCAACTTTGGCACTCCACCGTTATTTGCGTGAAGCAACTTAGGCCGTTTTGACATCCCTTCAATTTTTTGGCAGGCTTCATATCAAATTTAAACTGTTTAAAATGAGCAGTTTCTAGGTTATAAGGCCCCAAAATTAGCAAAAATAGTAAATCACTGAATCACTGACTCACTGTCAGATCATCAAAACTATGGAACACTTCCAATCATCGTAGAACCTTGGCACATTAATAGCGTTTGTGGAGAAACCACAGGGAAAATGGAACATATGTGATTTTCCATCCAGAGGGCGTGGCAGCCGTCCACTTATCTTAACTCAGCCCCCAAAAGATGATTTATTTTTTACATGAGGGTTGGCTTTAAAGAATAAACGAGAGAATAAATAAAATATTGTTTATTTTCCAAGTTTGACGTATAAAGTTGTTTACTTAGCCTACTCACAAAAGTGTCGTTAGTGTCTGTGGGTCACTTTAAGCATACAGTAGGTGCAGTGGCTTTGTCGTAAAGTGCGTTGGACTTCTAGACGAGGGGTCCCAGTTTCAAATATGACCCGTGCCATCTCAAGCTTTACAAAAAAATTGATGTTAGGAATCGGCATAAAACTGAAGATCTCTTTCATTCGAGTCAAAAAATGTATCTTCAATGGTTGAAAATAGAAAGTGCAAATATTTATAACCTCTATGGGCCATTTACGCCAAATACTTTTTTGCTCTCACATAATTTATTCCTCTAATCTTATACTCATATCTTGAACTTTCAGATATCTTATACACTCTACCGGATATTGCTTCTCAGTACAAAAGAAAATCGTTTTTCTCTTGGCTTGGACCATTTCCCTTTATCTACACAATAGAACCGAAACTCATCGAATTAGTATTGAACAGTAGTGACTGCATTAACAAATCATTTATTTACGATGCGGTTACCGATGTGCTTGGTGAGGGTCTTCTCACAAGCAAAAGTAAGTACTTAAAACTTAACTACCTATCTCTTATTTCAGTCAATTAACTAAATATAACTACCTAACTAGAGTCTCTCAGACTGCGCCCTTCTCAATTCGTAATGAAAAGAAATATGACATATAGTGGAATAATACCCACTATAGAGCGCTCGTGTTCCTAATCTCCACTACGATATTGTGGGTAGAGAGGAGAGAGACTAATAAAAACAAGAGTGCAAATATTCATAACCAAAACACAATACCGCCAGAGTCTGAGAGACTCCAGGCAGATAGTTCAGGCTTAAAACTAACTTTAACTTTTGCATACCCTATACGTATAATTAATTATTTCAGCCCCAAGATGGAATGAACATCGCAAAGTACTGACTCCCACTTTCAGTCATCAGGTTCTAATTAGTTTTATTCCTATTTTCAATCGAATATGTCAGGATCTGTGTACGAAGCTTGGCAAAAATGACGATGGCGTTGAAGTGGACATGAGCAATATTCTTTTAAATTTCGGATTGAAAACTTCAATATGTAAGTCGATAAGACAAAGCGATTCCAACTTTAAAGGAATGTGGGAATGCTTAGTTGAACTTTTATTTATTATTTATCTTATTCTACATTTATAGCAACAACCATGGGACTAGATATTGAGCAGGAATCCAAGAAGGAATTATTCAAATGTTTTGAAAGGTACGCGGTATAGCTCATATCTACATATGCATTGTAACTCTGGGAGCATTCATCTGCATATTTCAGGTTATTTATTTTGACAGCTGATCGTGCGCTTAGACCTTGGCGTAGAATCCCTGTCGTATTTAGCTTTACAAGTATATATAAGCAGCTGCTGCAATTAAAGACAACCGTCGTGGACTTTGTACGAAAGGTATTTTTTTATTTAGTAAATTCTTAGAATTAAAACTGACGTAAAACTGCAAGAATCGAAAGGCTCCCTTAAATGCAGCCATAAATTTGTTACAAAACAATTATATTGAATATATAACTTATCTGCCTGACATAAGGGGGGCCTGTCATCTACCCCAATATAGCGGGGACCCTTCTTTAAATTATATAAACAAAGGGATTTGGTACAAACTGCGCTTGATCTTAGAACAGAAGGTTCAGTCGAATATTATCTCTGCTAAAGCAATATTGTACATTTTCTGAATGTCACCGAGCTAATATAGTCGAAGTGTTTTTTTTTGTATTTATCAAAGTTCATCTTGGTCCACCTCAAATTTTCGAGGTTATTACTTTTTTATCCCCTTGTCTTCCTTACGCACAGGACCAAAGATTCGTCGTACAATTATTTCTATCGAAAGGAGCCCAATATTAATTTTAACTTTCTTATTTTTGTGCAACACTAGACGCCGTACGCTAGAACTGGCTGGATAATTGTTCTGTTATACAGCATTTATTTTTTGACTCAATTGTTAATGAGTTTTGAACTCATTTGTTTTGTGAAACCGGTATTCAAGCGTAGGGCTTCTTGGGATCTAATGTCAATGGAGTCGGTGCTGCTCTTGCTATGTAGAATAGAAAGCGCAGCACAGACAGCTGTTGGACTAAAGGTGCGATCAGACCTTTATGACATTTGTACTGGATGAGAACTTTGGTACAAATTCTACGTCATACTGACGTCAGGGTGTCATCCGGATGACAAGTTTGGATGATCGTCTTATTGAACCTTAAGCTCTAATAGTTGTGGATGGGCCAATGAAAATCGATATACGACATAAGATAGTTTTTTTTGAGTAGTCGTCAAGCGAGGTCATGTTTTCCCATCGACTTGAAGTCGATCAGTTTTACTTAACATGACTTTTATATTTATTCCCTTGATCGTGTCCGCCTTCCCCGGCTTTTTGGTGGAGCATACAGACTTAGGCAAATAAATTAAAACGTTTTCCCATTTCAGTTGGTAATACTTAAAATGGAAGTCATGAAACATCAAGATGAGAACAGGAGTAATATAGATAATTCCTCGGAGAAGCAGTCAGTGAACATTCGAAAGTCCAATAATATATTTATTGAACAAGCCATACGAATTAACCAGCAAAATGAATTTACACTCGACGATGTAATTGTTGAATCAAATCAAATCATTTTTGCGGTAAGACGCTAGAGTCGGAAACGGTATTTTTGAATTAATTACGAGCTAATTCTTTTAGGCCTATGAAACAACGGCTAGCACTATGATGTCAGCATTTATACTTCTAGCAATGCATCCAGAATATCAGGAAAAACTCTTCGAGGAAATCGTGACAGTTTTTCCAGATGAAGAATTCCAAGTAAATTACGAGGATTTCCCAAATCTCGTTTATCTCAATATGTGTATTAATGAAACACTTCGATTTGCACCCGCTGTACCACTAATCGGACGGGAAGTTTCAAAAGACTTAGCCCTTTGGAATGATATTGTTGTACCAAAGGGTACAAAGATTCTAATAGATATATTTAACATTCAAAGGGATGAAGATGTTTGGGGACCAGACGCGAAAACCTTTAATCCGGATCACTTTCTACCCGAAAATTTAGTTGGTAAGCCTAAGTGCTCGTATATGCCGTTTTCAAAGGGACGGCGTAATTGTGTAGGTACGTTGCAAAGTTTAAAACTATTAACAATGTATGCGGGTAATGTATTTTGTTTCTTTATATCCTTAAATTAGGTTGGCAGTACGCAGGAATTGTATTGAAAGTCGCCATGGTTCAAATTCTTCGGAAATATCGTTTTACAACACAATTTCAGTTTAAAGACATACGATATGTACAAGGCTTAGCGTTGAGGTATGAAAGGTTACCACCATTGCAAATTTATAAAAGAACTGAAAGTAAATAAAAAACATCATGACTGCGTTTTATTTAAGAAAGATTTGGTATAGCAAAAGAGAAAGTTATCTGATTAGTATTAATACTCCATTTACATCTCTTTTTTTGTTTGGTTAGTACGTATTGCAGACCAAGACACTAATCCCGTTACTCTGAAGACGATGATCGTTCGGGCGATAGTAGTCACCGATCACGCCGTATTGCTTACATTTTTCTAGTATTTTATTTTTAAATTAGTTTTCGTTTTTGCAATGCATTTACTTTGGGCGAATAACTGAAAATGGTCAAATTAAGAGGATAATATGAATCAAAACAAAACAAAATTTCTGCAAAATATACACTTCGGTGCAAAATGATATCTCATTTGTAATCGCTCAAAAATTGCAATCGTATTGACGATTATTTGGTTATGTGAACCGAAACGCTATCATCCAGAGAATGGACTATTTTTGATGTCACATGATGTAGCATCTGATTGGTCAATATCAGTGTGGCTTCAGACTAGGAAAGTCTACCATCGACCAAATATTCATTACAAATCTTGGGGAAAACCCAGGAAATCCAAAGCGATACCCACCATCTTTTCATCGATTTTAAGGCCGCCTATATAGAGACGAGCCTTTATAGAGGCAAGCTATACATATCAATGTCTAATTTTGTACAGGATTACAATGGAGAATGCACGCTGCTCCATCAAGGTCGGTAAATAACTCTTTCAAGAATCCGTCAATCTACTCGCCTACGCCGACGACATCGACATAATCGGCAGCGGGATGTCGTATTCGCGTTCGTGAGTATTGTGACGGAGGCGACGAAGATGGGTTTGGCGGTCAATGAGTGCAAGACAAAGTATATGCTGCCATCAAGATAGGACACCCAACACCAACGTCTCGGACAGAATGTCACTAAAGACAGATATAATTTTGAGGTGGTCAAGGACTTTGTCTACCTAGGCTCCACAATTAATTTAGGCAATAATATCAGCGCTGAGATTAAAAGAAGAATTCTTGCCAATCGCTGTTTCTTTGGGCTAAGAAAGCAATTGAGTAGCAACGCCCTCTCGAACAACTAAAGTGACCCTTTATAAAACCCTAATAATCCCAGTCCTACTCCATGATGCAGGGTCATGGACTCTATCAAAAGCGGATAAGGCCACTCTTGGTTGTTTTGAGAGGAAAATTCTTCGAGTAATTTTTGGTCCCGTCTGCATAGACTGTGAATGGAGGAGGCGATACAACGACAAACTGTACGGGCTGTACAGCGACATCGATTTAGCCAGAAAAGTGAAAGTCCCACTACTGAGGTGGCTAGTTCATGTAGAGCGAATGGATGTGAATGCTCCGGCCCGGAAGTTCTGCGAATCCACACCCGAGGGACGGCGCAGTCGAGGAAGACCGCGACTCAGGTGGCGCATGCAAGTTGAAGGGGACCTTAACCAACTTAGCGTGCGAAACTGTAGACAGCTGGCCAAAGATCGTGCTGGCTGGAGACGCTTTTTGGTTGAGGCCCAGGTCCACCCTATTTATGCTTCATTCTATTCAAAAGCTAAAATGATAACAAAACCCATTTCTGTGTTATAATTTATTTGAATTATTTTTATTTATGTTTTAAATTAAATATTATCAAGTATAAAGATAATTCTATATTCAGTAAATAGTATTGTATATTATTATTTTATATGTAACTTAATTTAATTTATAATATATATATATATATTAATATATATAATATATACACACAACAATCTTTTATTTTTCCCATTATTTGAGAGTATTAAATTCTCATATATAATGTTTTCTAAAATTTGTATTTTTATTAAATTTTTTCGTTTTTCTTTTTTGCATTAAATTTTTGTGTTTCTCTATATTCGAATTTATTAGTAATTATTTTTTATAATAAATTGTAAAACTACAAAAAGCTAAATTAAAATTTAACTCATTTTCCCTTTTTTGTTTAAGAAGTTTTTTTTTTGTCAAATTAAAAACAAACGCAATAGCTATTCAAATTGGTATTTTTATATGTTTTGTTTTTGTAATCATGTTTGCTACCATCTTAATATATTCATCTCCTAAACGCTTATGTTTATATCGTATTTCTCAATTACATATTTTGTTTATAAAAAATCCTAAACCTTAACCTATTCCTTAAGACCAAACACGCATTCTCTTCTTAAGTAATTCTTTCGTAAAAAAATATTTTTGTTTTAGTATTACTTATTTTCATTTTGTTTTGTTTCACGTCGTCGATTTTTTATTTTTTTTTTTTTGTTTTTAATTTGTTTCATACTAAAAATCAGGATCAATAATAAATCTTTAAACATCTATTGCTATTAGTTTTGATATTCTATTCGAGTTAAAAATTAAACAACAAAAAAATATAAAAATTAATTAAGTTAAAATTCCAATTTTCGCTCTCAGTCCATTTGTTGAAGAGAATAATATTAAAGTTGAGTCAAAAATTGCTGATTTTTCCGAAGGGAAATTAAATCTAAATTCTTTCGAAGACAAAAATGTATGTATGATGTAAATTAAGATGTTTTTTATAAACAAAGTCACTGAATGAGTTTATTAAGGCTTTTTTATAACTTCAATGAATAGGTTTACTTGCGAAGAATTTTTAAGCAAAGCACTCGAAGCTCGGAAATATTAATTTTTACTGAATTTTCGTTAGATCAACTATATTCTGTAATTATCGGTTACGGATGTACAAAGTCCGGACTAAATAAAACGCTTTAGAGTGCCTTCTGCTACTGCTGAGTCACTCCTCTGAGTGATATCACAAATGCGTCGACAAAGTCGTGTCTGGTAGAAACAAATTATTTTTAAGATTTAACAAATATACGATTGTAGTTCTTTTTGTATATTAAAAAAGTTCCTGCAGCGCCATTTTTATGTATCTTTATGTATTAAAAGTAATTAGTTAGTAAGGATTTCTGCCGTCGAAAAACGAAACCTCAAAATTCAAAACCGAAATTCAATTAGTTTCTTTCAGTTTTTACAGATAATAAGTGTTATGTGTTGAATTGAAAAGTGGAACTAAGTCCAATCGTCTCTACGACGCACGCCAAGTCGTAAACAGTTGCAAGATCTGAATAATGGAGCTTCATATTATTAACTCAAATTAAATGAGTGTTAGTCAAAGTATGGCCTTCATTCTTATGTCAAAGTAGGTCACACATTCATTAATCATATGCAATGCCTGGCTTACGTTTAAACATAACCGTCCACGACACGCAGTCACAGAACGTCAAAGAAGATCAAACCGCACTCACCAAGAACTTTTATATGATAATTAATGTGTTAAAGTCAGATCTTTTTAACGGCCAGCAGAACACCGGCAGATCTATAGCAGTGTATTTCCCAAACGAAATTTGTATTATATATTTGTATTTGTATTTCTTTCGAAGTTTCCGAAGATCAGCTAAAGTTATGCACCGGCACATAATTGGTTAACAAAAATTGCTTCTAATTAAAGCAACAATTCAGTTTGGACCTCATAAAGGTAGACGTACCACTCCCGCCGATGCGACTAATTCTCACCGACGACATAGCGTTCGAGTTCAAATGTCTTTTATTTCAATACGGCTTATGTAATGTTCTAAACACAAAACATACACAATATGCAGTCAAAAACATATTTCCCTCTCATTTTACAGCATAGCCACAGAAACGCAAGGCGCGGTATTGCATTGAACGATATGTTCACTAGAATCCTTTTTTTTTCTTTTTCATTAAGAGATTACGGAGCAGTTGATTTAAAATAATTATCCGTCTTAAGGGCCTGATCACATAACCATTCCAGAAAACTTTTAGTCTAAAGCTCATCCCAAATTTTAAACTACGCTCCATAAGCAGTTCAGAGCTGCTTTAATACGTTGTATCTCAAAAATCCAAAGGACGGAATGCAGTCTAGAAAAAATAACTCAACTAATTTAAAGCTTTATAAAGCCTAACAGCGAATTATAGATTTAAATACTTTTTGTTAAGAATCCTATTCCACAAAAAATCAGCAATTTGACAATTATTAAGAAGAATGTATTAGAAAACTGTTTTAAAAAAAACTAACCAAATATATAGTAAATTATGTTATTCTAATAGGGATTTAGTTTCACATTATTTGCTGTAGCCTTCATATGCGTCAAATTATTTTATGTAATTTTTTTGTTTTGTTTTCTTATTCCTTTATTTAAATTCTACAATAGCAAAATTACACAGTTCCTACCTAGAGTTATAAAAACCATTTATTAATGCTCTGCTTCTATCGCATTCTATCTTTATAACGATTAAACATTTTTAAAATAATAAATAAATATTAATTTTTCACAAAAAACATTTAGCCAATTACTTGAAAAAAATTATATATAAAAGGAAAATTAATATTGAAGAGCATCTGTGAGGCTTAACACATACATACATACATGCATTTGTAAAGACTACAATGTGTGATGTTTATTTTTTTTTAAAGTTGCGATTATTTATATTTTGTTGTTTGTTTTTTTTTTTTTGTTAGAAAACTTAGAAAATGAAATCACAGATACCAAATGCTTACTTGTTCATCTTAAAACATATCCTATCCAATCAAAGCCTTTTTGTGTATTTATTTTTATTTTAATTAATTTTTTTTTCTTCTTTAATATCCTATGTATGAAAAACTATCTGATTCTGAATGTAAAAGTGGACTAATTGTCGCCTGTTTCCTTTGTTTTTAGTACACTAATCAGCCTTTTTCACGCAGAAAAGAAATGAAAATTGAAAAAAAAAATGTTTTTTGGTTTTAATCTTTCCAATCAGTTCATCCAATCCGACACGTTTTTTTGGATTTTTTATTAACAAAACGGCATCGTTCTAAAATTTTGTTGGGATTAATTTTTTGTAGTTCTTATATTTTAATAAGAAAATATTTCTTTCTTTTTAAATGCAATTTGAATAAGTGAATTAATTTACATACGAGTTTTGCTCTACAATAATTTGTTCGTGGATTTCTTTTTTTTAGACATTTACTATTATGTACTTAATTATCTTATTTTAATAAATATGTTTTCTTTTTTTTATTTAAAAAAAAAGTTTCTCTTTTTTATTTGTAATAATACATATATGTAGTATTTTAAATTTTATTGCGAAATTTTGGAGGCTATATCCCTGAGTTTATTTATCTTTTTTGCTTTGTTTTTTTTTTTTTTGTTTTTATTAATTTAATAAGAAAACATTTAAATTGGATAATGACTTATTTTAAATAAAAAACATTTTTTTAAATATGCTCGATTTTCTTAATAAAAGTACATAATTCACAATTATTAAATATTTTGTTTTTATTCTTGTTGACCAATTGCTGTTTCTTAATTTAACGAGTAAAATATGTGCTTTTAAGTAATCTTTTTTAAAAGGGGAATTTATAATTTATAACTCGTACGTTTTAAATACTCGTATTATTTTAAACCGTTAATCAAAATTTAAAAGGAAAGGTTAAAGGGACTACAGTTCCAAATAGATCAATGGGGATAAGGAGATGTTTGCACGAAGGAGAAGCTGAATCTACTTTGCACTCAAAACTAAAAACTAATGGTGCGATCCTACGGTCATCCAAACTTGTCATCCGTATTTGTACTTAAGTTGTCATACAGTACAAATTCTACGTCACAGTAGATGTCATCCGGATGGCAAGTTTGGATGACCATCTGATAGCACCTTAAAGAGTTGAATGCGAAAATGTAAATTGGTGCATGTGGGTAGTTTTAATTTAAAGTTATAGTGACGTTAATAATTTGCGTTTATTAAAGCAAAAATCAGCTAATAGTTTGCATTTCTTAAAGAAACGGAGGACTTTCGCTAACCATTTTCCTATCAAAAACATTTTTTTAAACAATCGGATCCAATTTAAGTTCAGACGAATTGAATGAGCCTAAAAAACATTTACTAGATTTTTAAAACTGAGTTTGAACTGCAACTAGTCTTATTACCAAATATTCAATACAAGAAGGTATAAGCGTTATATTTGCAGTGGAAAACAAATTTCACATTTCGTAAAAGAAAAGTGCGATTGAAGTCAGTCTACAAGTCCAACGTATTGCCATAACCATGACACATCGCGCTATAACTTATAGAGTACACTTAAAATGGCAGTATAGCTATTAATTGCGCAAATTCAGCCCTCCAAATTGACCCTACAAATGCTAGTTATTTGTTTCAAACCAGAATAAGTTAAATCTGTATTTAAATTATTCAAGACTTAGCTCATGAATCAGATTCTAAAGCTGGGATAGGTTTGACTCCAATCACCATTTCTGTAGCACAAGAAATTTAATTTTTGACAAAAGAGGTCGAAAAATATGAATAAACAAGTGAGTGCTGGCGCACCGATAAGACCAATTGGCTCCCACTTTAATATGTGTCGAAAAACATCTGTATCGTATTTTTTGGGCTTATATTGAGTTAACACAGGATTAAAATTGACTGAAAACCTTCTTTCTGAGGTTAATACTGGATTAATCCCAAATCTGTTACCACTGATATAAGGAGTCGTTGTGATTTTACGTAATTATGTAATTTTTATGAGCACATGTTTTCGCCAGAACTTGCTGTTCTCAGCTTTTTACACAATATGTGGCATGCAACCGTTTCCACTGAGTAGAAATTAGACCAAACATAATTTTGTTATCAAAGAATTGTGCATAAATTAAAGTTTTATTTTTCAGTTCCTTTTACAGATATGCCACTCCTATTTACACCTCTCAATGAAACTAGTTCTGGCTTAAATTGAAAGTTAAATCAAAGTGCATTCGACTGACCAAATTTCCGTAACGGTTTTCTTGCCATTTTGCGTAGCATAGCAAAGCAAGCAATGAATTAATCTTAATATAAATCAATTAAATCATTATCAACTTGCAAACTATTAACAGGTTTTTATCAACTACGAGTATTTAAATTTCTTTCAAAAATTGCCTTTTGATGTAAATTCATTCACTTATTATAAATATTCGAATATATGTTTTCAAAATAATGTTGTTTCTTTTTCAATTGTGTGTGTGTGTGTTTTTTTTTAGCAAAATTGCATCGAAGATCTACAATAATTAAAGAAAACAAAAAAAAAAGGATAAGTTTTGCCTTACTGTTCTTAATTTTTGGGTTTTTTAGTAGATGTAAAAAAGTTTGTCATTTTTATTTGCGTACAAACAAAATATGTATGTAAAAAATTAAAGGATTGTGTTTTTGTTTCTAAAAATTGCATTTTTATACATTACAATAGTTGTTGATCTTACACAATTATTGAAAGTTTTTAAATGTAATGTTTTTATTTCCATTTTTAAATCACTTACTTAATATTTATTACAAGTTAGATCTTTTAAATTTAATGGTATCTTAAATGTGTGTGTGTTTTTTTTTATTTTATATTTTTTTTACTTTTGTTTCAATTTGTATAGATTTGTACTTTTTGCAAGTATGCAATTTTTGTTGTTATTTTGTATTATATTTAAGGAATTTGTATTTAAAAAAATATTAAATGGTAACCATACTATTTTGTTTATTATTTTTGTTTTAAATATGCGTTTTTAAGTTTTGTATGAATTTTATTTGTTTATTATTATTTAGACAAACTGAATTGAATGTTTTGTATTTTATATTTTTATTTTTTATTTCTGTTTATGTTGTTCGCTCATGAAAGTATTGCTACAATTAAAACTGTATTAGCTCATTATGTATGCTATTTGGTTTTGTCTTGTTTATGTGCTAAATTTTAATTCTATTTAAATATCTATATAGATAAACATTTACAGATTTTTTTTTGTTTGTTTGTTTCTTTGAGGATTAATCAAATAAATGAGTTTTGCTACTTGATTTTGTTTGTTTGTTTAGTTTTCTCTCTGTTTTGTTTTATATGTGGAGACTTTTATACTTTGAACAGTATTTTCATTTTGAACTTTGTTGCCTTTTGCTTTTTGTTGTATAAAAAATAATGATTTGTTTTTCTTTACTTTTGTTTGTATTTGTTGGTTTTTTGTTTGTTTGTTTGTTTGTTATATTATAGTTTACATTATCTTGAACTTTCGTTATTATTTTTGTTGTATGTAGTCTATTTTGTTTTTTGTTTGGTATATGAATTGTTTTATATTAGTGACATGAATTGTGAGGACATTTATGTGAAAAATTACAACAAAACAAAAATGGTTGAACGAAAAGTAATATAAGCTTTATTTTGAGGTTTTATTTAAAATTTAGTATCTAATTTATGAAAAAATCAATTTGAAAGATCTTATTTATAACTAGTTACTAATGAAAATATTACTTTTTCGTTTATTACATAAGCACTTAAATTTAATTATTTAATAAAATTAAGAGATCTTTTTGATTGTTTGTAAGATACAGTGGGGGGCAGCAACGAGATTAACAATTGAAAGTAATGTTTTTAGAAGAAATTATGTGGTTGTGTTTTGTAAAATATTATTGTTTTTTAAAGGCAGTGTTATGTCATTCGCTTATGTATTAAAAGAAATGATATACACATTTTATCACTCCGAAAATTTTGAATATAATACTGTAAAATTTTATATGGGAATTTAGAATATGAATCTGTATAAACTGATAGTAAAACTATTAATTACAACCACAAAAAATATTCTGAAGAAAAGTAGATATTCCATAAATCAATATGACCAATGGACTCACATAACCTATAAAAATATTCATTGAAGTAAAGTGAAGTAAAGTGAAGTAAAGTGAAGTAAAATGAAGTGTGTAATAGGGTTGATGTATACTAAAGAGTCTATACATTCTAAAAGTTGCAAATTATTATATTGTTGTGATTTTTTGAAGGCACAAACAATTGAATTCGCATAGATATGAAAAGCGTTTTTTCATACTTCCAATGTGTTAAAAATAAAAGTACATATTTCATAAAAATTGAAAATATATTTTATTAAGTTATCAACAATTGTGATCGTAGCGGAAATTTAATTTCGTTTTGATCTAACCACATCGGCAAAAGTGTTGTAATTGACGAAGGTTTTTTTTTCACTTTTATTTGACGAAACTGACAATTCTGTATATCAAAACGATTTATCACTCTCCATTTCTCATTAACCAAACGATGTCGTCGTTCTTGTAATGTAAAAAGGACGTAGTCTAACGAGAGCGTATTAGCAAAAATCAAGGAAACGTTGAATTGCTTTTCTACCCTAACGATATTCATGCAACGAACTTATAAATCAGAAAGTGTTTTTGATCGTAGGAAAAATTCGTTTTTGTTAAATGGCATCGTTTATGGCATAAGTTGTTTCGTCCAAGGAATTGCTTTAAAATAAATTAGATCTATTCTATTTTATGAAAATAAAACAAATGCATTGGAATTAGTAGCACAACAAATCGACCAATTAGATAAATATATGAACTCAAATTTATTCTTTTATAAATCCATGTTTTTTATATATTTCATTTGATTTTATGATGGATCGTTTTATGAAAACAAATAAGTGATAATTAAGGAAAGCGATCTAATGCTGGTACATAATTTTACGTTTTCGAACAATGCCAGTATTCGGCCATAGCGAAGTATTAGTCGAAACGGAAAACTGTTCGATTTCATGCGAATCGGAGGATTTTTACTTCAAGCACCGACTTTGATTGGTTAAGTAAATTAATTTGCATCTTTAACTCTTCTAGTACCTCTCAATATATATAAAAGTCTCTCTATATATATAAAGGCCAAAAACGATCCCTGCAAAAACTTAAAAGACTATTACCGCCACGTCTCCAAGGTTTTTAAAGAAAAACACCCACAAAAGTTTCCCTATATTTTGGGCAATTCGCTCACATTCACACACTATGTGGGTATATGTCTTCTGTCGCAGGTATGTCATTGCATTATAATCATGTGCCATGCTTCTGTCATTCAGATTTGAAATACTCTTAGTTCTCCTTTTATCCTTATGACAAATGAAGTTAGTTCAACTTTTGCTAATCATTTTTTGCGACAGCTTAACGTCAAAGCCGAGAGGCCATTATCTCATTTTAATTCCAATATTACTACTTTTGGTACCCGACAAAGCCTATAATACCAATTGCTGATATGTAAAAGGCTTTACCCGAAGATTTGGTATTTAGTATTTTTCGTTTGTGCTGTTGTAAACGGAGGATTTTTCTACATATTGTCAATAAGAAAATTAAACAGACAAAATATTACCATATAGTAGTAGATTGGTATTACGGAAGACATCCGGACTCTTCTGAAAGTATTTGCTTCTTAAATGACAGATTCTCTCTCTTCTAGCTTTGTATTCACAATAAACAATGTCGTTTTTGTTGCTAATGCATTGGATAATTCTTCAATTCTGACAAGATTACTGGTAAATTATTACCGAATTTGATTAAACAATTAAACAAATAAAGTTCTTTCCACCCGCATCATCGTCATCAGTTTGGCAGAAAGGGAGTTGGAAAAACAGATAGACAAATTCAAATGGTGATTACCAAACGACAATAAGTCTGCTTGACGTACGAGGAAGCAGACGATTAAACAACCTAAATATTGGCCGATAATAGTCTTCTCCTAGAACTGTAAGTTTTTATTAATTAAGGAAAAAATAATTGTTTTCAAACTGATCAAGTTGCATTCAAGAACAATTTGACTTTAATGCTAATATGTTTTCTTTAACATTTAATTGATGTAAAAATAGCGGTAAATAGGTCGTACATATGTATTAAAAATTTCAAGAAGAAGCTGGGCATCAATTGACAAGTATCATAAACTAATTATTTGCTTAAAATGGAATGGAAATGATAATAATATCTCTGTATTGCACATTAATTTAAAAAACGGACGGGACACCCCAATCACGTGGCCATAGAAACCATAGAAGTATTACAAAAACATGGAATTTCGAAGAATTTAAAGTAACAAAATCTAACCCCGTCGTCGTGCCCAACTGAAACACCACTTAACAATCAAATGTCGTATAATTTATACGTATTATCAACAGCAAATAAATAAAACCGAAAAAAAGTAAAAAAAAAACAAAATAAAATTAACCATTTAGTATTAATTCATTATAAACTTATATTAAAAACAATATTAAAATAATTGCACATGTATGAATGGAAGTATATAAAAAAACGTATAAACAAAATTTAAAAACTAAATAAACTGAAAATAAAATTTATAACACTAAATTGCAGTAATTGTTACAAAAGTAGGATCACAGTGATCATTTTTTTCTTTTTTAATTATATGAACAAGTAGTTTTTTTGTTTTTGTTAAGTTGCTTATGACTTGTTTTTTTTTCTCATATATTTTGTACATTTCAATTGCTATTATTATTAATCCATTAAATGGTGTAAATTGAAGACAATTTAGTAAACAATTTTCACGTAAAATTGTACATTTAGATATTTGTTTGTTTGTTAAGTTTCTTTAATGTATAACTTGTGCGATTAATTATTCATTTTATGTTGCAATATACAAATGTAAGTTTTTTTATTCATTTTTGTATGTATTTAAAAAAAACATAATAAAATTGAGAATACAAAAATAACAAATTGTATACATATATATATAAAAATTAAACAAATGATTTAAAAAAAAAAATATTGCAAAAAAAAAGAAGAAGTAATTCTACGTTTACCTAAAGTCACACCTAATTGATCAATACTCAGTTTCTTTTTCGTCTTTAATGTAATTACTTATAGAAATGAATTGATTCTTATTAAAATATATATTTATATATATATATATTGTATGTATAAAAGTACCATTGATACATATCAGTACATTTTAAGTGAGAAAACTAAATATATGTATTTTATTATTTATGTAGTTTTGTTTGAATGGAAAACAAAAACCTTTTAGAACCAAAAGAAATAATAGATTTTTAAAAACATGGCGCTCAGCAGGACCAATGGTAGATTTAAAAAAATTTCCCTCTGGATATTGTTAAGAATCAAATCAAGGTGTTTGCTATATAAGTCATTTGCTTTTGGTTTATATAGAAAATCCCTTTGTTTGATTTTATACAGACCAGAGAATGAAATTTTAAAAAATTTACCAAAAGTCCTTGTACGATCCTCAGGAACCGTGAAGCGTACTGTTCTGGGTGCTATTGTTGTTACCGTTGACATTTTGAGCGGAAACCTCGGACTTGACACGACGTGCGATATGCGATCGTGTGTGCTTTCTTAAATGATCCTTTCGATAGAAACCTATTGTAAGGGGTATTGTGAAGTTTTATTTTGAAATAACCTTAACGATTTAATGCAAATTATCATACCTTTTCCACATTCTATACAAACGTGCTTCTTCTCACCAGAATGTATGACGATGTGAAGAGTTAGCTGCTCCTTGCGTTTAAACGATTTCATGCAAATCTGTAAAAATGTTAGTTAATTTATTATATGAATAATAATTGTCCGATATTGGGGAAATTGGGTCTTTGCGATTATATTTTAGAGATCACGCGAAACATATAAAAGATCTTCCGAATTACTGAGTGCAAGAGTGGGTTATACTTAATGCCTTTTTTTAATTGCATTGTTAAAAATATAAAATGGTCGGGTCAACTGGTTGGGGAACATTTGACATTGTCAGTGCCAGGAAGGGGCCTGCACACGACAAGTATTATTGAGTTTTTTTTTGGATGAAAAATAGCCACCACACGTATCAATAATTATTGACTTCATTTTACTTTCAACAAACATTGATTTTCGCGATAAATTCTTATAAATTCACTAAAAAAGTCCCGTGAAAATTGCCGAAAATCACCCGTCTTGCAACTACGCTGAACTTTTCCCAAATGAAACATTGACAAATATACTGGGAAAAATTTGTAATAAAAAAATCAAATTAAAATATAATCAACATTTCCATGTTTAACACGTAGCTATAACAAAAAAGTTAAATTACATTTTGTTAAATCAAATTAATACATGTTAGGTATGATATGCATTTCAAATACATATTTGTTTGATTTAATTGGTTCATTAATGTTTAACATTATACATAAAATATAAATGAGTTGTTTTTGAATACAATTACATATATTAAAAATAGTTTGAATTGAAATACTTAAAAAGATTTCTGTTAAATTCAGCCAAAAACAAAGTAAGCCAAATTTCGTTGAACAATTTAACGGTGGTCGATCACGTACTTTATTTGATAAAACTTGAACAAGTTTGTTTTAAATAGAATTATGTTTAAAACGTTTGAAAATCAAGTAAAATAAAATTATTTGAATATAACAAAAATAGAAAAAAATCCCGGTGGAAATCTCTATGATAAGTTTCATTAAAATCGAAAAATTATCAAAAACTGCGGAATGTTCTTCAAGTTCTAATCACAACTTTGCGGTGGCAGAAATTGATGAAAAAATCTTAAGACAAATTAAAACATGACATTAATTTAAATTTTCTTCGAACTAATGAAAACTGTAAAAGGGACAGCAGACAGATAAACCAATCTTAAGTTATTGTCGAAAATACATAGACTAGCATGCATAGGGACAACTGGTGAAATTAGAAGTAATTCTAAAGTTGCTACCCTTGGAATTATACTTACACGAAGCAGCTGCCAAGAGTGCCGTGAGAATCAGCCAAATAGTCAGCTGGAACCCAGGAATCGTAGAACACGCACAGATTCTGAAAATGTATGTAGGAGACAACGTCAGCTTGGACTACATAATATCCTACATGGACTTTGACAGACCATTTACCTGCTCCTTTCCGAGCAGGAAAGAATGGAAAACGAATGAACCCACGAAAATGAAATATATATCCATATTCACAGATGGATCGAAGATGGTCTATTCCCAGAGGAACTAAACATTTACAACTCCATCAGACTGCCTGATCAAAGTAGTGTTTTCCAGGCTGATGTTCTGGCAATCGCGAAAGCGGCCCGTACTGTAACAATGTCGGCAATACCACGGAATGATATTACTATTTTCATTAAGAGTCAAGTGGTCATTAAGGCAGTCAATGCTATTAAAATCAAGTCCAAGCTGGTTCACCGCTGTCGCATACAGGTTAAGGCTCTTGGCTCACAGCACACGGTATGTCTTTGCTGGAAATTTTCAGATGTCTCACTATCTGATCTTTGTTTCTGGAGACATCGGGATGGCTTGTTAATATTGAGTTACCACGAGCGAAGGGAAGGGAAAATAAAGAAGGCCACAACACCGGCGTATCCCCAACTGAAGGGTATCACAATGGGTCCACAAGGACCTGAGTGTGGCAAGAAAGAAGCTATTCTCTCATGAAATTGACCCATCAAACCTAACCTAATAGGGAAAATTTAGTCATTATTATTGACATACAGGCCTTCCTACAAACATTTGGCTATAAATTTTTACGTAGACCTAATTAATTATTTATAAAAAAACTGTCTTTATTCAGCAAAAATTAATTCAGCCATAGCTAGTGCAAAATCGTGTTAATCTGAAACATAAAAGTTTAGAATGAGGCTGGAAATGGTCCTTGTTATTTGTAATATAGATGAAGTTAAGCAAGGGTGTGGTGAAAACTAAATCCACCGCACAGCACTAGGCACCAAAACGGGACTAAAGCGATTCTGGGTGAACCAGCTGAATTCACAATTCAGAAGGCAGAAAAACCTAAATAATTTTCCTGGTAAAGCAACCAATTTCCCTGCAGAGACCTAAAAGGACTTTGAACTTCTTGCCATCTATTTCCTATAAGTTTTCAAAGAAGTATTTCCCCAACATTTTTCTTCGACTGCGCGCTATTGCCTCACATTCACACAGTATATGGGTTATGTCCTTAGCAGTATGCAGATCTCCGCAGTATCGGATTATCGGCTATCCGATCTATAGGATTTTCGGCTACTGTAGATCTATAGGATTATCGGCTACTGTAGATCTATGTGGGTGCAGTGGCTTAGTGGTCAAGTGCGTTGGATCACTAAGCGAGAGGTCGCTGGTTCAAATCCCGATCTGTACCACGTGAAACCTTATTCGCTGCCCCACCCTTTTGCGAATGTCTGACAAATATCTCTTGGATGTAAGAACTGTCATGAGAATCATCTCAGAAGCATGCCGTTTGCAATCAGCATTAAACTGTAGGTCCCTTCCATTCGTGTCAAAAAATATATCTTCGCATACACAGTGGCTGGAGAAGCTAGGCTTTGGGTCCTGTATGGGCCGTTTACGCCTAATATTTATTTTATTTTTATAGATCTTTTACTATCGAAGTTATATATCCATGACCGTGCGTAGGTAGTTACATATACAGTGGCCGCCATAAATCTTCGTACACTTACTTTAAATTGAAGTAT
This sequence comes from Ferdinandea cuprea, assembly GCA_963576555.1. NCBI lineage: Eukaryota > Metazoa > Arthropoda > Insecta > Diptera > Syrphidae > Ferdinandea > Ferdinandea cuprea. Next base: position 96,387,904 of record OY754959.1, read on the forward strand.
CCTCTCTTATATTTAAGTATAAGTCAAATCAAAATATCACAGCATTGAAAAAACTTTTTTATGATGAAATTAATGGGAAACCGATGAAAATAAAATGGTATGGTAGTGGGGTCTACTATCACCCTAACGCATGTAATATCCAGTTAAAGTGAAAATGCCCGATTTCGAGGTATAACTACTCTAAGTGATATAACCTCAGAGCTGTTAGATATAGTTACAAAAACCACTTAATATATTTTGTAGACCTAATTTAACTACGCAAAAGTTAATTAGTAGTGTAGTGTGATTTTAAAAGCCAAAAAAAGTTATAATGCCATAAGTAAAAATTAAAAAAACTACGATTTTTAGCTTTTCATTTCAAATGCATTTTTTCAAAACATTTACTCTACACAAATTGATTTTTTATTTTCAAAAGGTCATAGAGAATTTATCAAAAAAAATACTCCTACAAAGAATTATATTTTGATGGAGTACATTTTTGAGAAAAACGGATTTGAAATTTAGCTTAAAATCGTGGTTTTTTCATTTAATTAATTTTTCTCAGTGTATCGTTGATGCGTCCTAAACATTGCCAATTCATTGTCAATGTTACGACATAGAAGAGAACACAAACTATCACATCATACTCATTGATCGTATGTGTAATAAAACAACTAATAGTGTTTGTACTCACATTGCATACGTGTGGCCGGTCTGGTATATGTGACAATTTATGCCTGGTCAAATGATCCTTGCGCTTCAATGCTGCATTACAAATGTCACACACAAATCTACGCTCTACAGCATGCGATATAACATGCTGTTCGATCAAACTACGATCCGGATAGGCCATTTGACATTCCGGGCAACAGTACAGCGTCGAACCATCCAGAGCTTTTGTTTCGCGTATTTCGCCGGGTTTTGGTCGCGGTTTCTTTTCTTTTGGTGCCTTCTTTTTTTTAGTTTTTTTGCCAGTTGTCGTTGTACCCGGTGTGGTTGTTGTGGTTGTTCCAGCTGGTGCCGATGTTGTAGTCGGTGCTCCTGCCTCGGAAAGACTGGTTAGATGCCCATCCATGCCAACTATGCCATTATGATTATGGTTGCCATTTGTGTTGTTCACTGAGGGTATGCCCCCCAGTGCCAGGCTCAAATTGGCACCATTCTTCAGGACCTCGCCCTTAATATTGAAACCAGAGGAGGCATCTAAATTTCCTAAATTTAAATTCCCTGAGTTAATTTGTGAACCGACTATCCCTGAAGATTCCTTTTTTATTGTTTCGGAGTATTTAAGGAAGTGTTGTATTGATATTGGCAGTGTTGCTGACAGCAAATGTGATGAATAGTCAACGGTGTTCGCTGTGTTCGCCAGTGTCTGCCAGGATTGGTTGACATTTTGCAAAATTTGCTGGTTAATCACTGTATAGGAGGAAGACAAATAAAATAAATTTTTGGTTTATTTTTCCATTATTATGATATATTGTGTACATTATAACCTCTAAACACAGGTTTATATAATAAAATAAATAATATCATCTAACTCAATTTTTAAGATCTTTGAGATTATTGCACCATTAAAAAATTCCTACAAAAACGATGCGACTGATATAAAAATCAGAATTGAATTCGAAGTAAAATTGGTTCAAATCGCATGATGATGAGTAAGACAGTTGAGTCGTTAACTTTCAAACTAAGCCACTTACCCTAAAAAAACTAGGGAGAGCATACCCAAAAACTTTATGTGAAAACGGTGGAAAAATATTTCATTTCATATACGATCTTTTGATGCAGTTTTTTAATTTTCCTGAAAAATTTGCCAGGTTTAATTAATTCAAATAATTAACAAAACTCTAAACCTTTCTAAAACTAATGGCTGCGGCAAACCAAATCAAATAAACCTACATTTCTTTTTTTTTTTTGTAAATCGAGCAAAATTAGACCAAAACTTGAAACGGAATTAACGGACTACAAAATGGAGTTGGACACTATTCAGTCTGTAAGTGTTGCTCATGAAAAGTAACAAAGTGATCAGAAGCCGAGCCAATTCAGCTTCAGTATTTCTGAAACCCCCCGAGACACACAATGTTTGTATACACACTCCAAACGACCGAAAATAATGTTCATTGTGTGAAACTTGGAAACAAATAAAGTGTTTTTTTTAACCCAGTACTAACATTATACAGACAAAGGACAGTTATAAATATCTGTCAAACCAATTGTCGGATTGTAAACTGTGGGTGTCAATTTTATTTAGGTCGTTTTCGTTTGGTAACCCGAAAGAGCCCTCCGATCCGGGATGCCAATCGATCAAGCAAACATATTTCATTTGAATTTGAAGTGTAAATGCCGCTGTATTTGTGTATATGTATTTCCAAGCGCCTCACTGCTTAACTGATGACGATGATATTTAATTTTTTTTTTAGTTAAATTTATGACGTTTATGGTGTTTGAATGGGTTGGTTCTTCTGGTTTGGATTCGGATTTCAAAGTCAGAAGCAAATTTCTCTTCTTTCCAGGAGAGAAACTGTCATTTAAGTACCAAATGAACATTTTCAGAAGAGTCCGGAAGTCTTTCAGATTACCAATCAAAAACGACATCATCTGTATTTTTCCAATTTTATGTTGTTTAACGTTACCAAATTTTAGAAATTGTGTTACAAAGTGATGTTCTGGGCGTCAAACTTCAATAGCACTTGCTCTATATTACCCATGACATAATAGGCCATCTAATACCGCTTGGATATGTCAAATATATATGTTGTAGAATATTGAAACACCGCGCCGTTGCATCCACAAATGTGCAGTTTGGTGCGGTCCTGATTTTTTTTTTTCAAACAATATCAGCTGGAATACGAGTTTGAACCAGATGACTATTTTCCAAAAGTGGATACTGGGCTTTCGATTGCATGATCTTGCCACTGTATTAGAATATTGTATTGAATCGTGTAAACTGGGTCAATGGTGGTCGACCGACGGATCTAAATGGAATCTGAAGTTGGAGCTGGAGCTGGCGTCTTTAGACCCAACATCAAGGTCTCCATGACAATGGAAATGAGGCTCACTGTATTCTAGGCTGAAATCCATGACATTTAAGTCTGCCATTTAGATTAAATCTTGGAAAAGGTATCAAAGGCGATAAAATCTATATCTTTTCAGATAGACAAGCGGCTCTTCTAGCTTTTTCGTCAAACTTAATAGACTCTAAGATAGTGAAATGCTGCTACAATGAATGCACTGCCATCTCTGGTCAGACTGAACTCGGAAATACTTACTAGATGAGGAATGTATAAGAAATCTAGTTAGCTTTTTCATAAGCCATTGTGGCCAAGGATACCATCTTAACAAAATGAATTTGTGCCCCGAAGGGAACATAGGTTCTGAATGGAAGAGGCCAAATCCCCCGAACATATTCTTTCTGAATGTCCGGCATTGTCATTGCTTAGAAAGATATATTTTCTATAAAATAAATAAGTTTGTCAGTGGAGTTGAAAAACTCTGCCACAAAGGATGTACTAGACTTTATAAGTGATGTAATACATCTTTTCGGATAAATTACGTAATACAAAAGATCTTGCAAGTCGAAGACACATTGGCAAGGGCAAATACACAAAAAAAAAATAAAAAATTAGGGAAAGTGTAAATATTAAAAAAAAAGAAAATTAAGGGAGAGTGCAAATATACAACAAAATCAATAAATAAATGATGCCAAAAGAGAATGGATAGTTTAGCTATATCTTCAAGAGATATATCGATCTGTTTCCCTCCCGACGTCAAGCCATATGCTTGTTCTGATTAAGAGGAGTTTTTGATGCGCTATCTGATTCCGTCAGCCGAAGTTTTGATCGAGTGCGAGCTGCTTGGTTACAAAGTTGGCTTCTGACAGTCAGCAAAAGGTATGTCGAATTTTTTATTGAGGTGTATAATTGTGAATAAAAATGAGAAAATTAACCTTTGAAAATGAGCCGCACAGTACTTTTCCTTCTAGACATTAGTGGTCAAAGCGCCAAAGCGGACTTGTTTTTCACATCTCACCCTGATAAATGTATCTTAAATGTATTATCGTCTCTTTGTATGTCAGAACATTGTATAATATCGGCGAATTGCTTCGTAACAATACGAAAAGCCAACTAAGAAGCACTAAACTACTTCTTGATCTCATGATCTCAATATTTACAAATTAGCTAGTCCAGGTGGTATTTTCCCGGCGTTTTGAAGAATCACTGTCAAAATCATGTAGGTTCCAAGTCTGAAAAACTCACAAAATAAATGCTAATTCTCAATTATCCGTTTTGTCTCGTTTCTTTCTTTCTTAAATAATCTCCTATCTTTAATCCGTACTTTGAGTCATCGTCGCCATGTTTCTTGTGTGCAATTAAAAATTGTTTTTATTTTGTAATTTCCATGATTAGTGCTTAAAAAGAATAGCCAGCTTTTCTTATACTTAGAAAAATTCAACCCTCAACATTTCAACACACAAGACGAATTTTCAGACTTTTAAGACGAATGTGCATCGATGTCTGTCTTTTTTGTTTCCCCATTCCTCAACCTCTGCTCTATCTAAAATATAATTTTAAGGGTACCTAGTTAAAATCCCTTTAGTGTGCTCAAATTATTACAAAAAAAAAACGGTTTGCCAAAACAAATGTGTTAAGAACTCCTGATTCTGATGCCAAATTGTTGCTTTACAGAACCCTTATCTTGCAAGTTGTTCCATAGGGTGACGGGTTCTGCATAAGCAGGAAGAGAGAGTTAGAAGTGGGCATTTGTTCGACGGATATTTAGTGGTGTGCGAGGAACTCGAATGGATAAATAATAACCCCGAACACTATGAGCTGTTAGAAGATGGGTATGTAGTAAGTACATGAAGCGAATGATCAATGGTGCTACAGCCAAAAGAATACTCTTATCACAGCCCCAGGGTGGAGACAACAACGCCAAACGTCCGTTTTTAAAATCAAGCCATCTCAGATGCCAGAGTGCAGATTCAAGAACAGTGGTGCACAAGTGCTTGGGTTCGCAGAGGAAATAAGGCAGTGACTCTTTAACTCAAAACCTTAAGAGTGAGCCTTTACGTTTAAATAAATTAAATTACCTATTTGTAAAAAAATATAATTTGCTAAATCTAATATAAGGATGTTATTACACATTAAATTAGGAACGTTTTTTGCGCAACCCTGTACCTATAGTGTCAACAAAATGCAAACCAAATTCTTACATTTGCGGCTGCTGTGGCCCTCTTGCGGAAATTCGTCAAAAATTCATTTTGCCGGTTTGAATCGGCATACATTCGCGGCTAAATTGTATCTCCTTCTTCTGTTACCGAAACCAAAATATGGCCACATCAAAGCAACACAATTTCGGCTAAAATTTTTCTATTGTTCCTTAATTTCCAAAGTTTCTATTCCATTTTCTATGGCGGGCAACAAACGCGATTCTCCAACTACAACTGTTAATAAAACTCATCTAAATTCATTTAAAAGAAACCCTCGGGATGCAATCCTGAAACTGAATGGTTCCTCGGCCGCACCCAACAGGAAAAAAAATCCTCTCGACAATGCTCGTCAAGGTCCTTCTTTTCCCAGAAATTACCCCAGAAATTCTTCTTTTACGGAAATTAAATGGTCCATATAATCTTAGTTGCTATGCCGTTTGAAAACGCTGTCTCTACGTAGCGACGTTGATTAAATATAAACCTTCAAATGGATTATTTGTCTTGCATTCTCGGAAAAGTTCCCACAGCACTTAACAACAGCCAAAACCGTATGTAACAAGGAAAATATCACATAAAATAAAAAGTAAATAACCTTCAAATGTCTATTCCCCAAAAAGTATACAACAAAAAAATTTATTCAAACACTGACCCCACCTAACACACACAATGTATGTAGGTGGATGGAACATTCTTTTGCCTGCTGGTCTTGATTTTTCGAAGGATCCCAATCCCAACCTATAAATAAAACACCCTGTACATGTACATCTGTAATAAACCGACACGAGCCACCAAGTAAGGACACATCATACCTACCTACCAGAAAAATAAATTAAAAAAAAAACTCCTGAAACGAAAGCCAGCAGCCCAAGAAAATCCTTGAAACTTTCACTTTCCCTTGGTGCCCGCCTCGCGCCGCCGTGCCACCCACAAAAGGAATTTATTCAAATTGAATTTTTTAACAGAAGCTTCGGCTTATATCCTTGCCCTTAGTAACTAAATGTGCATATTCTCGCTATCTCCTCCTCGGCAGGATTTTGTCTGGAGGTCAACTAATCAAACAGCAAAACCAACCAATCCTTTCATTGCATAATTATTAGGCAATTTTTCGGGGTAATTATCTTATTGATTATTTGTCGATCTAAATTTGGGTTACATTATATTCTAGTTGGACGGAACAAGTCGATCAAATTTCTTATATACTCGCATTATATACTTGGCGCCGCACACTCGAACCGAGAGAGTAAAAAAAAAATATTATATAATTGTTTGGTGGCTCATCATCATCGTCCTTTTTGGGAACCGGATAGAATATCCTCACACCCTAAAGAGGCGATATTTATTCAAAACATATGTATAAGTACGTAGGTATTGTACATAAGTATGTAGGTCCTGTATCGGAAGCGGCGAGGCAGTTAATTGGACTAACGTCTACATTATCCGGCGACTTTATAAAAATTTAAAATTTTGTATTACAATTTTTTGAGATAACAAAATAAAAAACACAAACGAAGAATATCACACGTGTAGAGGTATTCACACTAAAAAAAACTAGATACATTTATGGCTCAACAGAAGAAAAAAAACACATTTATATATGTATCTACTATATACGTATAATAAATCAGATGTCCTTGAGCGGATAGAAAACGAGAACTTACCTTCTTCCCGGTCTCGTTCGATTTTCGGATGGATTTTTCCTTTATGATCGGCTGAATTGAGGAAGTTCAAATCGGCTTGCGGTTGCGAATATGGTATCGATATATTCTGTCCGTATTGCATATTGTTGGCTAAAACAATAACAAAACAAAAAAATTAAGAAAGAAATAAGACACAAATATCAACAATTTTAATTTCACACTTCATTCCATTCACACTTCACTAAAGGACATTTTAATTTTGATGGAAAAAAAAAGTAAAAAATTTCACACAGAAAATAATCAAACGTCAATCACCAAAGTATCAGCACCCGGTCTCGTTGTAGAAAGTAAAACTCTCCGAAGAGCAGGAAAAGCAGACAAAACCAACGAACACAGCGCGTGCAAAGAACTCCAGAACACGAACCTTCACAACCGTCACTAGGATGTGTGTGCCTGTGCTTTGCTGTGCTAGTGCTCTCGAAGCGAAGGAACCAAGAAAGCAAGCAAGCAGAGCGCCGAGTACCAGCAAAGCAGCACAAAGCAAACTTTGCAAAGTTTCTCTCGTTGGCTTTTCACTTTCGAAGGATTTCCTAACGAATGTACCAAAAATGCCGACCGATAGAAACCGACATAAACACACTCTCACTCTTTGCTGCCACCATGATCACCCCAACTGCCATGCCATCCAAATGTGGATACAAAAAGAAGGATAGGAAACACACAAAAGTCAGCAGAATCGCAGAGCGCGCGCCGGCCTATCTGCTCTCTATCATTTCGTCTCGTCCATATACATGGCACGCGTTGGTGTGTGCGCACCTGCTGTTGCTGTCGGCTTTTTTTTATTATTATAACTGTGTTTGTAGCACATATCCCCCAAGCCCAAACAATATGTGTTCTTACACATGCACATAGCCGAGCTGAGCCAGAGTTTCATGCCATGTCATGTCGTCGATAAATAGGGGTGGAAGGAGGGAGAGGGAGAGTAGAACAAGACATCAAGCATATACCATACCAACCGACAACGACTGAATTCCTTTATTATCGCATTCATAACAGCTTGGAGGAGGGTGGCTGTTTGACAACAACAAAATAGCAGAAACAGCAGTTTTCCTCTTTTTGGAGGGAGAAGATTCTTGCAGAACTGTAGGGTGGGGTCAGATGTTTAGCAGTGTTGCCATTTGAATTGGTTAGTACTTGAAGAAATTTTTGCTGAAAGAACTTTGAATTATCAGCAATAGCTTAAAGCAGTAGCTGGTATCATCATGCTATGTTACTTCGCTCGTATTTAAGATGGGTTTTCATTGAGTCAGTGATACTCTTACTAAAGCATAAGCAGCACCGAATTCAGTTAGAGCAGCACTGACAGCAGTTGGAATAAGCTCTGACAGTTGTGGATGGGCCAATGAAAATCGACATAAAATACTGTCAAAATGACAGCTCACTTGACAACATCGAGTCGATTTTGCGTGTTTTTATAAGCACGATCGTCCGTATAATAATAACCAAATCAATTTTCCGTCCTCTGCACTGAGTTTCTGTTCGACCCGTAAGAGTATATATATTTATGATCAGCCCCAAAACTTAAGACTATACAGCAATGTCCGTCCGTCCGTCTGTCCGTATAAACTTTGGAGGCCTTTAAATTTATGCTAGGAAACCGAAATTTAAAAGACCCTAGGGTCCCGAAATGCTAAAGTGATAACATTTTTTAAATCCGCAAACTGAAGAGATGAAGGGTTTAAACCTGAACAAAATATGTAGACACTGTCCTCCTTTACAAGTTTGCTATATATCGCCTCAAGCTGACTATAGCCTTTCCTCACGTTTTGTCTTTGTTTCAAGGCAAAGGCGACTTATAGGCGCTTTAGGCTAACAGCGCCATTTATGTTGGCGTATTTATGGATACCTCAACACGGAATATTATGTTCCAAAATACATTTCGATATAATAACCTATAGTTTCTATGTAATTAATAGAAGGTTTGTGTACCTGCTAAAAAATAGATCGATGATTCTATGTTATATTTATAATGGGTTTGCTAATAATGTTCTAATCATTTTTGACATAATAACTTATATTTTCAATGTAATTAATGGATGGCGTGTTTAACAAGTTAACTGTTCATCCAGTGCTAAGCGGGAAACCAACGTCACGATTGTGTGCAGAAAAAAGAAAGAGAATATCTTGTGGATGACGCACCCGCTGAAACGCCGAGATTAGAGCAGGATTCGGGATGAAGACCTTTATTTCATTATCTAAAATGGCTAAAGCACGTTCAAGTTTATATATTGTCACTGTTTTAATCTCATTCTGGAGCAGATAGTCCACAGCGCAGGCGAAAACACGGAAGGCAGTACCTTCAAAAGATCCGTACAACTAAGAGGGTATTTGGTCAATGTTGATATAATGGAAGGTTGCTGTCTGAGGCAGGTACTTTTTACTGGTCGGGGATAATGGATGTGAATATATTCAGCACTGGCTTACAATAAAATATATTTCTTCCAACTTCCGATACAGGCCCCTGATACACCTTCCTTGAGTTTGGTAACACGTCTACTTTGAAACGTCTGTATTCTGCAGTTTATTTGTCTACTCTACTGCGTCTCAGGAAAGGAACTCCTAAAGAATGCACTGTAATTAAGCCCCACAAAACCGCACTGGTCTCCTTTAACAGAAAATACAACGGTGTGGTGGTATGGTGGACTATTAAGCTAAATTAACCGATCTGCTTGTCTGTGTTTTAATGGAGCACTGGACATTCTGTTTCATCTGACCCAACTCGATATCCTTACCAGACAATTCTAATCTGCTAACTCGGCTTTTAGACTCAAAGCAACATCCCAATCGACCAAGAAGAAGTTCGGCCGCTCCGCTATTATAAAACATTTTAGTGTGTTCAAGGCGGAAGTTATGGCGATAAAAGAAGCCTTATTTTGGCTAAAGAGAAATTTATATCCGCCAGAAATATCTCGTAGGCAAGTGGCGTAAAAGTCACGAGAATCAATTTCCTATAAGCCCTAGACTGCCGCCGATCTACTCTTAAGCAGATGTCGAAGCAGTTCAATTTTCCAATGCGGTGTGACGAGCCATCGAAATATTCCAGGAACTACACTGCGCGATATTTCCCCTAATAAATGTAGGTATTGAAAAAGTCAACCATATTTGGATAAGAGACAAACTTGATGGATCTAAAACGCTCAAGTGTTTGATATTTCATGAACCTTCTTTCAAACTGATAACGAGCAGGTTTAAATCTTGTAGATCCACATTGTATCACAACGAAACTTAGTCTGGTCTAAGTGAGTTGGCTGTACCGCCTGACACTTCAAACTACCTTTATAAATGGTTAAGCAAGCACACTGTCTTAAAGAAAATTAATATAGACAGGGTATATCTGCAAATAGATTGATGACTAAAACGTGATTCGTTATGGCCCGAAATTTTAGTCAATCCACTAACAAAAACTTTGCCTAACCAGGACATCTATGAATAAGAGAAGACTAATATGGGAGTAAGGAAACACTCAATGAGCAATAACACAGACAGTCAAAAGGCAGATAAGCCAAAACTTGAGTTTACCAGTTTCAATGATTTCCAGTAATAATACATTTTGTATGTACCCAGCAGAAAAAATCGCAAGTATCTACTTAAACTGTTATAAGCAAGTCCCTTTGTAGATATGTATATAAATGTATTATTTACGGCTAAGTTTGTGCCGGACCTCAAACTCCAGTTTTAACAGCTCCTCAAGGGTAAACTTTTAACTACCTTAAAATTCTTACAACACTAGTTGAATACTTGAAATATCTTTTATGATAGAGATATAAAAAAAGAGAAAGATGCGTCCAAGCATCCAGAAGTCTAAGGACTCTTCCCATTAAATACTCCTTTCAACCAAAATGCTCGCAATTAATGTGGAGCACATCCAACTCAATAAAACGAGAGGAGCTTTATAATTTAAACATGTGACCTAGAAACGAGAATTTAAAGGTGAGGGTTAATCATTTTTTGTTAGTTTTTGATCAAGACCGTGTCTATGTATATTCTGCAATAAAAATCCCGTATATGGACTAAAAAATATATATCCCAGAAACAGATGGCAAAGAATTCATAGCCCGGTTGAATGGCGCGTGGGCAATGTATACATATATATATGCCTGAAGCTTACACGTGGAGAAACAACAGAACATAGGTGAGCCCGAGTAATTTACTTTAAATTCGTATACATAATAAATGACACTCTCTAAGGTAAATTGAAAAGTACTCATAAGTAGGTATCTGTTTTTATTTCTCCTACACTAGAAATGTTAAAGAATTTTGCTTTAATGAAGCAAAACAATTCATTGGCTCAGTTGTACGTATAGATTGGCCTTAAACTCGGGGTATAATTACTTATGCAGCACTTAATGAGTATTGAGTATTTATCTATATACACGTTTCGGTTTTGGTTTTGGAAACATTTTCCTGGCTAAAGACGTTTAATATTTGTTTACTTGAAAAGTCACTTCAAAAATGAAGCAAATGTTTCAAGCAAAGTTGAGATTTGAAAACGCATCGTACGAAAATGTAACCTGCCCGTCCCGAGCCCTCGTAAATAAGGAGTGGTGTTTCAATGGACACAGGAGTTACTCCTCTGTTCTGTAAAAAAAAAATTATAATCTAGTGATGGTACACCAAGAGCCGATGGATACAGGGTGTTTAGTTGTAAGTTTGCCAGAATTTTTGACTTAAAGGCAGCCTGCTTTGGTTATACGGGTAAACCGCTTATTTGGAGAAATCAAAATAGATAAATGAAAAAACAATGATCCCTATATAGAGTAGTAGCTTCGGACATGGTAGGGTCCTTTCGAAGGTACTGATCCAATCATAACGGATGAAATCCCCCCCTTAGCTGACTTCGACAACCCGTATGATGTAATATATCCGGAGAGGGGCAATTATCAAATCAAACGCAATTGCAATTTCAGAAGGAACAGGGGCTGGGTTCTTCTCAAATAATCTAGAACTAAGAGTGTCCATAAGACTAACGGGCACAATCAGCATTTTCAATCGAATGTTCTGTCTGTCCTCAAGGCGGCTAAGCAAATGCAGATGAGATCGATATCCGGAAGAGATATTGCTATCTACATCGACAGCCGGCCGCACTTAAGGCAATCCAATCAACAAACATCAGGAATTGTCGCTATGTTCAAGGCACTATGCAAGCGGAACACAAACTAGTCATGGAAGTAGTACCTTCCAAGTGTCCTGCTCCTCAAGTTACCGAGACTCGGACAGTGACAGAGGAAGTGAGGTGTGTCCTCATGGACCTCTTCATCACCACATCGTCGAAATACATTGTCATCCTTGAGGTTTAATCCTGACGGGGCGGTTATCTATTGCGAAAACATGCAAAGAGACTCGGACTGTCCGATACAGACATGTCCAGATTCTGTGGTGGTCTGCAGGGAAATACTTTTTCGAAGCTTTGGAGGAAATACACGGTACAAACTTCAAAGGCCTTCTTAGCTTTCATAGGGTAATTGGTCGCTTCAAAAGGCAAAGTGTTAGGTTTTTTGTCCACTGTTTTGAGTACAAATTCAGCCGATTCCCCAGTGATCGCAATACGCAATGCGTCCGCTTCGGTGCCTAGTGTTGTGTGATGCCTCTTACATCACACCCCTGTCTTAACCTAACCTAACCTAACCTATGATCCCTCTACAACTACATCATCAAGTAGAACATCTTGACATATGCCCCTCGGCGGAGTAAATATACATCGAATCTGAAAAATAAGATTTTCGAGAGAACTTGCATCTAATTAATGAATCTGTCTTCGAAAAGACGGGTCTAACTACGACAACATCACTCCTTAACTAGAAGCAAAATGCACTGGGAAACCAATCGACGGCAAAGTCGCGTGTAGAGTCAGACTGGCAGTTATAAACTAATGGATAAAATGGATTAAATACTACAACGGGTTATTAATATCACGACCGAGTGCTTTCTTTAGATGATGCTTGTGGGTAGAACATTTTTCCACAAAGTGCCGAGAAAATTGTTTCTCGAAGTTTTAGCCTTAAACGTTTCATCCCAGCCTGTGGGAAGATGTATGCTTGTTTGCTAAAAGTGGGTATTTGGTTATGTGCTCGTTACCCGTTCGTTCGCATACTCTTGAAGTTCTACGGATCTGTAGAACTATCTTTAGCCTGTTTATGCCTGCCTGGCGCACTGTTCCTGTTTGTAAAAGTTCGGATGATCTGCTGCCAAACTGCCCATTGCACAGTAATGTAAGTCGTTCATACATTATGTTGGATAGGATTTGAACAACAGAATGTGCAAAGTAACTCCTTATTAAATTGCCATATTGCTTAATTCCTGGAAATTATCCTATATAGCAAACTCAGGTGGAAACTGAATGTCTAGGCACATAATAAGATAGGCATTGGTGTCTATACACTCGAATGGGTCCTTCAGCCTAAAGTACTGGCTTATATCGCGGTCGTCCTAGTTCCTCTTAGTAAAACGTAACAATATTTAAGTCCTGCTTAGATTAGGTTAAAATGGCTGTCGGAATAAGACAGACATACTTAGACCAGTATTGGAATCTAGGATAAATAGCTCCTCCCAACTCGTTGAAAGAATTCGAGCTTCTAACGAAGCAAAGGAGATGTTTATTGTTAATGTTTATAAGATCATTTGTATCTTCGTAAAGAAAGGGTCTTTGTCCATACAGCTGCCGCAAAAGTCTTTTGAGAATGCACTATATCTTGTTGCTCGTCTACACCTAAAAAACAGTGTCCGGTAATAACACCTACAGTAGTGCTTATGCCTCGTCTGCTTAGAGAAATCAAATGTTAAGAGCGTTTCGAATCCAGCTTATGCCAGATCTGTTTCGTCGCTAAACATTCGATTCCACTAGTCCACCTAAGGTTTGTTTCCTCTAAAGCAGACACCCCTAGCGACAGTTTACAAGTATTGAACGGTATACCTAACTCTCCTTAATCAACTGAGAGCGGCATGGTGGTTCCTAATTTAGCGAGTTTATAGGCCTTTCAGTTCCCAGGAATGTCCCTGTGCCCTGGCATCCAGCAAAGGTGAATATTAAATTGTTCCGCCATCTCCTAAAGAGACGATCGACAGTATAGGGCTACTATGGATTTTACCAAGGACTTGATTGCAACTTGGCTGTCTGAGAAAATGCAGATATCGTTGGAGGATATCACGTTCCTCTTTAGCCAAGATAAGACTTCTTTAATCATCATTATTTCCGCCTGTAACACGCTACAATGATCAGGAAGACGGAAGGAGAGAGACTAAGTTAGAAAACACCACATCCCACCCCATCACTAGTTTTTGATCTGTCGGTGTAAACATGGATATCCGTGTCCTCAAAGATTGCATCCTCTCCCTAGAATGACCGAGATGGAAGTATTTTTCGAACTGAAGTTCGGGATTGGTGGATTCGATTTTTCTATTTCATTAAGAATCATTAGAAGCATATGGAAGCATCTTATTAGTCCATTGTGATGTAGCTTTAAGATGAACAGCCGTATTGGCAGCCGTTTCTAAAATGTCGACGGGTGTCTGGTGAAAGAGAATGTCCAACAAATTTGACGACGCCTATGTTACTTAGTCTTTGTACAATTGTTTAGAATATTCATTCAAATCAAACAATAGCCATTGAACGTAGTTTCAATCGATTTGCCCTAAGAAGACTTGCATGAGAAGATCCTTATAACCTAAATCTTTACAGTCAACGCATCAAAGTTCTTCAAATTATACTACTTTCTCAGCGATTTCATAAAACTTCCCTAAAGGTGCCCTGAACTTACGCTGTGTGAAACTTTTATTTAATAATTTTAATAGGAAAAATTACGGTAATCCATAATCAGACTCAGATTCAATCTTAGCGATTAACCGGACCTAAGGAACCTGCTCTCTGAAACTCTGGAGCCTAAAATGACGGTAACGGACCGCCTCCAAAAAACTTACTCGTTAGAAAAAAAAAACTAAATAACCAAAACTTCATAAAGTGGCTACATGCTTTGAGCTTGCATACCATATCAGCCACAAACTTTAACACCTTCAAAAACATCAGCTTCAGGAACAAAACCAAACTATAGTGGGTTGCTGAAAATGAGGTTATGAAGTCAGAAATAGAAAAAAAAATAACCAAGTTAATAATTTCTTAAAAAGTGTTTTAAAATAGTAAAAGCTCTTTTCAAGAACTGTCTAAATAATTTGTCTCCCCCCAATACTTAAGCGATGTATCTTCAATACGTTTGAAAAACAGCTCATTTTAAAAATGGGCCAACATTAAATCGAATATCTTACTCATGTTACGACATGGAAGGAAAGCGAATACAACTTATTTAAATCAATGCGCTAAAAGTACTCAGCAGAACATATTTCCTCAAAGTTAATTGACAATGAGATGGTCAAACGAATGGCCAATATATATTAACAATACACATCTGAAATTTATGTACATCGCATTCACACATAAGAACATGCATCCATTCTGGGTGGATGAAATACCCACAATTGTATTGTGTATCTACATACATACTTACATAATATGTATGTACCCAATTCATACTTTTTGAACAAAAGTCAAAACTCCCTCCTTTATATTTGCCGGTTCGATTTGTTTACGTCCTTTTTGTAATATTTTCACAGGCAAGTGAAAATGACGACAAAGGTATAAATAGGATAAAAATGTATGTAAGAGGAAGTAGGCCAACAATAGAATGCACATGCGGGTATCTTTGATTGCGATTACCTATGCTAAATCAAATATACAATTTAAGTCGTCCGTTAGCAGTGTTGCTCCTAATGGAATCTAATAATCGGTTAAGATTGGTATCTTACAATCTGTGTCTTGTTTGTTTTGAAGAATAATTTCGAATAAAAATATTTGACCTATTCAAAAATGAATTGACGTAATCAAGAGTTTGTATCAGACTAAGTAGGTAGGTGTTTACACTTTGTCATAGCATACAGATACACAATTTTACAGCAATGTCTGTACTGATAGCTGATGTTGAACTTTTACGAAATCTTGTAAATCGGACAAGACAACCGATTCCGGTCAAATCTTAGATATAATTTGGTGCTTACTCTTTACCAAGTCCGGCCAGCAGCCTTGTTGAACTTTTTTCAGACCGGCTAGCGTATATGGAAAAGCTGCTTCAGTACGTCCATTCCATACAGGCAACGATCTTAATAAAAATCTTTATGCAGATGTCGATACAACATTTCTCTTTGGTTCGATAAGCGAAAAGGGAAATGAAAGTAGTTAGATATGTATTTAAATAGTACCTATATGTATTTTTAAATGAGAATGTTCTCGATATTCGATTAGAATCCTTTATACAGAATGTCGATTTATCCATATTTGGTGTGATGTAAGGTGTTTTTCGCCAGGCAGGCACCCATGGCAGCAGTTCATCGGTGGACCGCAACTCGGGATTACAGGAATTCAATTCTCTTTTGGCAGCCGGCAGGTTCCGCTCCTGGTATGTGCTTTCCGCCAGGCAGGCACCTATGCAAACATAGAAGTAGCTTTTCCATATACGCGACTGCCTTCACGTTCTCAAAAGGATACGATTACATAGATTGTTTGACAACATTTAATTTGTTTCTCTTTTCTAAATTTTCGTTTACCACAAGCACTGGCGAAGTACATACAATGATTAAGAATCTAAGATGTAGATGCTCTATGGGCCGTTTATAGCTAATATTTATTTATTTTTCTGATATCAAATTATATCACGGAACCTTGTTTAATTTCAGTTTTTCAGTTTGTATCCAGGGATGAGTGCTGTCGTTTTTCAATTTAAAAGCGAGCCCATTTGAAGATTTTTGGGGAACCATTTCAGTGAAAGAAGAGCCACACAAAAATTATCCCATGAATGGGTTAACCCATTACGACGTCGGTCTCCACGAAGAAATAAAAATCGTTAAGCAACTTACTTATCTATTTCAGCCAGACACAAGACAAAGAGGCAAAGCTTCTAAAGGCTCTTAAAGGAGCCATAACCAAATGATGTCCAAAACGAAATTTTGGACTTTATTGCACTTTTAAAACTGCAAAAAATATTTTTTTTAACTTAAATAACTGCAAACTGTAATAACATTATATATAGAAAACAAACAGCATCTGGGTGACCATCTACGCGGGATTAAAAGATTTCATTCTACTCTCGCAGGCGGAGGATACCGCTCGCGTAATTTCTTTGCCACAGAAAAGGGAGATGGAATTTTGAAAAACCTAACCACTTAAAGAAAAGATTGTTAAAACTAGCAATTGAGCTCTTCGCATCACAAAAATGTTTGAATTTGAAATCATTGCGATTAAATCGAATCGATTGTCTTACGGATCATTTGAAATGTCAAAGCCACTCAGCATGCAGCAAATGCAATATAAAATAAAAAACATCGCTTCGTCTGCGAAATCAACCCTTACTGTGTGATTAATAGGTGAGAATGCCTTTTACGCCGATAAAATTAAATTGAAATTAAAGAGGGGTTATTGAAGTTTGGGATGTGAATGTGATTTCTTACTCTAGAAGTAAGAACTATAATACATCGCCATTTTAAAAGCACAAATTTGAATGGCAGCATGACGATTTACGAAGATAAGTCAAAATATTATTTGGTTATATGAAATTCTAAATGTCTTTACAAATTATAATAGTTTCTACATTTTGAAAACCTCATTTAAAATCGGTATTTTAACCCTCGACCCGTGGTGTACTGGGCACTGAGTCTGAGGCACATATTGGTCGATGATGAAATTAAAGATCGGAAATTATTTTTTTGGCGCATACAATGCCTAAAAACACGAAAATGTATTTTACTATTTTTTGCAGTAGGCATACATAATTTAGATTTAAATGGAAAAATGAAATTTTCTTCCTTACTTACTTTACATTGAGTTCCCAAGTACATGATAACTTATAACATTTTACAGTACACAGGTCGAAGGTTAAGCTATACTCATAGGTTACAGGCGCAGTTTTTATTTCCTCACTTGTACTTATATTTTTTCTGACCTTCTTGTCCCATGCTGTTAGTAAGAAAGTGATGGGCATAAATAATATCCCTCTCAGATGTCAAATTTTTCTACCGCAGGCGGTTAATACCGATCTACTACTAATTGTTTATTCCGAGACTGCGGTATGATATTTCATATAGCTGTTATCTTTCTGATAGCTGTTTCCCGCTCAAAATATTGACATTGAGTATCATACCTATGCGGAACGAATTGAGTCGCTTTACGCCTGAACAACGTTGGGTAACCCACAGCAGTGTTCATGCAAGATGGCATGAGAGCCCAATGGATCTTTGGCGCACAAAATTTTCAAATCGCGTTATCACTCGTCTTGGCGATATCAATTGGCCACCTAAGAGCTGCGGCTGTGACTGCTTTGGACTTTTTGTTTGTGGGGAACCGTGAAGGACCGATGTTATGCCAACATCCGGAAACGATTCAATCCGTGAGCTACAGCCCAAAACCATCAACAAGGGCCTAGAAAATTGGATTGACGGAATGCGCTACTGCGAAGCCAGCCGAGCCAGCCATTTGAACGTCATTGTATTCCATAATTAATGGGAATGATTGCTCTTACTAATAAAGCCATAATACATGGACAAAAATTAATTTTGCAACATTTTTAAAAAGGAACTTGTATTTGGCACCCTGTACATATGTATAATTCTTTACAAGCAAATAAAAATAGTTTTTTGGTGAATTAATCTTCTTCAAAGATAGTGACAGCCTTTTTTGTCATTATTCAATTGCAATTTGGATGCATTTTCAGAAGAAAAATACCTACTTTTTGTCGAAAAAGTTTTTTGGAAAAAAAAAGTGAAATATTATTTGGAAATTAATGTCCGGAATTTTATAGACGAGTAAGTGATTAATTTATTTTTGCGCAATGGAAAAGCACAATAAACCACTGATTTGTATGTAGAATAACAAACAATTTTTATTGGTATATGGTTATTTTTATATATTGTTTGCCTACGGTTGGCAAACTTTTGCCAAAATTTCAGAGCTTCAAAAGATCAAGGGGCTTCAGTTCAGACAAGTTAACTCATGGGTTATATTCTTAAATTAAATTGGTCTTGCAAGGGTGTACGCCAAGCTCTTTATGAAAAATTCGCTAAAAATGTTTGCTGCGAAATTCCCACATCCTATGATTAAAGCATTATCCCATTATAGCAAGCACAGCCTGACTGGTGGAAAAAATTATAACGATACGACCGAAAAGTGTAATTATCACTTTTATGACCCCTGTGACTCATGACTTTCGAAACATTACTCTTTCGTGAACTTTAACACAGTAAAAATGACAACCTTGACTGCCGTTTTGACATCAACTTCTAAATAAATAAAAAAATTTATATATCTCTATTTTACATGGCCGACCAAAAAGTTTTAGATTCCGAACCGGAGAGACAACATGAATAAGGGGCCCCGACCCATAGAATCCGTCGTTTGGTGTTTTTTGTTTTAAGTCGTTCAGTGTTCAAATTTTATTTTCATCAGGACAAATCGTTTAAACATATACAGCCGCACTTATTAGATTTCCTAAAAAAAACATACCTCTCGGAGGTTGCTTAGTTAAACATAGCGAAAGTATTTACTAACTTTGCTGAAATTATGATTTATAAACGATTTTGCTCTGTGTTTGAACTTAACGTGGTTTGTGCCTTAATAAGTAACGACACTTACCAAACTAGTACCAAAACCATAAGATTCTACTACATTTTGCTTTCAGGGTGCAGAAACTCATGTGCTTTTGACAGATCTTTTTTTTTATTTGTTTATATTATATTGAAATATTTTACGTAGCATAATAAACTTCCAAAATAAAAGAAAAAGGTCGGAAAATTGGGATTCCACGTATAAGGAACTAACCACAATTTTTTTTATGAAATATGTTACAAAGTCGCACATATATACATATATATAATCAATTATACGATTTGCATTGTCTCGGGTTACTTTGTTGAAGAAATTAATTACTTATATCGATATCCTTCACAAAAGTCGCGAAATCAAATGGCATTTTTATATCTTTTTATAACTTTTTACAACTTTTGAGTTTTAATGAATATATAAAAAATATTTCTAGATACATTATACAGCCTCTTAACGCAAATTTTGGCGTTTAGGTTACGCATCGCTTGAGCAACGTTGCTTAAGTTTTATAAATAATGTTTTGCTGGGTAAAGGCATTTTAAGTATTGCGCAAATTTACACTGGCCTTAATATATGTTTATAAATAAGGATTATAACGTATATCATTCTATTTTAGTTGGAAAATAAATTTTAGTTTGAAAAAAATAATTGAAAACGGACGGACATACATAATTGATGTATGTATGATGCAAAATAAATATTAAATAAAAAACACAAAGTTTATTTCTTTGGTGCCTTATTGAATCACGCCCTTGATGCAACCAAATATTTTTTGAATCGTATATAATATAATTAAAATAAATTGAGCAACTCCAGGCTATTAAAATATTTGAACTATTGTATGTATAATTCGTACCAATTGCATGCAAATTTTCCAATCTAAATTTTATTACTAACGGTCGCTAACACTTTATGAACGTTGGAACCAGGCAATATTTCAATTATAGTCAAAAACTTAATTCAACAAAATGGTGGTTTGTGTTGTGTGCAAATGAGACCCATCAGCGCCCTCATTATGGCAAATGTATTCCCAAGGTTACCTAATTAACACGAAATGGAGGAAAACGTGTGTAGATATCACAAAAGGTCCAAGTTCAATAGGTAGGTACCTACTGCTCCAAATACAGGCACACAAAAATCGTCAGTCAAAATATGAGAAGAATAGGGAAATTAGGTTTCATTGTTTTGCAAATACATATTACCTACATATATGTACCTTACCTACTATTAGAAACCGATTTAAGTTACAGCAATCGCAAGCATATGCTCCGTGCACACGCATGTCCATTTAACATATTATATTGGGCACAAAACCCAATTCATTAGGTTCCAATTGGAATAATGAACCTATCTGCGAGGATGAGAATGACAAACCAAATGCATATAGACAGATGAATTCTCAGCTGTTTTCCCCGTTATTAAGTGTATTTTTATTTGGGAAAAATATTAAACCCCAAAGAGAGTACCAACCAAACCGGCAACACTGATACTCACAGTTATGGGGTGGTGGAAGTGGAAGACAAAACCGACAACGATGTCGACGACGACAACGGCGACGACGACGATGGCTGGAATGGTGGATGGCGGCGGTGATGGTGATGGTGGTGGTTTTTACCCCACAATATAGAAAGAGGGTGGAAGCAGCAGCAAAGCAAATACATATGTGTAAGCCATACATACATACGTATTCTACACACGGAGTACAAACACTATATTAGTAGACTAGCGATATCCCGGTAAAACGACTGTAGGACTGTAGGAAAAAATCAATAAAAACGCCATTAGCAGAGCCGAGCAAGAAGAAGAAAACCAAAATTCGAATGAGAGTATCGCCCCCCTTGTGTTACTATGGCTGGCAAAGGCCCCTTGGCCCATCAAGCTGAATCCATTAAATACACTTGATCCTCAATCACAACATCACAATCATCACGATCACACACTGGACTTAGTAAATATACAGTTGAGAGTTGAGAAGGACTTACCTGCAGGTGCATTCTGATTAAAATGATTGCCGTTGGTCTGGTAGCGTTGGGCGGCAACATGATTGTCGTTGGCGTTGCCATTAACTCCCGGTGTGGTAAATGCGCCCGGCGTTTGTGCATCGTGGCCAAATTTTGCCGCAAACTGATGAATACCCGAGAATGGACCCCCGAACGCCGAAAAATTCATCATTTCCTGTTTTGGGAAATCTCCACACACTTTTTCTCTTGGTATAAATGGTAGACGTAGGTATCCCGGTTGTAGCGAAGGTATTGCCTTTGCCTAGCCTCCTGTGTGTTACAACGATTACCACCCCTTTAGCAGTACTAAATAGCAGCAGCAGAAGTCACTCTCACTCACCCGCACCGCGCACTACTACTACTCACACTGGGACACTACTCCCCTGCAACTCGCGTTGTGTGACGATGACGGCAAGAAAGACGACAACGACGACGACGACAACCAACAAGGAAGGATGGCAAGCAGGCAGCCGGATGGCTGATGATGACGATGATGATGGTCGATGGTGGTACCAAAAAGGCAAAGAAGAGGAACAAGGAGAAGAACACAACACAAGAATTCTATGATTATGGATAGAGTTGTATCTGGAGAGGTCTCTCGGTTTTGTCGCCGCACTACCCGCGCGACAGCACTATACTAACGGGAAAATAGCGGATGACGTGATGAGGGTTGATATTAAAATTTTCCTCTACTTTTAGTGTGTTCCTCTTTTGGGTTTTATCGTTTTCTTTTTTTTATAGTGTATCGGCGCTGATGTACCTATATTTCTCAGATTGTCTCTATTTTCCTGAGGGGGAGTTGTGTATGTGTTTTTGATTTCGCTCTCCGAATATGTGTATGTGTGTGTGGTAAAAAAAAAAAGAAGAAGAGGTTTTGCGTTTGAATGCGATGGTATGGAAAATGCGTTGCACCGCGCACTAATACTACTCAACTATTATTATTTTCCTTGCGCACACACGGATACACTGATAGAAACAAACACTGTAACAGGAAAATTTGTTAGAATTTTCATTTTGTTTTCCCAATAGAGGTGAACAGAAAAAAAAAAGAAACAAGTTTTTTTTCTTTTCTTTTGTTTTATTGTTAAAAATTGCTCCTTTAACTGTGGAGAAATTAATAATTTCACAAGCACAATGAGAAAAATTTCAAGTAATTTTCTAATAGAAAATTGTTGACTTTGTTTTTGTTTAGATGGAAACGCGGATGAAAAACAGAAAGAAAGAAAAACAACCGGAGCACTGGAGCAGATATTTTTTTATGTGTGCCGCGGTAGAACTGTATGTACACACTATTCCATTCGAGGATGATGCCATTACCACAAGGCAGAGCTATCAAAATGACGAAGACCAAATGGGTGTAGTGTAGCGCGACTGTGTGTAGCGAAGAAAGCAGCGCAAGGGAGCGAAAGTCCTTGAATGGACGGTATGGTGTATTACGGCTACGGCGGGCGTTTGGCTGTGTATAGCAATAGTGTGTTTGTGTACGCTTTTCTCACTTTCGTTTTAGCGGGAGTGCAAGTGAAAAAGAATGTCGTCTCCAGTAAAGTGAATGCACTTGCCCGGCTTTTATGAGAGTGTTGGTGGTGGTTGAGGTTGATATGAAGGAAGTGACATAAGCGAAAGCCGGATGGGTGTCTATTTTTTGTATTCTTCCTAGTTACAATGTATCGAACTGCCTTATCGATGGTGTGTCGGTTTTTTATTCTTTCTTCTTCTTACTTTGTAGTCAAAGTAAAAAAAGCAATATATAAAATTCAAATTAAAAATGAACTTCACGTTATACATAAGCATAAACATAAATTTTAACCATGTTTTTCAAAGGTGGAAATAAAGAAAAGGAAGTGAAAGTCAGTGCCATCTTTTGTGAAAGAAAACTTCGTATGTGGATTGTGTCTAAGATATCTATATTAGAGTTTTGTTCTAGGTACCTGCGCAAGGCGCAAGTCCCAACTAACAATTTATCTTCTAACGGGTGATCCAAGTAGAGATACTTTTTTCAATAGCCTTTTTTGACAGATCACGTGTGAGTCGTGTCATGTTGTCATGTTATTTTGGTTTAGTATTGTTTGGCATTTCATAATGGAAAGACTTACGCGTGAACAACGTTTACAAATTGTTCAACTTTATTATGAAAATTCACGTTCTGTGAGGAATGTGTTTCGTGCACTTCGCTCAACTTATGGTCAACATAATCGGCCTACTGAGCGTACTATTCGCAACACCATCACCCATTTTGAGACCCAGCATTCATTATTGGATAATATTCGACCATGTCCAGCACGCTGTGAAGAAAATATAGCGGCCGTAGCTGAGAGTGTACACGAAGACCGTAGAGAGTCGATTCGGCGCCGTTCGCAGCAACTCGGACTGACGTATGGAACGACTTGGCGCATTTTACGTCAAGATCTTAAATTGAAAGCTTACAAAATACAGCTTGTGCAACAACTGAAGCCGCTCGACCTTCCCAAGCGACATCGCTTCGCTGTATGGGCTCTTGAAAAGTTCCAAGACGATCCGACGTTTTCGAGGCAAATTTTGTTTAGCGATGAGGACCATTTCTGGCTCAATGGGTATGTAAACAAACAAAATTGCCGCATTTGTGACGAAGAGCAACCTGAACAGATTGAAGAACTGCCACTTCATCCAGAAAAAACAACGGTTTGGTGTGGTTTGTGGGCCGGTGGAATCATCGGTCCATATTTCTTTAAAAATTATGCCGGTGCGAACGTAACCGTCAATGGCGACCGTTATCGTGCCATGATAACCGACTATTTGATGCCTGAAATTGAAGCTCGTGATCTCGGCGACATTTGGTTTCAGCAAGACGGCGCCACTTCCCACACATCGCATCAATCAATGGACTTATTGAGAGAACATTTCGGTGAGCACATAATTTCACGTTTTGGGCCGGTCGATTGGCCACCAAGATCGTGTGATATCACACCGTTAGACTTTTTCCTGTGGGAATATGTAAAGTCAAAAGCTTATGCCGACAAACCCGCTTCGATTCAGGCCTTGGAGGAAAACATCACGCGTGTCATTCGCCAGTTACCAGTCGAAATGCTCGAACGAGTGATCGAAAATTGGACTCAACGGATGGACCATCTGCGACGTAGCAACGGCCAACATTTGATAGACATAATCTTCAAAAAATAAATGCCAAGGAATGTTCTTTCAAATGATAATAAACATTCTCCATTAAAATTGAATTTTCTGTGTTTTTTTCTTTAAAATAGTAGGGAACCTCGAAATGGATCACCCTTTATAAGGTCCAATTTTTTAAATTTGTTAAGCTATTGCTTATTTATAGATGTTTACTATTTTTCAAAATATACTTTCAGAAAATGTTTCTTTAAAGCTTTTGGGAAACAATTTCACAAGCTGTATAGAAGGGAGAGATATTCTTATTTTACGAGGTGGCTATAAGGCCTTTCGAAGTAAGTTGGTTGAGGTCTGAAATCAATAACAAGATTCTTTTCAAGGCTTGTGAATAGAAGCATAACATACAATCAATATCAATATCAATATCACACACGCGAAGGTTCGAAAATTGTCTGTGAAATGATACCAAAAATCCTGAAATGGATTATCAAAATGTTCTTAAATTAATTTTATTTTACTCTTGAAATGCGTAGTAAATTAATAAAAAAAAGTTTCAACAAAGAATAACGGATAGCAATTTTGAATTATTTTGACAGAGATATGGCCCTTATTTGACAATTTGGCATGCAGTCTAATCATTCTTACCTTAAGTAGCATTTGGTCAAGCTTGGCCGAATGCAACTATCATTTTTCATCAATTCAGCGAAATAATAATGTTAGCATTTAATTATGGTTTTTCCGCTCTAAGATTTATTGGCGATGATTCCGAAAGATTTTGCAATTGTTTTGATGTTTTTTAATAACGCTAAGCTAAAAATTCCCATTCAATGTCATTCTTAAAATGCAGAAAATAAAATAAATGGAGATAAACATTCGCGTGAAATTATATAAACTCATTCGAGTACGTACTGATAGTAATACAAATTTGGGCAAATAAAATGTACTTTCGTTCAGTTTTCTTCATGCAGGGTTTTGGTTCGTGAAAAATAAATGCATGGCGCACCGAAAATTGAAAAGGAACAGAAAATAAGCAAAATTGTTGATGGTTTCTGGTTGGTTTTAAAAAATGCGAAAAAATGCAAAATATTTATTGCAAAAGTGTAGTGTTACTACTGGGTCTGGCCCTCCAGGTTGAGGCAGTGCTGTTCGAATAACTTCCCAAACACTTCAAAGATAATAATTTCTCTCAAGCGGCAACCGAAACGCCAACGGACATGAGGACGTGATACCTGAAACTTGTGGAAGTTTGTACACTCCAGGAGCTACTCAAAACCTTGAGTCTGTCCTCACTCGGTACAAACCAGATACGATAGATAGGATAAGGTACTATAGAAAGGTAGCTTTACGATCTCTATTACAGTTGAGCTCTATTGCTTTTTCTTAGAGAGAGAATCCTCACGGGTCCAAAATCGGATAACTATAGTAGGTAAGTAAGTAAAGAACAAAAATAGTCCAGCACCGAACAGCAGAAATCTGATTATCAAGTGATGGCAAGTCGCGAACCAGTCGTGTTCCTTGGCTTCGATGTTCGACATGTTGGGCCATGTTCGCGAGCAAACCTCATTTTTGCTGTGAACGTCGCCGAGTGCGTATCGCGGATTAAACACATGTTTACTTTTTGAAGAATCAGCAAGAAGTGAATGTGTTCGCCGTGTAGGGGATAGCGCCAACTAACAAGTTCGACAAGCATTTTCGTCGCTTAGCGTTACCTTTAGTGCCTGGCTACACGTTCATGGGAATGATCGTCATGTCGCACGAGAGACAGGAAGATTTTATGTGAGTTAGAAAGAAAAAGGTAGATTGCACCAAATCCCGGCGTGAGCATGAACGTTTTGGTTCCAAACCATATCACTTTCGACAGAAATTTTCATTTGGTAATTGCGTTCGAAAAGTGAAGACCAAAAACATGTACCAAACGAGCACAAAAATATTCGACTTGCCAAGAAAAATCGTTTTTGTTTCATATTTCATATCTGCTAAAATTGCTTTCATTCAATTAAAGCATTTTTGTGTGTGTAGCGAGGCTCATATATCGTCGGCTTAGAGTGTCTCCTTAAATGAGAATTTTTCAGGAAAAAACTACACTTTTTGCCTCTTTGTAAGAAAATTCGAAATATGATTTGTGTGTTGTCAACACAATAACAGAAATTAAACATTATTCAACCTTTTTGAATGCATGTTCTTCTTAGTTTTTATAGGGTAAGTAGTTTAGTTTGAAAGTTAAGGACTAAACTGTGTAATTCGAATATTTTTGATATTTATATCAAACGATGCATGACTTTCATACGGCTTACGCACTAAGCCGACCATATATCAAATTGAAGCTATGTTGTCTTAGGCCCCAGTTATAGCTTTCATTAAAATGCATCATTGAAAATATTGTTTTTCGATTTTAAGACGACTAAGCAAACAATATTGGCTTTTAATGGTATAAAAATAAAGCTAATCACTTACAGAACTTTTCTACAAACAAAATTACTTTATTCTGTTTTTAACTTTTCTTTAAATCTGTTTTTATTATTTCACTGACAGAAATAGATTTCAATGAACAGCTGATAATCGTTTCTACAATTTGGAACACAATCGTTCCATTGATGTGTTCAATTCTCTCGCTATTCTCAGCTGTCAGTTTTGCTTTCAATGTGCCTGGCTACACGTTCATGGGAATGATCGTCATGTCGCTCGAGACAGGTAGATTTTATGTGAGTCAGAAAGAAAAGGGTAGATTGCACCAAGATTCCACCGAAATTCCTATTTCGATTTGAATTCTCGGCGTGGGCATGAACGCTTCGATTCCAAACCATATCACTTTTGACAGAAATCCTCATTTGAGATTTGTACTGGAAGAGTGAAGACCGAATACAGGTATTAGAGAGCACAAAAGTATTCGATTTTTCAAAAGAAATTTAGTTTTGTTTCAGATTTCAGCGTTCCCCGCCATTCAAATTGGTTTCATTCTTATTAGACTTTTTTGTGTGTGTAGCCACGACGCCAGGCACAATGATCAACTCTAACCTTTAAACCTATACCAGTGGCCTTCCACTGACAGAAATTTTTCAATGATTGCTATAACCGATTTGTCAAAAAAAATTTAAACAACTATTCCACTGATTTGTTCCAATGAAGCATTTCAAAGATAACTATAACTGGCTCCTTATCGAGCCACAGTGACGTGGAAAGGCAGAATAAATAAAACACGAATCTCTTATTTAGCTATCCTGTCTTGTTCTATCATGCATACATACAACCAATGATGTCAAAAAGGTAATATTGACAAGGAACGTTTATCGAGTATCGAACATATAAAAATCAACAAATAGGAATGACAAACATTTATTAATAGTAATTTTTGTTTTATATTATTATTTATATCTTGTATTTATAATATATTTGCTAATTATAAACATAAATATTAACGTTTAATAGAGTTCTATTATTATAATATTTTTTTTTTCCTTTATTAAATAATTTTATGCACTGCGTCTCGATTTAATTTATTTCTTTTCTCTTTATTTTCATGTGTTCATAACCTTTGCCATTAGAAAATTATATAATACTTAGGGATAGAATAAAAGTTAAGCTTTGGTATAAAATTCAAAAGATTTTAAATCAAAATTTGTTAAGTATGAAATGCATTTAGATGTTGAACATCTAATTTTAATTCATAAGGCATAGGTCAAGTTAAAATTTATTTCTTAAAAGCGTTTATAATTGTAATATTAAGCTTAGATTATTATTAAAATTAGTTTATTATTTTTTGAATTGCAACAAATCTGGTAATTGAATTCTTCCGTAAAAGGATTCATAGGCTAGCGTTTAGTAAAAATTAAATGAAATATCTTGTAAA
Organism: Ferdinandea cuprea; assembly: GCA_963576555.1. Classification (NCBI taxonomy): domain Eukaryota; kingdom Metazoa; phylum Arthropoda; class Insecta; order Diptera; family Syrphidae; genus Ferdinandea; species Ferdinandea cuprea. The sequence goes on from OY754959.1 coordinate 96,416,372, forward strand.
TAAATTAAAGACTGTATATTAATTATGCTTTACCTAACATTTCAGTGGAACATTAACATAAACGAACTACGTACAAATTAAAATTTAATTACAAATCAAAGCAATAGAGAAACTGAATGACTCTTATTGTTATATCCATGTTAGTCTTACATCGATCTTACGTCTCCATACAAATTTCACTTTTCCCAAGGAACGTCATTCGGGCTGATATTCTCGGGCGGGTGTAATAATGGGGCTCAGAGATCTGCAGCGATTATTGATACAATGCATTAATAATAGAATTTTCAATGACGCTAACTTCCCGATCCCTATCCTCAGATTATCATCACTGAGAAAAAAGCGGTGCTAGTGTAAAGCATCACCACAAGATGGTCTCCTTCTGCATATGTACTAATAATAAACCGGAGTGGTACGTTTTTCAGTCATTGAATCATGTATTGCTTTTTTATGAGTAGACTAAGTCCCAAACATATGATGGCATGCCATTCTCTGATAGGAGTGAACATTCATTTATTTTAACAAGGACACCTTACTTCTCAAGTGCTGGGTGGGAATGTTTATTTAATTACTATATTTTTCCTTCTACCCAATCACTGCAGTGTTATGTTCTTATGGCGATTTAATGCTTAAGAGAAAGCCAAAATCTTCTAGCTGTAAACAAAACTATTTATGGAAATGCTACTACAGTACGTATCCACAGATAGGAAGCAAACTCGATTAACATTTCTATAAAATTTCGATTCCATCTATGCGTTCATTTCTATTTCGATTGATAAAGGAAAAGGGGAAATGCAATTGTATATGTATTTCTTTGCATCTAAACTTTAATTTCGCGGCGCCATTTGGCTTGTCAATATTATAACATAAATAAATAAATTATAATTTGTTAAATGTGTACGTTTCTTAGGCTTATGTACTCGCCAAACCCTAAACCAAACTGTCCATTTTACTCAACAAGGGTTCTCTAGTCATTCAGATCGCTGTATGCAAACAATTGTTCAAATTTTATCCTATTGAGAAGATCAAATTTAGATGGACAAAAGTTACAACAGTCTAGCGACACAGATTTGCCCCAAGCTGGATCTGAAACGCTTTAACTTTTTCATCTCTCTTAATAGGGAAAAGGCTTGGTGTACGATTTCTGCAGAACCTGCATTCCTTTGCGCATGCTCAGGTCTGCCTTAAAACGATCTCTTCGTTTTGGAGCTTACTTCCCTGATGACCTAAAAGATCTATCAAATCTATTTGAAGACTCTCTCTCTCTCTCTCTTTTAACATAATTAGCTCGATTAGGTGCAACGAGCAATATTAAAGCCTCGGTCTGTGTAGAACACCCAAGCCAGACTTGCAGCAATAAAGTGGAATGGAAAAGCTTGATCTCTATTTCAATTCTGATCATACTTCTTCGACAAAGAAGAGAGATTTTGTTAGTTTTAATTTTTGTACACTTTTTTCAGCGTTTGCAAAGGCCTTAATCTTTGTCCGACATATAAAATATTAATTTTGTATTCGTCGGCAATGAAATCTCTGGAAAGATGTTGAAGATGAATGGCAATATGGATTTAATAGACTACTCTACAAGAGGAACGCGTGGCTTAAAATGATCGCTATTATAATCTTCAGATGACATTTTCGTTTTACGGATGGCTTCAACTGACCTTAGATGCATGTGGTTTTCACCATTCATGGAACAGTTTGATCGGACCGGAGGAGAACTGTGATATATGGGGTCTTCCCCATATAAATTCACTGGATTAAGTATGTGCAGCAATTTAGTTGCCAATGACAGATCAACGGCTAAGCTGCTAATGTACAGCGGCATATCAATTAATGCCAAGGAACTTCTAGAAGGCATATCTGATTATCAGAAAATATGTCGCACATCGGTGAGCACGACGTTACCCGATATGTTTGCAAGCACATAAATAAATCTTAGCTCAAGCACCCTCAACTACGACCCTCATCCTTTAGCTTGACATGAAACATATGCATATATGTATGCTTATGTCCAAATACGATTGTTTTGACTATTGATAAAACTGATATAAGCACAGATGCAAAACAGTTAACGCAAAGTCTACATAAAATCAAATCAAATTGAAAGTAAATAATTATTATAAATTTAAATTGTTTAATATTATATTTTGTTGTTTATATTGATGTTTTTAATGTGAATATGTATCGTTATATGAGTAATAATATTGTTCCATTCGTTATTGTTTTCAAGTTCATTACATTTATGTAAATAATCATGTTTGTTTCCTTAATTGATTTGTATTCTTTCTTAATTTGTTTTAATTCATTTAAAATTTACGAGTAAATCCTCTCAAAAATCTCCTTCAAAAATCTATAAAATACTTTAAATGCTTAAAATATTCTTAACTCTTACCAAATATACATTAAAAACGAAAATCTTGTTCAACTGTTTTGTGCTTTTTGTACAAAAGTGATGATGTTTCAAAGCAGCATAACAGGGAATTTTATTACTTGTTAGAAAATAGAAACAACAAATAAAAAAAAAACTGTTTCTACTGCTATCTCTGGAAAAGGCGCCACCTCTCGTTAATAATATTAATAGACCTCAAAAAAAAAAAAAACAATCACATTGCACACTAACAACAGAGGGAAACACCCTTGGAAGAAAAACCTCACATGCATTCACTACGCAATAAATAAATAAATAAAAAAAAATCATCCAATTTTAATACAATATGTATGTTTATATTGCTGTTTGTTTGGTTTTTTTCTTTCTTTTCTTTTCTTATAATAAAAACAGAATTAAAACTTATTTGCAAAAAAAGCGGAATATCTCTTTCAAAATTATGTACCAGACATTAAATGAAAGTATAAAGAAAAAGTAATCACAATTCGCTTGAAAAAAAATACGCACACAAAGTAAATTATAGAGAGGGGGAAATTAAATTTACTACATATTGTAAAAAAAATATTAAAAATTAAAAATTAACAAAAATATCACAAAATTATATAACATGTCAACACAAATTTAAAAAAAAAATGTTCAACAGTAATATTTGCTTGTTGTCCAAGTTCAATAGATTAAATTTGAATAATATTATTATTATAGTTGGTTTGTGTTTTAAGAGAGAAGAGTATTCCTAGTCTAGATCATGTATTTACTTGTATATAAGTATTTTAAATATTATGTAAGTGCCTCTATACATGTAGCAAAAATATGCAAAAATAGCCACCAATTATGTTTTTTTTCTTCTTGTTAGCACACACTCTCGCATACAGTCGCTTTGCTTACAATGGATAACCAAGAGCAGCCGATAGCAGAGGTTCCCACGATCGCTGAATATCCATGTACAGAGCAGTGCACTGCTCGGATACGGTTTCATCTTCGTCCAGGACTGTGATGGGGAATAAATCATTCTGAAAGTATATTTAAAAAAAAAACATATTTATTTAAGGATTTTATTCAATGAAAGGGTAATACGAAGGTGAAGCGGGGTAAAAGGAATTGAAACACTTGTTATTTTCGTATCATTCGATTTAAGAGTACAAATTTGTATTGTTATAATTATTGCTCAGAAATTCATTTAACAACCAGCGTTAATGTTAATTTCTTGTTAAGACATAAGCCTTTAGTTAATTTTGAAAGTGACATTGCAAGCAAAGCTAAGGTTTTTGCATGTTTAAGATTCTGAAAATGCCATTATGTAGAAAATGTAGAACAATGATACTACTAGCATAATTCATGTGGCAAAGTTACTTAGCCAACGTATTGCCCATTTATTCTGACTAGACATCAAAAGGTGACATTTTTTTTGTTTTTAGCGAGGGCTATAAATTCTTCTAGTGAAGACACATCCCAAGCAGTGGCGTTAATGAAATCCAGATTGACTCAGTTTCCAAGAAGTTAGGAAAGTAGTCAAGAACTTATCTACAAGCTTATAAGAAGCAATCCAATCTCTAATCAGTGTATTAAAAATGATCTTCTTTCTTTGACGGATAAGATAAAGGATTTGCATTTGATGTTGGTTGATTTTGAAAAGGCATTCAATAGACAACCCAAGAGTTCTGATATGGATGTAACTAAAACAACCAAAAGTTCCTGAAACATGTATAAGGGAACAAAGAATAAGTAAGAGGCCCTTCTTAAGTCACTGAAGAGGGTCAATAAAAAGTCGGTGTGCAAAAAAAACAAATACCTGTGCCGCCACACTCGCTCGCAGCAAGAAAGATGCTTTTTACCTCTCTTAGGCCTCAATTATACGCATACGTAAAACGCAACCGGAAAAAAATAGTTTGGCTTTTTTGAGGCACTTTAATTTGCATAAACATGCTGGGAAAAAAACACAACCAATTGGTTCTGTTGATAAATCTTTTGAGGTGATATATCCCAGCCATGTCGGCAAATTGAATCATCATCGACCCTGCAACTTCAGCAGAAGTCCTTTGTATGGACCACTAGCCATTTTTTCAATGATGCAGTATTCTCTTAAGACCCCGACAAGCACCAGAATTTGGTTTGAATCAAATTATCGCAGGGTCTTTGATCTTTCAGGAGTATTTGGCTCCTTTAAATGAGAATAGCTCCACTCTTTCACTAAAATGGCTCCCCAAAATCTTCAAACGGGCTCCTCCTCTTTGAAATTGAAAAACGACAGCACCGGTCGTGTAAGTGTCCTATTTTTTTACCTTATATTCCCAAGTGAAGAAGATAAGTTAACTCATTTTGGGCAAGACTGTTTGGTATCTGTCCACTTTGATAGATTTTATAACATGTATGTAAGATTTATTCCTTATTATTATTTGGTTTAAAGAAAGTTTCTACGAGCTCCTCGACAAAACCTACGAGAAATGTCCGGAAGACATAGCCTATACGACACCACGTCTGGAATCGGACTTAGGTTAATCGATTTTACTGCGGGACGTAACGTTACTATAGCAAGCACACGGCTTCTTCACCTCAATATTCACAAGGGAATATGGCGGTCACCAGATGCAAACTGTTAATTAGATTGATCATGTTGCGATCGACGTAAGGCACTCTTCAAGTTTTTTAGATGTCCGAACATTCCAAGGTGCGTCTACGGTTATCTTAGACGCCATAAACACAGGGAAATTCTATGAGGAGATTTAATGTTGAGCAACAAGCCGCCAGAACCTTTGCCGATCGTGTATCCCTTAACCTCTACAGAATTCCTTCGCAGCCAGCATCAAGTGCTGCAGACCAGTGGCTTAGATGCCGAGAATCCATATGAAATGCCGCAACTGACGTGCTGGGTTTTACGCGTCCTCCACCACGAAACCACTGGTTTGATGAAGAGTGCCGGCAGGCACATGCAGCAAAACAACATGCGTAAAAAGCGGCGCTGAAGTGAAGGACGAGTTCGGCTCGTGAGCTCTACGAGCAAAAGAGGAGGGAAAAACAGCTTCTCAAGAGAAAAAAAAAGAGTATGAGAAGGACATGATCGAGGAAATCGAGAGATGCTATTCCAGGAATAATGTTCAGAAGTTTTACCGAAACCCGAACAGAAACCTGTGGAGCTGAACAAGGAAACATTGTAGTGGAGACACAGTCGGTGTTGACGATACGAAAAACCATTTCTGCAGACTGCTAAACGGCGAAGACTACACAAATTCCGTTGTCAGTCAGAGCGAACCATTCAATATTGACGATGAAAGACAATGAGGTCAAGATGGCAATATCTAAACTAAAGTCGAACAAGGCTACCAGGCCGGACGGCCTACCCGCCGAACTATTTAAGGCAGCAGGATATGATGTGGTAAAGATCATACACCAACTTATCTCTAAAATTTGGTCGGATGAACGTATGCCTGATGAATGGAACCTCAGCATCGTTTGCCCGGTTTACAAGAAAGGAGATCCTCTGCGCCAGTTATAGAGGTATCAGTTTCCTAAACATTGCCTATAAGATCTTGTCTGCCGTAAAGTGTAAGCGACTGGAACCATTTGTCAACGATCTGATTGGACCCTATCAGTATGGTTTTAGGCCCGGTAAGACCCCAATTGACCAAATATTCACTCTACGGCATATCCTTGAGAAAACTTTTATCGATTTTAAATCCGCGTATTACAGCATCTATAGAGACGAGCTATACAGAGCCATGTCTAGTTTTGGCATAACTGCCAAACTTGTCTGTCTGTGCAGGATGACGATGGAGAAAGCTCGTTGCTGCATCAAGGTCGGTAAAGACCCAACCAAGACCTTTGATGTCAAAAAGATTCAGGCTAGGCTAGGCGACGAGCTGTCATGTTTAACATCATACTTTAAAGAATTGTGCAGATCTCACAAGCCAAAACAAGAGGAAAGATCTTTCAAAAGTCTGTTCAATTACTTGCATCTTCTTCTCTCAATTTAACGACAAGATTGTGATCAGGATTACAGGGATCATAACCCTTCCACTTCACTGCATTCCTACTGGTCCGCCTGTGGGGTTCGCCGGTTCGACCTCAAAAGATATCTGCAGGCATCCCGATTTTGGATCACTTCATCATTGAGTTCTTTGATGTGAAGGCTTCCTCGGATTCTGGAACTTCTAATTCGATCATGCTGTCATACGAAGCATCTTTATCTCAGCTGCTGTCAACTTGCCCTCAAACTTTGTGTATATTGTCCAGCATTGTCCAGCGCCGGACGCACAACTGCGGGGTAAAGCCTTCGTTTCAGGTTAGGGGACATTTTTTCAGTCACATAAGATGGCTGAGTTTTCCTTCCACGTCATCCACCCTACGCTTACACGATGATTGAAGTTCTAATCAACGGTTGCTTCGGTGTTGATCTTTGAACCCAAATATTTTAAATTTTCACACTTGGGAACCACCACCCCATTCTAGCAATGGAAATGACTCAGAATAAAATCTGCCGTATGTGCAAAAAAGACGAAGAAACAGTAGAGCATCTCCTTTAACACGGTATTTGCTTAGCTTAGAATACACGTATTATTCAGGTAAACCTTATCTTAAAGCAATTGAAATAACTATCAGTTCGCCTAAATGTAAAGCTGATTTTCTTTAAAAAAAATCGTTTTCATCGACAAACTCTAATACGAAGACATGACGATAGGCCCAAAGAGGCCACCGTGATAAGAATAATAAGTTCCACCTATGTGCAATTTTATCATATATAATCTAATTGTAAGATATGAATACGAAGGTGACTTCAAATGTTTCTAATATTTACACGCTGCTTTGACAGTTAATATGTTGATTCACTTCCCCCTATTTCGCAGTAGTAGGGGAAGGTAGTGTACCTCGGAAGGATTGTATGGTTTAATCGTCATTTAAAAACCGAGCCTCCTTTGAACATGACAATACCAACTAAGTCGGTCGTGCTCCAATTTTTTCGAGATGGGTTATTTAACGTGAAGGCTTCCTCGGATTAATTATGTTCAATTACTTGCATATGCCGACGATATTGATATCATCGATAGAACACAGCGAGCTGTCACTGGTGCATTTGCGAGTATAGAAACAGAAGCGGCAAAAATGGGCTAAGCGTTGAACGAGAACAAAACAAAGTATATGCTGTCAACAAGAAGGGACACCCAACATCGACGAATCGTCAAGAATGTCACAATCGACAGCTATAACTTTGAGGTAGTAAGGGACTTGGCCTACCTCGCCTCTGCTATCACATCTGAAAACGACATCACCTCAAAAATCAAAATAGAATAATGCTTGCCAATCACGGTTTTCTTGGGCTGAGAAGGCAACTATGTAAAGTAAAGCCCTCTCACGAACAACCAAATAAACTCTATATAGGACCCTCATAATCCTGCTCTATGGTTCCGAAGCATGGACTCTTTCTAAAGTGGATGAAGATATCCATGGTCGTATCGAGAGAAAATTTGTTTGTAAGATATTTGGTCCCGTATGCGTTGACGGGTTATGCGCATTAGATGTTTGAGATGGTAGGGACATTTGGACCAACACTCCAGCCCGCAGAATCTTGTACTCCAATCTGTAGGGCCTCGCCTTATGTGGCGCGCACAATTCGAAGGGGACGTAACCAACTTGGAGTGCGCAACTGGAGGCAGTTAGCCAAAGAACGCGCTAATTGGAGAGGCTTATTGGTGTAAGTCCAGGTCCATCCCAGACTGTAGCGCCGCCTAATTAAGTAAGTACTAGATGGTATGATTGAAAGCGGAAGTATGTTTGTTTTATATTCTGTCTCTGCATCTAAGCTCGGTTTACGTTGTTTGTTCCATATTTTAAGTGGTAATTTATAGTGTAGCGTCCGGTATTTTACTGTTAATAATAATGTGTATTACTGTGTTATACTGTTAATAGAGATGTTCCATAAGAGGGGAGAACAAATTCCACCGGTAGCTTAGTTGCTTAGATATTTATTTTGCGTAATCAACAGATATGATAATTTTTCTACTTACATTTTTGGCTTGCCACAACTGCTCTAGCATTCGCAAAAATCTCTGCATTTCAGGGCTGCTTGCAAAGAATATGACCAAATCATCAGAGCTTTCTCGGACCTCTTGGCATGAAAACTCGAGCACACACCACCAAGTGTCATTGTGGGAAGGAATCTTTATGCCAGTCATTTCCTTAATATCAGCACACGTGAGTATTTCAATGCCAGAATTCTTGCCATACACACTGCTCATGTTTGTCGAACTGCGTCCCTCTGTTAATGGTTGCTGCTGATGTTGTTGTTGTTTTGAATTTGTAGTTGTTGTCAATGTGGATCGAGAGGTTTGTGACATTCGAGTGGGAGTCGAATTGAGTGATGAATTTGAGCGGCCAGTATTTTTGGTTGGTGTACTCATAACAGAACTAATCTATAATCCGAAGGATTTAAGATATTTTTCTTTGAACGACGAAAACGAAACTACTTACAGTACTACTGGTGTCGGTAACATTTGCATCAAAGAGCTCTTTAAGGGGTGATGTTCTACTGTCATGCGGTAAATTATTCTTGCTAGGACTCTTGTTTATCTGCCTCAGGGGTGCGGTGAAATCCTCTCGTAATGTTATTAAGTGATTCTGGGTCACCACCAATGTGCAGCCCAAAGTTTTGTGCTTCTCTTGCATTTCAAAGAGCTGCAATGAAGAACACATACAGATACCATATTGAACAGAAAGTGATAATTAATACTAACACCCACCCCACTGGCTGATTGCAGTAGAGCTTGAAGCCATTCCGATGCTACATACTCATCGGGTGCTGCCAATTGTAAAAGTTGATTTCTTAGTAAAATTTCAAAGCAATGCGGACGCCCTGCCTTTAGAGAACGGCGGGCACCCTGACATTCTGCCAATGCCATTGCCCAGGTTGGTAGTTTTTGAGTCGAGTCATGGAACATGTACAAAACTCCAGCCCTAAGCAAGATAGACAATACAAAATTAGGAAATATAAAATTTAAACACGTTAAAACGAACTTCAGTAGAAAATATCCAGGATGCCATGATTCCCTGGAGTTTAATGCGTGCTCCTTTATGCGTCTATGCATTAGGAATCCCTTCACATGGGGTCCCAGTGGTTCTTGCTCAATACCCAAAGTACCAGCGGGCACATTAATCACTGCGTAATACATCCAAATATCGTCCTTGGTAACTGACGAATTCTCACGAACAAATGCTTGCAGGGGAGAAAGATGCTGCAAGGTTAACTGCCCAACAGCCGGAAGAATCGATCCACCGCGACGGGCACACAGCTCCAAATTCGCTACCAAACCATCTGCGGGATACGGACCACCAGCCAACAGAACCTGTTGCATATCGCGATCACTATTACTCAGCAGAACTGTATTGCCATATGGACCCATCTGTGCAAGGAAATAATATGTTAAAGACTTTAAAAATTAAAACAGTTTTAACTTACCAAAATTACATCCAGTTCAGAATATGGCAGCACAAACTTGCTGCACAATTTATTCCGCACCAAGTCGGCCACATACAGTGTCTTATCGGTCAGAAATACTAGCACGGGTGTCATAAAACCTTCTCCGCTGTAGCCGGTGTACAACTTAAATACCTAGAACAAGGAGAGACCCAATTACTCGCTCACTACTTCGATTTGCACCCCAAACTTACCTTCATTAAAATTTCACTATCATCACGCAAAATGTGCAAGTAGTTCCCATTGAATATGTCAATGGAAATCTCACCAATGCCTAGCTCAAAGCGAGAAATGTCTCCTGGCAGACCAGCTTCCATGCCACCCAATTCGCGACGCGGCGAATTCGCGGCAGACATTTCAATTTCCATGGCAATCTCGGCATTCAAGTCCTCAATCAAATCGATATTCTTTGGCTTTACACCCTTCACATACAGATTGCCGGAAAAGAGTCTCTGTTCGTTTTTTATCTTACCGGCAAAGAAATTATTCTTTCGAATGGTCGTCTCGATGATCTTCTTTTGCGTAACATTCCTCAGGAATCGATTGATGAGACTCGTCTTCGTTTGTGGCTTTAGAAGGTTGTTGTTCTGCATGTTTGGTGGCGTATAGTCACCACGATCACTTGATGTCGCCTCCGGGTAGTCTACTATCACAATATCACTCTCGTTTTTATCCGTGTCTGTTGTTATGGTTAGAATGTCGTCGAACTCCTCACTGAGGATGGTGCTCTTCGAGTCCCGGCCACCGTATAAGTTGAATAGGTCGGGACTCATTCGATTGGGGTGATCGAATCGCGCTGGTACTGTTGTCAGCAGACATGCTCCACTTAAACGTTTCTTCATTGGCGAGGGTAGATGGCGATTCTGCTTTTCCAAATTGCTGCGTACGTCATATTTATTGCTCAGCGGTGGTGTTGAGCGGCCAGACTTTTGCCACGACGAGGCTGTTGTCGATGTTAGGTCGGAGCACAATGATTTTGAATCGGATGGTTCACTGGGCGATGTTGTAGTGGTGGCTGTAGTCCCTCCTACCTGCTTTGGCGGATCTTTTGGTGCATCTGGGGTCGTCACATTGCTTAACATTGTGTTGGTGTAGTCTTCTTTCTTTGCTGTCGGCGATGTGGCCGTTTCTTTCAATGTGCGGAATATGTTAGCGAATGTCTGCTTCACATTCGGCACCGACATGAAGGCACCCTTTAACTGATCTGGTTCCGGCTGTGCTACGGGAGTTACTTTTTCCATAGTGCTTGCCGGATCAACTTGATTGCCATCGTGGTCGAGCCCGTACGACTCAAAGGTGTACGAAACACCTGTGTGCTCGAACACGGTACTCTCGCAGTTGATAATGAACTTGTTACGAAACTGATTCATCCCGGCTGGCACTTTCGTGTCCGGTGTGATGTCCGGCATTGGTTGCTCTTGCTGTTGCTGGCATTCACAACTTGCAACTGGTTTGTCATCAGCGCTGTTCTGGCGAGTGGGCGCAAACATATCGTCATCGTTATTGCGACGCAACTGCTCATCAACATTGTGCACAAATTTAGTCTTATTCTTATCCTTCGATCCGTCTAAACTCTTGCTGAGGAACGGCTTCGCTCGTATGGGCGAATAGTTCTTCATGGGGCTGTCTGCCTCAGGGACACATTCAAATACAGACTGCAGATCCTCCGAGCCCTCTGGAACACCCCGTTCTGGAAGTGGAATGGCAAAGATACTCTTCAAAGAGCCAAAAATCATTTTGCTGTTATCAATCAGATTGTTCATGTCATGCACATTGAACTTCTTCACCTTAGTGTTGAGATCCTGCTCATGGATAATGTTGGTGTGACGCTTGGTCTTCTTCAAGCAGCTAGTCTTGGGTCTCTTTTCCTTGTTCCAAACGGACTTCCGCTCGTTTAAGTTGTCTATATTCGGTTCGGAGAAATAGCAATTGTCATTTATAAAATTATTGTTGGTATGATTCATTCCGATGCAGTCACATGAGTTTGACTTAGCTTGCACATAGTTGGATCGGCTATTTGAGTTCTTGTCTGTGTCATCCGAATCCAAACTGGAATTTGAGCTGGAGCATGAACATTTGTAAAGCACCGGCTTTCCACCAGGACCATCCTTGCCAGCCGCTGCGAGTTCTTTCTGCTTTTGCTTCTGGCCATTTTGGGGATGATATTCAAAGACCCCCGAATTGTCATACTTTAAGTAATTGCTATCAGTGTTCTCGTAAACATCCGAGTTGCCATAATCCAAAACATCGGAACATGCGTTCCTATAAACAACGCGCCTTTCCGGATCGTCCGATTGCTGATTGCACAATTCAGTTCCGCCGGCATCACCCTCGGAACACCAAGAATATCGCCCCGCCATAGTGGTGGGCACAGCCTTCCTGCCGTTCTTGTACGTGACAAATCCGTGCTCAATGTGAATGTTGTCGGTGCGAGTATTCTTCAAGATATCCTCGTGGAATGATACCCTCTTTTTGGGTGTCTTAGTAGTTGTGTGCGACTTTCGAATTCTTCGGCGATACACAATGTTCTCAGCGTCAAAGGTTGAACAATTGCTGGCAGTCATCAAATCGTCGCCATTTGATGTTGGCTGGTATTCACCATTGGCCGATACATTTGAATTGTCCAAATCACTGCGCGTAATTTGGCCAGCTTTTGCTGAAATTTGATTCGGCACAATATCCGGCAATTGACTGGCCAGCAGCTCGGTCTCAACCATCGGCTTAAGGTCTTCAAAATCGAAGCCAGTCTGTGAAGTTATCGAGTCCACCATCAGTCCATCACTCGACTCGGAATCTAGCATTTGCACACCGGAATCACTGGGCGTTGTGTCCTCCAAATTGCTACCCAAACTGGAGGACATTTTCAAATCGGCCGAGGTTAATGCTGTGCCAACTGCACTGTCTAACTTGTTCTTGTTGCGTTCGAACAACGATTCCATAACCACATCATAGGTCATGGGCCGTTCAACCAACGTTTCTAAGGAGAAGTGAGTAAATTTTGTTTTTTGTTTTGTTTTTTTTTTTTTTGAGTGGAAGTGTTTCTAATTTTAGATGGGAATTAGATGCAATAAAACTTGAGGAGAGAAATGAGGAAAAGACACAACGTAATGATTACTAATCGAATTTTGATATATGCGAATTTGAAAGTAAAATGATTTTGTTTTGCAATAGGTAGTTGTATGTAATGGGAAAACAAAAAAGCTGCTGCTGCTGCATTGTGCCTACAAAGAATTATCAATTCAGTGTGAGAATGACGTCAGTGTGTATTTTTACCAGACTGATATTTATCGAACGCTTCTATGGTTGAGTGGTCTTTTATTTGTGGTTTTGCGAGTGGGGTTTAAAGTGGTACCAGACGTATTCTTCAAGTGTCAGGCCAAACGATGTACATGCTTTTGAAGTGTTTTGCAGAGATCAATGATAAAATTGAGTTGTTCTTCGCACATTTTGTTTTTAGATTTAGATTAAGTAATTTATATTCATGAAACCATTGCCAACAAATTAAAAAAATGTACTAATCTTTTTTTACTTCATAAAAAGACATTGGATCATTAATATGGTTTTGCTGTCTCTAAATAGACATAATACAATATAAAAAAACATAAGGAAAGGTTACATCTTTATATGCCAAAAAAACCGTAAAGAACATGATGGATAGCAATTTATTTCATTCTTTGGGCGATATATTGAAAAAAATATTGGCTTAATATCTTGTGAAACATTTTTTTTCGGTTTCTATGAAAAAAGTAGGCGTAGCAAAAAACTTTATATTACAAACTTATAAAGGAGGGCAGTGCCTACATATCTTGTGAAGGTTGTAATACTCTATCGCTCTAACTTTAGCTTTAAAACAGTTTTTCCTAATTTGTGGGCTTGCCAGTGGTCGTATTCTAAAAATGTTTACACTAACTCATTTCGGAGCCCTAGGGTCTATGGTCTCTGGGTCTACGACAAATATTAAGGGGTGTTACAAACTATGTGTCAAAATGAATATACCTCCAAAATTTGGGCGTAGCCAAAATCTTTTTATATATAGTATTGTGCAAAACCTAAGTAACTGTTCCTACTCTCATGTAAAAAGTTGTCTCCCACTTTTAAAAATACTTCCCGGTAAACTGTAAATATATTTATTTGCATATTTACATGTGTCCTCAAAATCCCCCAAACAAAGTTTTTAATTTTCATTTATTAACAGTAAATAAAAAAAATAAATCAAAATCAGTTCAAAAAACAGCTGTGCAAAACCTAAGCAACTTCGAGTTTGCTAAAACTGTTCTTGTTATTACCACAAATTTAACGGCATTTTTAAAGAGGGTTTTTCCATGACGCAATGTGTAAAGTTAATTTTGCTCAATTGTGGGTAGAGATTGCGATCGGGTAGTCATTCACAGTCATTTTCAATATGGAGCGCGCTAAATAGGATAAAACCTTCAAATTAAAAATAATTAACCTATATAAACAAAGTGTATCACAGTCAAAAATTGCAAAAATATTCGGAATTAATAAATCTATAGTTTCACGTTTGATTAAAAATTATAAAGCTACCGGTAGCTTAGAAAATAATAATGTAGAAGGAAGGCCGCGTAATTTCCTCTCGGGAAATATTGTCGACTTTGAATTTGAACGTTGACTCCAGTACGGTTGGTAGACGGGCTCTTGAAGCTGATCTTAAAAGTTATTCAGTGTTGAAGAAACCTATGCTTACGAAGAAGCATGTACAGAAAAGGTTTATTGATAAAATTGTTTTTTGAATTGAAATAATCTTTACTTTAAAACAATTTATAGGTTGAATTTTGCTAAAAAATATATTAATTGGTCAGTCGGCAAGTGGAAAAGTGTGTTATGCAGTGATGAATATAAATTTAACCTGTGGAACACTGATGGCATACAATACGTTGGACGTACGCCCAAGCAAAGACTTAATACACGCTTCTGTAAAAGTACACTGAAGCATGGGGGTGGAAGTGTTATGATATGGACATTCTTTTCTGGTTATGGTGTTGGTCCTTTTCATGAAATAGGGGGCATAATGGATCGTTTTGTTTACAAGGATATTTTTAAAATGTGATGCTGCAGTATGCCGAATGGAATATTCCACTTTCTTGGGTATTCCAACATGACAACGACCCGAAGCATACTTCAAAAATGGTCAAGGAGTGGCTAACAGACCATCGGATTGAAGTTCTTGATTGGCCTGCACAGTCGCCGGTTTTGAATGCGATTGAAAATTTATTCGGGATTCTTAAACGTCGCGTTGGAACAATACGGTGCAAAAACCAAATGGAGTTGATAAATGTATTGAAAATACAGTGGGAAAACATACCAGCAGCTATTATTTCTAATTTAATTGAGTCGATGCCTCGTAGATGTGCTGAAGTCATAAAAAATAACGGATATTATACAAAATATTAAAAGAGTTGCTTAGGTTTTGCACAGCTGTTTTTTGAACTGATTTTGATTTATTTTTTTTATTTACCGTTAATAAATGAAAATTAAAAACTTTGTTTGGGTGATTTTGAGGACACATGCAAATATGTAAATAAATATATTTACAGTTTACCGGGAAGTATTTTTAAAAGTGGGAGACAACTTTTTACATGAGAGTAGGAACAGTTGCTTAGGTTTTGCACAATACTGTATATGTGATATACTAGAAAAAATATTGGCGAAATATCTCGTTATACAATTTTTTTCGTTTTCTATAGAAATTTTCGATTAAAACTTGTCCAACATATTGTTAAAAAACGCCCTCAAAAAGTAGACCTGGCAAAAAACTTTATATGGCAAACTAGTGAAGGAGTTCAGTGCCTACATATTTATAATATTTTAGTTTCCTAACACAAATTTAAAGGCCTCAAAAGTTGACCCGTCCGCATTGCTTAATAGTCTTAGGATTTGGTCCTGATCATAAATATACACACTTTGAGAGGTCTATGACGAATATTAAGAGGTGTTACAAACTAATTGTCAAAATTAATATACCCTTAGGATAGGTTATAATAAACATATATTAATATTTCCAAAGCTCTAAGAAACCTATAGAAAAAAATAACTTTAATATTTTTAAGAAAGAAATTTCTATGAAAAATGAAAGGCGTTGTGAAATAAAGGGGTGTTTTTTTTTAGAGGTTGGTTTTTCGAATAGAGATAAAACTGACATTTTGTGGTCAAATCTGGCAACTCTAATGTCATTTATGTTCAGTTTGGTTTGCCATTTCATCATGAACAGGTTGACAAATGAACAACGCTTGCTAATCGTGCAAATTTATTTCGAAAATAATGGTTCAGTTCCCGAAATTTACCGCAAGCTCATTTGGGTTGAATGGCTACGTCAACAAGTAAAATTGCCGCATGAGAAGAGAATCCACATGAGACCCTTTGAGAAACGCCATTACATCCACAAAAACTGACTGTTTGGTGTGCTCTATGGGCTGATGGAGTCATTGGGCCATACTTCTTCCGAAATGATGCTGGAGAGTCAGTTACCGTTAATTGAGACCGGTATAGAGCCATGATAACCGACTGTTTTGTTCCCGAATTGGATGGCATGAATGTGGATTAGATGTGGTTCAACAAGATGGCGCTACATGCCACACAGCGCACGTTGTTGCTTTCCAAATTCATATTTGCTGAAAGAATTTTGCAAAGTTAGGATATTTTCGACTTTTAGGGGGTTACATGGATTTCACAGCTTTAAAAATCAAATTTTTTTTTATTGTTTTATTAATTTCTACAACATCTCGAGAATCTTCTCTCCATTTAACGACGAGATTATGATCAGGATTATAGGGATCATAACCCACCCACTTCACTGCATTCCTACTAGTCCGCCTGTGGGGTTCGTCGGTTCGACCTCGAAAAATATCTGCAGGCCTCCCGATTTTGGATCATTGAGGCCAATCAAATGCTTATGTTTCTTCATTTGTTTGATCCTTTGCGCATCATTTATCTATTTTACAGCATCTCGATAATATTATCCTAAATTGTCATTCTGAATAAAAATCTCGGAGATACAGCCTTTGGAAGGTGTGCACTCAATTGAATCACAAAGTTTTTTTTTTTTTTAAAAATGTTGAGCAAATTTTACAAAAAATACCATTTTTTAAGGGGTTACATTTTTTTTTGTTTACTTCTGATGACCATTTCACGAGTTCTACTGTAAACGCAAACGCACCTTTTTTCCGAGGGATCACCGGAAATGACGTCACAATGGCGGAGTTTTGAATATTTTCCTTTGAAAAGAAATTTCAGAAGAAAATATTCAAATTTTCAGAAATTCTTTTTTAAACCAATAAGTAAAAGTTATAAAAAAAAATTTGTTGAAAATATAATTTTTTATCCCCGAATAAACCCTTTAAACGAATGTAACCCCTTAAAAAGAAGAATTTCAAAGTACAAAGTGAACAGTGGTTGGTGAAATAGAGCCCAGGTCTTTTTGAAAGAGCAATTACAACGAAATTAATAGTTAAATATTTAATATTTAATAGTTTAATAATTAACTAATTACCTAAAAAGTTTTGTTTTGCGTTGACAGTTAATAAATCGCAAACTTTAGGAAAAGTTTGAGTTGACATAAGCAATGCAACAATGTAAACAGTAATACAAATTTATCTAAAATAAAAAACTAAAATAAATCAAAATCGATTACACTTGCGAAACGAGAAATGCAGGAGTTCTAGGTCGAAAAGTTCGGAAAAAAAATTACTTCCGGAGAACTTAAAGAAAAATTAAACTAAATAAATTTTCGAAAAATATTTTGGAACTTTTTGCTGTCCGGGTTAATAAGCCCGTTCATTTAGTTAGCAATAGTTTTGATTGGTCCACTTTTATAAGGTTTCTTCTGTTGTGTTTACATTTTGTTCCCCGTTTTTCCTTTTCATAAGTATTTTCTGTTGACATCGGGTTCAGTTTGTGTTTAGGTAAATGTGTTTCAGACGCATCATTAGTAATGGGTGGCTGATGTTCGACACCCGTAAAAAGAAGAACGCTTTTTACTCTAATGTAAATCTCCATAACCATCTCACTCGTAGGAGTAGATTGGCTGCGTACGTGCGTCATTTTAATCCGCCACATTGAATCGAAATCATTTTTTTAAACCCATCTCATTAACGCTTTAATAAATGTGAAACGATCTTTTACTGCCTTTCTGAAAAATCATTGAGTTTATACTACGTAGAAGTAAGCAATTGAAGATATACACGTTTTTCATAAATTATTGTCAATTCCGTCGACGAACGGAGACGAGGTTTACGACATTGCACTTCGTTATCACCTCCAGCGCCGGGGTTACACAACATTTTCATTTCCAATGGACGATTCTTTCTTATTGCTGAAGTGGATAGATTACCAGGCGATCCAAGGGATATTTACAGTGGAAAAGTTACGCAAGAAGAAGTCAATCTGTTCTACTCTAATATACCCTCGACTTACAAGGATAGAATTTCTTATCGTTTTCCACTACGTACATCATTTCCTGTATCAAAAGAATACTGCACACCAAACTTGCAGTACACATGATGGGGAAATTAATTTTCTTTTAGTGCCAATCACCTCGCAAAAAAAAATATTTTATTATCAGTCAGTCAACAATTATTGACCTTGACAAGTACGTGAATTGATTGTTTACTATCGATAAATACACTATGTTTGAATGTAGTATTTATGGGTTAGCAGAAAATTGATAGTGAAGACATTTCCGCCACCACAATAAGGCTATCTGCTAGCGTTTTACAATCAAGATACATGAACCGATTTGTGTAAACAATTTGTTTTACTGATGCCATCATTAACTGAGAATGTCTTAAATATATGACCATTCATACAGCACTGCATGTCAATTATTTGTACGTTGACATGTATAACAAAAGAGTTACAAATACATTTTAAGAAATATGCGATGTAGGTATGTACGTCTTTTATATTTTGGCGACAAGTAAACATTTTCCCATTAAAATACGCAAAAAGAACGAAAAAAAAAAAAAAGACTTTTTTCTTCTCTTTAGACATGGTAAATCAATTTTCTTCGAAAATAGAAAATAGATTTAGCCAAGAACTTGGCAGCAAAAAAAAAAAAAGTTGTGCAAATCAATATATAGCAACAAATTTGAATTGGGTTTCCTTCAAATAGAAAGAAAACACAGAATCGACACCTGCAGCAGCAGCAGCAAAGTTAAAAAAGAAAACCAAATAAATATCAAATGATTGCGGTCTAGTCTGGGTGGGATAGTCATGCTTACCTTCGATTTGTTGTGGAAAATCCATGATGGGCGTGATTGTTTATTTATATTTCTTGCACTTTATGTTGTTTTTTGTTAATTGCACAATTGTTAGTCATAACTTTTTTTAATAAAGAATACGGACAACTTTTGCCGAAACGCAGTGCATTTTACCCCGTATTCCTTTGTGAAAATCGATTTTTATTTTGACAGCGACAATTAGAGGAAAGTGAGTACCTATAGATGGCAGAGGCATCAGTTAAATGATTTGGTTCGGTTTAGGTTTAGAGTGCATTCAGAAGTGGTGTTTTTAACATAAGATGGTAAAACATTTAAAATATAATAGCAACGATTTTAAACATAAACAAAGCAATTCTGACGAGGGGCAAACATTGGACGGAATGAATATAGCGAATCACCTGCTTAAAACTCAACTTTACGGAAAATGTGTTCCGTTTGGTATGAATCAAATAGATGATGATGTGCTCAGCGATTGAGCATGTTTGATGAGCACCTCCTCAAAGTTCCTTCTTCCTTAAATTCTTTTCCCTTTTTCGGGAATTACGTAGCACGGTAAATAAAATTAACAATTCCTCATCCGAGCTAATTGACATTTTGCGAGAAAATGAAAATCAAATTCAAATATCTAACTCGCTGCAGACAGGTCTCTGTGTGACGTTCTCAAAATAATCTCAACACCGCGTTAAGCTGAACGCCGCGATAAAAACGCGCTCTGTTTGACGGGCCCTTTAATAGGTATGAACAGATCGACGTTTTAAAAGTTTTAACCTTTCTTGATCAGGACTCTTGTTTCATTTGCAAATTTAAAAAAAAATTAGCCCTGTTTTTTATTACTAATTATCTGTATGGAACTTTAATATGCATACATTACAGTAAATAAGCTTAAATTTGGTAACGATCACGAAACTTATTTCACTATGCAGGGTGTTACCGTAAAAATCTGGATCAAAAGTATTGCAATATTATGAACATATCGAAAAATTATAACTCTCATAGATAAATGTGTATGGGTTTTCCGCAAACTTATGAAAACTTTTTGTTTTTACTAGATACAATTAAAACGATATGTTTATTTAAAATTTTTTAAATGTACCTCTTTTCTGAATCTGGCGATTATCAATGCATTGTTTTGACAGATTGGGCTTTAAAACATTATTTTTTTTTCATATTTTCTACTATTTATAACTATATGTAAAAATCGTTTATTACTAAAAACGTAAAATAACACGATATCCTGCAAAGTTTTATTTTAAATAAATTTTAATTTATTTTAAATAAATTAATACGCTTGAGTTAGCATTTAATGTTTTAAACTAATTTTTAGTTATCTTGGCGAAAAAAAATGTTTAACTTCTTTTGCTATTGAAGAATTAAAACCAACTCATACTAAATATTATACTCATGAATCATATTTATATTTAGTTTTTAATTCTGAATGGATTCATTTGTATTTGTTTTTGCCGAACAGAAAACAATGGTCCTGAATGCAAACATTCGAACTGTCACCAAGATGTCATTGCATTTCTTGTGAATTTTGCGGTTAAACGAGTAGTTTTCAATTCGTTAAATTCTTTGCATTTTTTAATGCGAATAGATATTTATTTTCGTTTCTTCGGGTTTTTAGATAAGTCTTTGCAATTGAGAAGCAAAGTAATAGCAACAGGATGCCGCCTACAATAAACAACGGCAATGGCGCCACCTCAACAGAAAAACGACCGCCGCGTCCCACCGAGCGAAAGTACGCGTAAACCAAAATGTTTATAGTGCAGTTTAAATTGTTCATTTTTATTTCTAGATCGGAACTCATTTGTCGAGTTAAATATGGCAACAGTCTTCCGGATATTCCTTTTGACCTCAAATTTATTATGTATCCCTTCGATGGGCATCGTTTCGTGCAATACAATCCGACCTCTCTGGAGCGCAACTACAAATATGAAGTTCTGACCGAACACGATCTTGGCGTTACCATCGATTTGATAAATCGTGACCTCTACCAAGCGGATGCATATGCTCAGCTCGATCCAGCCGATGAGAAACTTCTAGAAGAAGATGTTCACACACCACACGATTCGATTCGTTCGCGGCAGCATTCACGTTCGGTTTCATGGTTGCGGAAATCTGAATATATCTCCACCGAACAAACTCGCTTCCAGCCTCAAAATATTGAGAAGATCGAAGCAAAAGTCGGTTACAACGTCAAGAAGAGTTTGCGCGAAGAAACTCTTTATTTGGACCGCGACGCTCAAATCAAGGCCATCGAGAAGACATTCGAGGACTCAAAGGTGGAAATTACCAAGCATTACAGCAAACCAAATGTTGTGCCAACAGAAGTTTTGCCAGTGTTTGCCGATTTCAAGAACTGGAAATATCCTTGTGCCCAGGTTATCTTCGACAGCGATCCGGCGCCAACTGGCAAAAATGTACCCGCTCAGCTTGAAGAGATGTCTCAGGCTATGATTCGTGGTGTGATGGACGAGAGTGGCGAACAGTTCGTTGCGTACTTCTTGCCAACTGAGAACACGCTAGAGAAGCGCCGTGATGATTTTACTAACAATCTTATTTACAAGGATGATGAAGAGTACGAGTACAAGATTGCCAGAGAGTACAATTGGAACGTCAAGAGTAAGGCTTCCAAGGGCTACGAGGAGAACTATTTCTTCGTTATGCGTAATGATGGGGTGTACTATAACGAGTTGGAAACGAGGGTGCGTCTTAGCAAGCGTCGCGTTAAGGCTGGACAACAGCCGAATAACACTAAGCTCGTTGTCAAACATCGTCCTTTGGATGCAAACGAGCACCGCATACAAAGATATCGTGAAAAACAGCTAGAACCTGCTGGTGATGATGAAGAGGAGGAAGACGAAGAAATGGAAGAGGAAGAGGTTGAAGTAACTCAACCCGCTGAAAAGCCATCGACGGAAGAAAAACAACTAGACGAAGCTGCCCAAGCTGAGAAAGACCGTGTATCTCGCTCGAGATCAAAGTCGCATGGGAAATCACGGTCCAGATCCAAGTCCCGAGTTAAATCTCGTTCCCGATCAAAATCTATGGCGAAATCACGCTCCAGATCCCCATCTGGTTCCAGATCTAGGTCGAGGTCGGGCTCCCGCTCAAAGAGTCGGTCTAGGTCGGCTTCAAAGTCCCCATCGCGTTCAAAGTCAAGATCGCGCTCTGGTTCAGGTTCGAGAAGTCGATCTGGATCTCGTTCCAGCCGCTCGGCATCCAGATCACAGTCGAGATCTGTCAGTCGATCACGCAGTGGTTCCAAGACCTCACAACGTTCCCGGTCGCATTCGAAATCAAGGTCGGGTTCTCGATCTCCTTCAGGTTCGAGATCTGGCTCGGGATCGCGATCCCCTAGCCGCTCGCGAAGTGGATCACCCAGCGGATCAGGTTCCGGCAGTGGCTCTGACGAAGAATAAAACATTTCGATCATTATTTTTCCATTTATTGTATCAAACTTGTGTTTAATAAAGATTTCCCCTTTTCAATGCAAATTCGCCTTTATTTTCTCAATCCGAATGCATCAGCTGGGAAGTCGATTGACACCACACTTGGGCGGGTGGAGGCATTCATTTTTGTTACAGAATTTATCGATCCGCTCGATCGAGACGACATCATTTCTGGGAAACATTTAGTAAATTAAGTAAAAAGGTTGAATAAAGGACGACTATCCCTACCTTTTGATGAAGTGAAGGAGAGGTCTGTGAACTCCCCACACCATGAAGAGCGGGACTTGCGTGCCTTGGGGCACTCAATACCCTTTGCATAAAGCAGTTTTGTGGCGTGTGGAGCCATATTCTCGTTGGTGTCAATGAGATCGGCAAATAGCTGTAGAGCTGTGGTATTGCGTTTCTCAAGATCCTGCAAATCCAATTCTCTGTTGTAGTTAGACAGGAAAGCCGAATCGAACGAACGCTGACGTGCTGTCTTCCATGCAACCTTTACCTCACGGCTAGCCCGTTGAATTTTCACCGACTGATCGAGCAGCTCCTTGTGAATTTTTGTTAGAATTTCGTTGTTATCCAATCTGGAATTCAAGGAATGCGCCTATAAAATTTGAATACATTACTTACTACCGCTAACCTTTTTCTGAGAAGTTCTTGTGTAGTTTCTTCCAGTTCTTTCTTTTCCTCTGTCAAGTTTTCAATTTGCCGTTCTTGCTGTATAATTTTATTGTGTAGCGTCTTAAGTTGCGTTAGTAGTCGGCAGTACTCCGACTGCAAATTCTTCAATTCCAGAAGGTCATCAGCTGCAATAATAAATATGTTGATACATACATAGAATTCAGCATTTTCGCTTAATTACCATCCTCATCGAGCTCTTCAAAATTCCGCCGATAAATCTCATTAGAGCAGTTCATCAGAGCCAAAGTATGTTCCATAGCTTTTATCTCCTGTTCAGCCTTTAGTACATTCGCATTGAGTGTGTTACCCTCATCTAGGAGCATCTGCTTCTCTTGAGCGTTTTCGATTTTCATTTGAGTAGCAGTCACCATCGAACCGTCGTCGTTGGTACCAAGCAGCTTTGATGTCAGTTCATAGCGCGCCTTCGACGCCTCAATTTTGATCCTCCTATCTCCAATGTCACACTTCATAGTACTTAGCTCTTCCAGTAAATGTTTCCGTTTGAGATACATCAAATCGTTTTGCGAATTTATTTCGACCATTCGCTCTTTGATGGTTTTAATCATTTGTAGCCTATGTTTGTCCAAGTTATACGATTTGTCTTCACAGTGTGCTATATGATTCTCCATTTCGTTGACACGCATCTTGAGTATACTTAATTCGACAATTTTTTCTTGATTATCACGAGTTGCCGAACGAACTTTCTTTAGGCCACCTTCGCAATAGAGTTGAGCTTCTTTTATTTTAAAGTTCTGAAAGAAATTTTAATTTCATCCTACAGCTACTTACACTACAACAAAACCACTTACCATTTTTTCGATTTCTTTCATGTCGTTGTTGAAGCATATGGTCAAATTTCTCATGTCGTACTCTAACTTTGTGGTTTGACTCTGAAGGGTTTGAAACGTTTTGGAAATGTTATCTAAATATGATTCCAGGTCAGCTAGTTCCATTAGCTTTTGCCTTTCCACTTGTGGATCAACGACTGTTCCTTTTATTTTCGAAATACGCCTATCCAGCAGGACAGCTTTAAGTGACTAAAATAAAAAAAAAATAATTTGCTAAACTCAATATTAATGATCTTGTTCACCAACCGTTTCATAGTGAGACTGTATCTGTTTATTCAAGAACTTTTGAGTTTCTTTAATAGAACTTTTTAGGGCTGTGATATTTAAGCGGATTCCTCTGTTTTCCACCTAAGATTAAGATCAATGTTGTTTTAAAAAAAAAAGTGATTTTCTAAAACTGTTTGTACTTCTAGAATTTTTTCATCATCTTGGAATTTTCCCAAATGTTGTTGGGTACGATATTGAAGATCATTCATTCGGTTCGTTTCAAGAGCGAGTTTATCCTTTGCCCGTTCCTCAGAATCAATCATCTCCTCGAGAACACGAAGCCTTTCTTGGGCATTCATGTTTTTATTCAATAGATTTGCATGACTCTCATTAAGTTTGCTATTCATGTCAATACAATGTGCAAGCTCGTGTTCCTTCTCAGACCTTCGTTGAATGTCTTGACGATTGCGTTGACGTTGCAATTGCACACGTTGCGCTAAACCTTGAAGCTCCTTTTTTAGAATGTCCACCTAAAAGTAAATCAATTACAATACCGAACCTTTTTTTGAATAACAAATAAGATTAAATCTTACTTCGTTGTCTCGCAGTGCAACCAAGTCTATAATATTCTGAAGTTTCTCTCTCAATTCAGAAATTTCATCATTAAGCAGCTGAATTTGTTCTTCGACTTCGCGATTATTGGCGATCATGTCATCCAACTTGTTTTCTTCAGCTTTCAGATTGGCTTCCTGTCTTTGACAGTTCTTAAGGATTTTTTCAAGCTCAGCTTCCGTCTGAAGAATGTCATGTTCTCGTTGGTTCATTTGATAGACCGCTGTTTTCCAGGTATCGACCATTTCCCTTCGTTCTGTATGTGCATTCCGGTAAAGATTTGCAGTCCGGTCAAGATTTTGTTCTAGAGATTTCTGTTCCTCAACTAAGTCGATTAGGGCTTTACGATCCTTGTTGATAGTGTTTTGCAAGAGCCGACGTTTCGTGTCCACATCCAAATACTTCTTCTGATCGTCTTTGCAGTATTTTTCAATCAGTTGGTTGGCTTCATTTCCTTCGTCCATGCATTGGCGCCATTCGACTAGGGCGGACTTTATCCAATTTATGCGATTACTGAGATCACTGATGGTCTTGTTGCGTTTTTTTATGTCGTCTATCAAAAAATTTATAGAAAAATTCAATAAGCTAAGCTGTTTATACAAATGCACTTAGCTTCTGCTATCGGATCGAAGTGCATCATAATGGATTTACCAACATTGATTTGAGTTAAACGGAATTGGTGCATTCTCTTACCCCTTTAACTCACTTACCCCTGGGTTATCACTCTCTTAAGCAGAGGACACGATATTAATAGTTTACACGGGAGTTTAAATCCAGTTTTTTCAGTACCTATTATCTCAACGATTTTTGGAATAGGAATATTTTGATATTTTCGGAAATAATAAAATAAATGGCCAGCAAGGTATTCTGAGCCCATCTGAACATTGAGCTAATCGACCCAAGGCTCTTCAGCTGATGAGTCTCATATGGTAATATGAGCACCTAATAAAGAGGACGTAATATGAGTAGCTAGGGTCAGTTGGTGGCGAGGGCTTGGTTCCAGGTTGGGGGTTGGTACCTTTAAGGTAACTTTTCGACATAGTCAAAAACTATTTTGGGAGATACACAGTCATGCGTGCTGTCAGTTCCGTGTTTCTGACCTTCGAATTCTTCTTTTTTCCCAAATTCTTCCTCATATTTTTTTAGAAAGTTAAGAAATCGGTTTTATATTATTATTTTTATATAAAATAAAAATAAAAACATAAGCATGTAACCTTTCTACAGTACAAAAAAAAATATTTTTTAAAAAAAACCTGAAAAAGTAGGCGTGGCCAAAAACTTTATATGGGAAACTTGTAAAGGAGTTCACTGTCTACGTATTTTGTACATGTTCTAACACTTTATCTCTTCAATTTCAGCTTTAATTTAAAGGCTTCTAAAGTTATACGGACGGACGGACGGACATTGTTAAATAGTCATAAATATATATACTTTTAGGGGTCTATGACGAATATTAAGGGGTATTACAGACTATGTGTCAAAATGAATATACCCTTAAAATAGGTTAAGCGTAACAAAAAATAGACAAGTTAAAGTTCGGTCGTAGCTCATTATTAAAAAAAAATAAGTTTAAGAAAATATTTAAAAACGTTCAATAATCCATATTAAGAGTTATTCAGAACATCCCAACAAAAAGAGAAGATTTCCATTTTACCATCTGATTCAATTTTTAAGTTATCGTGTACTTGGGCACTCAGTGCTCCTATAAAAGAAGTATGGAAGACAATTTAATTTTTTATATGAGATCAAAGAGAGTACTTAGGCATTGTATAATCTAAAAATTATTTATTTCCTGCATGTAATCGACCAATATGGATGTTAAAATAAGATTTCAAAATTCAGTTAAATCCATCGTACCAGTATTTCCCATCGCTTTGCGCCATAGTTGCTACTAATTTATGCTGTACTTTTTGTCTCAGTTTCTTAAATTTGAGAGAAGGTACATACATATGTACTCTCTTCACTGGATTCAGGTTTTTTTTTTTTAAGTTTTTGGAATCTTAAACGCAATATTCCATCAGTTCCAATAAACCCTGTATCAATGTAAACTCATATAGAGGCTTAAGTAATTATATGTAATCTAAATATAATGGAAACAGAAACCGTTGCATTTTTCGAATGATAAGCTTTTTAACTATAACTTATTATCAGGGAAAAGTTTAATTTCTATATTTTGTGATCACTTTACGCTGAGCAAACAGAATGTGATTATCACAAATGACTATTACAAAAGTTATTTTCAATAATCAGCTTAGCCGATTCCAATCGAGGAAAGTGTCTAAAGTTACTTTTGTGGACTATGCAAATTTTCTGAAAAACTGGGTTTTGTCAATGCAATGCAGAGTTGTTAAAAGAAGTTGGGGATAGCCTAATAAAACAAAAAAACACGTAAATGAAGGATCGCCAAAATGAGCAGTTTTATCTTCACTATCTTCTATGGAACATCTCAATCAACAAAATTCTTAAATCCCTTGTCAGTAAAGGCAGTAATATAGTCACCAACGCGGGCAGCTCGACGTTTTTGTACTGACGACAATAGGGAAATATCTCTCCACCATCATTGAAATCATGGAATCCGAATTATTAGGACGATCAAAATGGACGGATAATACTGTAAGCGGTTAACTCCAAAAGGACCAAAGTTATTCTTGACAGACTGGACTGGAATTTTCAAGGCACTGTCATCAAAGTTTTACTTATCTTTACTGATGATTCAAAGACGAAGAAGAGAACAGGCGCAAGAGTCTTCTCACTAGTCCTACGGACTGTCTGATCACTGTAGTTCTAAGCTGATGTTTACGCTGATAAGGGAGCTCCTTAGACCATCCTAGCGATGGATCTAACAGCAGTGGAAATAACTATCTGTATGGGCAGTCAGGCAGCACTTAAGGCGTTCAACTCCAATATATACCAATATATACCATCTGGCTGACATGCATGTGTTAAGAACTTCATTGAAGTTGTAACGGCTAAGGAGAAATAAAACAACATCAGCAGTTGGACCATTAATGGTAGTCCATGGCGCGCCATCGAAAGTAGGGGATGAAGGACCTTAGTTTTTTTTTAACACGTTTAACAAACAAATTCGCTCCCCAAAGTCCAGTGTAACCGGATGCTCGCGGGGTTATTAACCGGACACTGCGTCATTGGAAACATGGCTAAACGGCTAGGAGTTTTTGCTAACGATTTCTGCAGTAGCTGCAGAGCCGAAGAGGAAGTTGTGTCAGTGGAACATCTCCTATGCCTCTACCCAGCTCTCCAGGAACCCCGCATATCTTGCATGGGAACACGGTTCTGTGAAAGCTCGGGCGAATTGGAGGAGACACCCCTATCAGACCTCAAAAGATTCATCAACGAATCGAAATAGGCATACTCTTTGGCTTCTGGATGTTGTGATCCCTAAATTCAAAAATATGTATATGATAAACTTTTATTCACGATGGGACTGAATATTTTAGTATACGATCTATAGTCTATACAGAAACAATTGAAGCGTCCCCCCCCCCCCCTTGGTGCGCATGAAGAATTTTCCCTAAGGTAAAATAATTAAAGCTTTCTGCTTTTAAAAGCTTCTTCTTTAAATGTGTGTGCCAAAGAGCATTCAAAATCCGATGTTAAGAGAAAATTTTACGAGAAATTTGAAAGACTACCGGAAAAATCATCTCCGTGAATCATGATTTTGTGTAGGTCTAAGTGCCTGTAATCCTTGGATGAAACCACTCCAAATACAATACAACACAACTCAATGTATGGTTAAAGTTATGGTTCTTACTCTCTGTGGCATCTTCAAATTGCGAAATTTTTTCCAGTTCTTGATGCATTTCTCTAAGGTCATGTTTCAGTTTAGAGCTTTCCCGTTCTGCTATTTTAAATAAACTTTGCTCCGTTCGCAAATCCGATTGAAAAGCATAAATTAATTTCTATAATCAAAAAATAAAACAATTTATACAAAAATATTCTATGAAAACACATTTTGCCTACCATATTCTGTGCATGGCTTAGCTCTGAATTTTTAGCATGACTAACAAGTCTTTCAGCGCGCTCGTTAAAATTCTGTAGAGTGGTTTGCAGCTGGTTTTTTTCCTCACCCAAATTATCAATTAAACGTAAGAGTTGCTTGTTTTCATCGTTGGCCATAGGTAGTCCATTTTCGGGGCACAAACCCATCGAAAGGGCAAATTCCTGAATGTAATTTGAAGTCATCTCGAAGAAGAAATGCTACAGATATTTTCTTGACAATCTTATAAATCTTTTATTTTGCTTTTTCTGAAGTAAGTTTTGTCAATAAAACATCAAAGTTTATTTATGTAGCACAACATGGCAACGGTGAAGTAGTGCGTTCGTAATTATTGTGATTCAACAAATTAGTTAAACCTGTTGTTAGGAAGGGTAAGTTGGAGAGGTTCAGAATTTCTAAAAGTTTTTAAACTTTTATTTAATTTTTAATATATTTTTTAGCAACAGTTATAGTTGAGTGGCACGAACATTGCTCGGACAAGGAAAGGGGTTCTTTTTGTATTTTGTTATCTCGTCCTCCATTTATTCGCCTGTTTGCCTGTTTCGGATATTAAAATAATTCACTATTGAAAATGTTTGGTTAAATAACTAAAAGTTTCTTATCTGGCAGTTGTTCTTATACAGGTGTAATGAAATTAAGTAAAATGATATCATAGTAGAAGGTTATTTGCAAAAATCATTCCCAAAACAAATTCAACAAATTTATTTTATTTTTATATTTTATTATAATTTTGATATTTATTCGGGTATTTATTAATAAATCGGTTATATTACATTCATAACTAATAGCTTGTGTTTCTAATTCCCTTAAGCGCAAGGGTCATGCTTCGAGCTGAAATGTGCACAGGAAATCTTCGGTCCATTATGTGTCCTCGGTATTGCGATACGAAATAGGGAACCCTGGGGCATGCATGCGCAAATTTTATACTGTACACTTCCAGTCCTGATGCCGAACTCTGTATTGATGATTGGAACCTTATCCATGTCCAAAAATACCCCTTCACCTGCCTGTAATATCGTTGCGCCCTGGGTAGTGTTTAACCCAATGCTGCTCTCCGCTATGAATAATGCACTAAGACCATCAATACTTATTCCCTCTGACCCCTTGACATAGATTTTAGTCTCTCCGTTAATGCCCAAAGGACGACCAATCGGACTGGTTATCCTACTTACACTAATCGCCTTAGCTTGTAAGTTATCAGCACCATTTGGTATATTGTAGTGCGGCCTGTGTGTGGTAAATATGGCATCACCAGTGTTGGGGTCTTTAATCTCAAAAGTATTTACACCCTTGAAATTGATACCCGTCTCATCCATAACCATCTTGCTATGTGGCTGACCGTTGCGGTTGATTTTCACAGTAACACTACCATCATCACCAGTTATAGATACTGGAACATCTGCGAAACCGTCAATTTGACCACCGCACTTGTTGTAGATTCTGTCCAAATCCGTTAATCCATAGAATTTAACAATATCCTCTTCGGGTATCATTTCCATTCCTTGTATACCTTTACCCAGTCGCAGTACTCCTACGATGCTAAGGGTAAGAATGAGATTCCCCACAGTCAATATAAGCAACAAAGTAACTATTGTCCAAAAGGCAAAGTTGTTCCTGGCCTTCATTGGATTCGGGTACACTCGGCCGTCAGCGTACGTGGAAAACTTTTGTTCAAGAAAATTTTCTGAACTCGTTTTGTGGTCACCACCAATTGGGATAGCATTTTCTGAAGCAACGTCCTCCGAATACGATGGTGATGGCCCACGAATAAATGTATTTTCAAAATGATTTATCATTTTTAATGTGCTTCAATTTATGTCTTAACAATATTTTGGAATTCACTTTTCACAATCGATGGTATACCGAAAAATAGTATTTTTTGTTGAAACTGACAAGATGGGAAAAACTTCCACCACACACAAAACGTATCTATTATACAGTGCGGCTGGCTTCTGGCTGTGTGTGATATAAACATTTATTCTTCTGTGAAAAATCGATTGTTTTCTTTCTCTCATTGAGAGCGAGAGTATGAAAATAGAATTTGGAGCGAAAAATATTTGTTTCATTTGGTTCGATTGGGCTTAGATTCAACTTTGTATTTTATTTTTTTAAATTTATTTTAAAATATATAATTGTGTAATAGAAATATTTACGTAGGTACATGGGCATTTTCTATTTTCACACATTGTTTTTTTGATTTTGCTGTCCTCAAGGATTTTTTTTCAACAAATGCATAAAACATATTTTTTACCTTATGTGTATATATATATATATATATATATATTCTCAGATACTTTATTTAGAAACTAAATAAAAATAATTTAATTGAGAAAAAATAATTTAAATTAAATAAAAATTTCCAAGTGCAAGAAAAAATACATGTATATTATTATGTATCATTAAAAACTCTATATTAATAGAGAAACAATTAAAACCTTTTCTGAGATAATAAACAGAGGAAAGGAGCAGTACTTAAGAAAAGAAAATATTGGTTAGGTAAATAGTAAGTTAGAAAGTTTAAAAAACTTTTCATTTAAAACTTCCCATCTAACGGATATACCGCATGTATAGGATCCGCCATATAAGGTTTTTTTTTCAACTAGTGCTTATTTCGCGAATGGTAATACTTAGCTCATGTCTGATTTGACAGATAATTAGTTTTATCCTTCCGCTGAACGAATATGGTTGTGTATACGCTTGAACAACGCTGGGAAATATTGCGACATAGCGACATAGAGAAGATGCCGATTTTGCCAAAAAATCATCTTTTCAGATGAAGCTCATTTTGATCATGGCGGGTATGTAAACAAGCAAAATTGTCGCATTTGGGGCACAGAAAACCCGCACGCATACATTGAAATGCCGATATACCCAAAACGAGTCACTGTTTGGTGCGGATTTTGGTCCAGAGGCATAATTGGGCCATTTTTCTTCGAAAATGAACAAGGAGTGGCCGTTACAGTCAATGGCGATCCGTATCGGGCCATGTTGAACGAATTTTTGTTCACAAAAATTGAAGAGGAGGATATTGGCAACATTTGGTTTCAACAGGACGGCGCTACGTGCCACACAGCCGAAGCTACACTTGATGTTTTGCGCCCTGTTTCAAAAAAAAAAAAAGTTATTTGGCGGACCCTATATGTTTTGTTCAGAGGGAACCGTTAGGAGTTCGAACAGACTGGTTTTTGAATTAATTTTTTGGGATGTGAGTTTGACATGCCGGCAATCGTTGATCCAACTTTGTCAACTGCAAACGAAATTCCTAGATTATTTTTGGAACCATCTGTGTACAGAGAGTAGATCAGTGTTTATAGAATGTATTGCTAATTCCCATGGAGGGAATATTGGGCATTTTGTTGAGTTTATCAGGACTGGGGAATTCCATTTTTTCAAGGGTTGATTGCATTAAGATGTGAGGATGGGTATTTTTGGTGTTTAATTCTCCGCATAATTTTTGTAGTGACATGTTGAATAGGTGATTTTTCGCAGACATTCATTTTAAGGAGAATGGAAGCAGTAAGGTACTCTATCCGTTCATTGATGGGAGTCCGGTGTCTGTTAAAATATTTTTTATAGGTGTTCGAAATGCTCTTTGGGCGTATTGCACTGTGGTAGGATGGTGTAATTAGTCCGAGTGTTGATTTTGAGCATTAACTGTAGATGGGGAGTCCGTAGTCTATTTTTGCGAGCAGAACTGATCTGATGATATTACTAAGAGAATTTAAATTACAAAATTTGTGTTTAGAAGCTAAGTATCTTACCATATTCACCCTAATAGCGAGGCTTTTTTTAATATATAGACAATGTGACTTAAAATTAAACTTAGTATCGAAGAAAATTCCCAATATTTTTAAGCTATTTACATTTTCAATTACCATATCATTTAAATTAACTACAACATTTTTAGAACAGTTGTTTTTTTTACAAATGTGTGAGATTTTACTTCTTTCGGCAGATATTTTTGTTCCAGAGCTTTTTCCCCATTTTAATAAGTCAGTAAGGATGTTTGAAAAATCTGCTGCAACATTGTTTAAATCATTGATTTTGGATAAAATAATGAGTTCATCGGCGTATAAAGAATAGCTGACATTGCTGTATTTAGCGATTATATCTCTAATTTTGTTAAAGGCTATAACGAAGAGTATAACGGAAAGGGGAGATCCTTGGGGGATACCGTTTGCTAGGTTGTAAGTCGAGGAAAGAGTGTTTCTCATTTTTATCCGAAATTTCCTATGTGATAAAAATGCTTTTACAAAGGTGATGACTTTAGGGCCTATTTTCCATTGAATCAATTGGTTTAGAACCACATGGATTCCGATGCGATCGAAAGCTCTTTTGAAATCAATCGAATGTACCGATATATGATTTTTTTAAGAAAGTCCTGAGGCAACAAATTCATCAATGTGCAATATTGAATCCATTGTACCTCTATCTTTTTTTAAGGCCACTTGGTTAATATCTAATAGGTTGTTTCTTTCAAGAAACCAAGAGAGTCTACGAGATATAATTTTTTCTATGACTTTGCTTATGCATGGTAGAAGGGATATTGGCCGATAACTGGACAGCTTTGTGATATCTTTTTTAGGTTTGGGTATTGGCACTACTGTAGCAGTCTTCCATACTTGTCGTATAACACCTTAAATTAGGATCTCGTTGTATAGGTTTAATATACGTTTTTTGAGAAAGAGTGGACTGTTTTTGATCATGGCTTATGATATACGATCAAAGCCAGGCGTGTTACCTTTGCATGAGTTGACGCAGCTTTCAAGCTCCATGTTATTTTTATGGTTGCAAAATTCAGAATGAAAGTTTGCGTCTTCGGAAGCAGTTGCCCATATGCTGGCAAAACTTTTTGCAATTTCTATGGGGGATGTTACTATTTTATTGGATTGGTCTTTTATTAATTTAATAAAAGTTGGTTCATAATTTCCTGTGAGTGATTTAATATCAGACCATAGTTTTTTTGAAGAAGAGTTTGGATTGGTGTTGGAAGTGAATTTTTCAAAACTGTTCATTTTTGCCTCTTTTGCTGCCTTTCTGAACACGGCATTGGCTTTTTTAAATGTTATTATGTTGGTTTTATTTCGGAATTTTTTAAATGTTTTTCAAGCCGTTTGTTTGCTCAGCTCTTTATTCCACCAGGGTACTATGTGGTTGTATGGTGCATTGTTAGTTTGGGGAATGGCTAAGTTGGCTGCGAAACGGATTGATCTTTGTATAAGAGCAGCCTCTTTATTGATATTGTAATATATGTCCTTGTTCACAAGAAATTCTGTAATTTTGGATTGAAATAATGACCAATATGCTTTGTCTAATTGAAATTTATATATTTTATAGTCATGGTTTATGTGACTATAAATCTTATTTCGGTGGTGGAAGAAAAATTGTAGCTTCCGTGAGATCAATATGGCTGAAACTATTATGAGTAGAAGTGTCATCATTTAAAATGGCAAGGTTAGAGTTGATAAAAAATTGTTCAACGGTTTTGCCACGGCTATTCAGACTATGAGAACCCAAAATAGGGTTCCAAGCGTTGAAGTCACCTGTTAACAATACCGCTGTATTAAACTTGTTAACAATGTTTTCCAAGTCAGTATTTGTAAAGGGTTGTTTTGGATGAATGTATATGGTGATAATTGTCAATTTGGCATAAAGCTCAATTTCAACTGCTAATGCCGAAATGTTGTTGAATGTTATTTTTATGAATTTGTGCGGAATAGATTTGTGGACAAGAAGTCCAATTCCTTGCTTGGGGGTGGTGTTATGATTGTGGAGATAAGCTGCGAACTGTTTTGGAGGATGCAAAATTGAATTTATAGGTATGTGTGTTTCCTGAAGTGCAATAATAGAAGGTTTTAGTTCGTTAATTAACAGTTGAAGTTCATGGTTATTATTGAAATAACCGTTTATGTTCCATTGGAGAATTTTTACCATTTCTGTTTTTGAAATAGGAGTATGTGGGTTTCGTTGCTGCGATTTTCTGTAACTCCGCTGCACGGTGCACGATGCAATCCCCGAGCAGCAGAGTTATTGATTTCGGTAGATATATTGATGTTATTGGTTGTTATCATCAGTATCCATTTCGTTAACATAGTACTTGTTTTCTGAAAAAAGTACCTCTGTAACATTTGGTAATGGGGATAGAGTTGAAGAGTTTATTTTTGAGGATAAACTGGGTATTTGGGGTTTGGTTTTTGCTTGGTTCGTCGGGGACATATCGAGTGTGGTTTGGGTGGTAGTATTTGGATTACATTTTGAATCGTTATTTTTTCAAGATCATTTCTTGTATAGTTAGTAGTTGTTGAATTGTTAGAGTTTAGTTTAGCTGTGGAATTTTTTTCTTGTGGAAGGTTTTTTTCTGTTGGATTTAAGTTAGAGCAGTTGTGGATAGGGGGTTGGGATGGATTAAATGTTGGGGGGGGGATGTTTGGTTTTCAGTAGGAGTAATAAGTACATCTTGGGCCTTTTGTCGGGGGTTCTGTTTTTTTGATAAAATTCTGTTTTTAATGACTTCTGCTGGTTTAGAATTTGGGTTTTTCTTTGGAGCGGGTAGTTGGTGCAGTGTGGGGTCGTCTCTGAAGATCTGCGAGGCTTTGCGAAGAGTACAACGTCGATGGGATATTATTTTGCTGACGGACTTATGGCGAAGGAAAGTTGGACAACAGGGATCATAGGATGTATGATCATCTTCTTGGCAATTGACGCAGTATATGCGTGCACATTGGTCGTGTGGTGGTGGTAGGTAGCCTTCTTTACAGACTACGGCATTGTTGCATCGATTTTTGGTGTGTTCCAGTTTTTGGCAGATGATGCATCGCATTGCATTTGGAAGATACTCATCTACTTTGCAGTTAAGCCATCCAAGTTTTATTTCGTTGGGTCGTCTAATTAAATCAAAGGTAAGAATTGCAGCTCCGGTTGATATTAATTCATCGTTTATTTTTTTTAAACATTTTTTTTATTTGTGTTATTTTTTGATTTTTAAGTTCACTTAACAGTTCTTCTTCGGTGATTTCTTTGATGTGAGGAGAGTAGATTCTTCCTTGGACTGAATTAAGGCTTTTGTGGTTAGTAATTTTAACAGGAATAGTGTCAATACGGGTTTGTTTTAGGAATTTATTTGCAATTTGCAGATTGGCTACTTTAACTAAAAGATCACCGGACCGCATGGCTTTAAGCTCTCAAATTTCTTTGGAAACAAATTCCTGACTGCGATTAATTTGAAATAAATTATAGGATGATAGTGGGCGTAGTTTATCGTGTTCATCAATTTTTTCTAATCCTGAAATCACTAGGTAGCGAGGAATATTGTCGTCGTTGGCGGGAATAACTGGAAGGGAAGGGAAATGTGGGTCGGTGGATTTGCGTTTGATTTTGGCGTGTTGGTTCAAGGGTGTATCAGAATCTAGTCCTTTAAACCTCCCTTTTTTGGGGGGTTCGGTATCCCCCGGCATTTTTATTGTTTGTTTAACCAGACAACTTTTTTTAGTTATTTTTTCGTAAATTCGTAAAAGAATAAATTTTAACGCCTCGTGACGGGGAATTTGACAGTTCAAAATAAACTCTATATAACGTTGCACTCTTCTCACACGTCTATACGGCGTTTGCCAGATACAGATAGCAACTGGGTACTGGATAGGATTTAAAAACGCGCGATAAAACTTATTGGCGATCAAGATATTGCGAAACGGCTTGACTCTCTTAGTCATCATCGCAATGTCTCCTGCCTGTCATTGTTTTATCTTCATCGAAAGTGCTCGAACGTAATAGCCGGTTGAATTCTACCATTCGACATTTCAACCGCAATACCGGTCATGCTAGGAATGCTCATCAGTTCACCCCAAAGCCTGTCTTCGGACGAACTGTGAAAGTTAAAGATTCGTTCCTCTGCCGCACTACACGAAGGTGGAATGCTCTACCACACTCTCTCTTTCCTAATCATTACAATTTACAAACATTTAAAATCAATGTGCATCGGTTTCTCATCCTTTCTCCTAATCCTTCATTTCTTGAATGCCCGTGCTGTGTTACTTTAAACATTATAAGGGTGCTAACAATCCATTTTGCACAAACTTCACAAACCCGAGAAATGGCTTATGATATAATATAAACGAAATGGAAAATAATTATCATTTTATTATTACGGAAGTGAAAGCAGTAAGACCTCCCTTTACCTGCCTTAAACGCTAAAAAGGGAAGAGCTAAGAGAATTTGATCATTATACTTTCAGGACAAGTACAGCTTTGTTGTTTTTGTTTTTTTTTCCTGATCTTCGTATATAGCAACGTAACAAAGTAGTAACTTTTAGTTTATGCTTTACCAGTAAACGCAAGATGCATTTTTAAATATATTTAATTGTTATTCTTCTATTCTTAGTTAATGTAAATCTACACTACAATTTAATTTATTGAGTTAATGTCACATCAACGACTAAGCTTATGTAAATCAGATTCAAGAAACTTTTCAATAGTTTATTAACAAAAGGTGAAGGAATATTATAAATAAATCAAACATGCGGTACACCGCTATAGACATTGATGGGGAAAGGATTCAATCGAGCAGATACGATGATATACCTTGATTAAGTCATGAATTAACTCCCAGGGCATTTAGAGAAGTCTGTGCAGATAAAATGCACTTGTTTGCCTTACTTGCTAATAACTGTCACTTAATCGTTAATGACAAGAGAATAATCCCTTGTCTTATCCTTCACTAATTTGCCCAAAAGCTTTAGTATGATTGCAATTTTTGAAATCGGTCTATACTTTTCATCAAATTCTAAGAACCACTTTCCGTCCACCCAGGAATTCTGCAGTAAAAAGGGAGAGATTAAACATTTTAAATGGGGGGGTTAATCCCAAGCCAATTTTTCTATGAACTTTTGCACTAGGTACACCCTTATTTACATGAAACAACCCAGAATTTTGAACCCCTCTAATTTCGTTTGCAATAAAGCTAGAATTAGAAAATTCATGATTCAGGATTTATTGGGACGCATACCAGTAGGCTCCTGACCAAATTTTAATTGTTTAACATGAGCAGTTCCTGGGTTACAAGGTCCCAAAATTAGCAACCATAGTAGCTTACGGACTCACTGACAGTCATCAAAACTATGTAGCACTTCCAATCATTGTAGAACCTTTGGCATGGTAATAGGATTTGCGGATTAAACACAGGGAAAGATCTAACATTTGTGATTTTCCATAGAGGGGGCGTGGTAGCCACCCACTTTTCTTAACTCAGTTCAAAGACGTAAAAAATATTAACGTAATTATATTATTCTTAATTTGGGTGCGTGGTATCCGCCTCTTTTCTTAAACTAAGCACTCAAAAGATTTGAATTGTGAAATTATAGG
The DNA here is from genome assembly GCA_963576555.1 of Ferdinandea cuprea. Lineage (NCBI taxonomy): Eukaryota > Metazoa > Arthropoda > Insecta > Diptera > Syrphidae > Ferdinandea > Ferdinandea cuprea. Next base: position 96,454,621 of record OY754959.1, read on the forward strand.
TCGAGGAAGGATTTAAATAACAAATACCGAACCAAACAAAATTGGAGCTCTGTGAACATGTGCTTTATAGATATTTTTTCAAAAGTGCAAATTAGAAAACTTGACAATAATAAAAATATAAATACTGAAATTTTTAATAATTACACTACAAACTTGGTGTACTTGTTTAGATCTCAGTATTTTTCGTGGCTTACTTGTAAGGCAAAGCAATTTTTGTGTAAAAGAACTTGGATGTTCAACAGAATTGAAACAGATTTGAAGGACTAATTAATTTGAAATAACTCATGGATAGAACTCATAATAGTTCTGTTTTATCAAAAAGTGAAGGAATATAAGTAGGTATGAGGGCTTCGGGGTGGAAACCTAAAGAGGTGAAAAAATTCTTTAACTGTAGATTTAGTAGAGTTCTTATGCTCAGACCGAGAGAATTTGCAAAACCCGGGAATAATTCCACCGGAAATATATTTAAAAAAAGAAATTGCCAATCTTGTTACAGAAGAAATTCTTACAAAAGTTCCAAAAAAGGAAAAAAGAAATTATTAAAAGTATTACCCAGATCGTGTTTCGTGATAACAATTGATAATTTTCGTAAAAAATTGTGCATAAATGTATACTTACAGGTATCTTCGAAAAATATAAAGGAGTGTTAAAAACTATAATTATGTGGTGGGTGCATTGGCTTAGTGGTTAGTTCGTTGGACTACTAAGTGAGAAGTTGCAGGCTCAAATCCCCGTGGTACAACCTACAAAGTATTTATTCCCTGCCCCACTTCTTCTTTCGTAAAATCTGAAAAACGATTCTAAGGAAGTACAGTAGTGGACAAATAAAAGTAACTGTTTCACAAAAAACTAAAATTGCAGCTCTGATTTGTCAATGAAGTGAACTAAGATTCCCTTTTTTGTCTTAGGATATAACAACTTTGGACACCATTGGTTCGAGATATATTTGATACACACTCAGTAAACGGTTAGAGGAACTTAATGTCATCAGTAGAAGCCCAGTAGCAACACTACTAAAAAGGAAACAAAAATATCCGTTTATTAAAGATAAGCATTGCATATTTTATAATCCCTCTAGCGGATTTAAAGACAAGTTTGCCCATTTTCTGACGTACTAAGTCCACGTTTATAAATAGAATAATTTTCTTGAGTGCCCGTTTTTGTCAGAGCACGTTGTTGGCTGTTGCGTTCTTTTTCGAATTTGTAAAGAAAGAAATTCGTAAAAGAACGAAACTCCAGATTGTCCCATTACTTTACAGTATACTTTAAAAACAATAAAATAAAACAAATTCAGTAAATTTTCTCCAATGTATATATATATTTTGAATCTTAATTTATTTGCAGTATGTTCCATTGTTCGTCAAATCTACTTCAATAATTTTAACATTTAAAGCTTTTCGAAACGAAAATACCCACAATTCACATACAAGTGTGTGAAGATTGCCCGTGGCTACTTGTAATAATACAATAAATTCAACAAGAATTACAATCATTTTATGACCCATACATATACTATAAAGTTTAAGTATGCTTTTGAGTATTTCCGTTTGGTGCTGCCTCAAACGTATCTTTTATTTTATTTTTTATATATTACCTTAAGCACTAGTCAATAATAGTATAATGAAAAAAATGTTGTTAGCTTTTTACAAAAAAGAAACGTTCCGCCTTGTGCAGTCGCGGTAGACACAGCATAGCACTAGTCAATAATAGTATAATGAAAAAAATGTTGTTGGCTTTTTACAAAAAAGAAACGTTCCGCCTTGTGTAGTCGCGGTAGACACAGCATAGCAACGTTTCAAAGTAGAAAAAAAAACATTTTTTTTAAATTCTCTTCTTGAAGTTTTTCAAAACATAGTAATTATGTATATATTTAACTCCTGGATAACTTAACACATAGAAATAATTAAAATATTTTATATTTTATGTCAAGCCTTGGGCTTGAATGGTTATTTCTTGTGTTTGCTTATTTTTTTTTTAAACTAAATACATCTATTTTAAGTGTACTAATGAAAGGAGATAAACGGGTAATATACAGTTATGTCTGCAAAGGCAATGGGATGTGTGTGTGTGTGTGTGTATGTTAGTGTGTTACTGAGATTTTATGAGTTCAGTTGACCGGAAAATTAAATACATAGTGGAAAACCGAGCCGCAGTAGAGAGTATTGATTAATTATATTCGCCTTCTAGTCCTGGCGGTGGAGGCTCTGACCATCGCGGCCGCTTTTCCGGAGGTTGCTCAGCGGCGTCATTTTTAAACGACGAACTGCTGGTTTCAATATTGATATCATCTGGCACCATACTAAGAAGCTCAGCTTCACTTAGTTGAGCTAGACGACTCGGTTGCGAGTCTAAAAGATAAAAATCATTAATAAATAGAAAGTCGAGCTAAGTTCTGAGTTCTTACCTCTGGCATTGCGAGAACAGATAATTGGCTGTTCAGGAGTGTATTCATCGTCATCCGTGTTATGTGACAATGATCCTATCATCGGCGGTGGAGGAACCATTGAAGGCGCTCCCGACGAAGGCGATGGTAATGCAGGTGGATCTGGTTTACTTTGAATGCTGGCCAATATCTGTTGTAGGTTTGCTGGTATTGAAATGTTTGCTAAAGATGGTCCGGATCCAGACGTATACGACTGAAACTACATTCAAAATTATGCAACATATTCACAATTAAATGAAGTGAACGACATAAACGTGTGGCATGGAAGATTGCCTCACTTCAACTTACCGATTGCAGTCCGGCGATTTCTCTTTTTTCCGCTTCAATCCGTCGATTAATCTCGTCTACTTTACGCTCCAGGTCGTCATCTCTAGTAGCCATCGGAACTATTTGCACATCGTCATCGGAGCTACCCCCGGGTGAGTATGGCTCATCAGCATCATCCCGCTTAGCAGCAACAGGTGCCTGAGCTGTAAATTTAAATCCACAATCAATAAATTACTGGATTTTAAAACCTCGAAGAAAAAAGCAATGTTTACCCTTCTTTGAGGTGATGGGTGCCTTAATAATCGCATCGATATCAATATCATCGTCATCAACCGATTTTAGTGGCATTCTCATTACACGTGAACCTCCTCCAGATCCTGGTCGGCTGGTATCCATTCTAGCCTTGGGACTACCCGGAGGTGTAAATGCTGCTGACCCATCACCGTCCAAAACTGACGTGACTACACGATTTGATATCACAGTTGCTTCCTTCTTACGCTATTAAAATACAAAATACAATAAAGAATACGATTGAACAATGATTTTTTAAATTAAAACTTACCCTGATGGCCGCCATTGAATGCCTCTTTCCCATTATGCGTATGACGATGCCTAAGAGCATATCAGGTCGCATTGCATCATCGTAGAACTCAAAGTTCTCAGTTGGCTGCAGCACAGACGGCATCTGCTGACCCACACCCAGTGGCATAATGTAGAAGTCTTTAATGTTGGGTGAGGTCGTCTTAATCACACCCAGGCGCTTCCGCTTATCTAAATACTTGTACAGAATCGTGTAGGCTACGTTCTCTGATTCCGCCGACGGCACTAGTCGGATGATGACAATTTCCTTGTTCGGGCTTCGCTTGATCTTCCCAATGTAGTCCCAAACGGTTTCTGGACTTATTCGACCGACAACGTCTAGTTCTTCGGGCAAATCATTGCTCAAAAGATATGTGTTGCCGCTGGCAGTTTGTACGCTGACTTGGAACGAGGCAACATCTATCATATTGATAGACCCAGTCCAAATTGAAGCCTCCACGTCCGATGAGTATTTGTAGTAAGGATCTTCGGGCGGTGTAGAGATCGACACAGTGCTGGACGGTTCTTGATCGCTATCCAGTGCTGATGGACTCTGTGGCTTTGATTTTGGAGGCGCTGATGCCGATGGTAGTGGTGGTGGCGGTGGTGGCGGCGGTGTTGCCAGCAATGCTTCTGCTATGGCTGAAGATGTTGAAGTGGATGTGCTAGCTGCGGCAGTGATAGCTGCACCTGATGTACCCATGGGCGAATCTTTTTCCTTTTCCTTGAGTAGATTTGCAGCCTGCTCGACTGTCTTTGTGGACTCGAGGATTTGATCGATCAGGTTGAACTTTTCTATCGGCGCTTTTGTACTTTTCTTCATTTCACGTTTGGGAGGCGTCACGAGTGGCTTCGACGACACCACTGACGATGCTGGCGGCAAAGTTATCTTCAAGGGCGCCACTAGCTTGGGGGTTTTGGCAGAAGGTTCAGGTTCATGATTACGTTGCAGACGTTCTTCTTTTTCCCGGCGCTCGTCCTTGCGTGAGCTGGTCTTGTGATGACGTTCGCGGCTTCGGCTTCGACTGCGTTTTCGTGTCTTTTCTCTGTGACGATCTTTGCTCTTGTGGCGTTTCTCCCGTTCCCTGCTTAATGCCTTCTTCTTGTCCGAACTTGAAGTAGCCGCAGGTTCTTGCCCTAAATTAATGCTACTATCTAGCTCGAAAGAAAGGTCCTTTCGCGGGGTCACTGACGACGCTTCAATCTCCGTCGTACAGCTAACTCTGCCATTATTCAGTACTGCGACAACGTCCTCCACTGGAATGCTAATGTCCAACTCTACGCGATCGTTCGCTTTGCCTTCAATTACTTCCTCGCCTTTGTGTGTTTTAAGAACGTAGTTCTTTGTGCACGAAAGCATATCTAACTCGGATTTCTTAATCATCTCGAGCTGATGTTTGGCCTCGTTTTCTCGCCATTGTGCCAATTCCTGACTGGCTAGCTCTTCCGGTGACATACGCACAAGTTGTCGTGGTTCGATTTGCTTGCCGCAAATCTTTTGGAAAAGCGTTTCATTCTTACGATCCTTAATATTAAACATCAGCGACCGATACTTTGCCTTGTACTTCGTGCCAATGTCTTTATTAAAGAATCGGTACATCTCTATCTCTGTCGCCTTCACGAATTCCTCAACCTGCTCTGTGGTCAACTTTTTGTCGTCGCTTAGCTCGTTCATACGAAACAGCAGTTGCTCCTTCAGTGTTCGACGCACATTGACTCGCACCGGCTCGCTGGAGTCGCTGCGCGTTGGAGTTTGTGTGGGTGGAACTTCTTTCTCGACAGACACTTGCTTTTTCAAGACTTTGTGAGGTGCGACTGACGTTGACGATGACGGTGATGATTTTTCTTTGTCCGGCTTGTCGGGTTTAATGGTTACTTGCTGCGGATACTTGGCCAACTGTTTGGGGGTCGACGTACGTTGTTGCTGATTAATAGTTGGGCTGCCGGCTGGCTTGATGTTCGACTTGTGGTCCACTTGTACTTTAATAATCTTAGGCAATGCTACTGCCGGTGTGGACAATGTTGGCGATGTGAGCGGGGTGCTTGAATTAAGGACATTGCCATCTGTCTTTAGCGGCATGAATGCGTTGCTGCCGGTCGGCGATTGCACACCCAACCGAGCTTTCTGTTTGGACCGCTAAAATGAATTTGCAATTATTAAGAGCGCTTTTGATAATTATTATAAATGGATTTAGTTACTTCGATTTCCATGGCTTGTGGGCTTCCAGGTTGCACCACTTCAAACGTTGGATTGTCCTGCAGCCACTTTTTAAGGTTCACTGTAGTTGGAGCGTTATTACCAGTCAAAATTCTGCCGGTACGCCGTTCAAACACATATACCTGCAAGAGAAAGACATTTAAGTTTGAGCCCACCAAAAACGCTGTCAACAACTCACCCTTTCAACTTTCGGCTTACGGTCAGCCATGCTTAGCAAATCTTCAAAGAGTCCCTTACTCTTTTTCTTCTTCTCGTCGGGGCCGAGTTTTAACGGCATTGGCGTGGTAACTGGCTCCGGACTTTTTACTGAATTTTTCGAAACATTTATCAGAGCATTTTGAGCATGCTTCCGAATGCAGTCATCACTGCAATATATCGAATTGTCTCGAGCTGATTTTTTGCACACTATACACGTGAGAAGCTCGACCATTTCCTTGTTCTTAGCGGCCGTCTTCTGAAGCTGGTTAGTAGTATTCGCCGCTGGCATGGCTGAAGTCGTAGAATCTATTTGTGCGGTATTTTTTGTTTGTTGTTGTTGCGGCTGTACTTTGGCAAAAGCAAACTGTTTTTTTTCTGCGGCAGTTGGAACTTTGGCAAACTTTAATTGCTGCTGTTGTGCAGCATTTGCCTTTGTCACAGCAACGCCTTTCCCGGCTGCTGATCTTGTTGTGGACGGCAGAACTATAACACGCTTTGTCACATTGCCAAACGAGGAAGCGTTGGTTGTAGATTCTGGCGTCTTTTTCACTGAAAATTCTGTCAATTTTCTTTGCACTGGCTCTGGTGTTGCTGTTGTCATTGTCGTTGTTGTCACTGGTGTCGAAGTCGCTGTCTGTGAGACAGTTGTAGGTGTGCTTGGCTCTAAACGCGGCTGCACTTTCTTGGGCGTATCAACCCTTGTCAGACTGTAAATTTGCACCGGCTGCAGTTTCTTTAAGTCAATCAGTTGCTTCTTTTCCGGGGGAAGTTCTGTCACCGTTATTGTGGTGGTGCTCTGTACAGACGACGCTTTTGTTTTTGGTAGATCATCCAACTGCGGCATTAGTTGCACCAGCGTTTTCTTGTCGAAGAGATCGGTAATTTTGCGTTGCTTTTTAACGTCTTGCTTTTTTACGCATTTTGGACAAGTCCACTCGATGCCTTTCTGTTCCATCTCAAGACCCATTGCCTTTGTTATGCTGACGCAGGTACCGTGAAACCAATCTTCGCAGACATCGCAGCAGATCATGAACCGATTGTTGTGCGGTTGTCTGCAGACACACCACAATCTAAAAAGGACATAGAAGAATTTTAATTAAATACATTCAGGCTCTCTCCGCTTATACATTACTTGTTTGGATCGTCCTCATCCTCGTCCTCCTGGCTTCCTTCCTCTTCCGGCTTAGCTGGAACTGATGCTCGCTTAGCTGCTTTACCGCTACCTTTCTTTTTGCCTACAGAAGTGACCTTTGTTGTAGGAACACGCTCCTTTAAGTGAGAAGTAACTGGGGTCTCGGGCTTCTGCTCTATTTCGGCGAATAAAGGGGTATCCGAGTGCAATGAAAGATCACCGCTTTCGCTATCGTTGAACGTGTTATCTGCCGACGGTTGCGCCTGGGCACGACGCTTGGCACGTGTGGTTGGCGCCTCAATTGGCGGCAGTGTTATGACACGACCATTGCCACGAATGATTTGGATTGGTTCCTTACGACCGAAGGAGACAGCATATGACCGGCAAGTCGTGGGTGTGGGTGTGGTGTCTCGTGACGAAGTGGGTGTTGTTGTATTTGAAATACTCGCCTCGATAATACTTTTCGGTTGTCTTACAGTTGGTGTTGTTACAATTTGTGGATGACGTATAGGTTGCGGCAGGATAATCGGCTGAAGATGTGGCTGATGCAGATTTAACTGCTTCACTTGCTGCTGCTGTTGATTTTGTTTGAGTTGCTCTTGCTGCTGCTGTTGTTGTTGTTGCTTTTGTTGCTGTTGTAGGACCTCTTTTTCGACTGCCTCCTGCAAGCTTTCATCCTCCATCAAGTCGACTACATGCTGCAATAAATCGTCAGGAATCTCGTCATCCGGAGTTTCCAGAAGTGGAGCATTTGCAATGTCAATAGCTTCAACAGACGACGACGTCGTAAATGAGGTCAACTTGGTGTTCTCCAAAACAGCTTTCTCGGTGCTCTCCAGCATCTTGACCAAATCTGGAATACTATTTTCCTTTGTCGGTGGTTTCTCACTGGTCTTGAATGACTTCTCCAATTCTAGTTCATCCTTGACAATGGAATCAATCAAATCGAGTTGCTTGTCATTTTCTGCTGCTATCTCCGAGGAGCTCTGATGTGTTTGAATGGAGATCTGTGCTGGCAGTTGATTCTTTGCTGCTGTCTCAATACCCAGGGGCATGAAACCCTTCACCGATAAGGGACTGCCTGACTTTGGCTCTGGTTTTAATTCCTTCACTCGGACATTAGATTGCAAGTTATCGGTTCTAGCCAAAAGCGTGCTTAAGTCTGTGAAGCCGCCCTTCGGACTGGCTATAACCTTGTTAATGACAATTTGCTTTACAGTCTGAGGTGACTGAACTGATGGCATTGCTTTGGGTGTCGGATCCACTGATTTTGATAGCATTGAGATGTTTCTTGGCGACTGAATTACCTGCACCGATTGAATATTAATCAACGTCTTGGCCGGATTAACTGGAGGAGGTGGCGGCGGTGTCTGTGAAGGTGCCACCATTGACACATCGTCTATTTCGGGCATTTGCTTCTTGGCAATTGCTTTTACAGAACTATTGAAGGCACTTACCGACTTCCGCGCATCAAGTGGCTGTCGGTTCACCTTCAATGGTGTTAGTACAACTTTCTCATCTTCATGTGCTGTGCCATTGTCCTGACTATGTTGGCGACGTTTATTTATAGCCTTTTGCATCTTCACGCTTCGTGCACGTTGTTTTTGCTTCTTTTTTCTTAGTCCAGCCGCTGTCATTCGCTTGCGACCATTTCGATTATTCACATCAAAGTCTAAATCGCTATCTCGATCATTTTCACTTTCTGCGCTTTCTGCACTGTAATCGCTTTCGTCATCCTCTAACTCTTCGTCAGCATCGTCTTCTTGACTTTCATTGATACGTTCATCATCGGGAACAGGCTCCTCATTATCGGATGCGGACGGGACAATCTTCTCCTTTTCGTTGAGTTTGTTACGTTGCTTTCCGTCAATAAGCTGTTTACGTTTGTTCAGATATTGCTTAACCGTGGTGGTTGTTCCGGTTAGCTTTCGGAAATTGGAAGTCGAATGCTTTTCCTCGTCATCCGCAAATGGTTTTGCCTTATTCAACTGCGATGGTGAAGTGTATGGCGTGTAGCAATGATCATTTTTGATGACATAACGTTGGAACTCAAAGTCCACATTGCATTTGAGCGGAGTAACACCGGCGTATTCTGGAAGTAAAAATAGGATTGAAATAAAACATGAGTGAGTGAGTAGAATTTAATTTGTTTAGCTATTATTCGGACGCTTATGTGGTTGGTTAGCAGGTTATATGTATAATGTAGCGCACTCCAAAAGTAGAATTGCCAATGATAAGCCAGCAAAATAGCGAACGAATCCAGGCAAAGGGATTGGTGAAGAAAACAGAACAGAACGAAGGTCTTCTTTGACAGTTTTTACGGGTAGCTCTGCTTTCTCGGATGCTGCTATCTACATGATTACAAATATAATTTACCTAGGTAAATCAAACCGAATTGAAGCCGTGGTGTGACTTGAGGTGCAAATAAGCTATGAGGCTAAATTCGAGAAAATCCGAACAAACGAGCCAGAAATTACTGCAATGCCAAAATTAATCATATAAAACTCTTCTTCGACAATAACATTGGGCAGTTTGTTCAAAACTATTAGAAATTCGGCATTGTAATTTATCCCGACTCATAACCTCACTTTACTTTCAAACCAATGCATTTAGGTGCACTTGCGGGTTTTTTCTAAGGGGTAAGGTCATGGAAATGCTGATAAATGATCAGCTTATAAAATATGTTTAAAACTTCATATTTAACGGCATTACGGTTTTCTATTCACCACGATGTGGAGAAATTTACATCGTTGCGCTTGATTTTTCAAACTCATATGACAGAGTTTGGTATTAAGGTCTTGTGTCGAAAGTTCGTGCACAAGTCTGTCTGCAATTCAGTTTGACCAAAATTTTTAATTTTTATAAATGATCTACTGTCTCGTTTCTAAATAGTCTTATCCATTCCTTCGCTGATGATAGTACCCTTACGTTCACATATTCGTTTCAGAGTTTCAGACTATATCTTTTATCAGAAGTACTCAAACGCAATAGCCAGTTGAATTCCTTCCTTAGAACATTTCAACCGCAATACCAGCCATGCCGGGCGTACGGTAAAATGGAGATGTTGCTTTCTTAGCATAACAACACGAATAGTCTTACACGCTTTACTTTTGATGCCATAAAAGTTTGCAAAGATGGCATCGGGCATCATCATCATCCCCTCTCTCTCTCTCTCTCTCTCTCTCTCTCTCTCTCTCTCTCTCTCTCTCCTGACAATAACGGTCCTGCTCTATGGATCTGGGTACAGTGGCTTAGTATTTCAGTGCGTTCGACCACTAAGCCAGGGGTCACTGGTTCAAATACTGGCAGTACCACCTTACAGATTTTAATTCACTGCCCTACCTTTTGCGAACGTCTAGTAAGAGTCAAAATAAATATACAAAATATGTCCAATTCTATTTGTACAACCTATAACTTTAAAAAAAAAACTCAATGTAATGCGAAACACACGCAGTAGGTGCGACTATGGCCCTGAATTTCCTAGTATCCACCATTGTATTATGTAATCTCTTGCGAAACTTGACTCGTGGTCTTCATGCGCTGTGACCATCCAAAACAAAATACAGTTGCAAGGAGAAGTAGTAGTAGTAGGATCAAGGAGATCGAAGAGTCTGGCGATCGAAACAATATCCGAATGTTTTATTAGACATTCGTTCCATCTACAAGGATGGCGATCCTATGTCATGCAAGAACTATCGATACATCTAAATGTAACAATTAAGAGCATAACCAACTAAATGTGTGAACTCCTTTCTAAAGGACATTTTCATTCCAAGAGGCACATATTTGATAAACGTCATTTACTAATTTCAATCAATTTATACGAAATCAAAAAAGCAAAACTTTGGCGTGTTTCTAGAGACAGCTGATGCCAATAGCCAATATTGTTTTGTTTTACTCCTCCCGGCAAATACATTTCTTTCGTCTATGGTTCGCGAGAGATAATAAAATAAAGCTGGCCTAGCAACAATCCAGAAAAAGGTTCGATTCAGCTCCGCTTTATTATGATACGAAACAAAAACATAATTCAAGTACCCACACTTTGCCTGGTCGTGAGAATTACGAACGCCCCGCGGCTAGATGTTCGTTGAAGTAGACTTCATCTTTCAGAATATTTTCAATTAAAAATTACTTTAACTTATTTTACTTACTCAAGATCTCCGTTGCCAAGGCTTTGGCAGCTTCTGCTGGATAAAACTCCTCGACCGTAACTCCTAAAATTTCCGGACGTGCTTTGGCTTTCGTTTTAAGCGTCTTTGATTGCCTCTTTTCATTATCACTGTCACTATCCTCTCTTTCATCATCGTCGTCGCCGTCGTCTTCATCCTCTGAAGCTTGACTCTGTTTATCATCGGCAGCATTACGTTCCTCCTCCTTGCGAATTTCTTTCTCCTCCTCCTCGTTCATACTAGGTGTTGGCGATGTTAATCGCACAACACTGATTGAGGTCAGTGTCTTCTCATCTAAAAAGGAACAAAAATACTTTGCAATCAAATGATTTATGTATATTAAAATTGTAATAATAACCTATTAAATTTTTCAATGCTTCGCGATCGACATTTATGCCATTTTTACCATACACCACGACAAGATTGGAATCTGCATTGGATGTATCACCATTAGGAAGGACATCATTTGTTGGTCTTGTTGTTTCTACGAAAACAGAGCTCGACATAATTATTATATTTTTAGTCTTCTTCCGAATATATGAATTTATGGCATCTTCGCACTGCTGAATAATTTATAAAAATATTGTACAGTCCGAGTTTTTTTGCAAGAAACTATGACGCCGCCATGACAAATGCCGTTCAAAGAAAAATAAACACTCTGACAACAACTGGGTGGTGGATAATGAAGGTTTTGTTATTTTCAATTCAACTTTGTTCGGTGGAGAAATGTTTTCCTGGTGTTATTTTTAGTGGAAAACATTAAGCAGATATTGATGAAAACTTTGCATATTATGAAACCGAATTTAACACTAGAATATATCGAAAATAAACAATTTTAAAGCAGCACCACATTCGATAACCCCTATGTTGCGCGCAATAAAATAATTTACTTTGAATCTTCGGATGCGTTCGTTTGGATTTATTTTAAAAAGGTGCATTCAGCCAGCAATAAATCATGCCAGACGCGGAACACTGCTATGCCAGTAAATTGCTGTCAGGCGAATTGATAAAAAAAATAATAATAAATAATAATAAACAAAATATTATTATAAAGGGTGATTTTTTAAGAGGTTTAGAACTTTTTTTTAAAAAAAAACACAAAAAATTCGAAAAAATGAATGAAATATTTATTTGAATCGATATTTTGAACCTTGCAATTTAATGTTTAAAGATAATTTCATGCAAATGTTGACCGCGGCTGCGTCTCAGGTAGCCCATCCGCTGAGTCCAATTTTGGCATACTCTTTCACACATATCGGCCGGTATCTCACGAATGAATGCATGGATGTTGGCTTCCAGTGCGTCAATCGAAGCGGGCTTGTCCCTATACACATTAGCCTTGGCATACCCCCACAAAAAATAATCTAATGGTGTCAAATCGCACGATCTAGGCGGCCAATTGACCGGCCCGAAACGTGAAATTAACTGTTCACCAAACTCGCCTCGCAATTGCGCCATTGTTTCGCGTGCTGTGTGGCATGTGGCACCGTCTTGTTGAAACCACATATCATGCAAGTCAAGAACTTCCATTTCGGGCAAAAAAAAGTTTGTTATCATCGCTCGGTAGCGTTTACCATTGACAGTAACGCTGCGATTCGCATCATCTTTGAAGAAATATGGCCCAAAAATGCCGCCGGCCCATAAACCGCACCAAACAGTGGCTTTTTCGGGATGCATTGGTAGCTGTTGCAATGCTTCTGGCTGATCTTCACTCCAAATGCGGCAATTTTGCTTATTTACGTACCCATTCAACCAAAAATGAGCCTCATCGCTGAACACAATTTTTCGATAAAAAAGCGGATCCTCGGCCAGCTTTCCAAGAGCCCATTCACCAAAAATTCGGCGTTGTGGTAGGTCGGCTGGCTTTAGTTCTTGCACCAGCTGTATCTTAAAAGGCTTTACGCCCAAATCCTTCCGCAAAATTTTCCACGTAGTGCTGTAACAAAGGCCTAACTGCTGGGAACGGCGCCGAATCGACATTTCGCGGTCTTCTGTCACACTAGCTGATACGGCCGCAATATTTTCTTCAATACGCACAGTACGTAAACGTGTTGGTGGTTTAATGTCCAACAAAGTAAATTTGGTGCGAAATTTGGTCACAATCTTCCGAATAGACTGCTCAGAAGGTCGAGAATGCCGATCATATGGAAGCAGCGCGCGATGAACATTTCGAACCGAGCACGAATTTTGATAGTAAAATTCAATAATTTGCAAGCGTTGTTCATTTGTAAGACGATCCATGGTTAAATTGCAAACCAAACTGAAGCTGTTTGACAGTGACACAAGGTACTAAACACACGTCAGCTGTCAAAACCAGTGTTGCCAAAACCAAACCAGCTAAAAAATCACCCTTTATATCAGTTATTTAACCATTTCCTTACCAATATATTAATATTTGGGTAAAAAATTAACTTTAATGTTTTTAGGCATAATATAACAGTCATACCCAAAAGATAAAAGTCATCGGGTGGGTGTGACGAAATGGCAACCATATGGCTACATTGCTTCTATGGTGCTTACCATATAATTTAAAAAACATTTTTTTCTTTAAATAATAAAAACGACTGCTTTGTTAATATCACCGAAAAAAAAGTATAAAATGTATTTTGAATTAAGAAACCAAACCGTACGAAACATAACCGAAATGCTATACTCTATGTTTTGGATATTTTGCGTGGACATCTACACATATCAGGTCCATTCCTTAAATCCCAAATTCGTAATAATTTGTACGAATTCTCACGTAATTTTACTTAAAAGATGTTACCGCTCCACTGAGAAACTTACGAATTTTTAAAGAACAAATTACTTGTGTTAAGAATGGTTAAACTGATCAAACGAGATCATAGTAAAAAAATTTTAATTTTTGAAAAGCAACAAGCTTTTGTCGGATTAAAAATAATTTTATTTTGTTATTATTGTGGCAATGCATAAAACCATCCAAATGTAGCCATTTGGCACATGATAAAGGAAATTTCCTTCCGTCTTTTTTTAGCGCACGTGCAACAGTTTTTTTATCGCATCGTTGCCTAACATAAGCGTACGAAACATGCAAACTAAAAACAAACCACTTACAAATGATTTCACATGTGTATTGAAAGTAACGCTTTTACTTGTTTTTTATGTGTACGCGGATGGAGTGTATTCATACGAATAGCTAGGCAGATAATTTTCTATTTCTATTTATAGGTTTAAATCAATTTGAAGTTAGATATTTTTGTAAAGAAATAAGTATTTTAATTTTACGCCTAGTGCAGATCAGTGATCTGAGTTCGAGCACTTCAAGAAGCGTGCTTATAGTAATCTCATTTGTTTATGAAACACACTTGAGCATACTCAACAAAGTTTTATTAGCAGTTATTTAAATAATTTGTATTTATTACCTTCTGCGCTAGAAAAACAAAGCTTTCCCCACAATTTGATCGTTTTAGATATTATATTTTTTTCTCTCCTTATTTCAACTTCTGTCCATGTAACTTTCGCTATACCCAGGCTTCTTAGTAATTTGTTTCTGAGTTCAAAGAGTATGCTTTGAGCATTTTCTGAACGAAAAAGAAAAATCAGTTCTAAATTTTGATGTGTCTGAGCTAAAAAAAAAGAAACACTAACATTTTTTTTGACAATTCAGGCAAAATCAAAGAAGCTTCTCCCTCTTTATAAACCATTTTAGTTACATAGTTTTTAATCGGTTGAAAGGAGTCAGGAGTGGATTTCGGGAAATTAAATTTTTCAGAAGTACGTTTTACCTATAGGAAAACAAAAGCGAATTGTTTCGGAGATTCGTAGGCAAAGATATGCAGAGTCTGCATGGGAATGAAAATAACTACAAATCTGCAATACATCAAGGTTTACTTAAAAAATAACTAACAATTTCTTTTTAAAATCTAAGTTACATAAATATGATATATAAAAATATATTCGATATTAATTTTTAAATCAAATTTGGATCTTTGTATTATTTGTAATATAATGTAATATCTTTTTGGTTTTAATTTGGATATGAACGAATATATGTATTATAAAAATATACTCCAGTAAGAATGTACTGTTAATTAAAATTAATGGTGCAAATAAAAGTACAAAAAAGATACAGTTCACAAAAAAATTGGCAATAAATTAGGTATTTAGGCGAGCATTTTGGTGTTAAATTTTGTTTGTTTATAGAAAACAAAACCAAGCAAATACAAACAACCATATTTGACTTTGTTTTGTAAATAACAAAGTTTCCCAAAATCGTCCAATGTTCCCTTTATCCGCTACATCTTTATGAACACACTTGTGAAAGGTAAAATTTTGACGTTTGACGTTCACAATACAACACGCAACCGCATCACCCATGGCAGCCGTTTGTTTACTTCATGTAATTTCTATTTAAATAAAATTTCTTTTTCAATTCAAATTTAATTAAACATGTCAACTGAATTAGATAGTAAAAGTAAGGAGACTTATTTAAATGGTCAGAAATTCAATGAAAAGACTTCCATACTCGAAACCTCATCTCAGTTGGAGAACGATGAAAATGTTGGACCGGTTGCCTATCGGATGCGTCCATCCTTAGCTGATACTTTCAAAGCAAAAATAATAAAAGAAATCATTCAACAGAACCTTACCAAAACTCTTCAAGGTAGTATTGCAAAGCTAGATCTACCAACATCTTTAAATATACAGTATTTTGAATAGGTAAAAAATACCATGTGGATGAGGCACGCAAATGGACCCGAGAAATTGCCGATTCTGTAAGTGCATCCGTTAAGGATTTGAATATGCCGCGCTATAAGCATGTTGTCCAAGTTAGTATTGGTCAACAGCTTGGTGCTGGCTGCCGATACATTGCCAAATGCAGTTGGGACGCTGAATGTGATAGCCATACGTCGGATATATTCTCCAATGCTTCATTGTTTTGCGTTTGTACTGTGTTTGGAATCTATTTATACTGAAACACGTTATAGTTTTATTGGTTTCTTAATTATTAAATTATTTCCATTGTAATTCTCAACTCTTATTTAATTTTTGATACTATTATTCTCTTTATTTGCTAAAAACAAAAATAAAAATAGAAAAACGAGACGAGAAAATGCTATGAGATAGAGATGTAGTTACGTACATTCTTTGTGGGAAATCATAATATAGCCACAGCTTACGTATGTCATTTGCACAGTTGAATTTAATAATAATCAAATTGCTTGGCTTTGCCGTCTGCTTGGTTGTAAATAAATTCTTATTGTTCAGTAAAACGTCCTCTAATAGGCACAAAGGTGATACTATAGTTTCCGAGGCGGCACACTGCAATGGTTTGTTGTTTTAAGTGATAACTATGGCAAAACAGCGACGTATTTCCAAAGAGTTTTCATACTAAGAAATAGTTTTTTTTTTAATTTTATTGAGATTAACACAGTTCCCTTTTTTAAATTTTGTTATCTTGGAAACTACAGCACTGCCGGCATAACCCTTGAATGGACATTAAATCCATCAGACTAATATCGTGTTATATGAATCAATACGTACTGCTTTCAACTGATACCCCATAACCGGACGCTACTTAAACCATTAAAACTATTCGCTTAAACGGACAACAACTGAAACTGTGTGGGCATATTTAATACAATGCAATGCAGCCGATGATCAAATCGGAGCATTTTTGTCTGCTTTTTTTTTATTATCTTTTAAATCAAATTAATTCCAATTCTCTTGCATAATATAAATCGTACTAATAATTTTGTGCATTTGCTTCTAATTCGTTGGAAGTCATCGTTCTTAGTGTTTGTTTGTGATATCTCTTGTTATTTCTATGGGCTTCTGACTCTAAATCATACCAAAACCACATAATTTATAGCTGCATCGACGAAGTTTTTTTGTTTTAAACAACAAAAGCTGTGTGTATGTGGCAAAAAACTTCAATAGAATAGAGTTGTGCTTCGTTTTAAATGATGTCGACGGTTTTAGTATTTCTGTTTCTATTTCACTATTATATCCGGTAACTTTGCATTAAAGGCTTAATAATTTATAACAATTTCTGGCTTATTAGGTAAAATTTGACTTGGAAAAAAGAAGCTTAACCAAGATGTCAAAAAGTTCGTTTTAGAGTTCGCTGATTCATTAAATTCCCTTTTTAAGGTACCTTGTGCGGCTTCCTGTTTGGCCAGGGTGGCTAAAACGTTGTCTTTATCAGAACGTAAATAATTTTCCTTGGGCCTTTTTGAAGACTCATCTGGAAAACAATCTTTAAATAAAATCTGCAAATCTACGGAATTCAACAACTTATTTGGTAAAATCAAATAAAAAATTTGCCATTAACAGTAAAAAAAAAACGTTTAATGAAATACATTACTATAAAGAACACATGTATCTAGGGACTAGGTACCATGTTTGTATTAATAAACTTGAATTGAAAGTATCATCTAAAACTTTACAATAGTAACAAACTGGAAGACATACTGAAGTCATGTGCTAACAGAGGTGCCAAAGTTTCCCATTCATTTGTCATTGGTTGGTATTCGTCTACTAAGTTGACCCACTCACCACGATCATCATAACCAACGCACGCGATCAGCCGGTTATTCAAGACGGCACAACGTACATACAAACGACCTAGAGGTAAAGGCGTTACCTCTTCCCAGGCATTATTTAAGGGATTGTATTTTTCTACGGTGCCACATTTTGTTCCATTGCATTCGCCACCAACTACATACAAGAAGTTGTTAACAGTAGCAAACCCAAAGTTTACAGAGTTCCCGATCTTACGCGACGTTGTTCCCCATTTATAAGTTTTGGGGTTATAATACTCCAAGTACACCATGTCATTACCAACGGCAAACAAGAGTTCATTTAGCACAGTTACTTGAACATTAACAATAGGCAAACGCATTTGTTGGCCGTACGTCCATGTTTGAAAGTAAAAATCGAATATTTCAACCGAATTTGTCCAATTACCACCGCTATGCCCTCCAACAACATATAAATGTCCGTTCATTTCTGCCAGAGCCGGCCAGGAACGCGCCCGCTTCATAGAAGGCATTTGAGTCCAGGTAAGTGTTTCGAGATTAAGGCATTCAATGGAGTTTGTATTGCGACCACGAATCTTTCCTCCGACAATGATCAGATTTCCATTTATTGCAATTGTGCTGTAATCCGTACGATTCCCAGCGGGACCGGCCCATTCCTCGTAAGACCATTTGTTTAACTTTGAATCGAACGTTTGAACTTGAAAATGTTCAGTGCCATTTACGAATGCAAGTTTGTTAAGGACACAGTTTGGTTTAACGCACTCGGAAGTGGTTTGGCTTTTCAAACGTTTCTCCGGCGACAAATGCCATTCAAGCCATCGGCAGACTATCTCATAAGCCTGAGTTGTTTTGCAAAGAACCTTTGTTTGTTCAACAATAAATTTGGGTTCAAGCGAATCGAAACGCACATGTGATAGAAGACTGCAAATGAATTGCTCACGATTTTCCCTGTCATTTTCAATCCATACTATAACACTTTGGAAGATATTTTCCTGCGATATTACACAGCGATCCTCACTGAAGAGAAATCTTCCCAGTTGATCAATGTCTAGTTTCAAAAACTCGTCGTCAGCACAAACCTGTTGAAAGTTGGAATACGCAAATGTGATGGCTTTTTCATATAGCTCGGTATAGCTGTGTTGGTCAGCGAAAAATGCAGTTCCCAGACAGTTGCTGGGATCTAGATTGTTTACCATGAATTGACAACAAACACCGACCAAGACGTGTATTTGGAAGTAGTCTGCGGCTGTCAGGATTCCTTCGACATTGTTAGTGTCGAGGTTAATAGAGGATGTGTATAAGAAATCGAGTATAAGCTTTAATGTGCTGCCATCAATATTTTCCAGTGTGATTTCTTTTGCGTTGGTCTCTTGAAGTGTGCTGCGAAACATTGCCAAAAAGTAGTCACTTGATGCGGAGAGGACAAGTCGATGTGCGTTTGCTTTGAAGTTATCAATTCCAGCAACGAGGACTATATCGTAAAGGTCGCCTTTGTCATAAAAAATCTCCAGCTTGTTTGAAATATTTGTTATGTGGTCCATGTTCTTGAAAGTCAATGATGATACGCCTTGGACTGCAATCGCTCCATTTTGTTTCTCCATTGTAAATGCTAAAATGAGAGCTTGTATTAGTTCGTAATTATGTTTAGATCAGTAAATCTCACATTAATAGCAAAAAGATAAAATATTAATTCAATGAAAAGAGTACAGAACGGCTTTCTGTAACAAACCAATTGTTATTTGCTTGAATACTGTTTTTATAGTTGTTGCCCGCGTCCCATTCGCAGTTTCATATAGTTATAGTTTGCTGTGATTTTGCTTAATGTTGCAAATTTACTTGGCTGAGTACACTAACGGGGCGGGGGTTCCCCTCCCGGGAATTTGAAGTGAATGTTTATCAGTTGCATGACTGACTGCATTCAGCAAGTAAAATAAGTACATGACAATTGAACTTTCGTCGTTCATAAATCAAATAAATATTTATAAGATTACGATCTCGCGAAAGCAAAACGATTTGTTTGTTATTTATTTTCTTTGTAGGTAGTGGTGAAATTCTGTGCTATGTTGGAAAAGCGGACAGTTGAAATTAATTTAAACAATTTAATATTAACAGCCGGAAGATAAAATTAATCCCGTCTCGTCCACCAATCAGCGGCTTGAAAACCAATTAAAAGAAATCAGTTAAAATTAATTGTTTATTTCAACTAAACTCCTTTATCCTTTATTTATTTCGTTTTGAAGTGTTGACGCGTCTTTTTTTCCTCCTGGTGGAATTCATCTCGTGTACGCAGGCCCATTGGCGATAATATGTACTTTTTGTCTTGGTCATTGCTTGCAGATATTCGATTCAGAGAATAATTTGTAATCTAATTTGATCGTACATTTTTTCTCTAACAAGCGAAAAGAGAAAACACAAAATAAAAACAAAGGAAATCAAAAATTATGGCAAGAACAAATAAAATCGGTACTAGGTACCCAGTGGAATGTTTTCGTATATTTCATGCGCTAAGATGAAAGGAAAAAAAGGAGAAAAGATGTACATGCAACTCTCGTTTACCAATTCAATTCCTATCCGGTATTTCCACAATTCATCCACATTTTGCATACACATAAAAAGCAGATAAAAAGTACCCATATTGTTAGGGTACCCATCTGAATATTTTCATTTCGTATATATCGTGTGTTTAAAATGTTTGGGAGTAACGAAACGTTCCTACGTAGTTAAAGGAATCCTCGTTACTTAGTAACGAATACATACGGTTTGCTACAGCTCTAGTAATTAAATGCGTTGGACCACTTAGCGGTGGGTTGCTGGTTCAAAGCCTGCCCAGTAACACTTTCAAAAAAAAGTAGGTTCCTCCATTCGTGTCAACAAATATATCTTCGCACACAGTGATTGAAGAAGCTTTTGGTTCTTTTTACCCCTTTTTATTTTCTTGTGTTTAATTAATAGACAACCTAGGTCCCCTTTAACAAACAACAATTTTTTTAAAATGGACGCAAATATCTGTGAATATGTGTGAACCAAAGAGCGTGCTATTGACAGTCCAAATATGGTGTCGGAAGCCCAGTTTTAAAATTAATGATACCTACACATGCCTTTTTTAAAAATCGATTCCGTGGCGTGAAAATGCAATTGTGGGCGCAACTGGCTCAATTTTATTTGCATGCTTCAATATATATAGATGCAAGTTCAACGCCTTTTTCAAGCAAATAAAAACGGTAGGGGAGAGTCAAAATTCCTCTTAGTTAATAGCGGATATGATATATATATCATATAACTGATGATTTATTTGAATATAAAAATGGATAATCTGTTTTAGGAATATTGATGATTTTATAGTTTGGAATGGATCGTATATGAAAATAGTTTTCCTATCAACGCTTGGGGAAACCTGGTGGTAAATAGTAAAACGAATTTTCCGATCAAAAATCGTGATCTCGATAAATAGTTAGATCTGTGTAATAAGATTAAGATAAAGATTATTTCTGATACCTACAAAAACAACGGCTATTAATCATCTGTTCAATCAGAGTTAACGTTTTACATTTTTGTTAGGGACCCTTTGCGAAGTACTCTTTAGGAATGAAAAAGTTTTATTATTTAATTTTATATCCAACTATATATATATGCGAATGCCCTGCAATCATCCAAAAGAGGTTTAAATTCTTCCATAAAGGACTCACCGAACCTCAGGATATTGCTAAATCATCAGCCTCAAGGTTCATCAAAGACCTAGGATTGTCGCCAGACCAAACTACTTACTAATCTTATAAAAACAAAAATAATATATCATTTTAGTATATCTGAACAAAGTTATTATATCAAGTTTTCTATTCCATCCAATTGAATTTTGTTAGCCAAATTGGCCGAAAGATTTTTTTTCTTTGTAGTTCTTTTGCACTCATTTCTCCACATCGTCATCGGAAACTATTTGGCTATCAGACTCATCAATAGCTGGAGAAGGACGTTTTCTGTATTGCACACTTGTGGATGGTCTTTTTTTCTTGAGCTGCGCCTGTGGTTTGTGGAATTTCCCTTGGTTTCAGTTTCAGTTTTATCACATAGGACAAAACTTATAAATATTGAATTTTTATTTATGTAACAAATTAAAGGCAAAACTAATGTTTGCTTAAAAAGGTAAAAAGTAATCTCTTATGAATTTTTCAATTCATAAAGTTGCATTTCGTCTTCGAATTTTCAAAGCGATTCTATTGCTTGAGAATATTTTAAAATAATATTTTTGGTTCAAAATAAAAAAAACTTTATTAATTTCGTTAAGGACTCAATAAATTATTACTCCAAGAAAGAAGACGGTCCTTATTTGATTGATTATTTGATAAATACCTGACTTAATTATTTTTTGATAAATTATATTAGGCCATCGAGTTTTTAAAAGCAATTATTTCGATGATTCCGTTTATCATTGCAGTTCTTTCAAACAGGAAGCGACTAGATTGTATTATATTATTATTGCACACTTTTGGCCTTTTTTGTTCAATAGTTATTTTATCATCCGTTTGCTTCCGACTATAACTGATCAACTTTCAAATTGGAAATTTAACACCTACAACGATTCTATACATATGCACACAGAATTTTACCACAAACAAAAAAAAAAATATTTCAAATGTTCTGTTGGCCACGAAGAAATCCAAATTTCAGATTAAATTGAAATTACCAAACGAAAACACAATACCAGACACAAATAAATAAACAGCATATTTTGGTCACTGACAGGAAAGTGCCAAAGCTAAGAATCGACTGACAACTGGAAAGTATACAAGTGCATTTCATTGAAATTATTGCAGTACTTTCGGCTATGCTAATCTGTTAAGCCAATTAGTGCAGCACTGACTCCAGTCAGAAAAAAACTGACAGCAGTTGCAGTAAGATATGACAGTTGAGGATCAACTTTTTGAAAAAATTGGGTTTCTTTTTTTCATATTGTCACTGAATTCGTTGGGTTACAGCAATCATATCCACACTTGTCAAACAAACAAATCCTGAAAGCTTTACATTTTTTCGAATAATTAATTTTATTGTTTTTTTTTTTTTAATTTTGTTTACTCTTTGTTTTTTTTTATTTTTATACAAACGGCAGTCTAAAATACATACATGTTTTATACATAATTTAGGAATAAAGTTACAAGATGAATTTGTTAAAAATTGTCCTACTTACTTAATAACTGGGTACAATTAGATGGAGCCATTGATATTGTTTGGTATCGGATGTTGATTTAAAATTATCTACTTACATAAGTTAAATGTACACATGGTAGTCGTTTATATTTTGTTTTGTTTTGGTTTTCTCATTTATTTATAATGTAGATTATCTAGGTACAATTTGTGTATATGTGTGTTCTTTACATAATAAAAAGATTCACAATAATATATCATGGACTTTTGTGCAAAATTACTTAAATACTTATAAAGTCGTAAATAAAATGGTTTTTTTCTCTTAGTTTAATTAATTATTTTCTGTTTTTTTTTTATCTAAGATATAACATCTAGATCAATCACGAATTTAATGCAAAAAGAAAGCGAGAATAACAAACGTAAAACATTAGAAAATATATTTATGTATGTAAAAAAAAACATAATGTATTGGTTCCATTTGGTGAACGGCAGAGGGTTTGTTATGTTATTCAAACTCTAAACTTTGGATTTTGGAAAACTTAAAACGGAAGTGATTTTGAATCAGACTTTCTTTTATTTATTTTTATTCTTTTCAGGAAACCTATTTTGACAGCATTTAATTGTCAGATGATGATTATTTTATTTTTTTCTTCTGCCGTTTTATTTTTTCTTTTTGTTTTTTATAAGTCGAAAGTTTGGTTAAACCATAAGGCCGGCTTAGTGTTTTCTGTTGATTTTGTTGTTGTCCGATTTAGTTGAATATTCGATATCTACCGAATGACTTTTCGGTTTTCTTAGTCGTAGGTTACTGGACGACATAATGAGAATACGTACATTATAGCGTACCAAACTTCGGTAAGATACAATGCCAGCATAAGGGTGCACATAAGGTATTCAAGTCTCAGTTTGTAGGCTTGCAAAACAAGTATATACGAAACACCCATAAAGCATGGAACTGTTAGGAATACCGATAATATAACATGCCAATCTGTAAGAAGAAATGAGGAAATAAAGATTATTAGAAATCATCTGTAGTAAATAATGCATAATATTTATTGATTAAGTAAGGTTGCAATTTTAAGACGCATTTAAAAACTAAGCTCGCATTTAACTATACTTTTTGTTGAGAACCTTGATATATCTTTAGCATTAAACTCTATTGCCCAGTTGATCTCCTAGTAAACGGCTTACATCTTTGGTTGTGAAAGTAACATGTTAGAAAATTAATTTAAGCTTGTTATCTTTCGACGAAGTTAACATCCCATAAGGGATTAGGCATGAAGTTAACTATCCGACCAGACCACGTCAAAAAACATTTTTTGTAGAGCCTACTATAGGATGGATTACTCAAAGTTGTTAACCGCGCAAAACGAAAAAATTACGACGATCGGAAATGTGGTATAAGGTGTTTCTAGGCTCACCTGTATGTTAAAATTGTCTCTCATTTAATCGCCTTTCAGACTTATATTTATTAGAGGCTGCACTGCGGGAAGACCACCACAAAGAATTTACAATGATTTTATTAAGGACGGCCCCGGGATTCTTTTAAAATATTAAAATAAATTTAAAAATGCAAAATACAACAACACCAGCATTCGTTTAGCTTCAGCAACGAAATGATATGAAACCGGCAAGCCTTTAAATGTTTTCTTAGGTCAAACCTCCAAACCTCGCTCGTCGATTTAAACGGGAAGAAGATACCGAACAATTAGAGAAGTACCATAATAACGACGACACATTTCACTAACTAAAATAGACTCTTATTCTCTGGAACTTCAAGAATCTTCATCGAAAGGATTTTACCTTTTAATACCACATATGAGTAATTATACAGATAGTCAACTGGGAGGATTTTTGGCTCTCTCGCCCTCAATTTGTATTTGCTCCAAAAAGGCGTAGAACTTTAACTGTATAAGTTTTTGCATGCAAATCAAATTGAACCAACTAACGCACACAACTACAGTACCTACTGCGCCAAGGAATCCATTTTGGGAAAAAAGGTATTGGATGTAGGTATCATTAATGTTTTTTGACAATCAACAGCACCCTCTTTGGTTTACACGTATTCACTGATAGGAGATTTAAGAAAGGATTTTTTCGGACATTTTTTAAAATGTTTTGCGGGTTCAAGGGGACAGGAGTATGCTGAGTTGACTATTTGGTTAATTATTCATCTGCGATTGGGACCCACCGAATTCATATATTTTATTGGTTGCCTTTAATTTTTAGTCGAATGATTTGATTTGCCGACTATAACGGTTTAGAGTCGACTTATTCGAAAAATTTTACTCGTAAATCATAATAAGAGGAAAATATTATGGAGTTAACGTTTAGAGAATAATGCAACTTTTTGCTCTGTGTGGAAAATCAACAGGCGCTAAAAAAATTGATTATAAAAAATTGTACGAAATTTTATTTAAAAATTATTATTTTATTTATAAATTATTCTAGTAGCTGTCAAAGCTGAGAAGAACTTTACGGTTTTTAAGTTCTTACAATTTCGTTAATGCATGAATGTTTGATAGGCCAAGGTATAGTGATGCTCAAGCTCACTGAAAAAATACATCGATGTTTTATTTGATGTAATGCATCGAAATCGTTTTCTTTCTGCCTCAGGCGCAGATGTCAGAAGGTAGACCTAGCATAGCATGCGTTTTACCTTCTTAGTCGTAATGGGGAACTTTTTTATTTCTTCTCTATTGCTCTCATTTCTAGACGCATAAAACAGCGTATTCGCTTCCAAGAGCATATGAAATGAATTTAATTTGAAATTCAGCCCTTGTAATCATGCTTTTATTCGATACATTGAATGAAATACATCGATGCATACGATGTATCGAATAGTAACATCGATGTTTTTCGATGTATCGATGTATTATGAGCAACCCTATATCAAGGCTTCCTTAAAGTTTCTGTAAGTAGAAGCAATTTCGATTGAATTTTATTTTTTAAGTTTCTATAAGTTAGCTTGAATACAATATCCAATATCCTTTTAGGTGACTTGTTTTTTGGCGAGAATAATTTTCCTATAAAAGTCTTCTTTTTTTTTGTCGGAGGTTGCTACTCTACTTGGTCAGACACAACTTCCGGTCCATTATGCCATTATGCTACCATGCAGACACCTTAGATTAATGTACTAAGTTTTCCTGATGCGAGCAAAAGCAAGGCAACATCACAGGAAGCGACCTATCTCTATGCTCGTGTCGCTCAAGCCCGACACATCTATGTGTTTAGCAAAAGATTGGTAGCCCGAAAGGACGCTTATAAGCAGCCTGCAGTCGATTATCCTGATAAATAGAAGAAAAAACGCAGACTTTATGCAAATGTCCGGGCGTAGTATAGTTGGTCTGTCAACATCTATCGCAGTCGCGACACCGCAACTTATGTTCACTAGAAACCCAAGTATCAATGGAAGACATGACTACAGACAAAGGTAGACCCAACGCCGGTTCGGGTCCTCAGAAAACTTCTTCTGGAGAACCCCTTTGGAGATCTCATTTCCCTGTGTGACCTGGAACACAGACAAAATTCTAAAGGTAATAGGGTTGAGCAGCGCTTTTAATGCAGCCCCGCAACAATATAGCACATAACCATTAGTGAAGTCTAATATTCTCGCATTACACAAAAACTCCAGCACCTGACCTCTGTCAGGAGCCATCTGTGCCATCTGTGAAAATAGAATGACATTCATATGCCTTGGTTCGGACCCTGACCGAAGGCATTCCGCTACCTGAAAAAAGTGGACGTGGTAGTTTTGTTGCAGAATGATTTCTTGTTTCATTCCTTCGGATGGCTTATCCATAAGACAGTTGTCAAAAGATACTTCTCGCACAAGTTCTTCAAGTTAAATCAGTCAACATTAGGGCGCTGATCTGTCTAATTTTAAAAATTGCACTACTTGCAATGATACTCAGTAATGTGTGATACTTGCAAGTGTTTCCCGAAATTCGTGATAGATCGCTTTTATTTTTATTTAATTTATTTATTCATTCCAACTTAAAGTATAATATTCATTACAAAATACAAGTTCATTAAGAAGGAAGGAAGGAAGGTAATCATTCTATAACTATAAAAGTTCGTTTTGAATGATAAAAAAAATTATGTGGGTTAAGAAGTACATCATAGGAGGATGCAGGAATATCGTGAGAATACAAAAACAACTATTCAGACTGCATAATGTTAACAAAATAAGAGTAGTTAGATTTCAATGCACACATCGAAAGATAGCATCAATGTTCATGTCGTCAATATTGCATAGCCAATCCTTAACTTTCTTTAGAAATGAATGAAAATTATTATTAGACATTTTTGAGTTTAGTTTATTGTATATATTTATCCGTTTTGCTGGGCTCCTTTCTCTGAAAGCCTGACCTAATCCAAATCATGTTATTGACAAGCCTATTTTAATTTAAATTATTTAATTCTGAGTAGATTGAAGATGAGGTCACTATATTTACAAAATTCCCATTTATCTCTATAAAACTTTTAAGTTTGTGCTATCATTGTTTTGATGATTTCAACCTCAAGGGATAAAACACCCCAGACCAAGTCCGCATATTCGTCAGTATAAATTATTGCCACCATTATGAGCACACTATGATGATTCAACCATAAGTTTATTGCTACGCCTCATTACCGTTTGTTAAGTAAATGACACAAATGCGATTTTATTAATTTGTCTAGGAAATAGTTTCTAGGTATATATTTTTACTTTCAGTTTTATTTGTCCATATTAGCTTTTATGGCTTCATTGGATTTCTCTTCTAAAAGTTCAAAGACACATTGCCTTCCATCCTTAAAAGTCTGTACATCAGAATGTATGTATGTGTCTGTTCAAACAAAATGTTGGGCGGGTGGAACCAAACTCATTCATTGAAGATGAAAGTAACAAAAAAGCCTTATGAGCATCTATAAATGAAAAACACAGACAAGCACACACAAGTAACATAACCCGAAAATCAATAATCTATGCGCGAATATTCATTTGCCCAAAACGAAACTCTTCTGTTTATCATCTCACCTCGTTCAGCCAATGATCCTTTACGACCCAGTTTTATACGCACTGTTTCCAAAATGCACAATGCTATGAGAACGCATGAGTCCTGTGCCAGTGTGTGTCCATTATACGAAAGATTAATTGCCTTCAGCAGTCCCATTCCAAGTTCACAACAAGCAAACATGCCAAAGTAAAAGGAATTCAAGTAAATAAGGACTTCATATGCCAAACTAGGATTGCCCATATTGTTATGCCGCGATAACTTCAACAAAAGTCACTTTTCATTACTTGTTTAATACAGTGCACGCGGGGTCACTCCATTTGAGTGACAGAGAGCCAAAAGGGTCAAGCCCAGCAATAACCCACAAAAAAAAAAATACGGAACACAATAAAATTTTGTATCTATCTAAAGATGTGTACTTTCAGGTGGAAATATGCAAAAACACTGATTCAATTAAAAATAGAATATTCGTTTGTACAGAACGGCAGGCATTTATACCAACGCGAATTGGCTTCAAACAGTACGCCACCGAACCGACAGACTATTGAATGTTTCAAAGCGGACGCGGTATTCGAGTGTTGTTCTTGTTAGCCACCGGACGGTATTTTTAGACTGCGTCAACCAAAGAGGGCGACGCGGTCCCAATCCGAGGGGGATGAGTGAGTTTTCTATGGCAGAGTACCTACCCAACTTTTTGTTTGAATGACAATGCAGCATACACGAATTGCAGCAATCAAGGAATATTTCCTTTGTTTTTGATGTAACCAGACAAGTGCATTTAAGAGATGCAGATATAAAGGATCACAAAACGTAAGTGTTTGGAATAAAATTAGGTGATTCAAGCATTGACACTCGTGGAACTCGGTGTTCTTCAAAAGGGTTTTTTTTTTATTGAGAGAATTTATTTTTGTATGCCTAAATGTAAATGGTAGTGATGATAATGTTTGAGCAAATCGTGAGAATATATAACGAATAAGTTCAGGTAATCTTCACCCGAAAACGTTTTGCCATACCCATATTAAACTGCCAGTAAATGTTTATAGATAGA
Source organism: Ferdinandea cuprea (assembly GCA_963576555.1). Classification (NCBI taxonomy): domain Eukaryota; kingdom Metazoa; phylum Arthropoda; class Insecta; order Diptera; family Syrphidae; genus Ferdinandea; species Ferdinandea cuprea. The sequence continues at coordinate 96,483,314 of OY754959.1, forward strand.
ATAGTTTATAGCATCGGATTTTTATTAAGCACGATGTATAATAAACACCCTGCAACAGTGTTGTACACTCCCAAAGTAGCATTTTGTTTCAAAAAATGGTTTTTACCATTTTAAACAGATTTTAAAGGAAAGTTCCCGTGGCGCCAAGATGTTAAAAGGAAATTAACTTACGAAACAATATATCAATTTCAATGGATTTTATTGAAATATATTTGATTTGTTGTCTTTTTGTCGGTCTGTTATAAATCTTAGAGCTTTGATGTTTTGAACACATGTGTGATTCATCAATATTCAGAAATATAAAGAATACATAAGGAAAGGCTACACGCCGCTTGGTGCAAACTCATTCATACCCTATCTGTATTACGATTCGCCCACAAGAAAAAGGGATTAAAAACTTTATATGGATTACATTACATTACGTTTCGTTTTCCGTTGAACTCTTGTTGTCTGAAGGTGTCTATAGGTCCCTTTTTTTTCAGATGGGATGACCGTCTGGGCGAATTCGAAAAAACGTTTTACTCGAGCAATTCGGGCTTCTAAGGAATAAATGTTCTAAATATCAGTTTTTAATTTAAATTTAAAGACCTCTGCACCATTGACGGATGAATTCTATCGCCCCTCGTATATGTACACCTTAAGCAGCAACACTTGTTAGATTTGCCACATGGAGAAGATAGAATCGATAAAAAAAAAACAACACAGAGCCGACAAAGGAAAAATAAATCCCTATTTTTGTTGTTCTTACTTACATACTAAGAGAGACGTAATCACTGTTTTAAAGCTCACAGCTTTAAAGGAGCAATTTCCAACACGACAAAGAAATATGGTGGTTAGACTGTGATATGTAAAAATAAACGGCATTTAAGTCCTAAAGTGTACGTTCAGCTTCAGTTAGAGTAAAGAGGTTGCAAAAGTCTTTCCAAAAACTATAAACAATTAAACGGGAGAGTCTACGGCTCACGATTCTAATCTCCAAACTCACTACATTCTTCTTTTGCACAAAGGAAAGAAAGACACTCAAAATAGATGCAATCAAAAGTATAAGCATAAAAAAAAAGAACTTGCATAAGGTGTGGTTTGTTTTTGAAAAAGCATTTGAAAGATATAGATTTCCTAAAACCTATAAAGAAAACCCCCTTTGGAGTTACAGAAGAGTTCCCAATTAAAGTCAGTATGCACCAAGGACGCGTCTTAAGTCCTGTGCTTTTTATTGCTGCCCTTGTTTATGGTAGTGCCTAAAACCTATAAAGGAGAAGAGTTAGACGCCCCTCTGGAGTTACGGAAGAGTTCCCAGTATGCACCAAGGAAGCGTCTTAGGTCCTTTGCTTTTTATTGCTATCCTTGTTTACATATGGTTGAAAGAAAAAGTCATTCCTAAGCGTGAAATGTTCAAATATCTGTGTTCTATGATATCAGCAACCAGTAACCGTGAATGACGACATCAATCAGATGAACTCACATGCGCTCTCTAAGATGAAAGGAAGGAAGGAAGAACATTCAAACTCGACACACCAGATTCATGAGGGATCTTGTCTGTGACGTAGTAGGTCATGCTTCTTACGAGAAGTGCCACATGCACAGATGAGTAATTATACAGATAGTCGACTCAGCATACCTCTGTCCCTTTGAACCCGCAAAAAATTTTTAAAAATGGAGGAAAAATCCTCTCTCAAATGTTCTATCTGTGAATACGTGTGAGCCAGCCAAATAAAGTATGGAGGGGTTGATGTGTCAAAATATGCCATTAGTGCGGGCAGTTTTGCAAGAATTCCAAATGGCAATAAAAAACAGCTGATTATAGCGGATGTGTTGGAGAAGTGCTGCGAATTATTGAGTTAACGTAGTTCAAGTTTACTAGATATTTCAATTGAAATGTTTATAAAAAAAAATATAGTTAGGTATATAATAAATAATGAAGTTGTTGCAATTAAATGCGAATATTTTTTGTGTTTATAAGAAATAGTTCTCAATTTTTTATCTGCCTTAAAATAAACATACTTGGGTTGTTATATTTTTTCCATTTTGGTTATTAGATTGAGATAAAATGTATACATTATTTTATAATTGCATGAATATTACTAAATTAGTAATGTTTGGGTGCAAAATATTTATAGTTAATAGTTTTGGATTAGTTTTTCAATGCATTTTTAAACACAAACCGTAGACTTGACTATTTCAATTCCAAGTTAAGAACGTTGTTAAATTTATTTCATCTTGTTTAACAAATTTAATAACGTTATTATCTTTGAATTGGAATAGTGAATAGCGGTGAATAAAATAGCAGTGAATTTATGAAATTCTATGTTATGGTCAGTTAACGAATCACGCGTTACTCATTAATTTCATTCATTGAGCTTTTATTTATTTTACCTAAAATTTTAGAAATTTTACAGAATATTTCATTAATTCACTGCTGAAATATTTATTAAACCTTCCGTTTAAAAATTATTTGATATTAATTATTTTACTCGACATTCGATAAGTCAACCACCAAAATTATTTTATTATTACTGACAATTTAAAACTGCTAAATTGGTTTAACTACTGGCAAACAAATTATGATAACCCTTATTTTATATTTAACTTGCGCAACTGCCAAAATGTTTACAAAACTGCTTAAAAATGTTTACCCAAAAAATATGCTTGCTTGGTAAAACTATTATTTTAGTTTACATAATAATTAAAAACATTCACCAAAATTTTATTTTGTTGCAAATTCATTATAAATCGTCGCATGTTATTACGATGTTATTGGACACAGCCCAGTTTTGACTTTTGATATGTCAACATGAGATCTTCTCCAAAATGGATTCTTAGGCGCAGAACTGCTATTGTGTGTGTGAGCTGGCTCGATTTGATTTGCAAGTAAAAACATATACGAACACAGTACTGTCCCTTTTAGAAGCAAATAGACAACGATAGGCGGGAGAGCCAAAAATCCTCTCAGTCGACTATCTGTATAATTACTCATCTGTGGCCACATGGAACTGTTGATGGTGTTGAATATTGGGACATCCTAACATCAATTGAGGGATACCCAAGCACATGCTAAGTAAATTTTTTCTTTTTTTAAATATGAGCATGTAAAAATAAAACAATTAAACAGTTACCATTTTATTCTGACCAAAAGTTTTGACAAAATGCGGAAGTAAATTTCTTATATGCGTAGTTTCTTTGTTTTATAACCATGTTTTTCTTAACTTCGAGTTTCTTATATACTCTTTAGAGAGAAAACTATGGAAAAAACAACGGTACACATACCTCTATGCTGTTAGCCATTAAGATATTTCGCAACTCTTAACTCAATCGTACTTATTTGAAGGCAGTAGAAGAACTTCTAAATCATCTTTTTTCATCCAACTCGAACTCATTTAAAAACAAAGAAGAACATTGAGGTGTTCTTTTTAATTTTTTAAATGGGGTGTTGGTTGTGTGGGACATACCAGCAAATAAATTGAGTGAGGTGAGATGTTGTATTGAAAGAAATGGAATTTCAACGAGTCATGAATATACTTATTGGCTTTAGGAAATAAAGCCCCAAATAGAAATAAATAAGGCCTCAAAAATATATATATAAAATTGGGGTCTTATTTCATTTTTTAGGGACTTATTTCGTTCTTTTGGGGTCTTATTTTATTTTTGTATTTGAATAATTTTTTATTTGAGTTCATTTCTATGTAATTTGGACAAGGTATCTGTCGAAATAAGAGCTGCCGGGCTTTCTTTCGTTTTCAAAATTCTTTATGATTCGTGGTGGATTTAATGGTTACTGAATATGGAGGGGGGGGGGGCTGCCCCCCTGCTTCGTTTCGCTGTTAGATTTGTAGTACGCGCGAGGTTGGCTATATGCAAACTTTGTTTATATCCAATAAATCTTTGCATTTACCCAACCTCGCACCTACTCCAAATCTAACAGTGAAACTAATACATTCAAACAAGAAATGTCATATTTGTTGCTGATGCATTTAATAATTCTTTAATTTTGCCGAGACTACATGCTTTGACACATTTTGGCAGCTAGTTTTTGTCATCAGGTTTCTGAGGTTTCTTGACAACAAGCTGTTGGACAATTTGTGCTCGCATTGGCGGCTAGAGAGCGGTTTAATAGAAAAGCACTATATTTATCTAACTCTTTGTTCATGAAAACGCTTCAAAATTTAATTATAATCTTTCGCCTATAATCTCGGTTTATCTTTTGGTGGAAACGTGTAGTGAACTTATAATTACTATAATAATATGTACTCCCTTTTAAGCTGCTTCAATAAACTGCGTTTTGGTGACCATCTTGTTATCTGGAATGCCTGTCTTCCAAGCTTGAAGCCAGCATCTATTTGTTTGCTTTCTTGTAAAACAATTTTCTTAAAGTGAGGAACTGCGTATTTTTTACTACGTATCATTTTCTTTTTGTCAATTTCCCTGCAAGTTTCGGTAGAATTTGACTCAAGAAATTTTTCCAATTTAGCCAAATGCAGAAAAGTTCAGAAGCGTTATTTTTCTCTTACGGACTAGTTAAAATGTAAATATTTACAAATTGCTTAAAAAAATACAATCTATTTTAGCTTGATATAACAATGTTTCTTCTAGGAAATACGGTCACTTTTTGAAAATTTTAAAAACTTTAAATTTTGAAATACTTTTTAATAAACGCATTTTACTTTGGTTAAGGCTTAAGAAAAAACTTTTAAAGTGTTCTATATTAGTTGATCATGCACATGTATGTAAAAGGTCAAATTTGTTGCTTTTGAGTGTGTTCAATTTTCTATTTGCAGGTGGTTACTAATTAAATATTTATAGATAAAAAACACATTATTTTTAGCTCATTCATGTAATCTTTGAATTTTTTTATTGTGATATTTGTCATAAAATAATAACGTAAAATAATAAGTATGGCTCTAGGAAGTAAGGCCCCAAGAAATAAAGCCCCAAAATAAAAATGAAATAAGGCCGCAAAATTGGGTCTTTATTTCATTATGACATAAATTTTTTTATGTTATTTCAATTATTAAGAATCGTTGAATGGAATAAGGGGGGCAGCATGCATCAGCAACAAATATGACATTTCTTGTTTGAATGTATTAGTACTTCTGGTTTTTATATTGAATTCTGAGAACTCGTCAACTGAAATCGGCTCGGCCATATCGAGTAAATGAACAATAATGCTTCAGTTCAAGGGCGTATGCAGGATTTTGATCAGGGGGGGGGGGGGAGGCAAACTCAAAAAAAACAACCTCTGCATCACAAACAAATCTGTTGCGATGACATTTATAATCTTTAAATATTTAATTTTATAACTAATTCCTTAACGAAAATAAAAATTTGTACGAACACAATTAATTCTTAGATGGGTTGTCCCCCTGCCCCCCTTGCATACGACCATGCTTCAGTTAAGAGAATAATCGAATTCCACTTCTGTCAAAGAATCCAATTCATATCTTGTTTCAATTTCGCATAATGTCAATTGTTCCTCACTTTAATCACTATTTTCTATAAACAATATATTCAAATGTTTAAGCATATTTTAATTACGTTTTAATAGCGGTTTTTTTTTATCACAAATGATCTATATGGATCTTGAATTTGCATGCGTTACAACAAATACACATGATCTTACTATTTATCGAGATCACGATTTGTGATCTGGAAACTTGTTTTGCTATTTACCACTAGGTGCCTCCAGCGTTACTAGGAAAACTATTTTTTTGCGATCCATGTTGCCATACTTGAATTGTAAAATCATTGATAATCGCAAAAGAAATGAGACATTTTTATAGCCGAATAAATAACGATACAACTTCTATTTTTATTGATCAATATGGCTGTATATTATACTGAAATAATAGAAGAAGATTCGCAGTCAAAGTGAGTTAATCGAATGGGCTTTTCAGAGTTGTTTGTAATAAAACCTGCAATTAATTTTATTTTTAGATGCTATTTTTTTAGTATGATAACGCTGCAACAGATTTAAAAATGGATATTCAACCATGTGTTCAATATTATGCTATGTAACTGCACCTAATGATTGACATAACTAAGTTTGCAGAAATATTTTTGATAGCTGAAATTAAAAAAGCACGGTGATATATACTGGCTGCAGTATAGTCGTTCACAGCTAGGTTAGGCGGGGCAAAGCTATTAGAATGCTGCCAGTGTTTGAAGATCCAGAGTGTTTTATTATCATTGGCTGATCTATATAGATCATTTCCGACAATAAAAAACGGCTAATGTAGCAAATATATTTAACCGTATTTCTTTATCTTCAGCTAACAAAAACTTTTCTACAATCCTAGACATTTCAGTCATGTTTGGGGGTTTTACTAAAAACTAATTTTGAAAAACGAATAACGAAAAATAACTTTAACTGCGAACCATCTTCTATTACTTTAATGTTATAAATGGGAGTATTTAGCAATAAAAATGGAAGCTGTATTTTTCTTTATTCGAGTATAAGAATGGTTCATTTGTTTTTGGATAATTAATGGCTTTACAGTTTAAGTATGGCAACGTGGATTTTAAATTAAAACTATTTTCCTATTAACACTTGGGGCACCTGGTAAAACAAGTATCCGGATCATAAACGCATACAAATTCAAGATCCATATAGATAATGCAAGCACCAACTTTTAATGAACAAAAACAGTATACTAGATTTTCCGACTTTTATCAACTTTATAGATTTCGATGAAAAAATCACAAGGTAATATGCGAGGTTTAAAGATGTAATTTTTTTATACCCTGATTTGCAAAAGAGTTGTAGTAGCGCCACATTGTTATAGTGAAGGCTACTTTAATGACGATTGACGACACGGTGGAGATAAATTTACGTTGAAGAAAATTGATGACCATATCGTTGATTACTATCACCCGGACGACTTTCGGCTTCATAGTTACGGAATGATTGCCCTGTAGTTTTCTGATTTTTTATGTGTAGCTCAGGTTTATTAAAAATACCACTTTTGTGTGCCAGTTTTATTTTTTCAAATACTGTTTCATCTAATTGCACTCTGCACATAACATGCAAAATGGATTTGTGCAAAGATTATAGCTTATGCCTTAATATTGGTTGTTTAAAATATGATGTAATAATGGCCATGGCCGAAATATGACTCATACAGCGTAATCAACGATATTTTGGGCATCGCAATGCATAACAAAATATTAAACATCAATTACCTACAATCTACGCTAATTATTAAGACATTTCAAGTAAAAGCTTTCAAGAAAATAAATAAATCTACATCAATGGCGCCTTGTCATGGTAGATTAGTATCAACTCTTGCCAATAATTTGATTGTTAGAAGACGTTGATGCGGAATGTTATATCCAAAGTACTGCTTTTACAAATTAGATGTTGTTATAATTAAAAAAATATATACTCTTCGAGAGAATACAAACACAAAGACTTCTTTCTCCTTCACTTGACTTCCATTAGCGTATAACATCGAATCGAAAACGAAAAGACAACAAATAAATTTAAATTTTGCATCTTTTCTACACGCAAATCGCTTGTTGATTACTAAACAGCATGTTCCATATAACAAATTGAAAATTTATATTTAAAATTACTTTTGAGGTTAAGCACTTAAGTGCCACATCATTTTTGAAATAAAAGCTATAAATAAATATTTCCGTTTAATTGAACCAACAAGAAGATTGCCCTTGTCTGTTCTGTTCATATGCAGAGTATTCAGGAAAAAAGTATGTAGCAGGTACATACCTGCAAATGCTTTTAATTAATCTTACGGAGGCTAATTTACTTACCATCTTCTCATTCCTCCGTCTCCGTTTCGTCATTTCTTTTAGAACACAGAACGTAGGTAAATCCCAAAAGGCCAGTTTAGTTTCATTAGAGTTCTAGCTTGTTTGTTTGCCCGTATTTAACACACCCTCACCTTGTATCATATCCTTATTATTAAGGTCTTAAATAAGGGTTTCAAAAACTGCTAGGTATACGTAACCGGCTGACACATCGTACAAATGAAGATTATTGCAAAGACGAACTCAGCCAACTGTAGGGTCAACATTAAGGCACACAGAATGTATTCGAGTTTTAGAATGTACGTTTGATAGAATAGAAAATATGTTACGCCAAGGATGCAGGGGAATGTCAAAGCCGCCGACGATATCGCCTGCCATCCTGAAAAACAAATTGAAAATTACACACCCATTTGGAAAAATGTATTTAAGTACAGCAAGATGTTTATGGGAGAAGGTCTCTTATTACCCCGGTCGCTCAAACTGCACTTTCTGCCCAAGACAATGCGAATCGTTTCCAGAATGAACAGCACCACCATTAAACAGCTCTCCCACAGGAACCTGTTCTCCTCGTAGTGTAGGCTGATTCTCTTCAGTACAAGAATGCCGATCTCGCTGGTCGCGAATAAACCAAAATAGAACGAATTGAGATACATAAGTATTTCGTATGATAAACTGGCGTTTAGCATTCTTTATTTATTCCACTGCTGCTGCTGGTGTTTTTCCTCCTCAGCAGATTCCTACTTCGATTTCGATTCCGATTATTATGTAGGAGAATAAATTGTTTTTTGAGCGATAGCCCCTTTGTTCGCGTTTTTTTTTTCTTTTGTTGGGTTGGTTTGTTTTCCAATTTTACTTTATTTTTAAGAAAATTATTGTGTTTCGAAGAAAAAAAATTTTGATTGCCTCACACTTTATTTTTAAGTGAGGAAGTGACCGAGTTATGACTACGTTCGATGAGGACTTTTCAATGCGAAGTTTCAGAATTTACTCCAAAACACTACGACACATTTGTTTGATAACTGATTGCGTATTTTTTTGAAAGGATGAGAGTGCACGTGTCACGTATTTACAATTGGACTGTGAAAAACAAAGAACTAACTAAAGGAAGTTTTATTGGGCAATTGGGACTGCGTAATGTGTTTTGGTCACTCCTGCGGCTTGAGAAAACATGGAAACGGATTGGTACTGGACACCGTCGCGACAATGACAACGACAACGAACCAGACGACGACGGTAATATAACATGTAACCACTACAAGACCCACTTGGAAACGACATCATCAACGTCGACGGGATGAGTGTCACACAGACACAGAGTGAAGGAGCACGACAGCTCTACGCGCGGTATGATGCGTGTTCTTTGGAACTTTCTCTTGATTTCTGAGTCTATTATTTTTTTGGTTCGTTGTTCCTTTTTTTAACATTTAGCACTTCCGAGCAGTGCGCATCCGCCGGATAAGTCGCTATGGAAATGACGTTCCAAATTTGTACTAAAAATTTGATTAATAGACGGGCAAATGGAGCGATACTCGAATGTGTGTTCTCTTGCCCACTACCTACCATGGTTGGTTTAATACAACCCGGGGGGGATGTTCTTGCATGTGTTGGGAAAATTGCCAACGATAACAATTGATACGAAAGTGACAGTTGGCGGATTGAAAAGTATTTTTGGAAATTGTGTTAAAAAACACATTTTTGTTGTTTCCTTTTTACGTTTTACAGCTTGACGATGACGAGTGCTTTCGTAATGAATATTTTAGTGATTATTAATGGCGATAATTAAATTAGATCTTAGTTTTGATGGAGAGTAAATATTAAGAGGATATAATTTGGCGATTACAGTTCGTCATGAAATTTGTTTTCATAACTTTTTATATATGTATATTTATTTTTTTTTGTAGATAGAAATGATTGAAATAAATTCACAAACTGAAATTGTTATTCGCCTTATAGTTTCGGTTGACGTTCCTCTCCTGGAAAGAAGAGACATTTCCTTTTGGCTTTGAATTTAGAAACAAAACCAGAAGCACTAAATGATTTAATCACCATAAACGTCATAATATCGATAAATGTCATATTTGTTGCTGATGGCTTGAATAATTCTTCTATCTTGACGAGCTGAAAGTTATTACCAAATTAAACGTAACAAATAAATAATGAAATAATATTGGGTGTAATATAAACATATTACAATGGCTAATACTGTTTGTCGTCCATCGTCTTCAACGTCATCAGATTGGCAGAGAATCTGTTGAAAATACATATACACAAATACAGCAACATTTCAACTTCAAATTCAAATGAAATATGCTAATCGACATCCCGGATCGCAGAGCTCTTTCGGATTACCAAACGTCAAATAAATGAACGATCTTTTTCAAAAAAGCTAATATGATGAGAGATAGAATAGATTATTCCACAGTACAATGCATTTATACACCATGGACCACTGAAGTACCATTTACTATATAATGTTACCTGTTTTATTAAAATAAAGTTTTAGGAAGCATAGATAGTAGAGTTATGAATTTTACAACAATAAGGTAGCGTAAAAATATTCCTGATTATGACACAATTACATGCGATCGCAACAATGCTAACAATTAGATATTCATTTATTTTCTTAAAAAAAATGCCTTCAATTTCTTTAAAAATTATAGATAGATTAATACTTTAACATCAGTGTTTCAACGAATAATGCACATATTCATGATCAAGTTTTTTTTCACCAACAATGGGAAAATCTATTATAAATCTCCTTCTTCAAGGCCTTTCAATGCTCTTTGAGTATGTTTTTAAATATATTTGCGAAAAATAAAATTGAAGTGCATAACCCTCCTTTTAATTTGCATTCATAAAAGAAATCATAATTCTGTAACGACCGCTTTGCGTTGATCTAAAGTTTATTTTTCAGTAAACTAAGATAATATTAATGACATTACTTTTGGTTTTGATTCTTTAATTAATTCTTTAATCCAGAAAAAGTTTTGAAATTTTTCCGGGAGATAAAATAATTACCCGAGTGCCAAACACTTTCAGAAAAGCTAGCTGGAACGGCTTCCGGATTGTTCTTTAGTTCCAATGGAAAACGACATTCGATATCATTTTTTAAAATATAATTTGAAAGCACATATATTTTACAATTTAACTTAATGGGTTGGTTAATCTCATTGGAATAATTGAATTAATTTAATCCGTTAATCGGGTGTCCCCTGTACCTCGTTTGAAATTTGTAGCATAATGAAATTATAGGTTTTAATTTTTTTTTCGAGTACGGTCTAAACCACAGATGAGTAATTATACAGATAGTCGACTCAGCATACCTCTGTCCCTTTGAACCCGCAAAATTTTTTTAAAAATGGAAAAAAAATTCTCTCTCAAACGTGTGAGCCAGCCAAATAAAGTATGGAGGGGTTGATGTGTCAAAAATATGTCATTAGCGCGGGCAGTTTTGCAAGAATTCCAAATGGCAACAAAAAACAGCTAATTATAGCGAATGTGTTGGGGAAGTGCTGCGAAGTCTTGAGTTAACGTAGTTCAAGTTTAATAGATATTTTAATTGAAATGTTTATAAAAAAAATAGTTATGTATATAATAAATAATGAAGTTGTTGCAATTAATTTCAATTTTGTATCTGCCTTAAAATAAATATACTTGGGTTGTTATATTTTTTCCACTTTGGTTATTAGAGTGAGATAAAATGTATAGAATATTTCATTATTTCACTGCTGAAATATTTATTAAACCTTACGTTTAAAAATTATTTGATTTTAATTTTTTTACTCGACATTCGATAAGTCAACCACCAAAATTGTTTTATTATTACTGACAATTTAACACTGCTAAATTGGTTTAACTACTGGCAAACAAATTATGATAACCCTTATTTTATATTTAACTTGCGCAACTGCCAACATGTTTACAAAACTGCTTAAAAGTGTTTACCCAAAAAATATGCTTGTTTGATAAAACTATTATTTTAGTTTACATAATAATTAAAACCATTCACCAAAAGTGTATTCTGTTGCAAATTTATTATAAATCGTCGCATGTTATTACGATGTTATTGAACACAGCCCAGTTTTGACTTTTAATATGTCAACATGAAATCTTTACCAAAATGGATTCTTAGGCGCAGAACTGCTATTGTGTGCGTGAGCAGGCTCAATTTGATTTGCATGTAAAAACATATACGAACCCACTACTGTGCCTTTTTGAAGCAAATAAAAAATGATAGGCGGGAGAGCCAAAAATCCTCTCAGTCGACTATCTGTACATAGGTGCAACCCTCTTATTGCTTGGTGAATACGTATCAAAAATGTTAAACTTTGAGCTACTTATGGTGTTTTCGTTTGGTAACAAAATCCATTTTTATTTTGATTTAAATCTGTCAAAACATCGGCTTTGACAGTCATCTTGCTTAGTTGGCCAAACAAATTGATTTTTTTTTATTTCTAATAAATTTTGCAGATCTTGATTTGCCAAAAGATTAACCCCTCTCTTACTAACACCAAACCAAGTGGCATCTGTCAGTTTCCTTTCAATTGGTTTTTGTACCACTGATTGTATGTAGAATAATTTTAATTTCTTATTGGTGACATTATTTCTTTAGCAAAAATAAACTTTTGTTTACAGAATTAAAAAGTAATCTGTTATTAATTATTTTAATCATCCAGTTACATTTTATCTTCGCCTTTGGAAAGTGATTTGGTGAGGAATATTTTAAAATAATATTTTTGTTTAGAAGAAAAAAAAAACACGGCTTTATGAATTTCCTAATTGGTTCGTAATTGGTTAATACATGACTTAATTATTTTTATAAAGCTGTCATGTTTTAAAAAGCAATGAATTCGAAAATGCCAATAGTGGATGAGTGCAGTTCTTCTAATTGGTTTTCAAACCACTGACTGCAGATTGAGATTGGACGTTGTTCTTTCTATTGCACACTTTTGGCCAAAAGTAATATTATCTTCCCTTTGCTTCCGATTATAACTGTTCAACCTTAAAACACAAGATTGAAATTAAAATGGTATAATTTATTCTCAGTTGGACACGTTTCAAATTGGAAATTTGACCTATTCTATCAACATGGACACCGAAGTTCACCACTACAAAGAAAAAAAATTTATTTGAAATAACATTTTCTAGGCCACGAAAAAAAATCGAATATCAGATGAAAATCTGAAATTAGCAAACGAAAACGATTTAAAAATGGTCGGTGAATACCGGACTTAAACTTAACTCTTTACCCACATGTTTTAACATTATATTCATTTTGACTTATATTATTTTTCAACCTCCGACTTCATCGTCCTCACGTTGGTAGTGAGGTGGTTGGAAATGCATATACACAATGCATGTCACGACAGAAAAATTTATATAAAATATGTACAAAGAATTGTCTGCCGGTCTAGCTTAGAATTGAAAATTCGAGAGCTTTACCGATTCTACAAAATGTTACTGCTGCAACAAAAAAAATAAATTTCAGTAAAAATTAAAACCACATCAAAATTATAATTAAAGGAAAACACGATTGATAAATCTATACATTGGTATATTGCCCTATTAAAAAGAAAATAAACTGGTAGCACTTTTATCTTCTGTCATATTAAAAGCGTCTGTCTCTTGACATTTACGTATTTTCTTTTCAATCGGTCTGTTTACTGTACTTTTTGCGACTCTTCAATTAAAATTAATTAATCATATTATTTGCAAATAAATAAAACGATCATCATGCCAGCGGAACAAATACAATACTCCGAAAAGTACTTCGATGATATATATGAATACAGGTCAGTTGCGGTGAATTACAGTATTCAATTTAATAAATTCTTAGAACAAGATCATACCTGTTGCAATCTTCTAGCTGCTAGTGCTGGAATTTTCTATCTTTATTAAGTGCACGGTTATGTGAAATAGTTTTTCTTTTAAATTGCAGACATGTTATTCTGCCATCGGACCTAACGCGCTTAGTGCCAAAGTCGCACCTAATGACGGAGACCGAGTGGAGGAATCTTGGCGTTCAACAGAGCCCCGGTTGGGTTCACTACATGATGCATGCTCCTGAACCGCATGTAATTCTATTCCGCCGACCAAGGACCGACCTGCCAGTGTCAACTTCCAACGATGTTACAGAGCAGCAGACGCAAACAAACCTTGTTATGGGTGTTTGAGCAGCAGTTGCACCTGTTTGTTTTTTTGTTGGTTTCAATCCTAACTTCTGACACTACATTGTATTATAAACTAATCTTTCTAACTTTGTAACAAAGTTTGTGTACAAAATATATATTTAATCGAGTAAGATACATTTCTTTTCAAAAGGAATGTAGAAATAAAAACGAAGGTAATGCAAAGCATACAGAATTTCAGTTGTTTTTTTGTGCTTTTTACGACGCAATATTTGAATTTGGAATTTGCAAAGCTTTCCTAAAGCTTAGGTTGGGTATGTGCATCGTTGCCAGCTCAACATTTGATATGTAGAAAATGGTAAAATTTACCCTAATTGAAAAACTGACTTGTAAGAGAAAGTCGTTAGCGGCCGCGTTCACTGGAGTGAACCACTTGAACTTGTATAACCTCTGTATGTATTTTGTGGAAAACGTGTATTATATAGATCGTTGACAGAAGTTATGTAATCATTTTTTGGAGCTGGATGAAATGAATATTAATTTTTTTACTAAATTAGGTATGTTAATACAAACAGTTTTTAACACTCATTCAAATTCGTCGAAGGCCACTAAAAGTATATATATATATGTATGATCAGTATCAAAACCTTAGACGATTTAACAATGTCCGTCCTTCCGTCCGTTTACATGAACTTTGTAGGCTTTTAAATTTATGAAGCTGAAATATATGTTCAAATATTCCGTAATGGTTGTGTCAAATGTTTTTAACACTCCCACTGCCACGACCTCAACATAGAATAAGCGTTTTAAAGCTGTATTTGAAAATATAAAGGGTTAGAACCTTAGCAAAATATGTAGACACTGAACTTCTTCACACGTTTGCTTTGCCACGCCTTTCTTTTTAACAATATCTTCATTTCATAGAAAACGGAAAAAATATAAAACGAGATGTATATCACCCGCATACAAATGGAGACTCTTCTCACCCGAAAAGAAATCTTTTCGGAAGTACTTTGAAATTTTTCTACATATTTTTCAAGTGTAAGCTAATCCCTTTTATAACGCAGGAATATTCAAGTGATTTTTGACAATTATTTGTATTCAATCGAGAGAATAAATTGTGCAGTTAGTTTTTAAACATGACTTGTCAAGTTTTTATTTAGTTTTCAAGCTACAGTTACAGATAACTGATTTTGTTTCGCTCCAAAAGAAAACATTGCAACATTATGTGTTTTTCTTTTAAAATTCTTTATTAAATCAGCTATAAACAATAAAACAATTTTTTGTTTCCAACATTTTGAAAAATAGACCGAACAGGAAGCATCCATCTGTTGTGTAACTGGAAACGTTGATTTTTGTGAAGTGTGTATATCGGATTTGAAAATGGCCCGATCCGTGTTCAAAAAATTAAAGGAATTAATAGGAATGTAGGTGCTGAAACTGGGCATTAAATTTAGCGACTTTAATACATTTTATAAATCGCCATAAATAAAAGACACGCTTTGGCATCACTATAATTCACTTTGGCAATTTGACATGATTTAACCGCAACCAACTTCATCCCTTTCGTCTGCCAAAAAGCAAGGAATATACTTCCATGTCGCAGTTCTTGTTCGAATCTTGTTAAATTTTCTTCTGTGGACCGATTATATTATAAAAACTAAAAACTGAGAATCATCGCATAAGCATCCGGGTAAGTTTTATATATAAATTGTCTAATAAATGTTCACCTCGGCTGTGAATGGTTATCCAAAGTTATCATCACAATTAATTACGCATCAGGAAAAAAAATAAAATTTCCATTCCATCCACATTTCTCATCAGAGTGTAGAGTTTGGAGAGATTTTTTTTTCATTTCATGTTGAATCGTGTTTCTTCTAGTTGGATTTTGACAGTTTACACATTTTCTAGCTTGCCATCTGTCGGCGACTGAAATCAATCGATTTTGTCATGTGTCATGCTTAGGCGATTGTGGGTATGTGGGAGTGTTTGTCGACTTAAATTTGGAGAACCAAAATTTGTTCGGTTAAGAATTTTATTCTCTTGATTTGAATAGGATTATTTTATTGCTTATATAAAGATGGGTTGAAAAATAAGTTGTGGAATGTGCACACAAGTTTCTGTCCCGAGTCTTCACGTCACGATTGTTCTCGAAGATGAATCAGAATATAGCTAATATGCATTCGTTTATTTTCTCATTTTTTTATTTCAACCACCTAAATATTTATCGAACTTGATAGTTTTCCATCAACGTCACGTCTATAAATAAACCTTAAAAATTCAATGCCATGGTAAAGTCCTCTTCTTTATTGGCACTCGCCCGAGTTTGTAAAAATATTTACAAAAATTTTCGAATTCAAGTTGTGGGGGACGAATGCGTAAACATACATATTTATGGAAAGAAAAACTATTCTATAGTTTTTGGTGGTTATGTAACGTTTATCTGAACATGGAACACATAAACTACATAATAATATGTATTTCTGTGATAATAGCCCACATACATACATTCGTCGTTCACCTTATTAAATTTCGATGAATGTATTCACTGCCCTTCGGGGTCATCGTTTCGAATGATTGTGTAATATTTAAGTTGAACTTAATTCTTCAATCTTCATCGTGCTCTGACTGTTGCTGCAGTTATTTAGTCTGATCGCAGCGAATGTTAATTGATTGGCTCTTAATATTCATTAAGCAATTGTGTCCAAATTTCTGAATTCGAAAATGCATTTGGTTATGCTCAAGGTTATTAGAAGTATTAACCTGTTTATCTCATTGATTTTCTTATAAAAAAATACAATTTATGTGACATTCAAACTAGAGCGTCAGATGCCCCGCCCCAACTCATAGTTCAATTATTGAGTTCAAGTTTAGCTAATCATTTGAAGGAATTGAACGTCGAACTTTGGCAGAAGAAAGCTTTTTTATTTTTAACTATGTTTTAGTTTATATTCAATTTGCGGATTTTCTTTAAAGAAGTGTTGCCTTCTGTTGGTAGTTTTGATTATCAAAACAAACTTATGTGGATTAGTTTATTGCAACAAATTTGGTCATGCTCGACCATTTAATTACTCTGATTCTAAACATTATGTTTCGAAGATTTGACAAGCAGTAGTCAAAAGGGCTTCTTTAAAGAGAGAGTGCTGTCTTGCGCTGCAGGCTTTGTTATTTCGTTCGTAAGTCGTGGACTATAGCGACGACTCATACTAGTTTTACTACAACCTGTCAGCTTAGTCAAAACTGCTGTGATGGGGGAGGGAGACTTGTAAAGTTGAGTGTATTTACTTCCTCTAAAATAAACCTGTACCAGCCCCACAGTCTATCTGCAATCCATCTCTGTATATGGGAAAAGATTAATGGCCTGTTGGCTGACATGCAGTTGGAGCTCATGTTGTTTCCCTCATATGTTTCAGAATGAGTGCGTTTTCTGCACGGCTGATTGTCCGTCTGGATGATCCCCAAAGCGCTCTTATCAGATGATTAATGCGTATATTAATTCACGAGTAGCAAATTTAGAATGTCTTTAAATTAGCTCCATGTCACCTTCAGATTAACCCCAAGACTACATTAACAGTTCGCTTATGATTGAAGAAATTGCTTGGCACAAGCAGTGCAACGTCGTCTTCCTCTGGATCTGACAGTTTTTTTTGTAAGAAAATCCAAATTCTGGAGCACTCAAACTTAGTAATGGTCCATCGTACTTCTAGGCAGAAATCATGTTTTTCAGATTAGAGGTTGAGAAAGTAAGCCGATTATCTGATCTTTTTAGTAATTGATTTGTAAAACGTTGCTCTTCTTCGTTTTGACGGTATTTGTACGAAACTTCTGCTGGTAGTTTTGGTGTTTGGTTCAATCACCTGGTGACAATATCAACTAAAGCCCTAAAGCATTTTAAATGCCAAATGCATTAGGTCCACCATTATACACTGTGACGATAGCGAATCGATTTCAAATCGTCTATGCAAGCGTAGCATAGTAGAATTATTTCATTCTGATGAACGAAATGGCGTACTGTGCCGAATCGCTGGGTAAAACAAATCAATTGTCAATTTCGTCGTCATATTGTGAGGCGGATGACTCAATTCAGCATTAGAATAAAAAAGGTGCTGTAACAGTCGTCCTATTTGGTAAGCCTTCTCAGTTTCACTTACATGAAAAGTGGTATGCTGGTACAATCTTTGATTTTAAACTAAACACATGCAATTTCATTATTGATTTATGTTCAAATAATTTCGGGTGTAGGCCCTGGATCGTTTGCCTGGATCTGATGGATTTTTCAAGCTTTTGTGGCCGTTGTCATCAAAAACTGCTGGAACCACATCTCTTTTGGGAATTGTTTTGGCGGGTATTACTGTCTGAAGTTAGTACTGGGCCAAAAAAACACCACTAGTTGGGATGCAATTTGACCCCCTCGAACTGCTTAAAACTCGTTAGGACATATCGAGTTAATAATGAATCTATTGATGCAGCAACTTAGGAGAGTTTTGATTGCTTATGTTTATAGTTGACACAAGTTGTGAGAGATGATTTTTTGGGGTTCTAAAATAATTGACTTCAAATCTATGTCATGCAAAGACTTTAAAGCTTTAGTGCGTCCTAAATGATCGGAATGGGTCAGACAAAAAGGTTTATACATTACACAGCATTGCTCCACTGCCAAAATCTATTCATATTTTCCAATAAATCACAATCTGTCCATTTGCGTATAGGTCATTTCTTCAATTGAACTTTGAAACATACCAGACTGTTCGTTGTGTTCATCGAATTCAACTTGATATGACGAAGAAAAAAAAAATGTCATGTGTCACGTATAAATAAAGCAGCTGTGCTGGTTTTTCTTAATCGATAACCAATACGAATGAGAATAGAATTATTTATTCGACTCTTTTTTTTTTTTTAGTTACGTCTATCTTCTTACGCAACTTCCGGTAGAGTCAAACCTGTTATAGGAGTTTTCAAATAATACAACTATATTAACCAGTAATATTTGATGACAAGTAACATAATTTTTAATACAATTTTCTTTGTTTATTTATCTGGAAGTAAACTGCATTCTTGCAATATCCACCAGAAAGAAATGTAAAACAACGTTCTAAACTATTTATGTCCCTGACTTCAAGATGACATCTATGTACGTTCATCACTTGATAAAAAATTTGTTGACGAACGAAGAAGAGATAAGGTTATTGACGAGTTTAAACTTGAAAATCTACACGATAATAAAAATATTGTTTCATCATGTTGTGATTTTCGATTTGCTGTTTCTATCCAGTCTTTCTTGCATGCATGAAGGTACTTGTTAAACTGTGTATTTTGTTATGCAGTTCAAAGTGACTTAACTGATGTATTCAATTGGCTTTATGACGAGTAGAACAATGCAACTAAGCTTCTGTAAAACACTAAACGATTTTTGACTACGTAATTTTATAATCAGTGACGCATTCGCTCTGCTGTCGACAGGTTATTTACATCAACATAATGACTGTGCGATGTTAGGGGATTACTAATAGACTTGGGAAATAATAGGGGCTTGAGTCGGATTTAATTCAAAATTGGAATTCATGAAAAAAACAATGACGACTTTATTTAAATCGTCTTCGTACAGGAAGTTTTTGCCGAGAGTAGCCAGTCTGGTTCTGGCAAAGCGGGACAGTAACAGATGAACTTGCATAGGCTCGAGCTTCTAACTCTGATCCTTTTTAGATGTTCGTTGAGAGGACTGAAACCAGTGACAAGGCCGATTAGGGCTTTCAAGTCACATCTTCTCAGTTCATTAAAGTACTTCAACTAACAGTTCCAAATGCCAGCATGATGACAAATCATAAGCGCTCAGTTATTTCACTTTTGTGAAGAGATAAGCAGCACCCTATGGTTGGTTGTGGGCCGACCAACCCCGATAACGAGCCTTGCCTTGCCAGACCATCACCTCTGTCATTGCCATGGATTCCGGTGTGTCTGGGTACCCATATTAGGGTTACAGATTTACAACTGCCCAGCTTGTTCAGATTGCATATAGCCTACTCTACAATTTCGGAGGTAAACGTGGCGTTCAGGAAGGAGCACACAAAAACGGAGTCGATTGCTCCTGCCCTGTGGCCAGGTAAATCATTTAGAAGCACCCTAAACCTCGCACCTCTTGTTCCTTCGCCGATACTGATCTGCAATACACTCCAGCTTTAGAATATATATTCACATTTTATTGTCTCCAATAGTCAAACTTTATGTAAAGCATTGCCCAATGAGGTCCATAACATTGTATGTACTTGGGGCGTCCATCAATTCAGCTTATTATAGTTGTGAGAATTTATTTGTCCTCAGTAACTTGCAATGCCCGTAACTTATGTAAATTCATGAATGGACCCTTTGTTACGACATATCTAGAATATATTATGTACAACCAATTAGATCACTTACATCCAATGTTTGTCGAGATTTGAAACTGATCCGGCAATTCATAATCCCAAGAGGCCTCTATGATCTCATTTCAACTTCACAATGAAATAATTTACTATTACTATTTAGGGGAGGTGACGATAACTTCGTAACTTAAGTTGCCTTCAGCTGATGCATTATTTGTACGAACTTGTCGCGAAAAAATCAGACTTATGTTGTGACAATTATAGGACTTGCCCATAAAGTCACACGATAATAGTAAAAAGCGCTGATACTGATCTGGAGGGTACAAAATCCCCATGCGTTTCATTCTATTATGTGCGCGTGAAGATTTCTTCGAGAAATGATTATATTAGTCAATAGCTTTAATTTCATTAGGCAGTGCTGCCATACCGTAATAACTGTAATAAAAAATAATTCTGTGCAATTGACCTCAGCTGATGAGCAGTAAGTGCGATGAATGTCATTCGTTTGATTTATTCTGTAACACTATGCTTAATAAGATTTTTGTTTTTCCCCACCGACAATGGGCAATTTTAATTCAAAACTGAGTAAACACTATTTTTTAAAGGAAGCTGTTATCTAATGGTGGTCTACGATAGTTCCGCTAGTGGATTTGATAAACTTTAGACTCAGACATTATTCAAAACAAACACCAAGATTATACAATTTATTTCCACATTTTAAAGTCGAAAGCAACTTCTTTATTTACAGAGCCGCCTTACCAAATAAAGAGTAATGATCTAATGAGAGAGGACAAGGGCATTCATTTTTTTTTACTTTAATGAAGGATTGAGATTGATGGTGATTGACTCTTTTGAAGATTCAATCAACTCTTTGATCGTTATCTGTCAATAAAAGCTTGGCCAACGTACATAATAAATGTGTCGTTATTAAAAAAGTATTCGAAAAGTACACAAATTGTCGCACCAGCTTTGAACGCGATTGAAATTTAAATTTAGATAGACTTTAAAATATTCCTTTGTTTATACGAGATAGATCGCATTTAATAGATAGGTATAGAGCCGTCTATTATTGTTGTCATACAAGTAGACTGTTTTTTTTTTGTTAAACAACAAAACTCTTTTTAATATGTCTGCCGTTACTTAATTTATCATTATCATTCGCGCGAACAACACAACAACACACAGTTTTCAATGTCAACCTGAGAGGCCTTCGAAGTTCAGGGAAACAACAGGCTATAATTTGCCTCAATAATTGGGAAAGGTCGAGCGCTTAGATACACGATTTATAATTTGAAATTTTGACGCAACAAAAAGAAGTAATATCTATGGACTTTGCACTCAATTCTTAATTGCATAACAATTGATTGCATTGTTGCTTTCCTTGCTGCTGCTGCTTGAGAGCTTGATAGAACACGATTAAGTAATGCAGTATACCTAGACGTATTTGCTGATGAAACCATTACCAATGGAGAAACCATGACGTAAAACCATTAAAAGCAAACGAACCATTCAAGTGAAAGGAAGGGCAAAGCCCGGAATCATAATGATTCAATCTCTTTCGATGATAACAACAACAATGAGACTTGCAGCATTTCGTCATGTTTTACAAAATTTTCGAAAATATTGCATATGACGAGGATTTAGAGTTCAAGTAAAGACAAAGAAATCTTGTCCTCTTCGTCACCCATATGAACCATCTTTGCTAAATCAAAACGAAAAAAACATCACCCCACAATACAACCTCAAGACAAATGTAAACACTATCTATCTACCTTTTGTAGGAAAAAATATGTTTGTGCCAGAGAAATTGACACATGAGAATGATATGGAAATGATACAAAAAGTCCGTTAGTTGTGTTATTCCTAAAAAAAATACTTAATTGAATTGATATGCGCAGGTATTTCGTTTCCGTTTTTTGATTAATTGTGATAGGGTTGCCAATGTATAAAGTATAACAAGATAAAACTTGACAAGTTCGGTAGGACTTAACAATTTTTATTTTAAGAAATCCTATATTCTAATTACCTTAATGATGTTGAATTCTTCAGACTTCAGGCAGTCATCAAACATCTGACATGAGAATGTCTTGTTAATAGGAAATGTCTTGAATAAAGTAGGATTGGAATGACTAGGTTTTGTATAGAGACGTTGGTCTAGCCAAGCCTTTTTTTTACATAATTTCCCACGACAAATATATAGTATTACTATAGTTGATTATGTATTTAAGTGAAATTGTTGGTGAACTTGTTTTCAATTTAGCGTTTCACCCAGATTGGGACACTGATAAATCATTTGGCCCACAGTCATGCATAGTGTGCTGCTCGTCCCTTCAAAAATGTTTAATTGGATTGGAATGCTCTTACCCCATGGAGACGATCCGAGTAGATTTAAATCTATGCTCGAACTGAATTAAGTAAATCAGGACCATTAGTGGGCTTGTGTCACTGTTCCCTCAACAAGCTATACGAGCGTATGTGAGTGCTGACAAAACCGCGCCAGAGACAGATTGGCTATTATTTCCTCCTTGATGATGAGCTAACTAAGATCGTCTTCTAGTCTTTGACAGCTTGCTTAGGCAGAAGTTTTGTTGCTGGAATGAGTAAATAACTTTAGTTAAATTATTTTGAATTGGAAATTGCTCTGACTTACGAAATGTGATAGCTAGTTAAACTGCTTTGAACATTTTGGAAACAAAATTATTAAATCTAAACGAGCAAACGCCGTATGATTTCATTCATAAAACAAAAGTAATGACGTTCTAAATAAAATTTTAGAAAGTACATATATATATTTTATAACCTCAATTTTCACGAAACAAAATCTACTAGTTGCTAATATATACAATGACTTAGTATTTACCGTGAGTGCGGTCATTTTATCCCTCTTTTGATTATTCATTTTGATTTACTCAATTCTATTTGTTTTGTTTATCTCCAATTAACTTCATTTAGAATCAAAATAGTGATAATTATTTTTTATCTGATAATTCAAAGTTATCTTAAATAGTGTTTGCCAAAATTTCCTAAATCAAAATAAAAAAAAAAAAAAACAAAATACAATTAGCGGCGACACTTGGCAACCCAGCCAGCCTCAACCATTTTGTTTCAATTTCATATTATTTCAACACACACCTGCAAACAATCAAAAGAAGATCCAACAGCACAACTACAGTTATACCGTCCGATCCAAGTAATGATTTTTCTCCCCCCCGTTCGTAGCGCCGTTCTTCCTAAACATTCACACATACGCACACAAACAAATTTCTTGTGTATACGCTTTTGTTGGTTTCGTTCGTTATGTTATTTTTTTTCCCAATCTTTCAATTTCAGTTTATGTTTGACAACAATTGAGAAAGGTTCTGTGTATTTGGTTTTTTAATTTTATTTTATTTTCCAAATGGAAAAAGTGTTGTGAAAAGAAAAGATTCGCCCGAAACGGAACACAATTAGAAAACAACAGAAATTAAGATTCAAACAAAATTTATTGTTTGTTATAGTCAAAACAAAAAAATATCTCTTTAAAATTATAGTTTTTTTTTTTTGTAAACATACCTTCATATATTTTTACATGTTTATATGTAAATAACATATAAAAAAATATATATATATAAATATGTCTGGCTGCTAAAATAGTTCACTTATTTGTGTGCGTCTTCTATCTACCCGCGTAAAAAATAATTATTAATTTGTGATTCTAAGTACAAATTAGACTATATAAATGGAATACAGTAATTCGTAGTATATAATCAAAAAAACAAACCCAACAAAATTAATCCTTACATCATAAAAGTGCAATAGTCTAAATCATTCTATCAACATTCCTGCTTCAAAAATGGCTGTCAATATGTAAGAATATATACTATAAAAATGTTTTTATAAATAAATTTTTTTTTCATATGAATTTCGCATAAAGAAGAAGAAGATGAAGAACACTGTATTTTGTGTGCTAATTTGTTTGACAAATATGTGCAACTGAGCTGATTTGCTTAGTAAAAAAGAACAAAGAAGAAAAAAAATTTAAATTATGTTTTAAAATCAAATAGTTTGCAGAGAAAGTTAGAAAATATGAAAACGCAAATACTAGGCTAGTGCCTAGTCTCGTATCAGTAGTTATAGCAAATTTCTATGTAGTAGATGTACTCATACTTGGCAAAGTTTGGGTTTTCTTATTATGCATTTGGAAACAAAGAATTTGGAAATACATTTTTTTCTTCAACAAAACTGAAACCAAAAAGCAAATAACATCAATTCAATTGGAATTGAAATTGGAACTGTGCGAGAAAAAGGGAATCCGTGTGTGGGTGTAGGTTTTTATATGTGTGTCGTTTGTGTAGGTCGTCGTCAGGGGGGAAAGGTAGTGTTGCCATGACAATTTGTTTAGGTTTTTTTTTATAATATTTTTATGTGATTTCGTTGGATTTGGAAAAAAATGACTGTCCCCTTTTAAAATAGAAAGCTAATTACTAGTTAACATCTAGGGATATCGGGCCAAAACAACCACTATTTTCAGCAAAAATCACAACTAAATTATGTAGATATATGAAAATTGACTATTCACCGTAACCTTCAAAACATTAACTTTCCATATAGAATACAAGCACAGCTCCCCTCTAGCATTACCCCTCCAGAGTAAACAAATAATAATTAGAGATTGTTAAGTAAACAATATTAGTCTTGCAGCCAAAAAATGTTCAAGGTGCTTCCCCTATGGTGGTTATATTTATTACTGACAGCATCTGGTTACTACTTCCTTACAATTAGCATTCCAGATTTGCCAGTTTCAGACTACAATGAAAGAATCAAGTTCTCAAAGCTTCGTAATCAACTACCTGAGTACTCTTAAGATTAATTGCATATTAATTGTTTATTTGTTATTTGATACACCTTGATACACCCGCGCCCGCCCCCCTTGTTGACCACAATAGAACCCCAAGCATACCTGTTGTAAGTTTGTATTTTGTTGTATTAAGTCAAAACAAATTTGAGAGATCGTGGGTTTGTGTTTCAATAGCATTGTTCGCCAATTTATTCGCATCAATGTTGTACTTTGGCAATCTGACATATATGTTTTTGCCAAACCACAAACTAACCACAAATGTTTTGCAATTGAAGTGAATTGCCAGGTATTTATGGTAGAAATGCAACTGCAATCGTTAAGCTACTTGCTGTTGATTATTGTTGGAAGGTGGTATGGTTAAAAATGGAAATTTGTTGCCTTGCACCTGTTGGTGCTCTAGAAGGTCGATAACCTGACGACATGATCGAGTGATTAAATAAAAACCAAGGACAAGATCCCTCTGGCTATATTGATTTATATACGAATCTTTTAATTTTACAACCATCATACCAGCAGAAATAAATATTTACTTAAAAAAAACGAACAAACTCCCACAAGTGGCAACACTTCGCGGTTCGCAGTTCCATTTTCACTCGTTCTCTCTCTGCCTGTCGTCTGTTATTAGTTTTTCCTCGATTTGGCTTTGTTTTTCTCCACCGTTGTGGGCTCCCTTTCGTCTTAGGCCTCGATTAGATTGCATTCAATGTATTGGTAAACATAGCACACAAACACAACTATGTATTCCAAACTTTACTTTGGTAGTGGTGTTTTCCCTTGTACTAACCATATATACAAAAAAAAAAAAAAAAACGAACGAAAACGTCAAAGCAAAGAGCGAGACAAAACTTAATCAGGTTTTAAGAATTGCGTCAGAAAATAAATTTCAAATTTACCTTCTACTTGCTCTGTGCGTAATCTTCTACTACACCCTTCATGTTTTTCGATTTTATTTTAGCAAACAAAGAAAACGGTTCTATACGTCTAGTATATATACTTAGTTATGTAACGAATAAAAAATCGTATTTGTTTGCGCAAGTTTGTTGCTCCTTCCAATTGGCAGTTATACAAGATTTTGTTGTTGCTGTGTATATGCGCCCGTTTATCCTATAATAGGTCAACTAAATTGTCGTCCGTCGAGGTTGTTGTGTCTGTTTTGCTTTATGCCTCCCACTTTAATATATACAAAAATTTTGTATTTTTTTTTTTTAAGTTTGTTTTTCTCTGCAGTGACAACGTCAAGCAGCAGCCTTGCATGGGGATGGATATCTCTGTATATATGCACGTAAACGTTAAAAATAATAAATAAATATACAAAACATAAATACTTATAGTTGGCCCCCAACAAAAAATTACAAATCATTTTTGTTTTCTTACTACATTGCTATGCAAATGTTTGAAACGCAAAACAAAAATGTTTTCTAATTTTCTGATGAAATTTCACCCGTTTCGTCTTGGAAGATGTAGGTTTTTTTTTGTTTTTTTTTTTAAACAAAACTACTATAAACCATTTAAGGCGTTGGCGCGCTTTCTATTCACTAGAAGAAAATACGGAAAATAGTACAAAAAGAATGATGTTGTTGGTGTGTTGTTTGTGTATACAAACGTATCTCACTTCCTACCTGTTTTGTTGTGGGTCACGGAAAATAAAGAGGATTTATGGTTGGTTCCTTTGTTCCTTTAAATGACCATGTAAATTATTATTTGTTTATTTTTGTCGACTTGGCTTACCCGCAATAAACACAAATTACTCTCGGATTTCCTTTTGTTTTGTTTTTTTTTTCTACTTGGTTTCTGTTTCCTAATTACGGTCTTGTGGGCATTGCTATTTGATTACTTGATTATACATACTATAATTTTGTGTTCTGTCTGAAAAGCGAGACTGACTCATAGAGCCGATTAGGATTATCTATCAGTCGTAATTTGACGACACTGTAATTTGTTGTCAAGTGCAGAGACAAGGGCAAAGACAAAGTCTGTGCGCTTCTGTCCTAGAAATTATATCCCTAATCGAAACCGGATATGTACAAAATTTGTGTCTCCGTCTTGAAAAATGTAAATTGGACTTTAAATAATCAAACATTAGTAGGTATGTAATTTGGAGATATGGCTGCGATTTGACCTAGTAAAGGGACCACAAAATGCGCAGGTCAATTGATTTGTTGGATGAATGACAGTTTATGCTGGAAATGTATGTAATTTTGTAAGTTCCACCTTCTTATACTGTCAAATGGTGAGCATTAGTGGCATATGGATTTGTTTTAAGGATTTTCAGATATGTGAAGCGCCAATGCTTTTATTATTTATGTGCCTAGGTGAACCAAGCCGGCGTAAATTTTTTAAAGCGAAACAAATTCTGGTGGGTGTCAATAGTGAACTTTTAAGACCCAGCTCTGGCGAAGGATACGTGACGGCAGAATTCCTGGACATTATTTCAACCACTGCAACTTTTACCTAAAAATTATAAATCTTGAACACTAAATGTCTGGTAGGAACCCTGAACCAACCATATTACCAATTTATTTGGAAATTAAGTACCTATATAACCTTCAAATTTCGATGAGAAGAAATAAACTACTATTTTACATTATCCAACTGTAAACTAGGCACTTCCTCTTTGAATTAACTTCGTGGGGACTGTTGCATGACTGTTCGCGGCTTGATACCTCAGCCATGATCGCATATCCTGGTACGGAGCGTCCATCATAATAGTTGACCTCCATGTTGTTCTGGGCCTATCAACTCACCGTACATCTTGAGGTTAACATTGCAAGCACTGCTTCGTCGTCTGGTTTCCTCAGTGTATAGCCAATCTAGCGTCCAACAACCACTTTTGTTTGTTCGCAATTCATTGTTTGAAATCATTTGTGGCCATCGGATCTTTAGGATGTAACGCAGACAACGATTAACAATCATTCATAATATTTTATTCCAAATAAGTTGAGTTGCTTTGCAAGAGCCGCCTATATTATTTTTTTCGTGTGCCTACCTACTACTCTATGCCAAAGTGTTACCTACATAAACAACGTTCTCACTCCAGAGAAAGTTGTTGTCTTACCTGACACCAATTAATTCAACTATTTGCGGTTTTAAAGTGTCTGGAAACCACGAAAATGCATAAAGCTTATCTTGGGGTTAATAACAACCAATTTAGCTCATTTATTTTTTTGTTTTTTTTTCTTTAGAACTAACAAAGCTGTATGGTTTGAATTTTAATGGCATATTAATATTGCAGGCCAATTTTTAAGGTTTTGACGGCTATCCCAATTCGTAATCATCATGAGGACACTATGGCCAGCCACCACCTTATTCGGTTGCACATTTACTGCCTTTAGCTGTTCGCTTTTTTGGCCTACGATATTCATTTTTAAACAAAAGTTTCTCCATTTTTACAGTGCGCTCGTAGTGGTTATCAGCAAAATTCATATTTCTCCAACAAGATCGGGTGATTGATCTGCGTTTACATCATCACTTGCGTTCATTCGGTTTTGATAGTTTGACCTTTTTTATAATCTCCCATGTTTAAATGATCCCGCAGTATACCATTATTTAATATCTGACCTTTTGTCATTCATCTCCTGTTTTTGAGAATTATAAAATAATTAAAATCACTCTGTAGGTACCAAGAACCCACCGCCGTAACTGATTATCTAAGTTGATTGGCGTACACCAAATTCGACGCGGGTTGCCAAATTGATGCCATCAGTTTGCTGAACTGATTTTTTAAGATCTGTAGGAACGTCTTGTTCAATAGTTTCCACAGATCGACTGCAATAAATAAAAAAACAAAAATGCATACTACGGCCAGACGACAGTCATCGCTAAGAATACTTCAGCCAAAATCAATACAATGATGATCTTGTGGCTGCCAAATTCGGTCCGTCGCACTTCAAGATGATCTCTCTTGAACTCAAAAGACAAGCATTTAGGTTATCTAAATATGCGTGCCAGTTGTATGCGATCTCATTGAATTCCTCGCCCCTAAAGTTATCGACAGCAATTACTATTTAAAAAGATCCTATTAAAAGGATCAATAAACCTTACAAGAAACTATACCTACATACATTTATGTATCTTTTCTTTCCTTTTGAAACAGCTGCACTACAAAAAAGTGTAATTTTCTTGCTTCCTCCCTTTTATGTGTCTTTGTTTCTCACAAAGCGATGAACGCTGAAAATGCGCTTACAACCCCTCCGATATGGGAACGCAATTCCGGTTTGCGAACAAAAATCTGGTTTTAACGCGCAATTTTAAGTTATGGCTCTTTTTTTTTTCGTTCGGTAGGGCTTTGCATGTTAGGAAGTCACTTCAAATAATTAACTTTCACCATAGGCACTGTTTAAAGTGAATCTGAATGCGTGCCCAATGTTCAGCGTTCTATAAATAATTCGCTTTTCGCAGGGGGTTGTCTTTTTTTAAGTACGACCACTCACAACGATAAACAAGGCAATGTTAATATGGAGGTCAGACAGGTGTTATATTCATTTAAAATGCAAGCTGAATGCGTAAACAATGTGGCAGAACTATTTCAATTGATACCAAGTTATATACGAATATGTACTCAAAACTTGACTCAATTGAGGAATAAATGACCCTCACCCAGTCGATAACCTACACTATGGGTGTGCACGAATTGTGCGAACGAGGAGGGGTTCCGTCAAATGAATTTGATTTAAATTTATAAGCAGATGCATTGGATGACATTTATATTCGATAGTGTTCGGAGCTAAATAACTAAAGGAATCTTACCCTAAATCGTAAGATCTTTGTTTATAATATTCATATAGATATGCTGTAAATCTTGATCACCATTCTCGCATTCTGCATTTCTTTCTCACTTTTATATTATATGCGATCCACACATGTTTAAATTATCCAAAATTTCATCTGTAAGGGATCATATTTCGTCATTAAAAACGTTTAAACGTACATTGATTTAGCTTTCATTATCCATTAAAATTAATTCAAGTATAGAAAGTTTGTCGCGCACTCACTTCAATTACGAAAAAAATTAAACACGTCGAGATGCGATAAAAACAACAAAAAGTCATCTCATCTACGCAGCAGTTGACATGGTGGTGTCAACAATGTATTCCCCTTGCTAATAGGAAATATGTATATTGCGCTGTGTGGTTCCATATTACGATACTCGTCGTAACGCGCTTTAAAATTGTGACAAAGTCAAAATGTGAATGTTACCATAGAAATGTTTGTCCTATGTGACGCATGTGAACGCAATTCGTGTACGAGTGAGTGTTCGAGTTGGGGATTCTGCGTTATATGACAGTTTGTTGTTCAAATTGAATTGCTTGGTTCCCCGCAATGATAACGAATGGTCTTATGAACTAACGAATTATACGTATTTCCGATGCCCATTGGAGAAGGAGTACCCATGTAGCTCGTGCTTATTTGAGGGTGGTACACTTCTTATCGGAGTACAAATATACATATACAGTTTGTTAGACACAAAATGTTGTTGACCTAATATTTTAAAAAAAAAACTTGGAACCTGTGTCTTCTACACCCACTCAAGGTGGTATATGAGCATATTTTTCTCTTCTATTAACACCTACACAGGAAAGTTAACGATAAACAAAAGTTTGGATAATGGTTGATGGTTGTTTATATAACTTTTACCAATCACTATTCGTTTTAAAATAACATTTCTTCTAGGCAGCGTCAAGAAGACTTTGCGACATGACACCTTCAGACCTACAAAGTATAATCATTTCGGTGACTAATCATTGCCCAATCCTTTGCCAGTCCAAACAACACGCCACAATACCGGTTAAACACGATTGCTACAGTATTTAAGTTCCACTTCCATCCACAGCTAGGAATACAAAAAACGGGTTCTACATTTTTAACTTAAACTGGGCAATCCATCATCTATTCACAGAATAAATATTTAAACCTCATCCGTTTAGTTATAGCGCGACTTGAGAGTTATCCCCAAACATTTGATGCAACAGATTTTCCTTTCACAATTGAAGAAAAACGAATGGAAAAGTTTCAAAAATATATGTACATACCTACTACCCTATACAACCCTTTACGTAATTATTGATTACTCCTGACCGACTGCTGTTCCAATTGTCGTCATTAAAGAAACTTGCCTCGTGCCATACTATTATACATACTGTACAGTCATAGCTACCCTCTTTTGTTACGCGTTCGTCCCTATTTAGTTTGTTGAATATAGCATGTGACAAAATCCAGGTGCACTTATACAACGCATAAATTGTACACTATTATAGTGAGCGATTTCGTTCAGCCATTGCAGAAACAAACATTTGTTTTGGAAAGTTTTTTTCTTTTTTTTTTAATAATTTTTGTGATGAACAATATTGTGCGCTATCACAACTGAATTTTAATCAGATAACCGAACCAAAAAAAAAAAAAAAAAATACAGCTGGGTAAGCTCCAATGCTTAGGCGAATGACTTATCAAAGTTCGTTCTCAATCGATAAGAGCCAGAAGGTCTGAAAACGTTTTTGTTGGTTTTCTTTGTTGTACGAAATTTATTGCTTTTACTGCACTTGCAAAAGGCTCATTAACACCTTTTTAATTTTTTTTCTTTTAATAAAAAAGAAACAATTTATCAATTCAACCTTGAAAAGAAAATATCGTACAATAACGTTGCCATAATAATTTTGTTTGATTGAGTTTGCGATATACAACCAGTGAATATTGTGCAAATGTTTGTTTAAATGAAAGGTTCTCTATTCGAATTTAGAGTCGAAGCACTTTAGTCTGTAAAATAAATTTCTATTAGGGACAGTGACCTAATAATCTAGATTTTGATTGCACTATAATGTCCCGTAACGATAAATTGAGGTTTTGTTTGCTGTCTACTCTAGGATGAAATCAATTGTGTTGGTGGTCGGGGAACAAAGTCCAAATAGATAAAGTCAGTCAGTCAATGATAGGTGTGTAAATTAATTTGCATTCATAGAAGGGTGATAGATTCTGTTCTACATGCATTGAATGTTATGTAACAAATACTAACCTTTGTCTCTGATATTTTCTCTGTCAGTATCCGGCGTTGGATAACTTGTGTACCTCTATGACTATGACGTTGCTTAGCCCTAGATTAATGTAAGTGCGAATTCTTGAACCTAAACGCACACCTTGGTGTCGCCTTCATATCAATGCAAATGTGCTACATGGGTAAATGTATTCATTTATGTGTTTTGGGCTTAAAGGGGAAAACAGTGTTTACTTCCAAAGTGGGTCATTGCTTCACTTCATTCGTTCAAAAAGCCAGCCTCAACTGATAAAAATCCGAAAGGAGATGATTGTTGTGTAACCAACCAAATTGTTGTACCTATATAGGGCCTATGGCATCTTCATAGTGGAAACATTGTCGGATCAGAGTCGAATACGAAGCGAAGTCCGATTTTGACCAACTTCTACACAAAAAAGAAAAAAACATCAACAATTACTCATCGTCAGTGGCAAATTGAATCACTTCCTGGTAGTGATTAATCCACCACACAAGGTTCAACACTTGAAAGAGACCCCAAGCAATGTTCACGCTTCTGGTTTTGCATTTTACTACTAATGTGTCTTGCTGTACAGAGCAACAATAACCAACACTGCAGTTTTAGATGAGTCTTTTTACTTCCTGAACTCTAATTGCTCATTTTTTTTTAACCAAATTCACAAAAAACGACAAATTGGAATTTATCTAATTCCAATTGAATCCGACGACACCTTGTATTGAGGTCAAACTAAAAAAATAAAACAACTCATCTCAACCGCACCGCACCTAACTAAACCCAAACCCAAGGGAAATTTCCATCCTCCTCAAAAACTCATGGCTCATAGTGCAATAACTTATTGACACTCTATAGAGTACGATTGAGCCAGTATCTTTTTTTTTTATATCAGATACCAGCGATTTGCAATTTAAGTAAAAATAAAAAAAAGAAACCTCTTCACCTCTATCCGAAACACAGGCAGCAGCAGCAGCTCAAAGACGTGACGAAATGAATCGAAATACAAATATGACACACTTAATCGTCTGCCCGCCTTCTCTCTACTCCACTCTGACTCTACGCCCCAAGAAAACGTTTTTTGATGAGGTTTTTATTTTATATTTCCTCTTTTAACCGTTTTATTTTTTTTCCTCAACTTCTTCTGTGAATTTTCAGCTTGTTTGAGAATTTAATACACAAGCTGCTGAGGCCTACCGATTTCGTATGTTTGCGCGAAATTTCTTCTTTTCTCTTGGTATCAGATGTGCGAGCGTAGGTATTGCATTTGCTTTGAGCAAATTTCTCCATCTCCTAATAGGCGTCTTGGAGGTACATAAATATTTCGAGGTGAAGTATGGCGTATTCCTCTCATGGGTAGTTTTATGAAATATTTGTTGATTAACAACAAGACACGCTGAACATGCTAATAAACTTTTTGAAGGAGAAAGTGCTTCAGCGTTTAATATGGAATATCGAGGTGGAATATAAATAATTAAAAATACCCAAAATCACGACAAGCTGCGTGTGCGCATTTGAAGGTCAACATCGACTTCGATTACAAGTTTTCAATTTCAACACCTTTTGTATGTATCATAACCACTCGACTGCGCGCAAATACAGATTCCATTGTATTTGATATGACGTTAATTCTTCAGTGGCTCTGTAGATACTCTCTTCCTCTGCCAGCAAAGTGCGCATGAGCAACGGCTAACAACAACAACCACCACTACAACCAGAAAATAATGGTGGTGGTAAAACCAAAGAATTGAGACATTGTGGACTAGTAGTGGTTTGACATTGAAGTAAATTTTGCCTTTGTTTACTGTCTGAATGACGGACGCATGGCGTATTATGTTTCCTTCTTTTAAAAAAAAAAATTCGACAGCCAAATTAGGTATTGAATTACATTTCGTTTTTACAGTCATGTATTCCTGGGAATTTGATTTGAAACTCTTTGGTTAGGTACAAAGTGTTCAACTAAAACTTAGTCATGTCACCCGAAAGATATGCTTCCACTTCCTCTTTTTATGATTCATAATAAACTTTCGTTGATATGGATTTCCAATTTTATCGTTGCTTTTGAAACCCGTATTGCACTGAAAAGTAATCAGAGACGGTCTAATCGATCATCATCTGTTTCACTTCATATTGCAATATCTAAAATCGATTATCTATTTACACAATGCATCTAGTATGTGTAGTAATTCAAGCTACAAATAAATATATATATATATTGCACCATAGCTGGTGTAGATTGCATTATGCACGCAAGAGACTGCATTTTGATAGATGACCCATTTGGTCAGTGCTCAGTTTACAATCTGAGTTGAGTACAACCAACTTACAGCTAGTTGAAGCGTGTATGAGATTGTATGAAGTGTAAAATCGACCGTTGAAAAACATGTACCATGCGATGCAGACGTGATTCAATTACAGATTACTATTCGACGACTCTGTTCCCCCTGCCCTCCACTGTTATGATTATGTTTTGCTCCTCCCTTTTGGGCTCCGTTTAGACATTCATTTTGGAGGAATAATTGGAGCTGACGAAAGAATATTTTATGTTTTGTTTACCCAAAATGGGTGCGCTGAGTGAAGTTTTATTCACAGAGAGTGGTACTCCAAACACTGTTTATGTTTGTGTTACTTTAACTTCTAGCGATTTGTACAGCCCTTGTGCTGTATATCAGTTTAACAGAGAAGAACATTTTGGAATGTTTACATACCCGTCTATTTTTGGACATTGTTTATTTATTTTTTAACAAGGGCTGCTGTGCAGGGAAATTGGAGCATGCTTGGATGGTAGACATGAGGAGGCAGGATGTGGTACTGGTTCAGGCGTTTGGAAATGTCCATGTGTGGTCCTGGATCTTCAAACTCTGTTGCATTCACGAAATAATAATTAATGGATTGTAATTCGAGTAAGAAATGTTTTATAATCAGCACAAATGCCTCTGGTACATAAAATAAATATTGGTCCTCAAAATTAGCTCCCGACATAACAATTTTATTAATGCGAAAGAAATTTAAGTAAATTCTTATGACTAAGAGTACTCAGCCCCATCTTTAAGCCTACTATATTTTTTTTTATTGCTACCAACTTGTTACTTGCAACAATACAATCTATCTGCGATCTAATCAAACGATTCACGCTCGACAAAACAGCACGATCATTGCTCCCTCCTTTTGTTTAAAAATAACAACGCCAAATGTAATACGGGGCTGCATATTTTACATCTTTAAAACATTTTACCTTTTTTTTTTGTTTTCCGTTCCACTTTCCATGGCAAGGTAATAAAAAACATCAGTCTAATCTACATTTCTTATACATTTGTCACAACCTCCCAACGAAACGAAACGATTCAACATGAAGCAAAAAGGTTCATTTAGTTCATTTACCACCTCACTGCGTCTCACCTTCTCACACAAACATCATAAACAACTATTATACACATGTTTTCTTCCAGCTTCAAGTCGTTGTCTACAACAAAAAAAAAAAACACGAACAAAGTTGATCTTTGTTTGCGCACTTTTGCATTCGTCGTTTTGGCAACACACCTAAAAATAATTTGAATTTTTTTTTTTTATATTTTCTTTTCAAAAATATTTATTTAATCTATTTATTTTCCCTTCATTCAGCTTTTACAGATCCGTAAGTTTAGAAACAATTTAAAGGAGATATCCAAACAAAGTATATTTTGCCAAGTCACAAACAACATAAGTACATTAGTTGTGTTGTTTCGCAATATTACAAAATACAAATTACAAAATTTAAACGTACTAAGGTTTATTAGCAAAAGCTTTGAAAGACGCTTCTAAACCAATTTGTACTTAATACAAAAAATAAAAAGCGTACACGTAGACGTACACCACATCACAGACTCACAACGCACAAATACCTGTGTCAATTGTTTTTGTTTGCAAATTGTTTTTGAGATAACAATCAAAAGAATAGTACTAAGGTTGATAGAAACATAACCAGAGTGAGCCACAGAACGCATTAAATTTTCAGCATTCTAACCTCCTTTGCATCTGTCTGACCAGTGTGTACAAAACAAGTAGCAAACAAAGATTATTACAATATAGATTTGTATTTGGTTGGGTTTTAACAATTTTCTACATTAATTTGCTTCTTTGTCTTTTTTGTCAGAGAGCACTCTAGTGCCCTTCATCATCTTCTTGCGCATTCATATTAATATTGACTTTTAAAAATTTCTCCTTCGAAACGAAACGAAGATTTTTAAGCGAAATATTTGAATTTGCTTAAAGATTTTACGCTATTGTTCCGCATAATATCGGAACATTGCAAAAAATAGAAAAAAACATAAACCAACCAACACATATTTTTTTAACTAAAAAAAAAAAAAATCACAGGTACTAGGCCAGCCCTCACAATGTCTGTCCCTGTACGCTACTCTGCTGCCGCCAATTTCGCCGTCGTTGACAGTGGTTTGTCATTAAATCTACAACAAGAAGAGCAATACCACCAACTTCAACAACAGTACCATCACCAACAGCTACAACAACAACAACAGCAGCAACACCACCACCACCAACAACAACAAGAACAATTCTTTGCTCAACAAAATTACAGCGAAGAAGACTTGTTTAGGTACCAGCAGCAGTTGTTGATGCATCAGCAGCAGCAGCAGGAGGAGCAGCAGCAGTCATCGATGATGTCGTCGTCGTCATCTTTGCCATCGTGCTCTGGTTCGTCGTTGGAACAGGAGTCGTCATCTCATCATTATCAACATATGATGATGTCTACACAACCAACTCAACAATCAGCAGCATCGATGGCAGCGTCGGCGGCAGCAGCAAATGGCAGCGGCAGCAGCGGCGATGATGATGAGTGGATGTTGCCAAACGGGGGTCGGCTTGGAGCACCGGGTGCTGCGGGAATAAATTATCAATTACATGATAATAATTTAGTAGACCAACAGCAACAAAATATGCAGCAACGCCAACCTTCGTTAATGGACAATGGAAAAGAACACAATGGCAAGAAATCTACATCATCTTCTACAGCAAAATCATCATCATCATCATCTACAAACACTTCATCATCATCATCTACCAAAACTTCATCATCATCATCGATTCAACAAGAACAACGTGAAATTTTGGAGAATGAACTACACGCAATGACGTCCGAGGAGTTGTTCAATGCGCTCAAGGAATATGATGCCCTGCAGGATAAATACCATACTGTGCTGCTTTTGCCTAAAGAATCAAGGGTAAGCTTCGATAACAGCATTCATTGCCTTATATCTACATATCTTTAATTTCTAACCTTTTCCAACAATGCAGCGTGAAGTAACAGCTGGTGGACGTGACGGCTCGGCATATGTTTTACGATGCCTTAAAATGTGGTATGAGCTGCCGTCGGATGCACTCTTCTCGGCCATGAGCTTGGTTGATCGTTTCCTGGATCGTATGGCCGTAAAACCAAAGCATATGGCATGCATGAGTGTGGCATCCCTTCACTTGGCGATTAAGCAATTGGGACTTAAACCAATTCCCGCCGAGGATTTGGTGACAATATCTCAAGTAAGTTTACCCATGTCCCCTCTCATCTCATCTTCTTTCCATATCATGTATCATTTTTTATTTTATTAAAAAAAAATAGTGTGGTTGCACAGCTGGTGACTTGGAGCGTATGGCGGGAGTGATTGCCAATAAATTGGGCGTACAAATGGATCATGCACCCATTACAGCGGTAAATTTTTTGCGCATGTATTATGCCCTCTTCCGCAACATGGCCAAGGAGCTGAATCCAGAGTTCTTTAATTTCTACACTCAACTGATCAAGCTACAGGAGCTGGAAAATCGTTTGGAGAATTTACTATGCGACGTCAAGACCACTGTCATTTCACCATCTACACTGGCATTGGTATTGATTTGCTTGCATTTGGATTTCCACATCAAGGAGTCCTACACCAAGGGCAGTCCCGAATTGAAGCATGTCTTCGAGTATATACTCTTCTTGCAACAGTTTATGAGGGTAAGTTGAAATATATATATTGAGTGGTTTGAGTAACTGTAATTATTCGTTCCTTTTGTTATAGATTCCCGATCGTGTATTCACCTGCGGTTTTAGCATTGTCTCTGGCATTCTGTCGCACTACAATGGTCAAAATAAACAACCGTATAAGCAGCGTTTAGTTTGGAAGCTGTCAAGTCGCACATTGCGTGTACTTCGTCCAACTAATCGCTTCTCATCGGACCTGCCCACCATCGAGGAAGGAATTTCGAACAATATGGACGACGGCTGTCGATCAAGGTAGGTTTCCTTTTTTTCGGTCAACATTTGTATTTGGTCATTGTGAATGAAGAAAGAGTTTTTAAGAAAATCGTGAAGACAGACATGCTAAACACATGACCGGAGAAAGACCCCATTACTGTGTTTTTATAGGTGTAGTAATTGTTGGTGCTTAAGTGGCGACACAATTTCAAATGTGGTCCTCACTGTCATTTGGTTATAATTGTCTCATTCATTTCAACTATGCCTGTGTTAAACCCAAGACACCGTGAAGATGGAGTCCGAAACACAGAGATTGCTAACATAGCGGTGCAAGAAACATTTCTCGTAACGTTAATTGGTAAGCAATTGAGAACGATTCACCAATTTTTTTGCTGAAACTAGCTTTGGTTAGGTTGTCGATTTGTAAAAATTATTCCCGTTAACGTGTGTCCAATTCAAAAGAATATCAATCTACAAGTATTATTATCACTTAATTTTTGTGGTAGCAGATTTAAAATTTGACATTTGTCTGCACGAGCTAAGGGTGTCATTTCATTATCAATCATGACGATACCCTGTGCCAAAGATTAGTTTGTGCCCCATCTTACGCATGACAGCAAAGTGTAGTGTTTCTCTAAAAAATAAAAAAAAAAAACTTCTCAGTGAATCCATTTAATCTTGCGCACGGGATTCCATAAGCAACGGCAAATTATGTGAACGTTGAACTAATTCAGATAATAAAGAGAATTTTCCAAATAGAAGAATAAATATAGCTCATGCTAGACGCTTACGTCTTTAAAAACAAATAAGTTTCATCTTTTTCTTCCAAACAAACAATTTTACTGCCAAACAAATTATATATAACAGAAATACGTCCAGTCATTCACGACATACATAATATTCAATGTCAATGTCGTTATCTAAGTTTTATAACTTAAAAAAAAAATTGGCTTTTCTGACTTTGATCTATCATTGAACGAAAGTTCATTACCATCTAAAACTGATCACATGATTATATCTTTGCAAAAAACAAAGAATGGCATGTAATCAACAGTTCCCGCCTGTGTTATCGGAGAGATATCGAAAAAAAACCTCAATAACACACGCGCGCAATAGTTGTATTTATTTTCTTTTGTCCAAATTAGATTCATTCAAAAATTGTTTCAATATATATCTAGAATTAGACTAAAACATTACCAGCCGTTATGGCGTACGTAGTTTATTCGCTAAAGTGTTTTTGCATAATTCAAAAGCACTTGAGCTGAGCCAAAGCCCGCCCACTCAATGAACTATTTACAGACGCATGCCAGATCCATCTTTCGTACTGGATTCGTGCTGATAAAGTAATGAAAGCGACTGTGAAGATGAAAAGAGCATGTCTGGTACATTGCAACTGCTACTAGCAGCAAGTAGAAGTGGGTGTGAGTTGATGGGATGTAATCATGACGCAAATCGATGTTATGAAATGTTGTTTCGTAATTGCTGTAGTGTTTGCGATGGAACATTTCAAATGAATATGAGAACCTGAAATGGATTTTATTGACTAAATGGGTTATTGGAGGTGACTCTTATCATTTACTTGTTAACAGTTTCGATAGGTGGATGTTTACCATGCCAATACGTTGTAGATTTGCTACATGTCATGCTGTCTACTATTTATCTTCGATTTTGTATTCGTTGTAAAAGCTTCTGGATTGTCGTGTCAAGCTAATTAGGTAATAGTCGGCACCGGATAAGTTATTTAGTTTCTCATTTACTACTCACTACTACTCACTCTCAGAGAGTGACTATTCAACACATTTTTAGCTCCCAAGCATATAGGTATATCTAAGAACTAATTCCGTGTATTCCAAGTTGACTTAATATATATCTTTTCGTTGCTCAATATCCACAAAAAACACTAAAAAGCACAAATCGCTTCATAAGCATCGGCTAGTTGTGTCGCAAGATCGTGACGCATATTGACTTGTGACATGTGTACTGTTCTTCTATCACGAAGTCACAAGTTCCGTTTTTTGTGCCAACATTAACATTAATGGTTTCATTAAAATAACTATCGGCATTAATGAAGCATTATTATTCAACGCACACAAACGAGTTTTGTAGGGATGCCAAAATAAGAAACACATTGCCCTATATAGCTTGACATCTTTAGATGATGTCATTCTTTGCGTAAACATCTTTAAAAGGATGTTGTACGTTTGAATTTCCGATAATTGGTAGTGTAAATGCGCACTGATAAGACAACTATAATTTCAGCAGATCTTTCCCAAAGAAACAACATATCTAATTGACACAGTTAAAAGCTTGTCCTTTGAGCCTTGTGAGTGACAATCCTCCCATATTCGATCGTTCCATAAATTGCCGTCAACAAAATATGTATAATCGTTGAAAATTTCTAATAATAAAATGTTGAAACATATTTGTGGAACTCTTCGAAACTCACACAAATGTGTGAGTGTGATGATGTTTTTCGTACACGAGTATGTACCTAACGCGCGTATCAATGTCATCGCAAGTTCACAAAAAAAAAATAAAAAACAAAAAAACACGATCAACAAGTTTTCAAAGTTTTATTTATTCCAAACGCAAACAACAAACGGACAAAAGAATTCCACCAAAACAAAAACTAAACAACAAAGGCTAAGTGTTTTGTGTGGGTTAGACCTACACACACACACACACACACACTTCTAAGTATATAATCATTATTATTTTTTCTTAATCGAATTTAAATAAAATCGTATTTAAACAGAAAAGAACCTAATCGAATCTTTTATCACAGTTCAGTATTTCTCTATCAATTGCTGACACACATATTGTAAATGAATGAAGTATGTTTGCTTTAAGTTAATCCAATTAGACATCGCACTTCCCAGACCCCCTTACCCCTTACCTTTTCATATATCATACATTTGAAAAGGAATTTAAAATCTATTTTTAGAAGTTATGCTTGTTTTTTTTCGTTATCACACTCTTGTTGTTTGTTTTCGAAAGAAGAAGAAACAGAAAAAATAATCATGTGATGATTACACACGCGTCAAAAAAATTACATTATATTTTTCTTATTGTATATATAATATAAACGAACGTAGAATAGATAGATTAATTGTGTAAATCTCAGATGAATAGCTTGAGGTGGGTCTGGATAAGGAGGCTTGGCTTGGTTTTCATCTTATTTTGCAATAATTTACTGCTCTGATGATTGACTTTTGCACACAGTTAGTATACAAATAAGTGAGTTTGTGTGCGTTTTAATCTGGTGCCATTGAGTTGTGGCCTAAATAACCTATCGGTATAGTCGCGAAAGGGCTTGTGAGGGCTTATCAGACACGCGATTGGAATATTGTAACATTAATGGCTTAGCAGTCAATTAGGATCACATACATACATTCTTCAAGTTAAATTGTGTTAGATACAAAGAAGTAGAGTTGGGGTATAAGTTGAAGTTGTCTATCTATATCGAATATTAATAAGAACGTAGGCAACGAAAGATGTAAAACGTTGCTAGAAAGTCAGAAGGTTCTTCCTTTATTTGTTGATGGCTAGCCAGAACAGACACTAAAGCGACAAGCGAAACATTTAGACATTAGTTTTATAGCTACACCAACATAAATCTCACTAGGTGTCCGCTGCACTTCATGCGAAGGTCTGATAAACATCC
Source organism: Ferdinandea cuprea (assembly GCA_963576555.1). Classification (NCBI taxonomy): domain Eukaryota; kingdom Metazoa; phylum Arthropoda; class Insecta; order Diptera; family Syrphidae; genus Ferdinandea; species Ferdinandea cuprea. The sequence continues at coordinate 96,525,281 of OY754959.1, forward strand.
AAGGGTAAAGGTGCAATCAGACGGTCATCCAAGGGTAAAGGTGCAATCAGACGGTCATCCAAACTAGTCATCCGGATGACATCCTGATGTCACTATGACGTAGAATTTATCCTAAAGTGGTCATCCCGTCTGAAATAAACAAGTTTCGGGATGACAAGTTTGGATGACCGTCTGATCGCACCTGAAGAGCTGTAATGAAGAAGCTAGGCCTTACATACCTGTATGGGCCTTATATTATTTTTTTAGGTTACGAAGTTTCTAGCATTTAAATAACAGACAGGAAAAAAACCAAGCCAATGTTGTTGTAAACGGAGGCAGGCGATATGTTTTATAACAATTGGATCGCAACCTTTATAACTTATATAGGGTGATTCATCGTGGGGTTTGATTTTCAATAGGCTTTTTTTGACAGATAATGCGTGAGTGGAGTCATGGAAAGACTTACACCACAACAGCGTCTCCAAATTGTTCAGCTGTTCTGTGAGAAGTGTTTTTCGCACGCATAGTCGACCTACTGAAACCACTATTGCTGCCAATACCATTCGCAAATTTGAGTCGCAGTTTACATTAGTGGGTCATCCAGCACGGCAGTGGTGAGACTATAGTAGGTTTATGGGCTGGTGGTATATTTATTAAAAAATTAGGCAAACCAGAACGTTACCCTCAATGGTCACCGATAATGAAACAATGGACATGTTGAAAAATCAATTTGGTGAGCACTTAATTTCATGTTTTGCTACGGTAAATTAAATTGGCCGCCTAGATCGTGCGATATCACACATTTGGACTTTTTTCTCTGGGCAAATGTAAAGTCTCAGGTCTTCAGAAATAAACCAGCTACGATTGCCGCTTTGGAAGCCAACATTACTCGTGTTGTTTGCGAGATACCAATCGCTATGCTCGAATTTTTTTACCTTCCGAATGAAATCATTATCAAAAATTAAATGCCATGAAATTAAAACTTTATAAATCAAACCTCACGATAACATTTTAACCCTTTACATTTCAAAGATATTAAAAAAAAATATCTTCTGTCATAACTGCGAATAAATTTTCTCTTTGATTCAAACATTACATATACTTCTATTTTTTTCTAACTCCATCAACAAGTAATATTAACAATTGTTTTGGTTTTTTGTATTTGCAGAACCGAAAGTATAAGTTCAGAGGAGGAAGAGGATTGGCCAACTTCCCCCATAATTCCAATATTCGAGCAGTGTTAGTAGAGCCGCATACATCTCTGGTTAGCAGCAGTAGTTATCCTAGATCTACCATCAACTAAATTCAGTTCCACGACCAAGGCTTGGTCACCAAAATTAAGAAACTGTCAGATGTGTGCGCGCGCTCTTGTATTTTGCAAATTTTTTTTTTGCATCATATAAAAGTTTTGATTTCTTTTTTTACAAAACAAAAAAGGAAACAAAAAAAAAACAAAAACAACAACATAAAATTCTCCCTGGTTAAGGTAAGAAATCAAGAAAACCAACAATTATAAAAATTTGGAGGCAAGATTCAATTCCGGACGAACTTAGAGCAGAAAACAAAATAGTAATAAATAATTCAAATTTGAACCAATCAGCCAACCAAACGATGCTTAATGGAATGGTTAACCATTAACAGACAACAAAAACAACATATATTCTCTAATAGTGGTAAAAAGTAATAGTTTCGTGTTTAAATGTATGTTTTTCCTTTTTGTTTAAACAAAAACTTATACCAATAAGAAAAAACGTAAAAAACCCTACCCACAAAAAAAAAATATAAATAAAAAATAAAAACAAAAAATCAAAAAAAGACTTAAAAAAAAAACCATAAAAAATGCCGATTAACAAAAAAATCTTAAAAAAAGTACAAAAAATTTATTTAATTAAAAAACAAAAAAAAAAAATTATTTAATTTAATTTTTTTTTTTTTCATGAAAATATTTTTTTTTTCTTTTCTTTTTCTTTCTTAATAAAACAAAAAATAATGTATTACAACACCATTAAATTAAAATAAATTAATGTTTACAATACAACGTAGTAAGTAAAAAAAAAAACAAATTTCAAAAAACCCTAAATAAAATCTCATCAAGAATACATTTCGTTTTATATAAAATAAAATCTATATATCAATGAAAGAAGCAAAGAAAAAATCCACCAAAAATAAATCGAAGAAGAGTTTTCCCCCACCTCGAAAACTCATTCACATTTCAAAGATTCAAAATTAAATAAAGTTTTTCTCTTGTAAAAAAATGCCAGTAATGTATTTTTCTTGTTTGTGATTTAAAAAAAAAAACAAAACAAAATTGCCTATAAGTATGTATAGTATATATATTTTTTTTTTTAAATTGTTATTATCTATTTTGTTATTCTTTCTTTACATGTATGTATTTATTTCTTTTCAAAAAAACAAAAAACTTTTATGTTTACAAAATAAAGCTGATTGTCAAAAAAAACTAAATTTTCTTAAATTTAACAAAAATATTACATCTTATTTTAATTTTAACACGGAAAAAGGGGAAAAACGAATTTTTGAAACATCAAAAACCACTTGTGCTTCTCTAAGTTTTAAGACGTTTTTTTATTTTTTTGTTTGTAAAAAGAGAGAACAAAATAAATTAAAACTAAACTCGAACGGAATAATAAACTTTACAAGGAAATTTCAAACATTTTCGTACGAAATTCCCTTGTAAACAAAAAATGTTCAAAAAAAAAACAAAACAAACTCGGTCTATCATTCATTTTCTTGCCACACAGATACAGAGAGATGGAGAGGTTTTCTTCTTTATTATTTTAACTGAGATTCACCACTTTTGTTTTCTCTTTGTCCGCTGCGCTGCCAGTGGCTTTGCTTGCTTGCTTGCTGGTTAGCTGGCTGGCTGGCTAGCTGTCCATGATTGATGATAAATCGTGTGAGTATAACATGCATTTTATTTTGATTCGTTTTTTTCCTTTTTTTTATTTAAATATTAAAAAAAAATCATAAACAAGAAAATTTAAATTCAGGGAATAAACTATGCAGCATTTATAAGAACCAACTAACAAAAAACACAGAAAAAATAAATACAAATTGAAACACAAGTATTGTACAAAATGGCTGCCACTTTACATTAAAACAAATAAATAAATTAACAAACTTTAATAATATATCTTTAACAAAAATTGATTGTGATTAAAAAAAAAAAACTAAAATAAAGTCTGCAAAGAAGAAAACTTTGTTTTTATACATAAATTTGCATTTTAAACAAAAAAAAAATACTGAGGTAAATCTCAATAATAACATACAAAAAATCACTTCACCAACATTATATAGTATATAAAAAAACAAAATACATAAACTTTGTACAATATATAAAACAAATACAAAAAAAAATACTATTTAATAATAATATAAAAAAAAAAAATAAATGTGATCGACGTTAACAAAAGTGATATACTGAGCATAACATGAAAAATAAGAACAAACGTAAACTAAATTAAACAAAAACTAAAAACAAACCAACTTTCAAGTATTAGGTAATTTTTTCAAAACACTAGAAAAATGTTTTATATTTTAAGTTTTAAAACATCCTAAAAATACAACTTGAAATGTATGTGTGTATGTGGAATCAATGCATAAACAAATAATTGTAATAAATTAAAAGAACCTTTAATCAAACTAACTAGATAACTATAAATGTATTGGTGAATACGCAGTAGCGAGACATTGGTTAAGATGGCTCTTCATGTGCAGCGAAAGGAAACAGTGATGTGTTAAAAGGCAATCATTGCAGATTAATCAACTTAAGTTTTTGTATATTAAAATACGGTATTGGCCACATTGAAATTCGGGATCCCCAATATTATGCTTTTCTAAATGTTCATCAGTGGAAACAATTAGCATCCCTGCTAATTATTACAGTTGGGTTGACAGCGCAAGTATTAAAAATTTCTTCGCTAACTTCGTCATCTTCAAAAACATTGTCGTAGGTGTGCGAGTCTAACATCATCGCATTTCCTTAAGAAATCGTTAATAGGTGTCCATCAAAGAGAAAATGCTTGGTCCCTGTTGCAGGAAATGCTGTTTTATTAGAACACAATTTGTTATTATTGCAATATTTTCATTTGCACCAACTTCAAGCTGGAAATAATTTCCTCAAAATGTGTAAAACATACCTTTTTACATATATATTTCCTATTACAGCAACATACGGAGTTAACTTAGCAATTCCAAATCGCAGGACTGATTTCGCAACTCAACGCAATTCCATGAAACAGTTTTATTTTTTTTTGAAATTCCCTCTTTGTGGTCAAACACGCAATACCATCATTAACCAACATTTTTCCTTCACTCTACAATCAAAGCACAATTCAATTATTTGCAAGAAGAAAACCAAAATCTACATAATATATTCATATCACTAGTTTTGTTTAATTTAAAGAAGAAACTACTACGATCCGAAACAACAATTCTTGGAAATGGCTGTTGAAAAGAAGAAAACTCAAGCTCTTTCAGTATATTTCACACTTTTGCTTAACGTTCCCCTATATATCTCTTTAATTTTAGTTGTTTTTTTTTTATATATAAAAAAAAAATTATTATTATTTATTTCTTTTATAATTTTTCTTATTTCTCCCATTTAAAAACAAATCTTAGTCATATTGAGTTGCAATGTATTATTTTCTTTTGAAATATTCATCTTATTTTAAATACTTTATCGTATATACATATATATTTCATTTTATAAAAAAAAGAAAAGTTTAATTAAATTTCATACATATTTTCTGTGTGGATTCTTTTATTTTATTATTGTTAAGGTTTTTTTAAAAAACAAATACGAATGGTATAGCATTTTAAATGTTTTATCCATTTTTTTTTATTTTTAATATTTTAAAAATATTTTGCTCTATATTTATCATGTTTTAATATTGAAAAAAAATAATGTAATTTTAAAATTTTAACAAAAGGAAAATATATGTTTAAATTTGAAACCACAGATTCGTTAAAATAAAGAAGAAGATATAAATGATAGAAATGATGAAGATCAAAATCATCTCGAAAATATAATTTAAGTAATGAATTACAATTTTGTACGAATTTTTGTACGCGTGATTGCTGATTGATTATAATTATGTATTTTGTGTGTAGATGTTGTAAGAGCAAAAGATAAACTGTGAATGAATATTAAAAAAAAATAAATATTTATCATTTTGCAAAAGAAAACAAATATTAATGCCGCAGGTGAAATTTATTAATTTTATTATTTTCTTCTATTTTTTTTTCTTAAAAAAAAAACTTGTATTATGTATCTATATTTTATTTTGTAATTAATATTTAATTTATTTTTATTTAACTTATAAGGAAAGGAAGAACAATTGTGTAAGATTTATAAGAACAAGCTGATGAAATGACGAAAAAATAAAATAAAAAGAAAATATGAACGATGAGTACTGAACAAATTGTCTTCTTTCTTTAACAAATAAAATAAATACGGATGTATTTGCTAACCAAATTTGACCTTGCACCATTCAAATAAAAATATGGCGTCATGTTTGCAAATGCAAATGAATGTAAATACTTTCTGCAGCAATAAATAGAATTTTTAAAAATCAATAAGAAGTTGGGCAATCTATTGTAAATACCAATTATCGAATTCGGCCGACTAACTGTAAAAGAAGTTGTATTTCTATTTATGTCGACTCTATTCTGTCTCTCTGCTTAAAACACAGTAGCCTTCCATCCTTTATAGTGCCGGGCAGTGTTACCTCTGAAAAATTTCAGAAAGAGTCCAAATAAAAGAGTCCCATCTGAAAAAGGAGTCCGATTAAAACTTAAAGAAAAACACGCTGTACTATTCCAAATAAAAATATAAATAAATTATGTTAAATAGTTACATAGTTGCCACTGGACTGGAAAATCAGGGAAAGTCAGCGAACGAAAAATTTGTCAGGGAATTTCGAAAGCGGTAAGGGAAAATTTTGATTTTTGATTTTGAAGAATTGATTTTTTTCACAATGAAATAAATTTAATATGTATTTTGTTGAAATCTGTTCACACTTTTGCCCCAAAATAGGCGTTTTTAATTATCGGAAATGATATACGTTCCGATTTTCAGCTGAATAGTGAAAAAATGTAAGCAATAGAAATAAAAAAAGAAATAGAAAAGTAATATTCTGCATTTATTGCTTTACTTTGTTTTCAGGGCAATAGCAGATAAAAAAAGAAGCTACAGGCAATATGAACTTCTGGTGAGTTTTATTTAGGAGACACCAGAAGCTTTTGCTGTACTTTGGAATGAAATTGCTGACCAACAGTATTTTTGTTTTAGCAACTAAGTGCTTTGAATTGCGTTTTTTTATTTATTGTAAGTTACGCCAATCAGGCTAGTAATTTTTTTCATATGCTTCTGCAGACTTGTTAAGGGGAGAGTTTTTTTTTTAATCTGTATGTGAACTGTTAAGTTTTCCAAATATATAAGATTTATAAGACTATAAATTACGCCACGTCAGTCAGATATTTATCTTACTTTTGTTTCTCGATATCCTCGTTTTTTTCTATTTATTTTGCGCCCTTAATTCTTTAGATTCTGCTTCCATAAATAAAGCTGCGATATCCATTCTTTTTTTCTAGTTGATTTTGAAAATAACTTTTTATTTGTGGCACTTTTTTGACAACTCGGTTATTTAAAATATATGTTCAAACATAGAGTAGGCTATTTCAACAAAAATATATCGATATTTTTCGATTAAATATATTTTGAATGTGAATATTTGAAACTCCAAAGCTGGTTTCTAACTTACGGTAGTAAGCTTAATGCAATACATCGTGTATTAAGTATGAAATGCGTTCCTCCTCTCCGCATATATAAGTTTAAAGTACTGTAAATACAAATGTGCGTAGAAATATAGCGGTCAATTTTGTCAATCAAAGCGTCGTCGCAATTTATTTATTCTTTTCCGAAATTGGATATCTCGAATGTAATTAGGGTCTCCGACAAAGTATGCGTTGCTGAAAATTTTCCGTTCCGACGGATACCACGGTAGGGACGATTATTATTATTTCTTTGAAGTATTATATTTACTACAACTTACTACAAAAGCGTTCCTTTACTTTTCGGTTTCGAAATTGGACGAATTTATCCCCACTCCTCTAAATTTAGGAAGTTACTTGAAAAAGTAAAGGAACGGACTTAATATCTACGTAAATCTCAAAGATGTTTTTATACCCTATCCTAAGGGTATATTAATTTTGGCACATAGTTTGTAACACCCCTTAATATTCGTCGTAGACCCATAAAAGTATATATATTTATGATCAGGACCAAATCCTAAGACTATCTAGCAATGTCCGTCCGTCCGTCCGTCCGTCCGTACGCAATTTTTAGGCCTTTAAATTCAAGCTAGAAAGCTGAAATTTGGACCACATACTCCCTAGGGCTCCGAAATGGTTAAGTGTAAAATTTTTTGGAATACGCCCACTGCCACGCCCACAATTTAGAAAAAACCGATTTAAAGCTACAGATGGACAGATAGAGGGTTATAACCTTCACAAGATATGTAGGCACTGCCCTCCTTTATAAGTTTGTCATATAAAGTTTTTTGCCACGCCTACTTTTTGTGGGCGTTTTTCACTAAAATGCTGTTTTCTTCGATAATTTTCATAGAAACCGAAAAAAAGTGTTTAACAAGATATTTAGCCAATATTTTTTCCAATATATCGCCCATACAAAGTTTTTGGCCACGCCCACTTTTTGGGGGCGTTTTTTCAAAAAATGTTTTTTTTTTTTCTAAATTTTATAGAATGAAATAAAATGCTATCCATCATCTTCTTAAGATTTTTTTTGGGGCATATAGGGATAGGGATAGGGTATCATACTGTTCGCTCCAAGCGGACTGTAGCCTTTCCTTATGTTTTAAATTCTTTTTTTCATTTGGTCAGAAAAAACTTTCAATTAGTCAGGGAAAGTCAGGGAAATATATTTAGAAAATTAGTGGCAACATGTATACTTAAAAAAATCAATTCATATAAGTGAAAACTTATGTAGAGGCCATTCAGAACGCAGCGTGGATAAACACTCCCTTCCGGAAGACAGCTACACGGAACAATAAAGTCAAGTACATGCCTTAAACGAAGAACCGAATGCTCATACGCGATCCGACAACTATAAAGTAAAAGCCGTTTCTCTTTCCGAGCTTCGAATGACAATAAGAAAGTTGAAAAATAACAAAGCTCCAGGATACGATCTAATCACTGGCGAAGTTCTGAGGGAGCTACCGAAAAGAGCACTAGTTAAGCTGCTGTACATTATAAATGCTTCTCTGAGACTGTCATATGGTCCAAGACAATGGAAAGTAGCCGAAGTTATTATGGTTCCGGAGCCAGGGAAGAAAAGAAATGATAAGAAATCATATAGACCTATTTCGCTACTGCCGATAATATGAGAAACTTCTGCTAAAACGATTACAACCAGTAATTGAAGAAAGACGCTTGATACCAGATCATCAATTTGGCTTTCGGGTCAAACATTCCACAATCGATCAGTTGTATCGAATAACAAATGAAATTGAAAAAGCCCTAGAATGCAAAAAGATTTGCTCTAACGCTTTTCTCGACGTATCGCAAGCCTTCGACAAGGTATGGCATGAAGGCCTAATGTATAAGCTAAGGACAATCCTACCGGAAAAATTATACAAAATATTGAAATCGTACCTTGAAAACAGACTCTTTCGTGTTAGACATGAGACTGAATTCTCGGAATTCAAGGAAATCCACGCCGGTGTTCCGCAAGGAAGCGTTCTCGGCCCAATATTATTCCTGCTCTACACAAGAGATATACCACAAGATGAAGGGACCATCGTAGCAACGTTTGCAGACGATACGGCTATCCTCGCAACTGGAAAACTCCAACGGGCTCTTAATAAAGTATGCGAGTGGACAAAGACCTGGCGAATTGCCCTTAACGAGACCAAGTCGACACATGCCAATTTCACGTACAAAAGGATAAACAACTTACCTGTCTTTATTAACTCGGTACAAATACCATACGCAAACGAGGCGAAGTATCTAGGAATGACCCTAGACGCAAAACTTAAGTGGAAGCCACACGTTAAGAAAAAGAGCGACGAGCTCGCAGTCGGACTTAGAGAAATGTATTGGCTACTCGGAAGATATTCGAAGACAAGCGTATACAACAAACTGCTCCTGTATAAACAAGTGCTTAAACCTTCTTGGACATACGGTATACAACTTTGGGGTTGTACCAAACCAAGCAATATGGCTATAATACAAACATTCCTAAACAAAAAGCTAAGAGCAATCGTAAATGCTCCATGGTATATAAGGAATAGTGATATTCACAGAGATCTAAGAATTGTTACCGTGAGTAAGGAAGTAACAAATTTTGCTCGCAAACTTCGTACTCGCATTCATGGTCACTGCAATAATGAAACAATTCGTACCCTGGACGTGACATACCTTGAGCGCCGACTACAAAGAACAAGACCGTTCGACCTAGCGCCATAAGGAAAAACCGCATGTAATGACGGTATTAGTGGGTGCGTTCGCTGGAAAGCTACCTACCAAACGCGATTAACACTACAGAAGCGTAAACTACTTGTTAAGGTAACTTAGTATGACTACGACTAAAAATGAAAAAAATTAGAGGAACAAAATTTCTTACTACTATGAGCGCGCGCGACCGGATCTCATAGTGCCTCTCTGAGTAGTGAGGTTTAGCACGTAGGCAGACTAGATATATCTGAATCGGGCATAACCAATGGTACGGGCCATTCGTATCTTCTGAAGATTACTCACCTCCAGGCGCAACCAAAAAAAAAAAAAATAAAAAATAAGTGAAAACTCAGTAACAAAAATATGCAACCTGTATATACTACCTAGTTATTGGGAATGTTTTTTATGGCTGAGTTAAATTCGTCTTATCATCTAGTAAATTAAGTGTAGAGAACATTGACTACCATCGGTTTATTTTTGTTAAGGCGATTTTAGAAAACATTTTCTCAGCGCACACGCTACTATGGGACAATTTTAAGATTTTAATGAAGAAATTGTAAAAATGTTGGAACAAATACTCTTCCAAATGGTTTTTAAATTGGCAACCTCGAACCAAATCTTTCCAAAGTCTTTTCAAAATAACTTAAAAATACAATCTAGCGCTTGCGCTGATTTTTTCGCGATAAAGAAAAATAGTAAAATTCTGTTGGCATTATTTGAATCTTAATATGTATATACTTTATACTGAAATCTTACTATTGTTGACCTTAATGCGTAAATCCATTTGGTCACATATTGTTTTACAAAATAGTATTAATCTGCGCCGACAATAATTCAACGGACAACACACTACACAACGACATAACATGCCACAGAGATAGAAAAAGAACAATTAATGCAGTTTTGCAGTTTTCTGTCCAGTTATATTTTCAGTCGGCCTTACCAATACAAAACTTAATGTAAAGATTTTATTCGTGGTCCCTTTCATTTAAATTTTATTGTGCGTAAGTGCGCAAGGGATGACAAATTTAAGGTCTACATCAAATTTGTTTTTTATACCTTGCAGTATGTTTACTTGTGAAGTAGATTTTTTCATAAAGAGTTGAATTACGTAATTCAATTAAAAGACTTGAATCCATATAGTTTTTTTCAGTTTTCGACGACTGCAGTATATTTTTAAAAGGAGTCCAATTTCGTTGATTTTAGAAAGTGACCCACGGAGTCCGGGCGTTCAAAAAAAAAGAGTCAAAAAGACTCTAAAGAGTCGACGAAGGTAACACTGGTGCCGAGTACGAAACTAGTTATTTTATTAATTCGATTTTATCGATTTGTAAATGATTTTAAATCGATGATGTCCAGTCAGTGTGTAACGGTGGTAGTAAGCAGAAAGCGACTACAAATGTGAGTGAACAATAAAAGCAGACTTCAGGGGGCTAACTATGCACTTCTACAGCAAATCGCAAATTTGCGATACATTCTGTTCGCTCCGCGGCGAACATGCCAACTATGCAAAACGATTGGAATGAACGATGGAATACTTTATTTTAAATATTTGTTCTGGTTTGTTTGGCTGCCCTAAATGCAAGAAAAATATAAAAAAATTTCACTATTTTTCGTTGTCTTTTATTTTTTTCCATTGCTGACAAATTTATTCGCCATCAAAACATCTATCGCATTTGAATCGCCCCCAGTTCTCAATCCCTTTAGGACGTTAGAAAGAAGATTAGATTACAGGGGCCTTAGTGTTTAGAATTTAGAATTTGATTTGAAACTATGTTCAACTTTCGAAACGAACAAAAATGCTGCGAAATTAACATTAGTAGGTAGGTAAAGTAGTTGCTCCCTAATTCCCAGTAAAGAAAATGGGACCTGTGAGAAAGTGATGTAGATTGGGAGTATGTATAACTTAAAACCAACTTGTGGTATTAAGGAAAGAAATTATGTTGTTAAAGTTTATATTTGAGATATCCTCGAGGTCATCAAAGAAAGGCTTGTCTATTGCACAATATCTGGTTTTCGCTTAAGCCGGACATTTGCAAAGCAGATGAGACACTGTTTCACTCTCGTTAACGTCCAGACAACTAACAGAAGGTATTATGGAGGATTTCAAGTTTGGCCGCGTGCGTACCTATCGGCCAGTGACCTGAACATATGGCCCCCGCCTAGCGACGTCCACACGGGTTCTACATGTAAGGGTTTGTGTTCTAATTTGCTGTAGGTCTTCATCATATCATCATCATATGATATGACACAGTTTGTCAAGCTCGACAATCTAGACTCACCGTTTATAAAGATAGATACTTTCAATTATTTTTCTAAAAGGGATCTAAAGTCGCCAGAATACATATCTTTTCATATAGTCGCAGCGCTGCAAGCACTGTCATCTAATACAATAAATCAATGATATTTTGTCCAATTTTTAAGATTCAGTAGCTGTGTAAGTTACCAATGAGATCCACTTTCATTTAACGGGCTCCCGACCCGTGGGTCTCGTTCCATCCTCCACGGTCCCGGGGGCTAATTATGTACTTTACCGGCGAATCGCATAATTTGCGGTTCATTCAGTTCGCTTCGCGGCGAACATGGCAACTATGCAAGACGATTGTTTCGAATGAATGAACCAAGCGCTCTGGCATCCGCGATTGCTGATCCGGAGGTTCGGCCTTCCTTGTCGTCTCGAACCTGGGTGCTTGGAATAGAAGATTAAGAGCACTTTTGTCCATTCGCTCGATGTGGCCGAGACAATGTAGTCGACGTGTTTTGGCTTTTGGAACTAAATCCACATCTTGGTACAGCTCATACAGTTAGCCCTCCTCGCACATAGGGCCATATATTCTTGGAAAAATGTCTCAAAAAAATTTTGTATCTGCTCACCTTTCCTGCTTATCGTCCAGCACTCAGCACCATAGAGCAGAACTGGCACGATCCGTGTTTTATAGAGTATATACTTCGCACTGCGAGTTAGGAGCGTTAAACCCGTTTGTTTTGAAAAACTAAAGTAGCTACAGTTTCCTAGGGTAATACTTCAACGGATCTCCACTATGTATGTCGTTTGGGGAGTTGATGCTAACACCGTTTCTGCATTCAACAGTTACGTTCTCTCCTAGCCGGTTGAAAAATGTTTGCTTATATGTTGAAAGCATTTTATTTGGATTTAGATTAAAGAAGTCACATGACAGCATGTCTCCTTGCCGGAATCCGGTTAATGTTTGGAACAGTTCGAATGAGCACATTCCATCGCGTATTCTCCAGAGCCAGCTTTGAAGTCGATAAAAATATGGTGTGTCTCGACTTGGAATTCGTTGGTCTTTTCCAGGATTTGTCTTAGTGTGAAAAATTGGTCTATTGTCAGTTCGGCCAGAAGCCACACTATTGTGTTGCTTGAGTCATTTATACAGAACGTTGAAAAGGATCTTTTATGCTAGAACATTAAACAGTGATATGCCTTGATAGTTCTTGCTCGACATAGAATGGAGGTAATACGTACTCCATAAGAAACGGTCAAAACGATAAACCTTTCGGTTTATAGGTTGTGTCCGCAACAAAAAAACTAGGTCTGAGCAAATCAAAATATATATGGTTTTAAGTCTAAAATCTAAATAAAAATTAAGCGTGAACTAGAATACATTAAACCTAGCTTTTTTGACAAGAAGGAAGGGACCTACAGTTTAATGTCGATTCCGAATGGCAAATTTTTGTTTGGAAAACTTCTCATGACATTTCTTACTTCTGGATGTTTGTCAGACTTTCGCAAGAGGAGGGGCAGCAAATAAAAACTTTAAAGTGGTACGGGTGGGATTTGAACCAGCGACCCTTCGGTCCTCAACCATCAATGTCGTTTTCGTTTGGTGTTTGGTTGTATTAGTGCTTCTGACTTGGATTCTGAAATCGAAGCCAGAAGCAAATTTATTTTCTTTTCAGGAACTGTCATTTAAGTAGCAAAAGAACACTTTCAGAAGATTCCGGAAGTGTTCCTGATTACCAGACGAAAATCACATAAGCCACTGCACCCAATGTTAAAATAAATATCAACATCCACACCTAAAACACATTTACTACACACACGTTTACCACAATGTGGTTCTCTCTCAGTTTAAAAAAAAGCGAAGTCAAAGGTTCTGATACGTACAAAAATGTGAAGTTCGAGACCTTAATTTAATTCAGGAAATGCCTTGTGTGCGCAGGTTGCACATACAAATCCCGCATGGAATTATGAAAAACCTAACTTTTCTACTGAAACTGAAAATTGAGGACACCTGAGCTAATGTTTATGTAAATTGTGTGACATTGATAAGTCAGTCAACCGCAGACGTGCTAATTATTATATATTCACAACTTTGCCAGTTATGGTGCAAGCATAATGTTTTTATCATGAAAATATCAATACGATAAATAAAACTAAAATATATATTTGTAAAAGTACCTACATTCGATTGACGACTTGGTAATCCCAACATAACCACAGTGAGTCAGTTAGTTTTCAAGATGACCTAAAAAACAGGCATATGAGTGAGCTGAGAAAGGCGTAGGTAGTTTTTATTTATACTTTATATTGAAACAAAACAATTGAGTTAGACATATTTGCAGTTGGCAAATATTTGAGTAAATGTGACGAACTTTTTAAAATTGGGTCAATGCCAAAGTTTGACTTTTAAAATTTGTTTACTTTACTATTGGGTTTCCTTGAAAATTTACAATAACAAATTTATAAATAAGGTTAATATTTGATAGCCTGTAATCTTTCTTGTTCTTACCTACGGTTCAGTTGTCTGGTGGGAGGCGGTTAAAACCAAATCCTATCCTAAGAACCTGAACTAGGTGCAGAGAACTGTTTGTCTGGGCATTACAGGCGCAATTAAGTCCACAACACAAGTAAGTCTGGACACGCTATTGAACCTACAGCTTATTGAGTTATTCACTAAAAACGTGTCAGTAAAAGCGGCTCTCCGATTAAGAGAGAACACAATTTGGAAGCCTAAGCCACCTGTGTGGACAGTCAAGCAGCACTTAAAGTAAACGCAAAGTGCTTCACAGATTGCCTCTTGGTTCTCAGGGCTATGAGTCTTAATTCAGTTCTACTCTGCTGGGTTCCTGGACACGTTGGGGTGCAAGGGAACGAAAAAGCGGACGAATTGGCCAGATACGGCTCTGATATGAACCCACTACTAGCGGACGGAGAGGAGCTACCGCCTTTCAACACTGCTAAGACTTTTATAGACGGCGTCACCACACAACTGGCTATGGGACAATAGAGCAAGTCTGTGGCCTAAGGTTGGCACCAAAAGATTAAAGTCCCTAATCTCTCTTAACAGAATACAAATCCGAATGCTCGTAGGGGTATTAATCGGACACTGCATCATCGGAAACATGGCTATAAGACCATAAATAAGGCTTCATAAAAAACACGGTACTAACAATGGGACTACACGGCTTCTGGGTGACATTTGCAACTGGTGCAAAACTGCCCTCCTAACCTAACCTAACCTAACCTTCTTATTAGAATGTGCTACTTTGTAATGGATGATATTTGAGAGTCGCAGGATTGCCGGTAAATTTAACTTTTATTATTAAGGCGATCACTGATTATTTTTGTGTTATGCTGGTCTACTTTTATTCATTAAATTCCAATAACTCCCAATCGGGGCTTGAACATAGGCTAGAGATCTTTTCAGGTTATTTTCTTTTAGTAACCGTTTACTTGGACAAAAATAGTGATACGAAATATTGTCACCTTCTGCTAAAACGCAGTTGTGGGATTCACTGAGACCAGTCCGACTCATTATATTTGTTAGGCATTTTATATTGCTGTAGTTGAGTCCATCTTGCTTCTTCCATCTCTATCAGGCCAAAAAGACGGAGTACTTATTACAAGAAATTTAATATTCCCTAAATCATAAATAATTCTTAGGTATGAGCTGACTAGATAAGTATTATAAGTAAATAAGGGTAAATATTTTCACTTCCGATTTAACTTAAACTTAGAATATAACCCATAAAAGCTATAACGAAAAATGTATGATGATTTTGAAAAAAAAAATCAGCGGTATTGATTGAAACCTTGCACGTTTGTAGAAAACAAGAAATAGTTGTAAGGGTGTTGCATCAATTTACCCTATCAAAGTAAATAAATTTTTGGAATTCAAGAGAATTTCAGAGAAAACTCTTACCTTTTTAGTGTCATGTTTATAAGTTTAATAAAAACACATTAGAAAGGCTACAGTTCGCTTTGGCAAATCGTTTGATAGTCTGTCCGTGTCCTTACAAGAAAGAAACGTTAACAATGGTTACGCCAATCGTATTATATGCATCAGTTGTCTAATCCTGGAAGTACACGCTTTGTAGATTTCAAAAAGAGGACGCACATTGCTGTTTTGTAAATTCTGCCAAATAAACTATATATGTGAAAATTTAATTTTAAAAATAAATATTATTAAAAAAAAAGTAAATTTAGTTTTAATATATGCTAGATGAATTAAATAAAAGAAAAAATCGAATTGACAAAATTGTTGGTATATAGGTCACGTGCATTCACCACTGTGAATAGTAGATATTTTTCGAGACTCGCGAGATCCATTTGTGACTGTCAATAAAAAAGCGTTAATGAACGAAAAATGAACATATAAAAAACTTAAATTAATCATATTAAATACATATATGTATCAAATGGAATCAGCTGTACATAGCCTAACAAGGAGGGAATTGAAAGAAGAATTTTTAGAGACAAAGCGCTTATAAGGGAAGGCGGTCCCGCAGTGTTCAATTTCTTGGCATCATCTGTTTTAATGTAACATTTAGCCAGATCTGAGTGTTCAAATATGAAATCAATTAGGATTTCAAATTGGCATGGTTTTGTGGTCGAGTTTTTATTTGAGCTTATGCAAAAAAAAACATTAACATTTTTTTTTTTTATTTTTGCATTAAAAAAAGCACAAATTAAAAACAAAGGAAACAACAATTATTTGTGTTAGCTTACATTTTATGATAAACACAAAATAGTCATAGAATGAAAATTCCGGAATTCGAACGAGTTTGCCAAGTGCCGAACTTTCGATTTTCGAGAAAAAAAAATAATAAAAAAATAGCCGCTGAAATTACGATTATACTTTCGAATAACTTTCGAATCGTAGGGCGTAGGGAGTAGGGCCCCTGCTCTATATGCTCTGATGAATTTTCAACCCCTTGATATTTTTATCATGTGAGCAACCCTGAAGGGAATTTCTGGTTAAAAAAGAAGTGCTTTTGCATTTGTTTTTCGTATAAATATGCGCAGTTATTATTAGATGCCAAGGTTTCAGTCAATTACATATAGATTGGTTGAAGAAATTATTTTCGGTACAAATTACACTGGGATTTGGATGATACATTGCAATGCTACAACCTCTGTCTAATGGATGTGCCATATACGTCGACTTTCCTGAAGTTCAAGACTGTTTGGTAATAGCATTTTCACAGATGGTACCAAAATCTGTCAGGGTTAAGGTGCTGGTGATATCGAGCTGTGCGTGTGTGACAACGTGAGGCTTTTCTGCTTTTTAGGAATATATACTTGGTTCTTCCAAACGAAGATCTATGCTATTCTAATGGCTTTGAATTATATTGTGAAGAACATGTAGAGGGTCGATGTAAATGTGCGTGTAGTGACAGTGGAGCTGCATTTGAGGTCTTATTTTATCCTTTAGCCACTTCTAAGTTTGAGCTTCAACTGAAAAACTGGTTGAAATCGATCAGAAAACTGAGCACTCCGAATCTTGTTACGATTCCGCTTTATACTGAAATCACGCGAAATTAACTTGCTCCATATTTAGTTACTTTACATTTTTTTTTTTCAAGTTTGGCAGGAAAATTTCCATCGAAAGCACCTGATCTTATCGCCAATAGCTCGCGGCTACATATTATTGCGCTAATTAAAAT
This sequence comes from Ferdinandea cuprea, assembly GCA_963576555.1. Lineage (NCBI taxonomy): Eukaryota > Metazoa > Arthropoda > Insecta > Diptera > Syrphidae > Ferdinandea > Ferdinandea cuprea. The sequence continues at coordinate 96,542,663 of OY754959.1, forward strand.
GGTCTTAGACTTGGTGTCAGTGTAATTTTGTTTGTTCCATTTAAAATTTGTAGCATGGCGTCATTGCAATGACCCTAGATGCTAGTCAGTTGCTTGCGGCCAAATGAGCTTGTATAACACCAGCTAGTTATGCATGCTGAATATGGCCAATTCTTTTGATAATATTTAATAACGAGCTCTTTCGATTTCTTCTTTACCTGTGAACTTAATTTTAGTTTCGTTTCAAATATCATTTTCAAATTTTTAGCTTAATTTTTTTACGAAATTTATAATATCATCGGTAAACGTATCCTGTGAAATAGTTTGTTCTCGCGATAAGAACTCATATCGGAAAGGCTAACATTGGGAATTTTAACAATTAGCATATGTTATAATCCCTCTGGAAAAACTGTCTTAACAGGATTATTTGGACACGTTTTCATTGATTTGTTCTTACACAGTTTCCATTTGGCGATATTTTTAATTTTCTCGTATAATAATTGCGATCGATCGGATATTTCGAACTCAAACTAGAGAAGTCCAAAAAGAGGATCCGCCAATGCTGTCCGTGGTCTGTCTGTCTGTACGGGAGCTGTATGGCGAAACGTTTCGACAGATTTGCTTCTAAGTTCGTATATAAAGTTGTTGGGGCAATATTTTGTGGCGTGTTTTTATTTTTTTGCTTTATCGTTTTAAATAACGTTGCCTGCCATTAATTATAACTAATTTTCTCAAAAATGGTTCCAAGGATATTATAATTTGGATACTTGAGATGGCGGCGAAAATACAGCTTACTCAGTTTTTGGAAATAAATTCAACTAACGATAAAATATAAAACCGCCAATATATTTTAAAAGCTAATAAAGGGAATTCCGAAAATTTTATTATTTTTTTTATGATATTAGATTAAATAAATCTGCGTACTTACCAGGTGTACCGGTTTGAAGTAAGCTTTTTTGGGAAAATAAATTTGTAATAGCTATTGATTTTTCCCATCTTTCAGGCATACGGACTCCACGCCAATAAAACTTTTGAAGCAAACCAACCTCGTAGGATTCGAAATGCTGCTCAGCCAATTCGTGTCCCATCGATGAAAACAAATGGTAGTCGGAGGAAGCTAAGTGTGGTGAATTTGGCGGGTGGGGTAGCAGCTCCCAGTCAAATGCTTTGATTGTATCCTGAACCAGTTTTGCTTTGTGTGCAGGTGCATTGTCATGGAGCAAAATTACCTTGCAGTGTCTTCTGGCCCATTCTGATCGTTTTCCGATCAATGCATAGTTCAAATTGATCATTTATTATCGGTAGCAATCTGTATTAACGGTTTCACCAGGTTTTGGGACACCTTTCGATGGAAAACTGATTTTTTATCGTGTCTTTGAAGCAAAATTTTACAAGTGGTTTTTCGGTTTTCCATTCAATTCATGTGACACCCATTTTCCAGACTTTTGAATATTTTCCATAGCTTTTAAATGGTTAAAAATTTTTTGTTGTGCAACATTTAACATTTCTGCCATATGTTTCTGACTCAAAGCGTCATCTTCATTCAATATTCCAATTCGGCGTCTTCATTTTTCACATCAAAAGCTTTATCTCTGAACAGCTGAAACCATATTTTTCATGTAACTTCTGATAAAGCATGATCACCATCTGCTTCGACAAGCATTCGATGCGACTCTGCAGTACTTTTCTTCAAAAGAAAACAAAAAATTAATGCTTTCCACAAGTCATCATTTTCGGGTACAAAATTTGACATTTTTACGCGTTGAAAATGTATCATGTCGTTTGCTCAATGACATGATGTATACTAAATCTGTTTGATAGGTGTCATAGCAACCAAATAAAATAAATTTTTGAAATAATTTTTAAAATTTAAATTGAATTCATTTTCTAAAAACCGGCTCTAACTGTTTTGGTAAATTTTTGTATTTTTAACAATTATGTTAAAAGTGTCCAATTTGCGAAATTATGTATATCAAAATCGTTAGTGATGTTTTTGAAAATCTGATCACTTATGTTACCATTCTTTTGCATCTCATGTATGACGCAGTTGTGCACTTTGTTTATATAGCAATATCTTATTAAATTGGAAAACATTCCTAACACAGATCAGGCACATTTTCAAAGGCTGCAGATCAGACACATTTTCAAAGGCTTAAATCAATTTTTTGTATCCTGCATTTTCTCAAAGTAAAAAATTTTAAAAATGCCTATTCTCTGAAATTTTGAGAGAATCAGACGAATACTTTTCGACTTATTCAACAATGAACTGCGGGATCTCTGACACCCGAGAGCGTCGCGTTTTTCCTAAAACTATGTTTTATGTAAATTGTCTGAGGCCGCCATATTGTTTATTTTCAAAACAACTTCGATCAGGCCCTAGATTAACTATTAAAATACTAATTCTTATTTAAATGATTTTGGGTGAACTGTTGAGAAGTTATGATGTTCAACGCAAAGGACTACTTGTGGAACAGCGGCCGATATATATGGCGATAACTTTTTGTACATTTAATATTTTCTTTTAAAATTTTGGTGACATTTTTTTTATGAAACATGAAATAATGATGTAGCATTGTTACTTTTATAACAAAAAAGACTGATTTTGTGCCTCTGACTGCCTCCATCCCCTTAAATCAGAGAGTTTAAATTGTTGAAATAATAGATGTCATTGCAACCATACCCTAAGTAACAACTTACAACTTCACAATTGTCTCTCCTCCTGTCAAACCTCAAATGTCAAAACCTTTCTTCTTCCATTTTTGTATTCCTCCTCCGAAGCCTAAGGAAGTCCATATAAATTAATCCGGAAATAACTTTTAAATCATTCAAAAATCCAATGCCAAACACACGTTTTGAGAACTTATTTCCAGAGTCCGACCGAAGGGGGATATTTTGGCCGACTTAGGCTTTTTTATCAACTTCGGCCGAAGCCGAATGTAGTGAAGGTGCAACCTGAAATACCAAGGAATCTAAAATAAAACATCCGTTAAATTTATTTGACCAGTATACACAGCTAAGTTCCACATTCACTTTCATTCGAAATTCAATCGAAATCGATAGAAAATGAACTTGTGTGCTCTACATTTCACATTTTTTCGATTTCGATTTCAATTTTTTCGAAATTGAACCAAAGTGAAATTGTTGTGTTCCACAATGCGATTTTTTCGATTTCAAAGTGATTTGAATTACTGCGCAAGATTTAATTAATTCGACATTTAATTTATACATGAAATAAAAGTTCACTCCTTATACTTTTTTAAATTATTTTATTATTATAATGATATGATTATAAGTCCAAATGAATGGTTAAAGAGATAAAAGAACGCAACTATTCCTTTCATTGCGGTTCACGGATTCGCTTGGTGCTCCGGAAGGGATCGCAACTGGGCCATCAAATAGTCGCAGAAGGTGGAATTTCTGTCGGATGCATTTCAGGTGGAAACAGCAAATTCAAAATGGCTAAGCGTGCAGTGACCGAAGAATCCGATATTGATGACGGCGTAGATGATGGCGTGGCCCTTAACACCTCAAATCGACTTTTACGTCGCTGGCCGACTCTGACTTCTGATTTTGACGGTACAGGTAACAATAGAACATCGTTTGAAATCCCATCATTATTGGCAGTGGGTGGATATCTGCAATGTAAAAAAAACATAAGCAATGCGAATTGTTACAAAATTACCAGATCTATTGTTGATGATATTTATTGATGGTTTGGATAGTTTCACATCGTTAGCTTGCAAGAACATCATATTTTTAAAATATTTCCATGACACGGAGGATGATGTCCCGACTTATTCGTGCGGAGCTTCGACAAATTGGTTTTAAATATCACGTAAAGGACTGCTAAACCACTCTGCGTTGATTTTATTCATGTCGATATTCAGGCCAAGATCATTGACAAGCTCGCCCCAGGCGCCAAGTTTGGATAATTTATACTCGAACGAGCCGGCATCCCAAAGCCCGGAACGCTTCTCCACCGCGGTAATTAAACGCTGGATTTCTTCATCCTGCCAGTTGTGCTGTACTTTTCTGCTTACTGCTTCTGATTTGTTTGAGCGACGCGGTTTTTATTGCGAAGGATTTATCTTGTGATGGTGAGCCCATCATCTCAAGCTCATCAAGTTCACTCTATTACAAGAAGCAACTGTTTGCTTAACTGAACTCTACAGCAGTTTCTCGCAAATGGCAAAATATGCAATGTTCTGTTTTCGTGCGGTCGCATATGGTTGGGACGCTTGTAAATGCTTGCATATGCTCACAAATTGTCACAAATTATATGCGACCGTGTTCACATGATATGCGGAAAAGTAGAAAATCAATTTGCGATCTGGGTATCGCATATCGTCCGCACTATAGAAACGAAATAAATAAGAAATGACATTCTCGGAATCGCTCAAGCGAAAAATTCTCGGAAAAAAGGTTGATTAATTCAGTATTCGGCTTTGGCTGAACCTCCGGATTTTTTTCGCCGAATACAAACGTTTTGCCGAAGGTGGAAAATATGGCCACTAATTATTTCCGCAAAAACAGTCATTTAGTGATACTTTCTTCTTAAAGTTTGCTATAATTTTTATAAAAAAATTCATAAGCTTAATGATGTTTCTTATAACTTTCTTTGAAAGTTGTTATAAAAAAAATGTTTAATAAGTTTACGGAATTTTCTTTTTCTTTCAGATCTCAGTACTTTTTATGGCTTAGACAAGGGAACTCAGCTCTTGTTTGACTCACCCTGTTTTGAAAACATATCTATAGATTTAGATAACATTTTCACACCACAACCTTCAATGCAGGGGATTAACATCGTTTCTAAATCAAGATTCATCGAAATTTCGCAAATGTTCAGTGAAAACAATATTAAAATTTCCAAGTCATCCAACTAATGATTCAAAAACTGTCTCAATACATGCTTACTTTTTAATTAACTATTTCCATAAACAAAAACTATTTCTTATTTCAATTTAAAACTCGCAAAGCTACAAATTTTGTTATGTAGATTGTATATTTCTCTTCGCATTAATTTTTTTTTTTCGAAGTCAATATGCAAAAACCTTTCACTACCGCCTCCACTTGAACTGCAGTGGAGCTCCTTCAGCATCAGCATTGCTTAAACGGCCTGGAATGTTCAGTATCGCGTATCATATTTTCGCCTTTCAACCATATTGCCAAATGACAAAAAACCAAAACAAAAAAAAAAAAAATGAATAAATGGTTAAATAACAAAAAGTATTAAACTCGAAATAAACAAAAAAAAAAAACAACGATGATGCTGATGCAGAAGCTGAGGCACTTTTGCACCACATCTCCGTAGTTCGGAGCGAATTTAGTCGCGACGGTCGGTCGTCTCATTTAACAACGTATTACAAAACCCCCTGTGCGATGACGATGAATGCTCATTAAAAAGAAAAAGTGATTATGAGTCGACATCGCGGACCGTGAAATGCTTCGGAGAAATGGTAAGCAGCAGCAGCAGCTGTTGTGCTCTTGTGGTCTCTGTCAGGAGGAGTAGTGGGGTTTCATCATCATCATCTCACTACACCACCACCAACAATGCTCTAGTACTGAGACTGAATCGAAAAGCCCATCTGACACAGCCTCAAAGCCACAACAAAGTTTCGGTCTTCCACAACTGGCATTCACCTTCGGGAGGTGTAACAATCGACACAAGCTTAGCATACGTGAAATTAAGCTTTTTTGTTTTTAAATATTTTGTCACCTAAACTTAGGTTACCATCTCTCCACCTTTATTTTAGCCAACCGCCTTCGCAGTGTCGTCTCATCGTACAAAAGTGAAAATTCTCTGTTTTGTGTCTGTTTCACATTAATATTTTTTTTAGTACGCGATTGTTTAATTCATATTTTTCTTATCTTTGGCGACTGCAGTGTGTGCGTTGCGTTGCTTTGTGTAGTTCATGCTAGTTCCGTCCATCGTAATCTTAATCGGTAGCCCTAATATATAAATTTTGAATATCTTGCCATATCTGAGTTCGACATTTTACCAGTTTTGTTCGTTTTGTATTTTGCAAAGACTTTCATTTTCATTTGCCTATACAGTGGGGGCCATTAAAAAAGATCCCATCGCGAGTGCGAATTAAAGTGTGGCGTTTTTGATTTTTTCGATATTTTTTGTGAATGTGTGAACAAGGAATATACTATACGATATTCTACGAATGTGAATGCATATTCCACTAATTGGATTATAACTTTCATTATGGGAACCCCAATGGCATTGATATGTTTGGGTAAGAAGATCAATAATTCTTAGATATTTTTTTTTTATTTCTTCTCTGCCTACTCGTTTGATTTGTGTCGTCTATCTATGTATACCTTTTAGGTTTGGTTGCACAGCCCAGAGAAAAAGTGACAATTGTAGAATGATGGTGATTTCTAAGACATCTGAATCGGTTTAGTTATTATAGAAAAAACAACGCTTAACAAAAAGAAAACCCATTAAGAGCAGTAGAGTAAAAAAATTAAAAAAAAACCACGCGTTAAACATAACTTTCGATTTTCTCCTATTCTATTTTCAATTTATGTTTTTATTTTGAAATAGTGAGATCAAAAATAAAACTGAACTGAAGTTAGGTTCATGTACTTAATTGCTGCATTGACGACCATATTAACAGTAAACAAAAGAGTTAAGTTACGAACTTGGTTTCGTAGAAATTGCACTTTGTGCATGAAATGCGTTTTATTTTGGGAAAAAATAGCAGATGTCTTTTTTATTGATAATGTAATTTATTTATGTTTCAATAAATAATACAAAATGAATCATCAGTTTGAAGAAGGAACAAAGTAATTCGTTGAAATGTTATCTTTATGTAAAAACGGGCGAGTGCTTTGTTAAACAGAAAATTGTACTAAATGTTTTTTATGAAATTGTGATTCAATTTTAGTTATGGGAAAAAGCTTATGGTGACGGCGGGTTTTACTTTGATAACAAAAGAAAGGAATTACAGTTTCTAATCTCTGGACAACATATGGGAGGTTGTAAAATATTTCTCTTTAAGCTCAATTTTCTTTATTTTGTTTTCAAAAAAGAGTTGTTGACATAAATTTTAGTCGTGTACATGTCCTGCATTTATGGAAACATGCAATCCTGTTATTTTCCCAAGCAAAACATACAATAGTACATGTGGGAAGCGTACATGTTTTTCAAGCGATAAATGAATATATTTTTTTAATCTCAATTTGGGTCAGAAACTGCTTTCTATTCAGTTATTATTATTAAATCAACGAAAGTGGCAGTTTACTACGCCTAATTCGATATAACGCTAGTTAAGTCATATTCAATGCAATTCGTTATGCGTGTTTTTTAATTGGGGTTTTTCCAGAAATGGTTAATAAACACGGAATCTTTTAGCCAAATTGGTGAGAAAATCATTAATCATTGCTAAAAGATAATTTCCTGATATTTCAAAATGGGCAAACAATCGCCTTCTTAAGTCAGTGAGGTTTTTTTTTTGATAATAAACTGAAGGGACGTTGTATACCCTTATAACGAAGTAACACAGTGCGGGCACTAGGAAAGTGAAGTATGTATTAGGGAAAGGGAGATACGATGCATGTTGATTTTAAATGTTTATACTTTTGGGCGTATAAGAGCCTTATAAATTCTAGCCAGATCAGAAGGGGTAAAGGGCTTGAGGAAGCCTAGACATAAGAAGACATAAGAATATGTGGTCATTCCAACGAAGTTTCTCATTAGCGCATATACCAATGAAGGAACGCCTATCGTTTTCGGTGATGCAAGTGCCATTCATGGATAATGGCAGAGTATTGGGGTTTCGCTTTAGTGACTGAAGACAGCATTGTGGTTTGGAAGCATTAAATTCTACTCTCTTGGTTTCACCCCACTTGAGAATGCTGTTAAGATCGGAATTTTGCCGTTCTAGCTTCACGTCCGAAGCTGAGGGTCTTGAATCCCAAAACGAATATGCGAAGCTAAGGGTCATCAGCGAAGGAATGGATTGGATTAGAAGTGACAGAGAACGGATCATTAATGAAAATAAGAAAGAGAGTCGGAGAAAAAACAGAGCCTTGAGGGACACCAGCATTTATTTGGTGAGTTGCAGACTTGAAACCGTTCAAAACAACTTGTATTGAACGATCCGAAAGGTAATTTCTAATCCATTGAAGAATGGTATCATCGATCCCAAATACACGCATTTTCGACAAGATAGCTTGATGCCAAACTCTGTCAAATGGCTTTGAAATATCAGGCGCATATCACATGTTGCTGGGAAAACCAAAAGCTGACGTTTCTATGACCTAGAAAAGAAGGGATTTTAGTGCAATTGGTCGTAGGAGGAAGGGGAAGGAAAATTCACTTTTTTTGGGAATGTTGATCTAAAGGTTGTTAAAGGTTTACAACCTCTTAAAGCCACTGTACGAGTGCGGAAGTGAATTTGTCCGGTGCTCGAATACAGGAGAGTCAAATTACGAACTGGGAGCGTTGAGCTAGCCGCAAAATGAGCAGCAAGCAGATTGGCCTTGTCTAAAGAGCTGACAGCTGAATTGTCATTGTAAATGAGTTTCGCAACAGATGAAGAGGCCGAGTTTTTAATGTTTTTCACAAACGGTTAAATATTTTTAACCCCCCATGCGACTTTTTATGTAGGTAGTATTTTTTGCCTTAACTTTTGGTCGTAGGAGAATTTGATACGATTAATTGCAGTCATTTCCGGCTGGTTTAAAGTTTTTTCGGTTTTCCTCAGTTGGGTTATCCTTAAATGACCGAAAACTTACCTCTTTGATAGCTTCTTGTCACACCACGCATTTTCCTTTCCTTAGATTACTACACTTTATCCTGTTAGAGATAAAGCGTTCCATACCCAGGTGAATTAACACATAAAAAACCAATCAGAGTAGAGTTTGTCTTTCTAAAATAATATCCAGAAAAAATTCTTCGTTGACAGGTTCTGGAGGAGACAATTCAGTGTTAATCTTTACAACCTTTAGAGCGAGATCGACCTGGTGTTTAAGATGACTGGGATATGTAAAACGCTCCAGCTCACATTGGGACAAATCGGTAGAAAAAGGTCTATCCTTAAATGGTGCACCTAATCGGAAGGGCCCTCAACCAACATTTGCAGTGAGCTAAAGACTAACCGATGGTCACCAGATTCCATGTGTCCAATAGAAATTGTTGAGCACCGCTTTTAAGCGCTCCTTCCTGTTCTCCTGCAATGGAACAGCGATGGGCTGATCGGCTTAAGTTCGAGGGATACCATTGCTTTATTTACAAATGGTTGCCTCATGAACGGTCTCTCTAGAGTTGGAGTATACTCTAGAGATTATCGGGTCAAATTATTTGAATCCTTGGGTAGATAGATTCAAGCAGATATCGAGACTGCTGTAAGTATTCTTTTAAGGAAAAGAGTTAAAAGTTACCTTTAACATATGCTTAGATAGCCAAGCAGCTAATAAAGGCTGAACTGCTGCCGCATAAGCAAGCTGCACAGATGCCACTCTGTTACTCTTACCTGAGTTCCTGGTCATAATAGTATTCAGGGTAGTGAAAGAACTGAAGCTCTTGCCAGACAGAGCTTATTATCAGCCTTTGTTGGCCCAAAGGCTTACTGGCCTTGTAATCGAACACACTCTCAACAAGCACCGTAAAAATGATCTGAAAGAGATTGAACTATTCAACCTCCTTCGCTTTGCCAAAAGCACTAGCAGGTTCAGTTCTGTGGTAAGTTTGGGCAGCCTTTGCTAAAGTATAATTATACTGTCTTCAAACGACCCCTACCGATCTTAATAAAATACAATACATTAACCAAAGACTGCTAGTGGCTTTATTGTTGTCACCCACGTCTCAATGTTAGTTTCGTAAGTAGAGTCCAAGTGGAGTACAGACGTTGTAGAGCCTGTATTGGAAATTATAGGAAATCTCGGCATCATCTGCTGCAACGTTTAAATATTCCCATCGAAAATTAATATATATATAAATACATATATGCGCGTCTAGCCTTAAGCATTTTCTTAAAATGGCTGGGCATCCTTTATCTGCCGTTATATGTTGTCAGACGGGAATAAAGCAACATTTAAATGTAGGATTTAAGTGCACTCTCGTCCAAAATTTGATATAGGCTTTTGGTAGTTGCAAAGCGACTATTTGAAGTCTTTGATAATCCCATCAATCTATCGTGCAGCTGAAGTTCAAGGTTGAAAACTGGAGACCCATGGACGTTCATAAGGAAAAATTGTGCCTACAAAGATCTATGTATATAATTTCAAAGCTTATCGCAATTTGGTATAAAAAATGTCTGCCTTTGACCATGTAACAGCTTTTTGAAATATTTTTTTTTGTAAGATTGACTTGTGATATAAGGTTACCTTCACTAATAGGTAGATTTTCAAAGTCATCTCAATTGCGAATTAAGATGGCTGAGATGAATACAGGCTATCATTTGACACGATGCTTCCTGTTATATAGACCAACGAGCGTCCTGGAATCCGCGATGACTAGGTCTTTAAAACCGATGTTCGGTCTTTCTTCGTAAATTTTATCGACATCTTGGTTCAGCTCATAGAGTTTGTGGTTGTATCTTTTTTTCCATTTACCCTTCTAGCACATAAGAATAAACGTAGACTAAACGTTAAAAATACCACCACCATGTTTAGAGAGTCCAGAGGACTTGTTGCTTTTCAACTTTAGTTGTACCGATCTTTTCTAAACCAAGAGGCGGAATTTGTTCAACATTGACTGGACGCAGATTCCCTTTTTGTCATTCAGGATCAATTCTACAATTCCCTGCGCTTCGGCGAATACTTTTCTATCAATATTTCCATCTTCTAGGGTTTGTATTATTTCGTTGGCCTGTATTTCACAGTTCCTTGCTTCGTTTTGCCTAAATCCTCTTTTGACATGAAATGTCATAGCCATGTCTAGCTCGCCTCTTTCAGCAATGAATTATTTGGAAGAGATGGGCCTGCTGAAACTTTTTAAACTGGACAATCCCACAGGCGGACCAGTTGAGATGCAGTTAAAGTGGAAAAGTTATGATTCTTAATTTCTGACCATAGGCTTCAGCTTTTTCGGATTAAGCGAAGTTGTTTTCTAGCTGAATTCCGCTGAAGAAAATATTGGAACAAACTACAAGATGGCGCAAAACTCGTCAGCCGACACCCGATTTTCATCTTTTTCAGAATGAAAAACTTTGGTTCTGCTTTTGGATTATATTTATTTGATATATTAAATTCAAAAGTGGCCGCCACCATAATTAATGAGTGATAATGACTCTTCCCAAAACTCCCAGCGATAGGTGCTCGCATTCCTGAGTCTGAGGCTTATTGGCATACTCGTGACTTCAGAAGCCCCATAAAAAGAATCTGGTTTGGTTCAATCTTGTTAGATCTTGCCGGCCAGTGCAAATCGCCAAAATGACAAATTGATGCTGCATTTCCACCAAAAGATAAACCGAGTTTTCTCTCAATCCACTCTCTGGCCCTCGAATTTGCGCACAAAATGTCCAATATCTGGTTGACAAATTATTTTACCGCTCTAAATTGTCAGCAACCAACGTCACTTTTGACATATCCAGGTGTGGCAAATTGGTATTGAGTGTGTTCAGAAGCCGATTCTTACATGCAAACCTAGTTTTTTCAAGATTATTTTTTAATCTTGCGTTTAGCAATTTAAAATTTGTATGGCAAATCTTAAGATTTAAAGAAGATTAAGGGCAGATTAATCTTAATCTCGATCTAGTGCTCGGTGGAAAACTCGTCGCTCATAATGATTTTCGATGAAAATTTATCTCCCTCGCGTTCTTTAGGAGAATAGCAATTCATGTCTTTTTGATTTGTATTTTGTATCTGTTTACTTCACAAATGTCAAAGTAGAATTGACATTTGCCGTCATTTCACACCAAATTATAGCATCCTTCGATAGAGTAATGACTTTTGCTCCACCTCTAGCCCAAGTGTTTCACAAAAACAAAAAAATATTGATCAGGAAAAATTATTTCATGCAACGATGCGTGCACAGGTGCAATGAGCTGTATTTAGCTGTGTTGCCATCTTAGTGATTTTGGCATTAGATTTAGTGCTGGACTCCAAAGGTGCCGAAAAGAACTTAAACTAAAATTAAAAGTATCTCTTTAAATCCATTTAGTGCCAATACCAAGTATTTAAAAAATTTCGCATTATTTATTACTATTATATCGGGATCCTTGGGCGCTACTGTATATCTTGTCAAATTTGTAATTTGCATTTCAATAGCTAAAGTAGTTATTTATAGCAATTAAATATGTCTTAATAATAATACTAAGTCAAAGCAAAAAAAAAAAAATAGTTAACTGGAATTAAAAAATCCTCAAAGTCAAGATTTCACTAACTTTACACAAGTTACATGCCTGTGGTTTTAAAATTTTATTTAATTACTCTTTGAGTTTTATTTCAACAATTTAGCCGCAGTAACTTTCACTCAGCTAAATTAATAAGCCTTCTTAAATAAACAGTAAAGTGTGCTACATAAACAGAGAAGTGGTTATTGCAAACGATAAGTACCTAATTAAATGAAAATAAATTATAGATTGTGTGTATCACTTCTTCTTGAGCATCTATTTATTTAACAAATTGCACCAGTCGATGGGAAATTCAATTGAATTAAAGTTAATTTTTGTTTTTATTCTTCAAATAAATGATGACATAGTTTGTGCTTGTTGTTAAGTTACAAATTACAATTTAATGCTTTGACGCTTTCACCCTAATGGAATATTAGGGAAAGATCACAGGATATCACACTTCGGTAAATATTAAATGTAATTAGAAAAACCATTGGGCTTGCCTCTTTAATCTCTTAATCCATTAAAATCCACTTCCTCCACTTCACTTATATCACAAAATATAATCCAGCTTCAATAAAAGAGAAAAAAAAGATTTGCCCCCAATGACCGATTATAATAAACAAATACCCAACATTTCTTGGATTAACAAACAATCCCGAATCTCCAAACAGCACCTTGAATAATTGTATATGTTAGGTAGGTAGGTACCCAAAGTCGAAATTAAACCGTAAAATTGAATAACAAAGTTCGCTCCAAAAATAAAACCAACTCCAATTCAACTAGCAACTCAGTCAACATCTTACAAAATGCGGATACACACTCTCAAACAAATAAACAAACAAATAACAAGCATACAATAAGAAATATATACTCTTCACATCTTGAGAAAGGTTCGGGCTCTAATTAAATTACCCGCCTGCTACCGCGCCGACCAACCCTATTATGTCACATTAAAGCTCACAATCTTTGCATACAAATCTTGACACACTTTCCAAAAAAAAAATACACACAAAAAAACTAAGCAGAATACTCAGCAAAAACTTCAAACTTCCTCGGGTTAATAGCAGCAACAATGGTGGTAAAGGTAAGGTACATAAGAAGCATGCAGCCGAACAATTACCAACACTGCAGATAAACATGAGCAAACAATACAAAGCTGTGAAAAACCCCACTGTGCCGGGTGGGGGTAATTTCAAAAACAAACAGTCAAACTCGATGCGGCGAAAAGGGGGCCAGCCTGTCAAAAAGTACTGATGATTCAGACGACGCGACGCGACATAAACGGCAAACGACATTCAGCTCTTCTATTTGCGCACAACGCACGCATGTTGCATAATGCATGTGCTAGCGTGACATAAAACTAAAACTTGAGACACGCTCACCGATGGAGAGGGAGAAAGAAGTTGTCGTCATATTGGTTTTCCATGTCCAGCCGCGAGGAGGGCTAGTAATGCATAGTGCACATTTATGACGCGACCCGATGATAGATAGATAGATAGCTAGTACATTGGACTTGCCAGCAGCTGGGCGGAAAATTTGTTTGTTGGAAAACCACAAATTATGACGTCATAATTAGAAAGTTGCGAATACGAGCAGTAAGATGAATCCATGAGGGGTCTTGAACAATTGATTTTGCAAAGGCAGCTAACGGCTGCGCGGTCAAGAGATGGCACGCGGTTTCACTTTCCTTCTTATTAATGGAATAAAACCAGTTTGTTAGTGCTTCGAATGTATTTATTGTTATTGTTATTGTTGTTTTAATTGCATTCCCCGCATGGCATTTTGTGCTGCTGCTGGTGGTAGTGGGGAAGTGAATCCGCAGTACAACTATAAAGGAAAAGGCGCATTATAACATCGGAAAGTGATTTGTGATTTATGATAATGATGATGATGATGTGTAGTACATGTGCAGTGCACTTTGCAATATGTTGTTACATTCACCCCGGTGCGGTGTGGTACCGATCAGAGTAAGCTGAAGGGTATTACGACTTGTTTTCGCAAGACTTCTCTTACGAGGTTCAAGCAGGTGCATAACATATATGTTGTTGTGTTGTGTTGTTGAAAAACGAGACTTATTTCCGTTTTAAACTCCGCAATGATAGCTTGCTGTGGTTTTATTTTGAAGGGCTTTCGAGATAGGTACTCCGTCCCCTCATGTTAGATAATGATTGTCTTGACAATCTTTAGACATATGTTTTTGTATTTACACTGACGTATTTTTGTAATTGCATCAAAACCTTTGTCTTCGACAAATTTGGATATGGTAATTTTCATTTAATTCCGATCCAAATAACTACTGCCACGTTTCCGCCGAGCAATAAAACGAGATTTGAATTAATCTTCCCTTAATCTACTTTAAATCTTAAGATTTACCATACAAATTTTAAATTGCTAAACACAAGATTAAAAAATAATCTTGAAAGAACTAGGTTTGCATGTAAGAATCGGCTTCTGAACACACTCAATACCAATTTGCCATACCTGGATATGTCAAAAGTAACGTGGGCGTGAAAGCAAGAAAGCGATTTGACAACCAGATATTGGACATTTTGTGCGCAGATTTGAAAGCCAGAGTGTGGGTTGAGAGAAAACTTGGATCTCCTTTGTGATCAGTGGAAACGTGTAGAGATTTATTGTTAATATTTTGCCTTTAATAACGGTTTATCTTTTGGAAATGCAGCATAAGCAAAGCACACTATACTCTGTCCAACATAAACTGGCAGTACAGGGAAGATAGGGATGTTTGCCTCAAACTCACTTTGCCTAAAAACTCAGTTTAGTTTTTAAAACCGTATGCAGAGTAGACCTGCTAATTTTAGTGATGTTTGCATTGCGTCCTAACTTTTGCAGTATTTTATCCAGCGTCGTAAGTTCGTTATTTGGAAAAAACTGATGCACAATTTGCCTGATGGCACACTTATCTTATAAGAAGACCTATAAGAAGTCTGTTAACTGTTCATTTACACAGAAAAATATCACCTACTTGATTCGCAGTTACTGTTTTATTTTTCAAATTTTGATCAATTTTTTTTGTCGCGCCAACAATTTCTTTTTTTCTCGGCACTTAAGTCTTTGGATGAATTTAAAGCCATTTCTGACAAACAAAACAAACGCAAATAATATTTTTCCTTAAAGAAAACAGATTAAAATTTTGTAACTGCATTTTAACGTATTCTCCGCATATTAAAATAAATGTCAAAGATCGAAACAAGACCTCCACGATAACACTTATCATTAAGAACTTTTTTTCAAAGCTCTAAAACCTAAAGCTCCTCAACAGAAACCCAAGAAAAAAAAGCTGAACGAGTTACCAAACGGACATTGGTAACTCTGAATACACATGGGCGTTGAATAGCAGCAGCCACAGGCTAGTGCATACTCACATGTGCGCTGAATAAGACGTGGTGGATCTGCTTCAGATGCAACTGGAAATTCACTAGAGGGTAAACACTTTATGAGAGGTTTCTTTCAATTTAGTATCGTAGAAAAATATGGCACGCTACTGATTTTTAAAAAGCTTCCCCGTAAGACGTGTACTGCCAATTTATGTTGGACAGAGTGTAGTGGCAAAAACGTACTGTGCCTTTGCCTTGCAAATTAAAAAAAAAATTGTCTGCTTTAACCCACCTTTGTAAACCCACTGCCATGACAAAATAAGGCCGGCCGCATGTTGAATGCGTTTTCGTACGAATTTGACTCCCACTCTATAAAGTTACAGCCGCAGTCTTATTACTATACAGATTATTTATTAATGCAAACAAAAACTTTACGAAAGCTATATCACCCGGACACTGCCTATTTGAATAAAAAATGCATATTCAGTGTGCGCACTCAGTTCGTATGACCAGTCTTCGTACGTGTTCGCACAGGTCAAAAACGCGTCCAATGTCAATATGCGGCCGGCCTAAGATTCGAGAAGCTATTTCATCATACCATCATTTTTACTATTACATTTTACACAACCATGTATTTAAGTAAAAAAAAATCTTGAAAAAAATATTGATATAACAAATTGACTGATAAATAAAAATCTGTGATACCAATAATCGAACAAATGAAGCAAATGAAAATTATAATATGCAAACTGTCTTATTCTCTTGAAGGGAATCATCTTTTCAAACATACAGGGTTATTCATTTCGTGGTTTCAAGTTGGTAGCACTGGCATTCATAGGAGAATGCAAGGGAGGCAGGGTGGGGCAACTGCAACCCCCTGCAAATTTTTTATGTTCAGACAAACTTTTATTTTTGTTAAGGAATTAGTTTTAAAATAAAATATTTAAAGATTATAAAGTTTCCAAACTATTTTTTGGTGTTTCTCATATCTGTACTGTCAGTGGCAAAAATAGTTTTAATAAATAAAAGTCAAGTTTTGTATGTTTTTGCTTAAAACTAACTTGTTCTTTTTCTACCTACTGATCGGCCGGTAGTCTCTTTTTGTGTTTCTTGTTTTTGTTAAATGTTTGGTTTGTTCTATTTGTTTGTTTCTTTCTTTCATTAGAAATAAATAAAAAATGTTGTCCTAGATAGAAAGAAACAAAATCCCAAAATTCTGTGAGAAAAGACAAAGGAAAAGTCCTTGTTGTGAATTGTGATAACATTTATGGGAATGATCGTCATATCGAACGAGTCCCCTGCTTTCCAGCTGCATAGTGCTGACACTCAAACAACTCAAACAGACCATCGCGCACAAGTTGATTTGGGAATAGATGAACTTATGGTAGATTAAAAATTATTTGCAAAAGAAATTGAAGTATGATTTTGAATGCTGGAAGCTATCACTCTTGATTCTGTATTTAGATTCATTAATTATGGCACTTGAATGTAGATTTTCGAAGGAAAACACACCAGCATGTTCATTATTTTTGTTACATTCATCAAATATGTTGAGAATGAATGTTCAAGATTTCAAAATTAGTTAAAAAAACTTTATCGAGTACTACTCCCTCCAAGGTTTAATGGAGATGCAGAATTATGGTATGATCACTGGAATATTCATACCATTCCATTAATACCATTAAGCTCTTAAGATCTTCAAAATTCTTCTTCTTCTTGTGGGATGTTTTACAAGAAGCAGGCATTTTTTCCCCAGCAACAAAGCTGGCTCTTTATTAGCTGAATTCCTAAATGTCAAAAGAAAGCCCATCATAGTTAACTGATCCTTTTTTTATGCTTCGCAACACTGCTTGTTTACTGCAAAACATACGTGAGGAATTGAAATTTTTAACGTTCTGAAACGACATTTAGGCATTTTTTTCTCAGCTGTGCTGTTACATTTTCAATTAAATATACATATTTATATCGTAACCGATTTTGTTGGTTCGCCGATTGAAGATCATGACTTGGACGATATGTGGTTTCAACAAAACTGGGCAACAAGCCACACAACACGACTACTCAAAGCTTTATTGTGTAAGAATAGTCCCATTCGCGTAATTTCACGATTTAGCGGCGTTAATTTGCCACCAAGATCATATGATTTGACACCGTTAGATATTTTTCTGAGGGGCTACGAAAAACCGTGCTTTCGCGAACTCTAGAAGCATTAAAAGCCAACATTACTCGAGTTATAGCCGAGATACCACCCAAAATGTGCAAGAAAGTGATTAAAAATGCATGCTGCGAATCTTCTGGAGACCACTGTTTGAATGGAAATTGTTTTCACAGTTAATTTCAAAGTCCAAACTTTATAATGAAATAAAATTTTCATCAAAAATGTATCGCTGTGTGTGTTTTACTTAACTTTACTTTTGAAACCGAAAAATGAAAAACCCTATATTTGATTGCTTATCAAAATTGGGTTACAAGTCGGGTTCTTAAATATCTATTAATAAATGCAAAATATTACGTAATGTATTTGTATATAATAGTTTTATAAAAAACGCTATAATCACTAAAATACTAGCCATTATTTTTGACTCAACTTCAACTTCATTTTGTTGGGTTTGCTGCGGGTCATAAGATCATAAGATCATAAGAGCTTTTCGTAAAAAATCGATATCATTTCTTATTTGCTTAAATAAAACAATAGCATGAGGAGGGCTATCCCTAATTTGAGAAGACGCGGAAAAAATATTATCGAGGCTATATAAAGTGCAACATCTTTTGATATTATTCCAATCGTTATCCAAAACAACAAAACACCATCGCCACTCTGGACTCTGCCACAAGAAACTATAATCTCTGTCCTGACCTACTTCCCCAACTAAGTTCTACTAACCAGATTTTCAAAGCGCTATTTCCCGAACTAGCTTATAAGAATTTTGGGTAGAATTTTCTATTTACCAACGTTTCAAAAACTACAAACGTGACATCATTTGCTATTGCGGATGAAAGCAGTCGTGTTTGATGCAGGGATCTCCTACCTACCTTCATATCAATATTCTCCGTCGAAGCCTTCGATATCGGCAAGGCCAACTAAATGGCTTCCAACAAAAGAAAAAACATTAGTTTACGCTGACGGTTCAATTACAGCTTCAAAAAATTACAACAACTCTATATCATACGTGACAAACTCATTTTCAAGAGAGGAAAACTCAAGATTACTTGGATTCCAGGTCAGGCTGGGATCTCTGGCAATGATAACGCAGATTAAGCAGCATAGTCCGCACAATCATCTTCTACATCATCAGAATAACATCACTTTACTTACTTGGCCGAGAAATTACCAACTTTAGTATAAAGAATTTAACTCAACAATTGAAAAAAGTAATTAATCCTGTACTTTTTTCCTTAAAAATCAAAACTTCCACCCAACCAACGGAATAATTCAGCATTTGATAGGTCTCAGTGATGAAGTCATTTGAAACTGAACTTTTTGGAGGTGGAATCGAGGAATTCCACATGCAGACTAGTATTGGGATATACCCTACTCACTGAAATCTGAGGCTTACACAAAAATATTTCAAAACCCTGTTAAAGAATTCACATCAAACACAAACACCTGTGATTTGTTTTACGTTTCAGTCTGACATCGAAAAGTAAAAGCAATTGCGTTCAAGTTGCGAGTGCTGGACTTACCACTTTTATCGAAAAATGCTAAAATCTTCGAATAATTCACGTTATCATCGTTCAAGTAATCGGTAAGCTGGCTCTTAGGGCCAACCATAATAGACTATATTATGAGCCATAACCATAATGAGCTTAAGCTAGCTTAATGAAATATCTAAATACTCGTTAACAGTACAGCATGACCATAATGGTATTATGCTCAGTTTCGTCAAATTTTCGTTGACTTGAGCGGGCTTAAGAGAGCCTAAATTAAATAGGAAGTTCAGTAAGGAAATTGGACAACTGACACCACAGAAAGAAAAAAGAACTTATGTATATATTATATTACATCACTTTATTTTTTAAATGCATTGTAAGAAAGAATTATGCTAGTTTAAAAGTAAATTTTCCACATTTTTTCCTTTGCTCGAATATAAAATTTTTGACAGTTTGATTAATTTGGGTAATTTTGTTGAAGTTCAGTATGGTTAACTACAACTTTTGAGAGAAATCGAATGGACTTTTTATTCGGTTTCGACATAAGGGTAATCCCACTTAAGTCTATTATGGTTGGCCCTTTAGGTGACTGGCAGTTGAGTTGTAACACAATTGAAAATCTGTCAACCGCTTGTCAAATGATTTGTGGGACTTGTAGACTGTGTTAATAGGTGCGTTTGCTTCGACAAAATCACCATTGCAACCAATTTCTGAGGAGGTTTCATCAAAACCTGACTACAACAAGGTTTTGACATCTGTAAAATTTATAGGATTTCACGAGTTTTCGCGAAACCTCAGATTACAGTGTGGTGTGAATAGGGTAATACAGGTACCTATTCCTTTAGTTCAGAACATAGCAAGAAAAGCAGAATTTAAAAATAACACACTGCGTTAAGCCAATATTACATTAAAGTTATGTAATTAAACTCTAATCCGGTAGATGACAGGATTTGTTGAAGTAAATTGAAGTGAATTCTCCATTAATTATTTATAACAGCTTAATTTGCGCAGAGTAATTATTTGGAGAAAATCAATTTTTAAATTTAAGGCTGCAAAGCTGGGTCCTGGTAAATTACGTTTTTAACATTTCATGCGCTATAAATTGTGTTGACTTGTTTTCAGTTCTTAGGTGTGTCCTCTTATTAAACGTTACGTCATAATTGTGACACCCTACCGGTGCTCTTATATTTAGGGATATTACGTACGTATTTCATTCTTTATCTAGTTTTACATATTAAAGTCATATTGTAATGAAATAATAATATAACTTGTAAGATGTACATCAACTAATATTAAAATTTAAAATATATGTTCTATATCCATAGTCCCATTGACCTGATCCACATTCCGCTGCTGTGGAGAGAAATTAAGCTGGTTTTTATACCCAAAGCTTGTAAATGCTCCTTGGGAGACCGAAAGATCTTAGACCTATAAGTCTATCGTCATTTCTTGATTGATTGATGCCCATTTACGAACTACAATTGATACGAAATGTTTGCTACCGCGCAGCAAGCTGATACGCTCCATCGAGTGCTGCCTGCACAATAAAGAGTACACTGGTTGCCTTCTTGGACATAGAAGGAGCTTTTCACAATGTCAATACATCTGCACTGTCGGCGCTAATATAGGGTCCGCCATTTAACGTTTTTTTTTTTCAACTAGTGCTTATTTCGCGAATGGTAACACTTAGCTTATGTCTGATTTGACAGATAATTAGTTTTATCCTTCCGCTGAACGAATATGGTTGTGTATACGCTTGAACAACGCTGGGAAATATTGCGACATAGCGGCATAGAGAAGATGCCAATTTTGCCAAAAAAAATCATCTTTTCAGATGAAGCTCATTTTGATCTTGGCGGAAAACAAGCAAAATTGTCTCATTTGGGGCACAGAAAACCCGCACGCATACATTGAAAAGCCGAAATACCCAAAACTAGTCACTGTTTGGTGCGGATTTTGGTCCAGAGGCATAATTGGGCCATTTTTCTTTGAAAATGAGCAAGGAGTGGCCGTTACAGTCAATGGCGATCGTTATCGGGCCATGTTGAACGAATTTTTGTTCACAAAAATTGAAGAGGAGGATAGTTGCAACATTTGGTTTCAACAGGACGGCGCTACGTGCCACACAGCCGAAGCTACACTCGATGTTTTGCGCCCTGTTTTTGAAGATCGCATTATCAGCCGCAGAGTTGATGTCGTTTGGTCACTGCGGAGCTGCGATTTGACACCGTTGGACTATTATTTGTGGGGTGCCGTAAAAGATAAGTGTTACGCCGATATGCCAGAGACAATTGACGCTTTAAAGGACAATATTCGTGAAGCCATTGGTGAAATACAGCTGCACACAATCGATAATGTGCTTAAAAATTGGACCGATCGTGTAGGCTACTGCATGGCCAGCCGAGGCAGCCATTTGAATGAAGTTATTTTCCATTATTAAACGGAAGGATTGCACTTTCAAATAAAAAAGAAATTTGAGAAAATATTCAGTAGTTTTTTTTTTATAGCATTTTCAAAAAAAAAGTTATTTGGCGGACTCTATAGTAGATAAAGCAATCGGTGAGCTGATCAATCTTTTACTTACAAGTAGGTTTATTAACTCAATACTGCCTGGATCATCTGCGAGAAGGGCTGTCGGTAGGTAAAGGTTGCAAAGTGATCGCTTATGCGGATACCATTGCTATTTCGGTCTCAGGCTAGCACCTCGGAACTATTAAAGATCTCATCGAAAACGCTCTTTTCCTTTTATTCTCAAGGAAATATAAAATTCCTCCTATTGAACCTCCATAAATGGCGTAACCTTAACTTTTTCTGCAGAAGCAAAATATCTGGGTCTGAATTATAAATAAAAAGTTGAGCTGGAAGCCAGGAAAGAATAAAAAAGTTGCAGTAGCACTTTTCTCTTGTTAAAAAATTATTATGTTTTTCCAAATATAATATCTTTTAAATTACAAAAAAAAAATGTACCCATATTGTCTTCTTTCCTTAAAGTTGTAGTTTTCCGTCATTGAAAGAAATTAATAGAAATATTAATACGAAGATATGCTTGAATAACTCTCAACGCGCACACGCTTTGAATCACCAATAAGTTTTACAAGTTTTAAAGGCAATTCTCATTGCTTACTTTTTTTATTATTATATTTGAAAGCCCTGTGAACTAAAAGTGTTACAAAATGGTTTCTTCGATGCTTCCCTTTAGAGAGCAGTGTGATAGTCTTTAAGATCTCTTTCTTTTTTGCTTTGACAGTCAAGACCTTTACACGCCTCCCCTTGAATTTCATTAACGTTACTAAATTAAGCATTAATTTAATCATTGTAAAAATATAGAAGGATTTATTATAAAACAAAGTCGAAGTTGTTTTATTGTCAACGCAAAACCATAATAACAGAAATTAACTTTTCTTGTTAAATTTATATGTACAGACACCTGGCCCAGCAACTTTTTTTGCCCATAAGCTTAAATATTACTGTTATCTTCACTTAAGACTATCGACTTGGCTTTTATCTTCGAAATTTAAATAAAATGACATTAAAATTCGGGCCATCAATTATTTCTACTACAAATTTTCTGATTTATGGATCGTGAAATGCAAAATTGTGCACTTTTTGATGACATTGAGCCGCATTTTTGTGTTTAAATTTTTCGAAACTCTTCTTTCGTTCACAAGTAAATTATGTAAGGAATTCATCCCATGCTCCGCTGCCTATCACTCATTATCTACGAGAAGACCTAAAATTCCTTCCAATTCCTAAGCATCTCTGCATCATATCGCACCGATGCCATAACTTTCAGCATTTACTCAGTTTTCCACAATGATTATTTCTGCTATCGTCCAATTAATTCCGCCGTCATGTTTCATAACCATCAACGCAGCCAAAGTTCAAAAGTGTTACAAGAAATGTCGGAAATGTCTCTGCCTTCAACAACGTAAGCCCAAAGCCAGTGGCTGTAAACAACAATTATCTACGGCTGCTTCCAACTTAAAACGATTACGAAAACCCATCACATGCGTGCGTGAATAGGTTTTTAAATTCAAGGCCGCATACCAAATTTCTCCGCACATGCACGATGAGCCGGTTTGCCACTTTCGACTTCGCTTCGAGTTGAAGTAATTAAACGGTTTTTGGATAGACCAATAGCTTGTGCGCTTTACTATTCGGCCATAATAGAGTGAAATGGAGCATATTAATGCATCACCGCGTCACTTTCACTTAATTGGCTATTATGTGGCCACTTAGGCTAGGAAGCATTCTGCATTGATTTCGTTACCATTTGTAATGTTTGTTTGTGCGCGCCGCACGCTCGCCACTTTTTCTTTCACAGTGAGAGTAAATGACTTGTCCGGCTATTGGCTTGGTCTTAACCTATATTTAAATTGAATATGCTTTTACTAACTGACTTTAATTTGTGTCTATTTACAGCTGCGGGCTTAATAATCAGTGTTGGTGGCCAATTGCAAAAGTCAAGCGTGATGGACGTGTCAAAAGGTAAGTTTGAGAAAATCCATGAATCCACCATTTGATGAAGCAATTGTGGGCTTGCAGCCAGGAATACAACTCTACTTTTAAGGCAGCGTCTTTTTTTCAGTCACATTTGGACAGCCCATTCTCCTATGATGTCGCTGATGGCGGAGGACGTGTTACGAGAAGTTCAAACCAACAAGGGGGTACGCGAAGAAATGACAGTGAAGACGAGAGTGAGGATGATGACGACAGCGACTATGAATATTACGATGATGACAGTGGAAGTTCCAGTAGCAGTAACGAGTCTGAAGGGCGATTGTTGTCTCAGTCGGCGTTTAATAGAATTTCCGAAACGCTAGGAGCCTTGAATACAGTTGGACACTTTATTGTGGATATGACAAGAGGTGGTCATGATTCTAAGTCGGAGTCGGAGGAGGATCACGCTACAAGCACGACTACAACCACAGAGCCCACCGCTGATGGGAAAATCTTAGCTCCAATCACAAACGCTAGCCGAGCGGACGTAGTTTCAATGCCCATCCGAAGAGTGGATCACAACGCCGATGTAATTGCTCCACCTGCCGGAGAGATAAAGAAGAAGAAAAAGAAGAAGAAGAACAAAGTCAAGAAGCACACCCTATCGCAGCAGTCTACAACTGAGAAAGCTGTTGAGCTGTCTTCAACGACAGCGAATAGTTCCACATCAACGACACTAAGAGCTACAACAAGTATAGCTACATCTACCCAAGCCCCGACTATAGCTACACCTCTGTACATTCCAGCAATTGTTGATGACAATTCGGCAAAAGATGGTGAAAATCGTTGTAAGACACCGAGTGGACGGCCAGGACGCTGCGAGGATTTAAGTAGCTGCCCCGCACTTCTATTGAACCTCAGCAGTTTGCGGGAGTCACTTTGCTTTAAGAGTCTGTTCGTTCCAGGAGTTTGTTGTCCAATCATTGAAAGTACAGTTTTGACTACACAACGTCCTTTAAAGTTAACTCCCAGACCACCGACAACTACAACCCCGCGTCCCACAACGAAGAGGCCGACATCTTCGCCGAATCTGATTCTTATTCCACAGATGAAACCTTCAACCACAACGACTAGTACGGCCAGACCATCGGATCTTGTAGATCCAGGATTGGACAATTTTGATATCCTGACTGGAAATGGCGTTGTCGATGGAGATGAATGCGGGCAGCAGGAGTACTCAACTGGGCGCATAGTTGGCGGCATTGAAGCAGCGAATGGTCAATGGCCATGGATGGCGGCCATATTTTTACACGGTCCAAAACGCACTGAATTCTGGTGTGGTGGCTCATTGATCGGTTCAAAGTATATTCTCACAGCGGCGCATTGTACCAGGGACTCCAGACAGAAACCGTAAGTCGTTAGGATGCTTATTCACATTAAGACTCGGTTTTGAAACTTAACTTCGTTTTTAGGTTTGCCGCAAGGCAGTTCACCGTGCGGTTGGGCGATATTGATCTTTCGACAGATGAAGAACCATCAGCTCCAGTCACCTTTGCGGTGAGAGAAGTAAGAGCGCATGAGAGGTTAGTATTCCATTGGGAAAGGCGGAAGGTTTGCTTTGGTTTTATGCGAGTTAATAGATACGGTTTTAATTCTGAGGCTAATCGTATTTTGCTTACAAATAGGCTAATGTTGGCTTTCTAATTAATGGTACATAGTAACGCCAACTTCACTTCACAGTGCACTCTGCCACTCTGTAAGTTTTGAAAGAAGGAGATGACTTGTTTTTTTATTAGTCAGAAACATCTAATTGAATAGGTAGGTAAGTATATTCAATACAGTTTTACGGTCCAAGGTTCAACCCTCCGCGGTCCGGAAATGGACCCGCGATCGGCCTGTTGCTGACTACTGGTATAAACCAAAGGTCCTAGAGATGTCATTATAAGCGATTTTGACTGAATTGCAAATTTAACATACAACCATGTTTTTCGTCTCTTCTCTGGCATATTTTGTAACGTAACGTAACCCTTCGTCGCAATTAATTATATAGAATAATACTCAAGTAAACTTTTACAGTTCCTTTATTAAGGTATGAAAATCAAAAACGTTGTGCTGCTTTGTAGGCGCTTTTACTTGCGTTACATTTTGTTTCGATTCTGTATTATTGTGTTGAGTCCAGATGGCGCTATTTTTAATATATAACTTATCTAAGTATATAGATCTAATTCTAATATCTAAGAATGGATCCCTTATAAGCAGGTAAAAGTTCCAAATGAAAATATAAGTTATTATATCGAAAAAAACAATAGCAAACCAATTATCTAACATCGAACCAGGGACATATATTTAGCAGGTACACAAACCTTCTATTAATTACATAGAAACTATGGGTTATTATATCGAAATGTATTTTGTAACATAATATTCCATATTGAGGTATCCATGAATACTTCAATATAGATGGCGCTGTAAGCTTAAAAAGCTTAAGTCACCTCGGGTTTGAAACTAAGAACAAAATATATATTCCTATATATATTTCCTGCAGCGTTTTAGGCCATGATCTACCTTTATTCCAAATTTCGGCTTTGTAGGTCTTACAGTTTCCGAGGAATTTTGGATCGGACAGAAGCTCAGTGCATAGGACACAAAATTGACATGGCTTATTATTCGATGGAGAATCATTTCTCTGCAATATTTTTAAGAGTGTCTATAGATTTGATCCTTCTGTAAGTTACGAAAACCTGACAGCGTTTCTTTTTTACAAGAAAATTGTTTTTTGGAACCTACAAGTATAATCTTCTGCTTAAGGTCAACAAAAGAAAATCGGAAAAATCTTTGCAATTTGCTGGACTGACGAATTGACTTTTATTGAAAGTTGGTTTTAGTAAAGCCTTGTTAAAATATTGAGGATCAATGTACGTCCGAATTCAGAAAACAATTGAGAGCTGCTTTTAATGTCCCATTAAGTTCTGGGGCTCCAAATTATACAAACATTACTCAATAGGAAGGAGCTTTATTGTTCTTTTGATCCTTAAGTGATCAACTGTAAATGTGACATTCAGTGCAGTTTATATAGTTTGCAATGCATTATTTGGGTATTTTCTTAAACCAAAGTAATTCCAATGTGCTTCGATAAACTCGTGATCGAACAATTTTTTCTTAAAACAATTTTTTTTTTATTTTTCATCTTAACATCTAAATATAACCCCGCGAATGTACATCCGAGATCACGAGCGCACACGATTGGAGATCACAACTATCGTTAAAAGAAGATTAAGCAAAGGTAGCATGCACGGGTTAAATTAATTAATCGTTTCTAATCCCTATTAACCTTCAGATCACACAAATGTAACAAGAAGTTGTAATACTTGACAGATTTGTGCCAGAGGCCCCACAGTCAATTTAGTTACCTGAAATGTATTGACCGGGGCTTATGTAGATACAGAATAACACAGCAACGTCGATTATGACAGCCGCAGTACACATTTCAGAATCAACAAGCTTTGTTAAGCTCCATTTTATTTGTTCTTCTCAAAGTTTAAAGGTTTATTGTTACTTTTTACATTCATAAACAACATTGAAGCTTACCCAGTACCTGTTATAGACGAACACAGAAATTGCTTGTTGATAAATTATTTTTTGAATTCTCTGAGGCTGAGCCACAAACTAGTGAGCGGCCATTTGTTTGCATGTCAACCATGTAGTGCGAATGAATAAGACGAATTTCTAAAGCCACACTTTTACTCCCTGCGTTTCAATAGGGTCGAAGCATTGTAAGAAAGTAAAAGCGTTGAAAACTGACAGTTTTCTCAGCATAAAATTGTGTACGACTGTTGAAAGACTTTGTCATGTTCCTATCAAAGTCGATAATACCCTTTTTTCATTCTTAAATTCGCTAAAACACCTCTTAACGGTTTCGTAGTTACGCACGGTCTGAGAATTTTGCAGACTTATTGATAAAACATTTCTCCATCAATGTAAGTTAAGCAGGTCTTGTGCCAGATAATGAAATAAGCTGCTGCTTTTAATTTTTAGGGCATTTCCTCAAAATCGAAAATCTTCACAAAATGTATTATGACTTGAAACGTAAACGGCGTAAACGTCATACGACACTGAAATTGGTTTTTTCATCGGAACTTAAGAAAAGGTGTCCTACTTTTTAACTAGAATACCTTGTTGTACAGGAGGTGTTATAATAAGATATATTACATGTTTAAATGCGACTTGATGCTTTTATATTGCACACCAAAATAACACTGTCTGATACTTGGAAATTTGAATTTAATCTCCATTTTCAATCGGCTGTAGCGAGAGCAGCTTTGACATGAGTTAGAACAGCTCTGACAGTTGTAAAAACGAGAATGGTTTGATTTTGAATGAAATAAAAGATTCTAGGATTCTATAAAATTTTGTTTTTGAATAGCCTGCTATTGTACCATCTGTCAAAAAAAGTACTGCCATGGCACTACGTGTCACACGAGTGTCGAAATCCTTGATGAGATCCACCGAGATCTTAAGAGAAGGTACATAACCAGGCAATTCCAACAACTAAAAGCAAAGCCAACATCCATTATTGACATGTTTGAAACATTCTTGATAGCAATGGCAATTGCTCTTCTTTTTTTTTCTTCTTTACACAACTACTGGCACATTTTGCTACCAAAATTTGCTCTTAATAAAAATATTATATATTCAACATTTTTTTAAATGTGTAATATTTTTTTTTAGATTTTCTCGCATCGGTTTCTACAACGACATTGCGATACTAGTTCTAGATCGTCCAGTGCGCAAATCTAAATACGTCATTCCTGTTTGTTTGCCAAGACTGGGTCGCATGCCACCAAAAGAACGACTACCAGGACGTAGAGCAACCGTTGTTGGCTGGGGTACAACATACTATGGAGGCAAGGAATCCACATCACAGCGGCAAGCTGAGCTACCCATTTGGCGAAATGAAGACTGCGATCGATCATATTTCCAACCAATTAATGAGAACTTCTTATGTGCTGGATATTCGGATGGCGGTGTGGATGCTTGTCAAGTAAGAAATTTTTTTTATAACAGT
Organism: Ferdinandea cuprea; assembly: GCA_963576555.1. Taxonomy (NCBI): domain Eukaryota; kingdom Metazoa; phylum Arthropoda; class Insecta; order Diptera; family Syrphidae; genus Ferdinandea; species Ferdinandea cuprea. Next base: position 96,571,423 of record OY754959.1, read on the forward strand.
TAATGTACGAAGTTTATTTATTGTAAATTTTTTTTGTTGACTATAGGGAGACTCTGGAGGACCACTTATGATGCGATACGATTCCCACTGGGTTCAATTAGGTATTGTTTCATTTGGCAATAAATGTGGGGAGCCCGGCTATCCAGGAGTCTACACAAGGGTGTCACAATATTTGGACTGGATAAGTGACCATACGCGGGATTGAGACTTTCCCATTCAAATTTTAGTGCCTAGTCCGTGATAAAAGCTAAATTATTTTATGTAAAATGTTATAGTAGTTTATTTAAATATTTTATTTTAAAGTGAATCACTGATTGTAAATTATTGTCATAATTATGTATGTAAGATAGGTTTCCCTTTTTTATAAGCTGATAAATTTAATCTTTTATAAAACACGGTTTGTTTTAATCAGTCAGAGATTTATTTAACGTGCTTTGCACAGGAGGGGAATTCCCGATAAGTTTTTAGCAATAATCAAGGCTACGTACGATAAGTTTACATTGGCGTAGATGAAAGCTGTCTGAGGAATTTGAAGTACAAAGTGGGGTTTGACAAGGCTGCATTCTGTCACCAATATTGTTTTTATTGGTGATTAGCGATATGCTTAAAGCGGCTTTATCGACAGAAGGTGGATGAATTCGATGGACTCTTACATCCGAAATTAAGCATCTGGACTACGCTGACGATACATGCTTGCTATCTCATAAAATAATACGCCTTCACCACAATGGACAATAGGTCGTTGGGCTCAAGGCAATGAAACTCGCTAACTCAGAATGGCAGAATACGCAGCGGCGTAGGTGTTCGAGCACTTTTGATGGAAATAACGATAAAACAACGACAGGCAGGACAAATTGCGAAAATGATTAAATGTCTCGATCGCCGATAAGTTTAATCGGACTTTTTTGGATATTGTCATATGTAATTGGTGCAAAATAGAGAAATTCAAGGTATATGCAAATGCACTTGTGGATTTTGTCTCGTTGAGCCAAGTTTTTGTCCACACGCATATTTTGTCGATTGCTCATTGAAGCGGATTGAGTCCACTACAGCTAATAAGGCCGTAATAACGTCGCTGCGATAGTATCCGTTTCTTATACATATCTAGTATATAAAAGAAACTAAATCGGGAAAATAACGCTTCCTTCTGGAACTCCTGCCACGATTTCTTTGAATTCGGAGTACTCGTTTACTTGTTCCTTCTCGTTTTATTTTTGTCGTGTAGGGACTGGTTCGCGAACGGTTCGTTGTTAGCGAAAAATTTTGATTTTGTCGTGTTCGTTAGCTTCGATGTTCGCCATGTTGGGCCAGGTTCGCGAACAAACCCCAATTTTGCTGTATAAATAACCATAAGCGCTTCTTTATCGCACATGTTTACTCTTTAAAGAATCAGCACAAAATGAATGTTCGCCAAATATGTTTCCCCGTGTAGGGGATAACGCAAATGAACAAGTTCGGCGAGCATGGTCTTCGTTTAGGGCTACCTTAACATGAAAGAGTCTGAGCTTTGGCCTTTTTAAGTTTATATTTTAGTCCCGTATGGCATAGAACAATTTTTTTTTTCCTCTAGTGCTTTTAAATTTAGTTTGTTATTCTGTATACCTGATCAATTGCAGTGTGCCATGTTCTGAATCTGAATTGGTGATCCGGTATTAGTCGGCGTTTTTCGATTATTGGAAGTAATCGCTTTTATATGAGTTTTTTAAATATCTTCGACAAAATTGGTAAAAGCGATATTGGTCTATAGGGGACGTACAAAGGCCTTATCAAAGAGTTTATGACAAAAATCTCTTGTTTAAGTTTACTGCAAACATTATTTTAAATTGTTTTATCATGCGGAGCACGAGATTGTTGCCATCTTTTACGCACTCTTCGTTTTTCCTTTACTAAATCAGTAATTTCGCGGGGATATTTTATTTCGCAATTTGTGGTTACTCTCAATTTATGAGGAGTATTGTTCCACGCTGAACTTTGCACTGCTCCAATGAATTAATTGATTTCGTCTCCGAGTTCATATGGTGTTGGTAGAGATCGATTTTATGTATGCAGTCTTTTCTGAAGGAATCCCATTAGTTCTTGCGCTTGCCAGTCTTGCCGGACCGTCCTTTTCGCGTAAACCGCCGCTAGTATATATCAGAATGTTTGTTCATTTGGCTTTGCTCTTCAAGTCTCGCAAGAATTGCAGAGAAAACTTGAGTGACTAGATCAGTCGTCTAATTAACAACGCGATTGTATGCTAACGCGGCTTCAACGCACGTTTGCGGGCCGCGATTCATCGACTTCGATCTTCAGTTCTCTCGTCAGCGGTGGATGAGACCGTGCTTTCCTTTCTGTAGCGAGTTTTCCGTTTTCTTTTTTAAATTTATCTTTGGGTCGGTTTCCGATCGGTAAAGACTTTTTCTTGACTAAGTCGCGTCTTTTCTGAAGCTCTTTAGCTACTTCACAGCCGCGATAGTTTGCCGGGTGTTTTCCCTTGCAATTAATGCAAGTCGGCCAATTTTTTTTTTAGAACGCACTTTTCCGATAAGTTTTTCCCCGGGTATTTAATGCAACACGGTTCCTTTTGGTAGTATGCTTGAGTACGGTTATATCCTTGGCAACTTTAACACTGAGGGACAAACCTTCTACTTTTGCGCGTAGGTTCAATTTTTACGACTATAACCAGTATAGATACTGATATGCGCTAATGCATTCGGTGTCGTTGGGCTTCATTAAGGTTTTTCTTTATTGCAGATTCGGATGATCTGGTGATCTGGAGACCTTTTTTCTGTTTTTAAAAAGGTCGATAGATTGCAATAAGTGGCTCTCCCCAGAATGCGTATAACCTACCTCCGAAGAGTGTGGATTTTACAGTAGAACTGTAGTGCCACCTGTGGTATTGTCTCTATTTTTATTGCCCATTACATTATTTGTATACCGCTTACACTCGGTATACGGAGAGTGGTTTTTGGTCGCCTCTTGTAACGAATTATAATATGTCACGGAAAATTAATATAATGTAAGAAGAGCTTTGTTTAAGATAGGTATTTGGAGAAATTAGGAAAATATTGTTTTTTACTGTAATATTATATAAGTAATTTTATATAATTACAAATAACAAAATAAATAAACAAATGAAGAATTTAACTCCAATTTAAGAAGATTATTATACCCTATCCTAAGGGTATATTAATTTTGACACATAGTTTGTAACACCCCTTAATATTCGTCGTAGACCCATAAAAGTATATATATTTATGATCAGGAACAAATCCTAAGACTATTTAGCAATGTCTGTCCGTCCGTCCGTATCAACTTTTGAGGCCTTTAAATTTATGCTAGGAAGCTTAAATTAAGAGCATATACTCCCTAGGGTTCCTAAATGGTAAAGTGTTAAAAATTTTTAAATCCGCCCACTGTCACGCCCACAATTTAGAAAAAACCGTTTTAAAGCTAAAGTTAGAGAGACAGAGTATTACAACCTTCACAAGATATGTAGGCACTGAATTTAAAAACAAATATAAAAGAACGTATTCCTGGCTTTCAAAACTGCTATTGCACTTTCCCTGTAGCTCTTACATATTCCACAAGTGATAAGAAAATTTTAACTTGAAAAATGGTGTGGTCGTTTTTGCTTAACACGGTATTGGATTTTGCTTCCAACAATAACATTTCTTGATTCGATTGACTCTCGCATTCATTTACAATCATGTCCATATCTTATACCTACATATAAAGACTTTCATAAAAGCCATAGAAAACGAAAGTTTGCCAATAATTCTATATAATTTGCGATGCGTGTAAATCAATTTCGCAGACTTTAGACCAGCTTGCTAACAGTTTCCAAGAAGATCTCGACCAAAACAAAAACGAATCCCACCAACATTTCTTTAAAACTGCTAGGTACTTGGTAGCTATGCCTCTCTTTCAAGTTGACAATGACGGCAATCAAATATGAAAATGACTCATTAGTCATCCATTCACAGGATGGGAATTCAATTTCACATAATCCAAAACCGATGACGAATTCGCGTTGTCTAAAATTAAAAAAAATCTATAATGCAATTTCGCCATGTGGGACTTGGTCTCTGAGTAAAACGATAACAGCGCGTAGCGTAGTGAACAGCTTTTGTGGCGTTCGTTTCTATGCCGGCTGCCAATTTTAGTAAATCACTCAAAATATCTTGCTCATTTGTTTCGGTTACGCGCAGGTTGTGGCAACGGTTGTCAGAAGCAAAACAAGAATTAAAAATAACTTTAAAATAAACACAACCCCCAACGATAAACGTAACGTATGAAGTTCCAACGTCAACTTTATTCAATTGATTTGTTACTAAATATTTTCTTTCGATAAGATTAGTGGCGGCAATTTAGCAGTGAATTTGTTACGCATTAACTCAGTGCAGTGGTTTTTGTTGTTCTTATTTACCGGTGGCGAATTTTTTGTATCTACTTGTCAAAATTCGAAAACCGGCTTTTTGTATACGGTGAGTGTGTGTGTATACACAGCCCAAAGAGAGTGCGGTGCTTAAGTATATGTCTATTTGTCATATTGAGTGTAATATGAAATATAATCGTGCGCAGTAGTTTTTTGCTTTTGGTTTTTCGATTTAACTCAAGAGAATCGGACTGACGACGTCATGATTAAAACGCAAAATCATATTCAGCGGACTGATGATGCGCAGGAAGCGGACATGGACATGGTTTGTTCATCAGCTGGTGCTGAAAGTAATGGCGGCGGAGGTGTCAGAAGAGTGTCAGAAAATGACTGTGATGCTGCTGTACGTATTAATACCTACCATTTTGAATGATATGATATGTTTGAAAGGTTTTAATATCTTTAATGTCAATCGATATCGTTTAGTTTGTATTTGTGGAGCTACGTTTTGAGGTGGTTATTTGCTTTCATAAAGTATGTATTTAGGGTTGATTGCATTGATTTTTCTACACTGTATGGGTGGGACATTTGAATATGAATCCGAAATATACATATATGATTAGTGTTGCGATAAGAGGTATTCGAAATCGAATTGATATCGTTCGGAAGGCGTGAATGAATTCGAGTAACTTACTGCTAATCATTATCATAAACAATATTGGGGAGGTTTACTATAATTTAATTTCGTGGACATAAATGCTGATAAGCTTTGCGTGCACTATCTATCGCTGGATGTTGACATTTATTGGCAGTTAAGTCTTAATTGCAATTGAGTAGGATGATTAAGTGTGCCTTTAGATATACAGAGTGTTTTTTTTAGAGGTATAGAACTTCGAATTGAAATAAAACACAAGAAAATCGTTTTAATGTCCATCAATTTGGCTTTATTTGGAAGAATAATTTTATGCCATTAATGTTTAAATATGATTTGGAGCATGTGGCCGCCGCTGCTGGTTCGAATAAGAGGTCCAATTTTTAACCACTTTTTCAAGCATTTGGGGCTGTATGTCGGCAGTAACGCCACGAATGTTGGCTTGCAAGTCCCCTAACGTTTCTTGTTTGTTGGCGTAGGCGAGCGACTTCACATATCCCCAAAGAAAATAATCCAATCTTGTCAAATCACACGATCTTGGTGGCCAATTGACAGGTCCAATCCGCGAAATTACATATGCGCTCATCGAATGTTTCCTTCAATAAATCGATTGCGACGTGCGCTGTGTGGCATGTAGCATCATCTTGTTGGAACCACATTCATGCCATCCAATTCGAGAACAACATAGTCGGTTATCATGGCTCTATACCGGTCTCCATTAACGATAACTGACTCTCCAGCATCATTTTAATTCTTGCACAAGCTGGATCTTGTAAGGTCGTAAGAAGAGATCTTTGCGCAGAATCTTCCATAAAGTTGATGGACAAAGCTCCAATTGCTGTGCACGGTGGCGAATCGATTCATTCGGGTCCTCTTCAAAACTTTGATCTACAGCGGCAATTTTTTCTTCGGTGCGCACTGTTCAACGTCTCTGCGGATGCGTATTATCACATAGAGTAAACGTAATGGGAAAACGATCCATGGTTAACCGAATTAATTGCTCTGATAGACGATTATGTCGACCATAAAATGAATGGAGCTTGCGGTAAGCTTCGCGAACTGAACCATTATTTTCGAAATAAATTTGCACGATTTGCAAGCGTTGTTCATTTGTCAACCTGTTCATGATGAGATGGCAAACCAAACTGAACATAAATGTCATTAGAGTTGCCAGATTTGACCACAAAATGTCAGTTTTCGAAAAACCAACCATTAAAAAAAACACCCTTTATATGTAAAAGCGGCGATGCGTGCCTAAACAATGTTGTCGTTCAGTAAATTTCACTTGGGATTTAGGTGCAGGGGTACCTATACCATACATCTAAGTTAACTTTTGCATATGTTAATGAACTCTTATCCTGTACTTAAACAAAAATACACACATGGTATTTGTGGGTCTAATTTGCTCAATAAATTTTCTGTGTAGTAATCACAATCTGCGCTAGTAGGTAAGTTTTTGTTTTATAAACAAATTTTAGTAAATTTAAATACTTTATGCTTTTTGGAGCTATTTGGACATATATTTTCGTTTTTAAAAAATCTATTCCTTCCTTGTGTGAAGTAAATTATTTATCGCAAGTAATGTGTCTACCATAGAAGAAAGCCTTCACGTCAAATAAAGCGTCTTGAAAAAATTGAATCACGACCAGCTCAGTTGGTATTGCAATGCTCAAAGGAGAGAATCTATGAACCCGTGAAAAAGTCTATGTCAACCAACGTTCCTATACAAGCCCGAAGATGTAGGCCTAAAGCTTCCACACAGATGCAGCAACACCAGCATTTGATTTGATATTGGAAATACTTTAAGAAGCCAGAACCGCGAACCCCACATAGTCGGGCCAGTAGGAATGTACAGAAGTGGGAGGGTTATTATCCGAATTATTATGATTATAACCTCGTCAATAAAAAAATGGACGTGACTACCTTTTATTAGGTCTATAACTACACGATATCCTGGATTTGGTCCGGGCCTACAGTCTTTGTGCTTAAGGTATAAACGTGCGAATAACATGGGCCCGTGACCCAATCAATTATGAGTTCCGTAACTTGTACTATTTAGCAAGTGCATTCTTGTAGGCATTGTAGGCATTGTATTACAGGCTCAAGGCAAACTTGTTCTAGTATTTTTTAGAGCCCATAGCTCTTATTTTTTTTTGGATAGATGAAATGTATTTATTAAAGAACATCTTCAGTGATATGTTACCAAAAGGTCATCTACAGTGACGCACATGTCTGGGTAGTGTTTTTCCTGTTTATTACTATTTCTGAAATTCCATTTTGTGGCGATATTATTTCGAGCTTATCGTTCATTCCTGGCACACTTTTTATCGCAACGTATAACCCTCGATAATTTTTGAAACTTTCAAGCTGTGAAAGCTTGTCTTCCCTAGCAGTGTTTCTACATATTCTCTAAAAGGGCTTTCTGTGGGACCAAAAAATACCACCCAGCAACAGGTTTGTTAGAAATCCCATCAACTCTAATTTAGGCAATCTAATTAAAATAAAGTGCACGACTGCGTCATAGGAATCTTTCTCGATACATGAGATGCGTTTTTGAATCGCAAAATGAATCGAAAATGAGTGATGATAAATTCATTTAAATCACTTTTTAGGTTTTGAAAAATTAGATTTTCTCAAAAACGGCACTTAAGATTTTGATGTAATTTCGCACATTGGACACATTTAATAAAATTGTTCAAAATACAAGAAATTATCAAAATCGTTAGAGCCGTTTTTGAGAAAACGAATTTAATTTAAATTTAAGAAAATTAGTTATATGAAAAAAAACAAAATTATTTCAAAAATCGAAGTATGCAAATTTATTTGACTTAATAGTATAAAAAAAGTACTTACATTTTTTGAAGTTCGCTTTGTTAGTTTTCGATATATTGTCGGTTTTATAAATTACCATTAAACGATTTTTTTCAAAAAATCTCAGTATGCAGTATTTTTGGCCCCCTCCCAAGTATCCTTAGTGCAAACAAATTTCCACGAATTATCACATTCGTTTTGCTTGTTTTTTTTTTGTCTGTCTGAGGATAGGTGAAAAATCTTCCATGAGACACTGTTAGGACCGGCTGCACGTGCTCATAATAGTGTGAGATTCTTACTCACTTAAAAACAAACTCCCTTCAAAATCCATTTTACTACAACTAGGCTAATGCCTATCAAGCAGTTTTAATTTAAATATTTAGTCACGTTTGGCAGGCAGCCTCCCAGCCCCAATAGATGTAACCTGCTAAAACCGCGAATTGCTCGCGGTTACATCTTATTGCGCTAGTTCAAATAGTTTTATCCGTTGTAGTCGGCGCACTAGATTCGTTTCATTTAGAATTTGTAGCATAGCGTTATTGCAATGACCATGAAGACGAGTCCTTTGCTTACGGGCAAATGTTTTTATCTATCTATACCCAAGTTGTATACCGGTTTTAGAACTTCATTGTATAAAAGCGGCTTGTTTTGCATGCTGAGTTTTGCAAACCGATCAAGCAGCCAATGCATTTCATTCTTCTTAACATGCAATTTCCATTTTAATCTTGCGTCTAGTGTCATTCCGAAGTATTTAGTTTCATTTGCGTACGGAATTTGTACCGAGTCAATATAAATGGGAAGCGTATTGACATTTGTGTAGTTACCTACGTGCGTGGATTTGGATTCATGAAAGGCAATGCGCCAAGTTTTTGTCCACTCAAAGACGCTCCTAATAGCCCATTCCAGTTTGTTTCGTTGCTGATTCAACCATATTACGCACGGCTACTATAGCTGTATCATCCGCAAACGTAGCTGCAGTTGTGCCTTATTCTTTCGGAATATCTCGAGTATAGATTAAAAATAAAATCGGACCCCGAACGCTTCCTTGTGGAACTACTGCCGCGATTTCTTTAAATTCTGAATATTCGTTTCTGTGATTAAAACGAAAGAGTCTGTCCGCTAGATAAAAACTTATTATCTCATATATCTTGGAAAGGCCAATTTAAGCTTTTATTGCAATCCCGTATGTCATACTTTTTCACAAATGTTTTTTCTCCTCTAAGGCTTTTTCTATTTCATTAGTTATTCTATAAACCTGGTCGATTGTGGAGTGCTTGATTCTAAACCCGAATTGGTGGTCCGATATTAATCGGTGCTCTTCGATAATCGGATGTAATCGCTTCAATAAAATTTTTTCGAATGCCTTTGATTTCTTGTCATATGGAGGCTTTCTGGACCTTGGAACCATAATGACTTCAGCTACCTTCCATTGTCGTGGCACTTACAGTAGTCTAAAGATGCATTTAAGGTTAACGAGCATGATTATTGCTTTCGTAGGCAACTCTTTAAGAACCTGCTCCGTAATCACATCATATCCAGGAGCTTGTTCTTGGCTTTTTAATGCTTTTCATAGCTTTGCAGAGCGAGTAATTCAAACTCTTATCCGAAGTGAGACCTTTAAGATATGAAGAGACTTCGCGATTTTTGAAGTCCAGAATCTCTTTTTTAAGAGTGCTACAAAGATTATTTAATATCGTTTTATGCAGCGGAGTGCGAGATTGTTGCCTATTTTTACGCGCTTTTCTTTTCTTTTTTACCGAATCGGATATTTCTCGAGGATATTTTTTGTTTACTTTTTGCTTTTGTTATCCTTTTGTAAAGAGTATTAAACCAAGCAGAACCGATTAATTGATCGACTTCCTCTTCAAGTTCATATGGTGTTTAGATACATACGTTAAGATGGATTTTATTAGCGCAGTCCTTTCTAAAAGAGTCTCATTTTTTTTTAAACTAGTAAGTTTGGGTGTATCGTCCTTTTCCTTTAGAAAGCCGCTCGCGAAAGAGATCGAATCTTTCCTCAACTTCAACAGAGGTGCCAGATACACCCTTTGCAATATTAAAATCTATAAGGTCTGGAGTTTTCGACGAATCCGACTGACAATACGTTGGTTTACCTGTCGAGAAAATGTCTACCCCGAATTCCATGCCGGCTTCGTATAGGAATCTACCTTTTGATGTATAACATCTAGAACCCCAGAAGGTGTGTTTTGCTTTTAAAATAATAAAGGGATATTAATAGACGCAGTAGGATAAGTTGTCACGCAGCTAAATTTTTGTACTTTTGTACGCTCCGCCTCTATCCCTTTCCGAAGGGTGATATGCGTGATAGGCGCTATATGGTCTTATTTTTGCACTTGATTTCTTTGTCAGATGCGTTTCAGAAATTAAGCATATGTTTGTGCGGATGAATATCTCTAACGCGTCCACCTTTTGCAGAAGGCCGGCCGCATGTCGTCAGTAGTATTAACAATAAAGGATGCACACATGTTTATGGCCATTAGACTGAAGTGTTCAAATAGTGAATAATGAAAAATCCCTCGCCCATTATCAGTTTATCGTTACGAATTAAAAAAATTGTCAGAAGAAGCTCGGAAATCAAAAAATAAAGAATACAAGAAATATAGGTGCCAAGGGGATGGGGTAAAATTGAAGAAATATTCATATTATCCGAATTTAAAAAGATATCTCCATAAAAAAAACTCTTATAAAAAAACTTTTTGAAAAACTACTTAAAATACTCTCAAGTTATTAATAACAAAAAATGGGCGTAGAAAGATTTTTTCGAAACTCGACTTCGATTGATTGAAATTGCAAAATGTCAATAACTAGACTCCGCTCCGCTCAAGTATAATCGTATATCTTAGTAGTCTCTACTGATTAAGAGGGTGTTTCAGCGTCGAAAGAAATTTTATAATCGTCCTATTAGCTTCAGAGATATCACCGCTTTTCTCTTACCCCTTCCTAGCATTTTCCTCAAATAAGAATAAGGGTTTCACCATTACAACGTTGAAAGAATTTTTAAAATCTGCCGAGTATTTTCAAAGGCAACCCATCACTCCTTAACGCCCCCTTAAGATCGAGAGGATGTTAGCAGAACAACGTTAAAGGGCAATAGATGATAAGGTTGCAGTTGCAACACTACCCGCTCTTCCAAGGCCTAATTGACACGTTTCAGTAGTCACAGCTACAGCTCAACATGGCAGCATAAGGAACAGTACATAAATGATAACTTTCTAACATAAATAATGTTAACGCAAAAGCGTGCTTAAATATTTACAACCAGGTACCGCACCAACTTGCACCCTCGGTTGCCCAGTTAGCATAGAGAAATCTTGAATTCTATGCACGTTCATGTGTTACTGCTGCATACCGATAACCTGTGCGATTCAATTTATAACGATTTCGTGTGTTTCTGAGACAATTTTAACCCAATTAAAGGTTTTACTTGCTTTTATTTTGGCAGAGATACAATCAAACTAGGCTATTATCTGATTTTACATTCACAACACAATAAAGGAGCAAGAGACACAGTCACCCCCGTTTACAATTACCATAAAAATCCAGCATCACTGTGCGTCGCTATAAATCACAATTTATCACCATTAACGATAAAACGCTGACTTAAGCAAAAACCAACTCGACCTCGAAAACTAAATAAAAAACTCGATGGTACATAGTACCACCATAATAGCGAACTAAAATAAAATAGAGGCAGGCTGCTGGCCTACCATCTCCTCCTGCCCTCCATTGAACATTTCCCAACAGTAAGTAGTGCTCGTACTCGTACTCATACGTACCCGTAGCATATCCTTTGTGGACGAGCACTGTTTAAATTGCAAAGCTCCACCTTCTTTCCACCCAAAGTTAACCATACAAAGAACGCCTATAAATAATAACAGCATTATTCCAAATAGCTTATAGCTTATCTGCTCGAGGAACAGAGGCAGCCCACTAAACCAAATGAAACCTCAAACCCGAATCAACGGAACTCTATCGCCTGCGACCCGTAATTCGGCAATGGAGCGAGGCACACATCATCGTGTGTACATATTGGGCGGGTGTTGGGCCTTTGTGTTTGGGTAGTCATGGCCTCAACTTGACAAGAGAGTGTGCCGAACTATTGATTAGCCTTCCGTGACGTTGGTTAATCCTTGAAAATTTGCAAATGGTCAACAAAGGAATCGATTGACCACCCCTGCTAGGTATATATTTCGTGATCGTCATTCAGGAACCTGGATCAGCAGTTTCCCAGTAGCTCCCCAGGACACCACCCGACCCAAGCAATCACATTTACTTTGGTTTATTGTCCTGCTGCCAAATGAACAATCCGAAAGGTAATAATGCTGGCGGTGGGGCTGAGAATAGCTTGGAAATGATTTGGTAACATTTGGTACCAAGAACCAATTCGATGTAAACAACTGCTGGTGGAGAAATCAAAAGGTCACACATGTAGGGGTGGGCTAAACATTTATTAGACACGGCGAGGCAATATAAAAGTTGTTCTCTTTTTTTCTTTTTTTTTCTTAACTACATATGTAGTGTCGACGACGACTTCCCATTTGAATACTTCGTTGCGAAGAATGAAAAAGATAAATCGGAGATCCGCTACTATCTGAGAGAAGGAATGGGCAATTGATTAATGAAGGATGAGAAGCGAAAAAAAGGGTCAGCGGTCGTAAAAAATTGGGTGCGAACAGATAGAAAGAAATCGCAATGCAAAAAATAAAAAAAATAAATTGTCCAGAAAGGTCCTGAATGAAGAAGTGGATCTATGAATTTATAGCTCTCAGGATATCTTAATTTGAAAAATATTTACTTAGGATACTGACCGACCCAAGGGGATTTAGAGAAAATTCGCAATTTATGTGACGTGGCTGGGGAAATTATTTTAATCTGCAGTTGAAATTGTGCGCTTTGAAAGTAATGTAAGTTCGTATATCTCTTAGAGCTTTTTGTTCTTTATTCTTAAATTTATGCGTCTGCATTGTGTCACTTTACAAAATCTAAAATTTTGTATTTTTATGCCTTACTTCGTTCATGGAGATGAGGTTTTCATTTGAAAAACGGGTAGATACGGTCATGACATATGATCATAAATATTTTACTATTGAAAAGAGCTTTAGATACCTTGTGTCCCTCAAGACTTGTCCATCTTAGATGTGCCGTCCTGATGGTTACTTCCTCAATAGTAACCCTTATTATGCAGAGGTGAGGTTTGATGTCTGCAACCTCTCTATTAACGTTCTTGCAAGCTCATCCGCTTGCCATTTCGCCTGCCCCAGTACTCGAGCGCGTAGAAAACTCCATGCGACAAATCCATTTCCGCACCCGTACTGTGGCAAGAGTACTTCAAGATCTCAACATTTACAAATCCGCTGTCCCAGATGGTATTTCCCCTATAGTTCTGAAGAGGTGTTCTTCCACGCTGGCAAAACCACTGCGTAAGCTTTTCTATCTGTCCTATTTTTCAGGGCTCTTTCCGAGAAGATGGAAAACAGCATTTGTCCAGCCCGTCCCCAAAAAAGGCGAATCTGTCTCTCCCTCCTCCTACCGACCAATAGCACTTACAAGGTCATGGAAACGCTGATAAACCGTCAGCTTATGAAATATCTCGAATCCCGAAAACTTCTTAATGACCGGCAGTACGGTTTTTGCAACAACAGGTCCGCTGGTGATTTGATGACTTATCTAACCGAAAAGTGGAACCAATCTATTCACCATGGTGGTAAAAGCAAGGTCGTTGCGCTTTATATTTCAAAGACATTTGACAGAGTTTGGCATCAATCTCTCTTGTCGAAAATGCTAGCATTTGGGATCGATGTTACCCTTTTTCAATGGATTAGAAATTACCTTTCGGACCGTTCAATACAAGTTGTTTTGGACGGTTTCAAGTCTGCAACTCACCAAATAAATGCTGGTGTCCCTCAAGGCTCTGTTTTGTCTCCGACTCTCTCATTCATTTTTATCAATGACCTCCTGTCTGTCACTTCTAATAAAATCCATTCCTTTGCTGATGACAGTACCCTCAGCTTTATATATTCGTTTCCTGGGGAACGCCCCTCCTCTTCGGGCGTTGAACTGGAACGTGAACATATGTTAAGCTCATTGAATTCTGATTTTGACAGCATTCTTAAATGGGGTAAAACCAACAGAGTGGAATTTAATGCTTCCAAAACGCATAGCTGTCTGCTGTCATTGAAGCGAACCCCTAATTCTCTGCCATTATCTATGAATGGCACTTGCATCGCTGAAACCGAACGACTTTCCATTCACGGTATGTGTGCTAATGACAACCACATATTCGATGTCGCCAAGAACGCTGGAAAATATCTAGGCTTCCTTAAGCGATGCAAGAAATATTTCACCCCTTCTGATCTGGCTAGAATCTACAAGGCGTTTATTCGCCCAAAACTTGAGTACAACGCTCATATCTGGTCGGGTGCACCAATAACATATTTGGAGCCACTTGACAGGATTCAAAAACGTGCGGTAAAACTTATTGGCGATCGAGACATCGCGAAATCACTTGACTCTCTTAGTCATCGTCGTAATGTCTCCTGTCTGTCATTGTTTTATCGGTATTTCCACCACAAGTGCTCAAATTAAGTAGCCAGTTGCATTCCACCCCTACCGCATTTCAACCGCAATACTCGCCATGCTAGGAATGCACATCAGTTTACCCTTAAGCCTGTTTTCGGACGTACTGTGAAGTATAAAGATTCCTTTCTCAAACCTACCATACGAATGTGGAATGCTCTACTACGCTTTGTTTTTCCGCTGCATTTACAAACATTTAAAACCAACGTGCATCGGTTTCTCCCTTTCTCTAATTCTTCATTTCCCTAATGCCCGCACTGTGTCACTTCATTATAAGGGTATCCAAAGTCCCTTTAGTGCGCGTACATTATAAAAAAAAACATCAGGATATTTTAAATTATTTAAAGCTTGGAACTTGCTGGTTGAATATGGTAGTTTGGTAGAAACTATGTCAGATAGTAAAGCAGATATCAAAGCTCTGGACTCTTGTATGGGAATGCCTACAAAGTCTCAAAAAATTGAGCAAAAAAAAAATAGAGTATCTGTCTGCTGGATACCAGGCCATGTGGGCATTATTGGTAATGAGGCGGCGGACTCTCTAGCGAGAAAATGGGCAGCAACACCCTTCATAGGACCTGAACTATTCTGCGGGATATGGGAACACACCCAACGCGAAGAATTCAGGAAATCGGAAAAGGAAAAATGGGTACCAAGGTCTGAGACAAGCCAAAAAGTTCTTAGGAGATTATAATCTCAAAAGATTTAAAGCATGCACAAGACATGCACTTTTATGAAACATCGTCTATTTTACTGAATCCTACGAACACACTATTTTTTTCAATCCTTGACGATGTCGATTTTATTGAGGTCAATGCGCGTTTCCTGAACAAACTTCCTGGCGATCGACCATTTACCCAATCCAATATCTTCAATCGGATCAATGCCCGCAGAACTATGGGTGTAAAGATAGCCCTAAGCGACGAACATGCTCGCCGAACTTGTTCGTTTGTATTATTCCCTTCACGGCGAATACATTTGGCGAACATTCTTTTCGTGCTGATTCTTTAATGAGGAAACATGTGCGATAAAGAAGCGCAAGTGGTTTCGCTTATGGTTATTTATACATCGAGAATCAGGTTTGCGCGCGAACTTCGAAGCCGACGAACACGACAAAATCGAAATTTTGCCAACAGCGAAACATTCGCGAACCAGCCCCTTCACAACAAAAATATAGCGGGCACGTACAATTTCGGCGAGCATATTTGCCGTTTAGGGCTACCTTAATCCCGTTAGCTAAAACATCATAGCGGCCTTTAAAATCGCAGTGCTTTGCCAATTTTTAAAGATGAAGAATAAAAACCTTTCTACTAAGTACTTCAGTGTTAAATTTTTTTTGCAACTGTTAACTGCGTTTCAAGACGACAAAGAAGACCGAACCTCCGTTTCAAAGACCAAGCCATCGTGGATGCCAGAGCACTTGGTCTGGATAACAGGAAGCAGCGTGCCCAGAACCTTAGAGGATGGAAGGCTGCTCTGTCTCCCACAGAGATTCTTCACGGGTCGGCGGCCCGTTAAGTAAAGTAAGTAACTGCGAATCTAAAATAACACAAAAACCGCTTTTATTTAACTCCTCGTGTATCGGAATTAATTCTCTTTCCATGATATTCTTTGGCAACGCTCCAAATCGATTTTGCGTTAAATAGTTCCGTGAACCTTAATTATTCCTTGTAAATATAATTCGCGCATGTTTGTAATGATTTAAATAAAATTTAATTAAATCCCTCATGCAGACAGCGGATGGAAATGAGCTTATATAAGTATCTACCAGAAGCAGCTGCTACTAAAGCCGACCTGTTTCAACGCGACACACAATAATGTTTTTTACTGCAGAGATCCTCTTCGATATAAATATGTATTTATGTGCATGCGACATTTATCTGTGACGTGCAGTAAATTCAATTAATTATTCCATTAATCTCTGACCCTTGTCGGCCATTATTTTGGCATGATTACATCGAGTGTGTCTATTCTTGGATATTAATTGAAAACTAACCCTGTAAAGATGACCTTTTCGGCCCGACTATAACCTGAGCGCTTCAAATGCATCTCGTGCATACGTGTAGGTTTCGCACAAAATGTTATTTCCACAATCTATCGACGCTATACAACCCAAATGGAGTACGTATGTATATCCTTTTTGATGCAACCAGCAGCGAAAGGCTTGTTGCCAAGAGGCAACTTGCAAAATATACCCACGCACACCGTATCGCATAGCCGACAAACGCAACCAATCGATTAAGCCATACATCTCCCCCATAGAGCATGGGTCGTCAATAGGTCACAGACAAATTTATCCGCTGAAATTAAATTTTAATTAATGGGAAAGTCGAAGGGATTGGACCACAATCTGTCATCTGGATGTGGTGCCTATGCCAACACGCGTCGTCAGCAGCCTGCCGGGCGATTGTTCACGGTGCCAGTTGAGAATGGATCAATTTTCACACGCCCAGGAAACTACACATATCTACCCATGTATATGGAAATCCATTGAAAACCATTTGCCGGAAATTAGAGACACAAATAGATGCGAAATGTATAAAGTTAGCATGAACTTTGGCATTCAAAATGAAATCGGTTAGTATTATAGTGATCGGAGGGAACCGCGGGGTGGTATTTTAGAGAGAGAAAGCGGACGGATATAACATGTCAAGTAAAGTTTCATTTCATGACTGTCATTAATAATAGACAGTTAATTCTGAATTACGCTCACACCTTCTGGTTATATTCTCAGGACTTCAATTGGAGGCAATCTATCATGTTCCTCGATATCAAACTGCGACTAGCAAAAATTCGATGAATCCAACAATCACGCAGGGCATTTCACACGAAAGTACATATTCCTGAATGAAACTGTTCGATTTATAGTTTTCACGATAGTATAGACTGTAATCAATGATTAATATCCATTCGAGAATGTGTACGTAGATACCCCAAGAGCTCACATCTGTTGATGTTGTAAACTATGCACAGGTCTAAAAATGGTTGCGGCAACGATGTGACATTTGATTTAACTTAATGAGTACGCTAATGGATATGGGCATGGGCATACAAATGCGATACTTAGTCCTTGACATGCCATTCCCATGCATATAAATGTGGATTTATTATAAGTTTTTTAGCAAGGGAAGGTACTCATACTACTGCTTATTAATGAATAGGTAGTAGGTAACAACAATGCTTCGTGCACATACCTATACAGCAAATTGGTAAAGCGAACAAAAACGCGGTTGGAAAAATCCCAAAACGAGTAGGTAACCGAAGCTGAATACTCGTTTTATGCTTTGAAAATAACTTCTCTATTGATGTAAGCATCAACTTCACTAAGGACAACTATAATTCGAAATCCGACGAATAACTAACCAACATGAAACCGCTTGGCTAGGCAAATGGGCTAACAACTCCTGACTCGAAGAACAAATGCTTGCTTTACAGAACTCTTATCCTGGCCATTATGCTCCACAGCGCCGAATGCCGAGCATGCTCGAGTGTGCTCTTTCCAAAGATTTTTGGTCTGGCATGCTAGTAGAGCAAATGGAGGACAATATACCATCTAAAACAATAAAAGATTGAGTGTGTTAGAAATGCGCATTTGTCCTCGGAAGTCCGCTTAGGTCTAAAGTTATTGACATGTCATCGTCTGACTGAGCTCATTAGAGCTACATATCACACGCACCTAAAGGCGAGGCTGATGTTGTATGTTTATGAGTGCACTTCCTAAGGCATTATCTGGCATATAACGGGTCGCGTTGTGTAAATTTTATTGGTAGACCAAAGCAATTCATTGTATGTGCATAACACCTACGGTTATTTGTTTCGGAATGCTAACGCCAGGATCTACAAGGCACGGCCCAGCTTAGTTAGCGTAGGAGTTGAGTCTGTTATGTGTAGGCATTTTAGAGTAGACGTGAGCAGTATTCGTGGGTTAAGGACCATTTTTTGTCACGCCAATCACAATAAGAGAGCTATTTTGGTACTTGGTGAAACGCAGGTTAGCCTCGATTCCGATTTAATGTAGTTTTGTCTGCCCGGGTATAACTTAGTGCCATTATTCTTTTCACATCCCGGTTTCGTCGTTTATGTACGTCTACCACAATAAGGCCAATGTTCCAATCCGGAATTTAATTTTATTTGGCTAAAGTTCCATGTCCAGTTCCAAGTTCCACTGTCTGATTCCATCACCAGAATTGTTACCCATTATGCTCGTACTGAAATCGTCATTGCGGGCGATTTCAACGTAAACAATTCAAGTTAGATTAGACATTCTGGACAGACAACAACCGAAGGAAGGTATGTTGAGATCTTTGCTGAGGTTAATAGTTTAACCCAGATTGTAAATGATACGACACGTGTATCGGGCATTAGAGGTCAAAACATCAACACTCTGGACTTGTTGTCTCACCTGAGAAAAATGACTTTTTTTTTAAATACATGTGTAAGGGTTGTTACCACAAAGGAATCGGTTTGTGTTTCTCCAAAGTAGAAATTGTTTTTCTTCACCTATATTCCCTTTGACTGATTATTTATTTATTTTTTATAATGTACGCGCACTAAAGAGATTTTGGATACCCTTATAATGAAGTAACACAGTGTGGGCATTAGGGAAGTGAAGGATTAGAAAAAAAGGAGATACCAATGCACTTTGGTTTAAAATGTCAGTAAACAATAATGCGTAGGAAAAACAGATCGGGGTAGAGCATTCCACATTCGTATTGTACGGTTAAGAAACGAATCCTTGTATTTCACTGTACGTCCGAACACAAGTTTGAGGCTAAACTGATGTGCGAATATTGCGGTTGAATTGCTGTAGGGTGGAATGCAACTAGCTATTTCATTTGAGCACTTGTGGTGGAATTACCGATAAAACAATGACAGCAAGGAGACATTAGGACGATGACTAAGAGAGTCAAGTGATTTCCGGATGTCTCGACATCGAATATGTGGTCATTCCAACGAAGGTTGTCGTTAACACACATACCGAGAATGGAAAGTCGTTCGGTTTCAGCGATGCAAGCGCCATCCATGGATAATGGCATAGTATTGGAGTTTCGCTTTAATGACAGAAGACAGCATTGTGGTTTGGGAGCATTAAATTCTACTCTCTTGGTTTCACCCCACTTAAGAATGCTGTCAAGGTTTAATGAGCTTAACATACGTTGCCGGTCTAGCTCCACGCCCGAAGATGAGGGACGTGAATCGTAGAACGAATATGCGAAGCTAAGGGTTCTGTCATCAGCAAAGTAGTGGATTGGATTAGAAGTGACAGACAGAAAGATCATTAATAAAATTTTTATAAAACGTATACCACGTTGCAAAGATGCTTCAAAAACATTATCCGTTCGAATTTTTTTTAGTGCCTGTTAATTTGTGGGAGTGGTTTAGAAGTGTCATCTTCACTTTCTCTTACAGCCCAATACTCAAATGCTTTGAGGACTATATTTATATATTTAAATGGAATAAAATTAATTGAAATTAAATACGGATATACAACGTTGTATAGAAGCCGTATAAATACTTCGACACTTTATAGCTATACAACCGCTAATAAGTGTTTTTGCCAAATATAATCAATAAGGCTGATATTCTTTTGTATGTAATTTATAAAACAAGCACAAATGATTGAAATATATCATCAGAAAAATTCGAAAGAGAGTTTTGTTCATTCTTCAAAATATATAAAAAAAAATGCTAAAGCATGTGAGAATTAAAACCGGCGACAAAAATTTCCTAGCTTCTCGGCAACACTAAAGGAGATAGTGAATCTAAAGGAAGAAGTAGGAAGTTCCTGCTCATCTGTGCATTTCATTTCATTTCAGTTTCCATTCCAGAAAACGAAAAAACGCCCCTAAAAACTTTCCAAATTAAAAAGAAAAAAACGCCAAAAAGTTTATTAGGAAAGAAAAAAGCTCTAGAAGGTTGAATTTTATGACTCATTATTTTTGGCTCCCTGAAATTACGCCAAAGGAAACTAAGGCAAAAAATTGATATGGAAAAACGACCAAAAACATCCATACAAAGTTTTGTCATTTTTTCGTAGGAAAAACCGTCCAAGATCTTCAAATCTTCAAATTTTGGAAATTTGGCAAAAAAAGAGCTTTTTCTAGTGCAATTACCGGTTTAATTTTTGGCCTTTTTTCTAAAAATATTACGCCCAAATTATTTTGTCCCTTTTTCCACTTCACTTTTCAGGGAGCCGCCCGCTTTTGTGTTTTGATATCATCAACTAGTTCCTTGTTTTTGTACCTTCCTGTTCAGTTTGATTTCACTTCGCAAATTTATAACCCCGTTTTCTAAAATGCGAATTCTAATTAATCGGAATTGGGAGTTGTTCTTTTTTTTTAAATAAGCTCACTGGGTAAAGGAATACATACCAATTTATAACTGTGGCTGAGTTTACAATTTGAAAAAAAAATCTCTTTTGAAAACACCCCTTATTTCTTCACGCACCAATCAACCATTAAAAAAATATGTAGGTAGGTCGTGCCCATACCAATTGACGAAATTGACGTTATCACCTGAGTCTGAGATCAACGAGCTGTGCCGATTCCCGACTAATGATAGATTTAATGAAACAAATCAATTAACCCAGCCTCATTGTTGTTCACTGATGTATGAAATTTATTTATAAAAAAAAAATCCCCATTAAGTATGTTCTAACCTCGTTTTAGTACAACGTGACTCGCTGTCAGCTGTCAGCTAATAAAGTTCTACCGCATTGCAATACTTTGGCGCAAAGTTATCGCAATCACTATATTCTCTGACACATCTACATCCAGTGAGTGTTAAAACAAAAACTAACTTTGACATTTTAATGAAGTTTTGCTCAAAGTCAAGCAAATTAAAGCAAAGCGAAACACAAGTACCCGCCTTCGGGGTACATAATTCCTTTATCCGCACTTCAAGAAGGAGTCAAGCCAAGTGGAAAACCACAATAAAGCGGGCCGACGCCACACGTTGCGCTGGGCAACCACCCGCCAAAAACGGGTGGAATGAATTTTGTTATTTCGATAATTTATTGAACCAGAAAAATAGTTGGAACATTCTTAAAATATTTTCTCCATCACTGCACTTGTGTTCGCTTTGTTCGGTTCGGTACACCGAGTCAAGTTTTAGTTTTCGGTACCCTTTCGAAATAAAACAACCTGCCACTTTCCACCTTCCACCTGCCTGCCACTGTGTGCATAACCTTCAATTTACTTATAGTAAATGTAAATGTAAAATTAACTTATGCCTGTATTATTTTTGTGTGACCTCTATTGCAGCGAATCGCCATATTAAGAAGACAGCGCCTACACTCCGCTATGGATTCACCAACCCCGACAATTGACGTTGAAGATCGAAACGGTTCAGCAATGGATGCCTGCTTTACGGCATTCGATAAGGACGGGTGAGTAAGGTGTTGTGAAAATTGTTGTATAGGTAGTGTGTTTTGCAATAATATAATAAATTTATTGACAATTGCGTGAAGTTGTTGTAATAAAAATTTATAAAGATAATAACAATAGAACAGTCATAATTGTTTGTAAAATTTATTAAGTGTCGCGGTACTTGTTGTATTAATAGATACCTACCTGCCATTAGTTTATGATATGAAATTACAAATTAATAATAATTACTAAATGAACAGAGTATTAAAATGCATAGCTATGTAGTTTAATGATTTAAACTTTTTACTATCTTGAGTTTTCAACGAAAAAAATAATGATTTTCAGAGGTTTAAAATAGCGTACTATATTCTAAAAGTAGTTACATTTGTTGATAACGAGCTTAAGTTCGAAGAATGCTTAGATTATATATGCTTTTTGGGTCGACCTTGTTGTCTATTAACATTTAACTTGTGAACAGGGCTGAACAGGGTTGTGCAAAAGTAAATAGAATAGAAAATTGTTCTGAATATTTTATTTTATAATTCAAAAAATCATACCTCGCCAAAGTCAACTGAAAATCAAAGTCTGAAACCCATTTAATTTTTTGTGAGAGCTACAAAGTGACTTACGGGGTTACATGGGTTTCACAGCTTCAAAAAATCGAGTTGTTTTTATTGTCTTATTAATTTCTACAACATCTCGAGAACATTATCCCAAATTTCGATCTTTATGAAATTTTGTCTTCGAGATACAATTCACGAGGACTTGGACGAATGATTTCTTTTTGTTTCAATCACAATTGAAATATTTAAAAAAAAAATGTTGAGCCAATTTTACCAAAAATTAGCATTTTGTGAAAAAACGTATTTTCACATTTTTTACCCTTCGTCCAAATTCTAGTTTATGGTCTTAATTAAAAAACGATTTTTTTTCCACTTCTGATGATCCTGTCACTAGTTCAACTGTCAACGCGGGCGCACCTTTTTTCCGAGGAATCACCGGAAATGACGAAGTTTTGAATATTTTCCTTTGAAAATTTCCGAAATTCTTTTTCAAATGTTTTTCTTTATGCCAGTAAAAAGTTTGAATAAAATAATAAATTATTGAAAATATAAATTTTTTCCCCGAATAAACCCATTTAACCCCTTAAGTGCATTTCTAAATTATTCCGAAAAACTCTTTATGATTTATTCGAAGAAGACTGAATTTTTGAAAAGAAAAGTTCGAAAGTACAACTTGTCTTCACGTGTATCACCCAATTGACATTGAAAACAGTCGAAAATTTCCGCCCACTGTATGTTTTCTCAGCGTGTATATTGAAGTGAGCCGCCCGTTGTGCACTTCAACAGTCATTCACAACTTCTCTCTGTGGTGCTTTTTGACAATTTTGTTTCCAAAAACTAACTCTAAAGAAATATATTTAATATTTGGAGATAGATAGGTCCTTCGTAGGTAGTTTTTTCGTTAATGATGTTTTGGTGGACGTATTCCTATTAGAAGAGGTTGAGGCTCATGGGCTCAGTGGGAAAATAGCTTTATACGGCAGTATACAAGTATGTATATTTATTTCAATTGGTCCAAAAAGAGTTTAAAATAATGCAGGTATTAATTTAAATAATTATAAATCGCTTAAGTGATCATAGTCAAGTGAAGAAGGCTGGCTAGTTCAATTGAAATTAGGCTATCTAATTTAATTATGACTTGCCAGTAGGTTTGGCATGAGCCGGTCACATAAGATCAGTGCTTAAGGTTTTAATATCTTTGCTGGGACCACTGACGAAGCATATTAAGGATCTAATCACTGACACCACAGCCTCAATTAAATGTTTGCAACTTGTTGGTTTTCGTTTAATAGCTGTAACCACTATAGTTTTTTTTAACTCTGGAAGAATATGCTTCGTCGAATCGACGACACAGAATTGTTGTTGTAATTGAAAAACGAGTGCAGAGTTAAGCTATTTATTATCCAGTTTCTGATATGAACGTCAATATAGTATGTTTTAAGTATATCGCTGTGCCTCCAAGTGTTTGTTGTAGCCCATTTGAACCTGAGCCTAAATAATACTATTGCATTTAACCATTTTAAAAGAATGTTGTCAAAATGACGCCAATACCTGTGGTTTTGTAATACAACAGGACTTGTATTGTTTAAATAAGTTGATAGCACACTTTACCTTATCCTTATTCGATAAGTATAAGTGTGGACTAACGTCAAAGAAAATGTTATATTAATGGTAAAAAGCAACTTATATTGTTCCATATCACCACAGATATCTAAATTGAAAGACGCTGGGAAATAAACCACAAGCAAGGTGTTCAGTGTTTCCTTATGTTTCGTTAGATCTGGATGATTTTTAAGTTTCTCGCCTTTGATATCATATTTGTATTATATCACGTTGCGTATGGCTTTCGTAGTGATATTTGTTATACCTAATATAAAACGCAAAATTTTCGCGATGGTCTCTGTTCTTCTGTTAGATAAGGTAAGGTTCAAATGGCTGTCGACATAAGAACCGACACACTTAGACAAGCGAAGTAGATGTTTGATTTCAATTTTTGTAAAAAATCACTTGCATCTTTTTAGAAGAATGCTCTGAGATGGAGCATACATTTTCTGAAGAGAGAAGGGTATGTACAAATCAGGTGGGGGTCTTCGTTCGGAAAAAGTCGTTCGAGAATACACCAAGTCTTGTTTCATGTCTGCTTTTAAGACAGAGTCCTGTGATGACACCTATAGCAGCGCTATTGCTTCGTCTCCTTGGACAGATCAATTTTTTACAGTGTGGGCTAAATTCGTTTCGAAATCGCCTAGAACATGCCTATATCCTTCGATGATATCACGTTTCTTATTAGCCATGAAAACACTTTTTTAATCACCATTATTTCCCCTTGGATCAGGCTACAATGATCTCTATATCCAATATAGTAAGTTATCATATCGGACCCGGGTGTGACGAAAAATATATCGAATCTTAGCTAAATAAACAAACTATGTAACTGACCAATGCAATCACTGAAAAGAGAGAAAATAAAAATAAAAATGTCTATGCCACGCAATTATCATTCCTTACAAAAATGTTGTGCCATAAGATCTCAATTATAGAAATTTGGAGCTTTACCGTTTTTAAGCTCTTTCTCAAAAAAATCGACTTTCAAAAACAATCAAATTTCGAAAATTCTCTTGAACATGCGAAGTGTGCTGTTGTCAATAAAAATGTAAAACCAAATATCGCTTACATAGCCTAAAAATACAAAATCAATAAAAAACGGAGTTTTTATACATTAAAACTTTTCAAAAAAACTAGAAGTCTTAGATCGATATGAATTGCTGCGCCCGTTAAAACAAGAAGGAATTTTAGTTTTTGGTTTTCTGACAATATATATATATATTTTTCCAAAATTTTAAGTTAAATAGTAATTAACTTGTTGAAAAAGTATTGTTGAAATAACTTATTTTAAAAAGCAAATATGAAAGAACAAATTCGTGGCTTTTAAAATTGCATTGTACTGTACACTTGACTACACTTTTTTCAATTTTAAGTAATTTGTAAATCCTATCCTTTGTCGACTTTAACATTTCATATGATATTACATATCCGGAGAGATAGGATTGTCAAAGAAACGCAATAATCAGATCGAACGAAATTGCGATTTTTACTGATGGTTCGAAAAGTGCGGAAATAACAGGTTCTGGTATCTTCTTAGAAGATTGCGTTATTGAGAGGAATAAGCATGCGGATGAACTTGCAAAAATAGTAGGGCTAATTGTTGATAGTAATAATAGAGGGCATGATTGAGAAAAAACCATAATAGGTCTGCCAATCTAAGGTGGAAAAGTTTTGAGGGACACATGGTATCTAAGGCCCTATGGCTAATTTTCGATAGTAGAAGATCTATAGAGTTAGTAAAATTGAGCAGGAATAAGCTTAGTGGGAATTCTGACAGGGCACTGTCTCCCGCGGAAACGCGCAAAGATGCTCACATTATGGAATACATATATCTGCAGATACAGCTGTGTGATTGTGAGGAATTAACGCGCCGTCGAAATTTTTTTTATAGGGAAACACTTTTTTTGAAAACTTAGAGGAAATAGATGGCATGAACTTCAAGGGCCTTTTAGGTCTCTGCAGGGAAATTGTTTAGTTTTTTTCTGCCTTTGGAATTTTTAATTCAGATGGTTGGTTCCCCCAGGGATCGCGATGGGCCTGTTCTGGTGCCTGGTGTTGTGTGGCAGATTTCATTTTCACCACACCCCTGTTTAACCTAACCAATACCCTATCCTAAGAGTATATTAATTTTGATACATAGTTTCTAACACCCCTTAATATTTGTCGTAGACCCTTAAAACTATATATATTTATAATCGGCTTCAAAATTTAAGGCTGTTTAGCGATGTCCATCCGTCCGTCCGTCAACAATTTTTAGGCCTTTAAATTAATGGTAGGAAGCTAAAATTTGAAACATATACTCCCTTGGGTTCCGAAGTGGTAAAGTGTCAAAAGTTTTTAAATATGCCCGCTGTCAATTTAGAAAAACCCGTTTTATAGCTTTTATTGTTAAGACCTTAACAATATATGTGGACACTGAACTCCTTCACAAGTTCGCCATAAAAATATTTTTGCCACGCAACTTTTTTGTGGTCGTTTTTCACTAAAATTTGGTTTTCTTAAAAAAATTGTGTAGAAAACGAAAAAAAATGTATAACAAAATATTAAGTTAGCATTTTTTCTAGTATATAACCCATACAAAGTTTTTGACCACGCCTACTTTGTGGGGGCGTTTTTTTTAAAAATTGTATTTTTTTTTATAACTTTCATGCAAAATGATATAAAATGTCAGCCATCATGTTCTAATGCCTTTTTAATGTAGGCAAATAGGGAATCATACTGTTCGCCCCAAGCGAACTGTAGCCTTTTCTTATGTTTTTTCTTAAATTGACCCCCCCCCCCAAACGGAGGGCAAGATACAAAAAAAAGTTGTATTTAACTCTTCCTCTACAAAATGGTTTTCAATTTTCGGCGTTGGAGTTATCGTACTCGTGCCACCAAGCTGATTAACTGTGCAAAACTATTTCTTTATTGATATATATCATAAACGCAACTACCGTAAAACCACGACAAAAAAAACTAATAAAAGTCCTTTGAAACAAATTACCAATAGTGTTGACTTCTCGGCTGCCAAACCGTATCATACCGCCATAAAAGCAAGACATTGGTAATTTAATCATCCAATGCGTGTGTTGCATGCTCCTTAATCACAATTACGAGTTTGAGTTTGAGAGCACCCCACTGACTAGTCATTTGTAATCCTTGAAAAAGTTAGCAAAGAATTCGTAATAGTTTTTCACCCACCCATATCATCGGATGGATTTCCTAATTATTTCTAAAGTTTTCCCTCGTCAATTCTGATTATGGCAACTTCTTGCTCAAAAAATTTTTGTCTTGTCGACACATTTCAGATTCCGAATCAGAATTCAGAATATTTGTGTAATACAGAAAAATGACACCCACCGAATGAGTGTCTTCCGTCACCAAATAGAATAAACCAAAACTTTTAGTTTGTAATTCCTTCCTTCGGTTGTTGACTGACAGTGTTGAGGGTGTTTCCCCTTTTTCATGTCTTTGCTGATGGAGTTCCATTAAAAAATATCTAGAAACAGCACACAATTCAATTATCTATGCAGTAGTAGTTGTTAAAGTTTGCCTGCCATTTACAGGACATTTCAAATATGCATGCATGTACTTGCGTTGTGGCTAATTTAAGTTTTAAAAGAGTTGTCATGTATATTTGCAATCAAATGGTTTCATAGTTAATTGGAAATAATTTTTTTTTTCGTCTACAGTGATGACCGCCTCAATTTACCGGAATTTACACTTATTTGTCGGGCACTGTTTCGCAACGATAAGGGACATATCTATGATGTTCCAGCGGATCGATTGGATCAAATCTTTGAAGTTTTCGACACCAACAGCGATGGATTTATCGATCGTGAGGAGTTCAAGTTCTGCTGGAATCGTTGGATTAAAGCTGTAAGTCGTTTTGCACTTTAAATACCTAAATGTGTGTTCTTTTTTTTTTGTTTTAATTGGGCTGTTAATAATGAATAATGATAATCACTGAATGAGAACTATCAAATCATTATCGCATTTATTTTACCCAGAACATAGTCACAGAATAGTAATTGTAGCAAAACGGTGGAGGTATCACCCTCTTCAACAAATCTGAAAGCAGAGGATAGGATCAGGTGAGGTGATCTCGCCTCTGCCATGGATATTGGTATTCTACAGCCTATCAAAGTGGATGTGTATGCGGAAACGTGGTTTTACTAGTGTCACGAATGTTTCCTGACGCGCTTAATGAAATCATTGAAAGGGAGCTGGGTAGGATTAGGGCTTGGGCTGATGTTCTTTACCACTTTACCACTGCTTAAAAATTGGGTGTCATTCTAGACCCCAAGCTCAGCTGGAAGCTGAATATTGAACACCGGATGCGGAAAGCCAACATCGCATGCTGCGCATGCAGCAAAACTTTTGGCAAAATGTGGGGATTCAAAGCAAAGATGGTTCGTCCAATACTCACTTATGGTGGCCCGCCCTAAGCAAAGCTGGACAGAGTCTAGAGAACGGCTGCAATCGGAGCCACACGAGCCCTACGTTTAAGTCCGTCGGAGGCACTCAACATGATTCCAGACATCCTTCCCCTGGACCTGCATATCATGTCAATCGCTTCATGCAGTGTCTCTAGATCAAGACTCTATTGGCACTGCAATATCCTCGATTTATTACCGAGGAACGTAGAAGCACTTTCTACTGACTGCACTACACCCAAACTCAACTTTCAGAAAACCTTCACTGCAGCTTTCCCATCCAGATCAGAATCTTCATCTCCATCTTCACTGACGGGTCCAAAACAGACTGTGGGCGTATTTTCTGATGAATTAGAAACGTCCTTATCCTTCTGGCTTCCGAACACGTCCTGTGTTTTCCAGATGGACGTCCTTGCGATTAGGGAAGTAAGCAAGATACTTCTAAATAGTAGAACAATAAATTTAAATATATCCATTTTCGTCAACGGTCGGGCCACAATTAAGATCCTAACCTCAACGACGATAACGTCCAAGCTCGTCGTGGAGTGCGGGAAAATATGATCACACTTCAGGCGAGGGGAGAGTCTATGTGGAGGAACCTGACGAACTGCAACCCAAAGCCCAATACACAGAATGCGTGTGGTATCGCCAGACTGGTGGCTATATTTACACGTCACTGGGCGGCAGGCACCCTAATAAAAGTGAAACAGTTTGCCACCTCCTATGCCGATGCCCGGCTCTGGCTGAGGCTA
This sequence comes from Ferdinandea cuprea, assembly GCA_963576555.1. Taxonomy (NCBI): domain Eukaryota; kingdom Metazoa; phylum Arthropoda; class Insecta; order Diptera; family Syrphidae; genus Ferdinandea; species Ferdinandea cuprea. The sequence goes on from OY754959.1 coordinate 96,600,542, forward strand.
GACGCCGGGCGTTTGGAAAACCATTCTTTAACAACCTTTTTGGTATCTCGGAGATGGGTCTCAATAACATCATAATCTTTCTCAATTCCACCGGGTGGATCTGAGTAAACATACCCAATGCCCCTCACCCGAAGGTCCTTAAAAGTGGTGGCATCAAAACGGCGCTACAGTATATTCATTCAAATTGGCCACACCACCTATCTACCTACAACCTTGAAAATATCGTGACAATTGTTCCACATTTTGTTCAGCGAAGAGCTTCTGACTCAAGCGCTTTCGGTACACTCTTGCTGCGTTAGTCGAACGTCGGACAGCGTTGAAATTTTGTTTAAGCGGTTAGCAGATCCTTCTGTTCTGTGAAGGCCCAACTGGGCGTCCATTCATTACCTTAAATTGTTTCTTTTTTTCACCCATTATGTACCTTCTTCTTTTATAGCTTCTCGTCCTCGCCACATCAGGCATTTTCCTTTAAAATTCATCCAAATGAAAACCAATTGTTCTGAAAACTAAGAATAACATGTTAAGGGTATGTGTTATCCCTTGAAGAATTAAAAATAAACGAAAATTATTCGGCAATTGAAATTCCGGCAAATTCATGATGTATTCAAAATAAATAAATCATAACCACCAATGATTATGTTCAATTCATCGGATTGTTCAGTATCCATATATAAACATTTTATGGCATTCAAACCAAAAGGGAAAAGTGCTCATAATAAATATAAGGGAGGAAGAAAACCTTAGCTACCGTTTTATACCCCTAGAACAGGTTACACACACACACACACACATCCCAGATTCTTCCAACGAAACGAGCTTTCGGAAAATTCAATTGAATCCCTCTGCCTGCTTTCAGTCGTTCGATTAAAAAATGCAATAAAATTATTTTTGCGACATTTTCATTTTTATTTATGATCCTTCCATATACGTACATATATATCCACCCTCCACTTCCCATAGTTACAGACACGAAGTTGACTGAAGCAATAAATGTACAATTTACGAAGGTACATACATACATACATACATCCATTCATAGGTGAAAGTACGCCCGATTATACACGTGGAAAGTTCGCAGCGACAAAATTGAATCACAATCTCTGACAAGGTTGAGCTATGCATATCAATCGGCATGGCATCGGCACGCATCTAAAAAAAGGATATGGATCCAAATGAGATTTTGTCGCACGCAAACACTTGAAGGCATAGCATAGCTAAATGTGTGAGGGTGTTGTGGGAGTCGAACTTCATCTCCTGTTTCTGTGGTGTGACTGTGATTGGAATTGCCTTATTGGACTTTTAATCGAACACACTTTATCGATGGAAGAAGGGATCTCTCAGTTACTGATGTTTGTCTATCGATTTGGTACAAGAAGCAATCAGCATTTGACTCGAACGCTGTATAGGTAATGTGAGATTATTTGAGACTGATAAATCTGGAAGTTTGTCGTGATGAGGAATAGAAATCGCTGAATTATGCGTGTTTCCGTTTAGTTATGCAAAAGTAAATTTAGAACACATATATACGAGAATTTATGTTAGAAAACAAGAAGGGTGGCTATATTAAGAAATATGGCAGGTTTTCACCTTCAGCTGAAGAATCTCTTCCGTCTTATACCATACAGAGCTATCTTCATTTTATTCAGGAGATAGACCGTGATGACCAGAACGTAAAATGGTACTCTTGGGCCCAATACCATAGATTCAGTTATACCATTCGCTGGGTCCATTGTTGGTTATATACGATAAATCCCGCTTTTAATAAAGCTCTTGGGAAGTCCCCCTGTCTATTGCAACCACAAATATAAATCTCAATAGTTTCTTAAGCTGTACATTTCACAGATTCTCCAGTTCATCAAAAGGAAGTAATTATGGAGGGTCACCCGCCTGCATTTAGACAGTCGCATAGCAGGTGACATCTCATCATAGGTTCAACATCTCGATATCTACATACTTCGGCGCCATTGACAGTGACGGTGTCTACTTTCTAATTTAAAAAGGAATAAGGTACGATAATGCCTCCACGCCATGCAAAATAAGCCGTGTTGACACTCTATAATTTAGCCGATCGGCGGCTAATCGACATTCCTGGGTTTTCTTCGATATTGGCCGCTATGGCGGTTGTGTTTTCTTCAGATCGCATCAATCTCTGTCTAGCTGGTGGCTCAAGATTAAAAAGAGTGAACTCACGCTCAAACTTTTCCACAGTGCCACGAATTGCCTGCTCACTAAAGCCATGATGACGACCAACCTAACGTTGAAATTCGCTTTTCTTATTTGCAACTGGGCCTGATTTTAATAAAAAAACGTTCGCAAAAGTAAAACTATGCATAATAAAATGTCAAACATTTATCAATATTTTGGCAGCTGGATGTTATTGGTTAATTTGACAGTTACTGAAGCATTACGATTGGAAAACTATTATTGCTAACAGGAAGTTTCATCTTTGCTTTTCAAAGAACAACTGACGTTCTTTTTCTTTAAGCAAATAATATACAAACGCAATTAATAATAAAGGATTTAATATGCGCCCCTGGTTTATGAACCTACACCGACTTTGATAGGGAACTCTTCGGTGAATCCACGTTTTAGCACGATTAACAAAATATTCTTTTTAGAAACAAATGACAGTGTTCCTATATCCGGGAAAGTTTAAAGTAGTAGAACATTCTTATATGTAATAGCAACCTGGAAATCTCTGTAATTGCTTTAGGTATAAGGTAGGTAAAGTAGGTCGATGTCTGGTACTAGCCAGGGCACGCACCTAGTGCAGTTGAGGAAGGTGATCTGAGATGCCTGTAAGGTCGTTGAAAAATGGTTTTCAAAGCGCTCGATATGTTCGCGCCCGTTCTGTGTATGAGGCTAAGGGTTTAATTGTATTTTTGTTTTTTATTATTGGGATAGGTAAGCTCCGCACAGGATTCGGGAAGGGAGAAGCCATGTCTAACCAGATCGTCGGCTTTTGCAGAAAAGCATCCGGTGCTCCATAGCTTCCAGTTGAGCTTCGGTTTAAAAATGACACCCAAGTATTTAGCACATAGGGATAGCTATATTATAGAGAATTTGGCTATTTTGAAGGGGGAGTCGGAGGGTTGGTATTTTGGTTTTGGCGGTGATGAGCATCAGTCCTGTTTTACTTAGCTTAATGCCAAGACCGCACTTTGCTGCCCAAGCGCTAATCTTACCCAGCACTTTTCCATGATTTTACTAATCATTTCCGGAAACATCCCCGATACCAGTACAACCACGTAATCAGTATACGCACTTTAATATCGTCGCTGTCGAAATTCGACACCATTTTATTGAGAACCATAACCCATATCCCCACCTTGAGGTGTGCCGTTGCTGACCGATTTGGTTGAGGGGCTGTTATCTAGTTTGGCTTGAATAATCCTTGCTCTTAGCATGGAGACTATCCATTTGCCAATGAACTCCTCTACACCTGACTCGATGAGAGATACTTTTTAGGTGGCAACCGACAGAATTGTAAATGACTGCAATCATTTGGTACTGCATTCTTTGAAGTCTCATTCATTGAATTCAAATAAAGGGTGTTGTTTTAAAGGTATAGAGCTTCGCATTAAAATAAAACTCAAGGAAATCGTTTTAATGTCCATCAATTTGGCTTTATTGGAAGGATCTTATGCCATTAATGTTTAAATACGATTTCGGGCATGTGGCCGCCGTGGCTGGTTCGAATAAAGACAAGTCTAGAGGTCCAATTTTCAACCATATTTTCAAGCATTTGGAGCTGTATGTCGGCAATAACGCCACGAATGCTGGCTTCCTAGTCCCCTAACGTTTCTGGTTTGTTGGTGTACTCGAGCGACTTCACATATCAAATGAGTGCATTCTTTGGGATTTCGCTCTGTTTTTTTACTCATTTGAAGTCTTTGAATTTATTTGAAATACTGAGTTAAATATTGCTTTCCTCTTTATAACAACGGGGTTATGGGTATCAACTGAAAGAGAAGTTGAATATGTTACGAAACGTGATGGAATCGAAGAACATTTTTTTTAACGATGCTCATGAAGGAATGCTGCTTCATTGAATTAAAAATTAATGGTGAATTCAAATTTCAATCTGAAGTTAAAGGTGAAGTCAATGAACTAAATCACCTTTTTGAAAATTCAGAAGAATGCTTTCTTTTACAACTCTTGTACCCAAGTGCACCGTAGGCTACAAGCCGCAGCGAATCCGGAAAATAAATGAGCCCTTGGTATGTTGATGAGTGCAGATGAGTGAACGTACACCCCAATTGTGGGGATGTCCAACGTTAAATTTAATTTTCTGTGCGGCTCGCAGCTCTTTTCGTTTAACTGACAAGCTCAGATCCGTAGCCGAATTCTCACGTCGCCTCGTTACGTTAACATTTGCATCCTCTCATGGTATATAATATAAGTTGCAAGTTAGTTTTTAAAGCATTCCTGAACCTATCCAACACGTCTCTTGGAATATCAAGACATAGAACATTCGTTATTCATACTCCTAAGCCATAGTTTATTGATATTAAAGTCCATATCGGGGCTGATGGGCTTAGTTACCTTTACGGCACAACCTCCAAGATAAAGGGCTACATCCAAATATTATTTTTGATTTTGTCGAAGTTCATGTAACTGAATTCTCCTTTGTTCCTCTAATGTATCGCTCCGGAGAGACCTCGCCGTAGCTACTTGACATTTTCATTAAAATATCAAAATATTATACCTGCCCATACCATCATGCACAATTTGAATTATAAGAGCACCACATTTGGTAACCCACAAAAAAAAACCCCGTCTGTTTTACGACAAACATTAAGTTTATTAGCACGGTAACCTTCAACTTATATATACTTATTTGGTGGAACAGCTCATTAAGTTGAGTTAGCCACGAAGCCGCCCTTATGTGCCATCTCCATCGTTGTTTCTCTCAAAGAAATGGATGAATACGGTAATGCTAAAGTATAGAAATAAAGTATCCACATATGTACACATCCACCACGTGCCTTCGGCATCATTTAGAGTGTGGAACTCACGTTTTAAATGCTAATTCTACCATTCGGCACACAATTTATTTTTATGCATCCTTACGTCATGATTCCTGACGGCAAGCAGGTATGTCCTCATTTATGTTGAAATATATTTACGAAGCCATTTCGAACGTATGCTATGCAGTCTGGGTCTCGCCAACCCCGCGCCATGGACGAGCATGTGGCTGGGCCGAGTATGAAAATATTTCTTCATCTTTATTGACGTCAAGGCAACATTGATCAAACAATATACGTCACCGGCACGACATCTTAGCTTGAGGAAAAAAAAAGAAAAAAAAAATTAATATAACGACTCCTTGCCGCCGCCGTTGTCGACTTCCAGTTGTTGCAAGTGAAATAGTCGCCCCATTAGTCGCGTCGCCGTTCCCCTTTGTTCAGATTGACTACACCTCGTATCTAGATATCAATCTAGTACTTCCGCTGAGGATGAACTAAAACAATGGAGCAAGAGTATCCATTCATGTTCTGACAAAATTAGAGCGTACAATGGGCGGTAGTAGGCTACACAGCAATTTCCTATGATGATGGTAGCCGCCCTTCATAAGGACTAACCTCTACTGCAAAGGTACAGTTTCGCGAATTTGACTTGTGTTTGGATTAGGAGGCGGAGGCAGGGGTGACCTTATCTCTCTGTCAGAAGTGAAAGTGCCACACAACATTAACATTAAACTGTGTCGTGGCGGCAGCAGCGGCGGCGGGGCATAAGGGAAGTGAGTGGGTTGGTGGGTAAACAAACAAACAGCGTGGATTTCTCTGCAAAAGGACATTATACTTAATTTCATTGCTTGGCATTCACATGAAAATGGAAATTTACTATAAATTGCCTGCGATAAGGACGCAAAGACGACGACGACACGAAGGAGTTCCTTATTCATTTTCTCATTCCTTTGATTTTGTTCTTTTCTCATTTCATGCAAACAGATCGTTCGTCCTGTGAATGCCTTTCTCATTGTTGACGTACAAAATGACTTTATAAGTGGATCGCTGGATATAAGTAATTGCAGTGCACAGCACAAGGGACATGAGGTGAGTGTTACTATATATTTGTATACGTGAAAGGAACTTGAGTATAATCAATGAATGTAATTGAATTGTTTATTTGAATGTCCTTTTAGATCTTGGATCCCATAAATAATCTTTTGGGAACGGTTGACTTCGATGCGGTGTTCTATTCGTTGGACTGGCATCCGAGTGATCATGTGTCCTTCATAGACAATGTCAAGCTGAGACCATTGGATGAGACATCTCCGGTAAGATGGACGTTTCTAAGCTATGTATATTTGATACTTATCCTTATTGTTTTCGATTTAGATTGATGCAGCTTCGGCGCAAGTTTATGACACAGTTATCTTTGCTGGTCCACCACCAATGAAGCAGCGTCTATGGCCACGGCATTGTGTGCAGGATTCGTGGGGTGCAGAGTTGCACAAAGATCTCAAGGTAAGGTTGCATTCAATTTTTTAGTTTAAAAAGTATGTGCACTTCCTTAAACATTTGACGTGGTCTCAAATGGGAGGTTTCAAAATAATTTATTTGTCTAGTGGAGATCTACTCTTATCATGTATATACAGGGTAGGCGAAATACAAGATTCTTTTTAAAACTGCAATCAAATGAACGAAATTAATTTTGTTTCCCATTAATAATGGAACACACATGGAACTTCGTTAAAGTGGTTACGTCGTTAAAGCGGCTGGCTTCGCAGTAGCGCATTCCGTCACTCCAATTTTCCAAGACTTTGTTGATGGTTTCGGGCTGTAGCTCATGGATTTTTTCGATAATATTGCCTTTAAGGGGCCAGTTATAGCTATCATTGAAATCCATCATTGAAAATCTTGTTTTACAATTTTAAGACGACTAAGCAAACAATATAGTTATTTAATGGTATCAAAATAAAGCTAATCACTTACAGAATTTTTCTACACACAAAATTATTTAATTCTGATTTAAACTTTTCTTCAAATCTACTTTTATTATTTCACTGACAGAAATCGATTCCAATGAACAGCTGATATTCGTTTCTACAATTTGGAACACAATCGTTCCACTGATATGTTCGAATGTTCTAATCTCGTTTTCCTTTCAATGATCAACTTTAACCTTAAAGCCTATACCAGTGGCCTTCCACTGACAGAAATTTTTCAATGATTGCTATAACCGACTTGTCAAAAAAATGAAACAACTATTCCACTGATTTGTTCCAATGATGCATTTCAATGATAGGTATAACTAGCCCCTAAGTGCTTGAATCGTTTCCGGATTGTTGGCATAACATCGGTCCTTCACGGATCCCCACAAAAAAAAGGCCAAAGGGGTCAAATCGCAGCTCCGAGGCGGCCAATTGATATCGTCAAGACGGCTGATAACACCATTTTTTTCAAATGCACGCATTTTCGACAAAAGAGCCTGATTCCAAACTCTGTCAAATGCCTAACGTAACGACCTTACTTTCACGAACACGGTGAATAGAATGGTTCTACTTTTCGGTTAGATATGTCATCAAATCAACAGTAGATCTGTTACTGCGAAAACCGTACTGCCGGTCATTAAAAAGTTTTCGGGATTCAAGATATTTCATAAGCTGACGATTTATCATGACCTTAACATGGCTCTGTAACGCCCACCTTTGACCGAAAAGTTGTTCCCAGCCTCAATTTCTAAGAAAATGGTCCAATGATGCCACAACTTGCATAAATCCAGCACTATCTGTGGCAGCATTGGCTTCTCTAGGCCCAAACTGCTCTAAGCTACTCTAAGGCCCAAACTGCGAAGCGATAACGAAGCGGACGGTAGTGCACGCTCAATTTGCTGAGTCAATTGGACCTTGTAAGCAAAAAATCCGAGATCCTTGTGCAGAATACTCCTCAGGATAGCGCGTAAAATATTGAGCTGTCGATGGCGAGTTGATGTCCCCGAATTGAGTCTCACACAGCAGCCACATTCTCGTCTGTACGCACCGTACAACCACGGGGACCATGAGTGTTACCTAGTCCAGCATAACAGTCTAACGAAGTTTTTGCACAAACTTTCGTACAGCAGGCGTGGTGGGTGCTTCATTTCGACCAAAGGTTATTTTTAAAAAAAGTTGGAAATAAGTTTTCAATATTTCTCATAATTGTTCAAGCGTAAAGCGACTCATTTCGTTCCGCTGACTTAGTGTCAAAATTTCGAGATGGGAACAGCTGTCAGTGTCAAAATAACATATGATTTTAAAAGAAACCAATAGATGGCCCACACTTTACTAGGGTTTCATTAACCTAGCCTAACGTTTTATGTAATGATCTCTGGTATCTTTTGGCAGGAACGTATATGTTACGTATACATTACTTGACCGCTTATCGCGAAGGAAATTTCAGTACATAAAAATAATACTTCACATATCATAGTTTTATTCATTTATTTGGTATTTTTAAAAGTTTATGATAATTGTTGCGATTTTTGAATGCGTACTTTCTGTCAGAGCTAATTTCTTCGAACATTTTTTTCTGGAAAGAACTCGTAGAACTCAAGGGATGACATTTTTATTATGTTTTACCACTCGGGTGGTTTTTATCGGTGGACAATATTTCATTAATTCAAAAGAACTCTCTCACTCAAAAACTTAATGTACACCGAGATTTCTATGAAACGGTTGTAAGTAATACTTTCTTTCGGAAGTGTTGAAAGAATTCCATTCATCGTTGGTCAGTAGCAACTCTATTTTCTTAACATGACTGCATTTTTTCGCCGGCTACATATTCGGTCAAAAATCGATCAAAAAATTCAGTATCGTACGATTCCATGTCAAAACGGTTCTTTAATGCCATGAACTTTGCAGAGGCTTCAATATGTTCAATTCTTGTGGTTGGTGGAGTGCACCACAATCGAAGATCGTGAGATGGTCAAATTGAACGTCTAAACACTTCTAAATATATTCGATACACCGCTAATAAGAGAATTAAAAAAAGGAGCATCAGAAACAGCTCAGTACACTCGTACTATTAAAATATTATTATGAACTTATAATGGTACATGAGTTTTCAGAGACGTAGTCGCTTGTAATTAAGTTTACTGTACCATTAAAGAGTGCTGCTTACACATATAAATTCAAGGGGTCAATATTTCGATGGAAATTTTTTTGTATTATTTATGAAAACTATTTACCTACTTGACTGCAGAAGCGAGTTTTGGAGAAGCCATGAACATTTTTAGTATTCGACTCAGGTGACCATATGGTTTCACATTTTTCTTCCTCTTTTTTCTCTAAGTTCGGTATATTTGTGTGTTCCTTCGATACACCGGTTTAGAATGCCTAATTTCGGTCCTGTACCGGCCACTCCTTGCTTATACATAACCTATTTTTTTATTACCATGTGAATATTGAAATGCGCCAAGCGCGGAAAGCCTTAGAAATTGCTTAACCTAAACGTAGTTGAAGTTTTAAAATTTTTAGTTTTTCAATTCTATTTCAAGATATCTGCACTCAAGTGAAAACGTGAAAAGAAGTGAAAACGTTTGGAGCAGATTTCTGCGGATTTATTTTCTTGCAACGCATTACGAAGAGCTGCCTCATCCCTTTAGTGTAGTTTTCCATGAAAAAAATTAATATTCAGTTCTGCCATAAAGATTCAGCATCCACACCCTAATTTGTTCACTCCCAACCGGTTCAGCCCATTTTAGAGGGTATTACCGACTTAATGTTTAATACTGTGGTATATACTTTGTGGTAATTTTCTGAGAAAAAAATCGTTCTACAATTAGGATCTAAAACATATTTTTCTTCCAGTTACCAAGGATTAAAGAGAAGTCCTACGTTGGTGTACCCTAACCCACACTAATGCAAATAACTCCGTGGGACTTTATTTAAAAAAGAAAAAAATGTTCTTGTCGTTTTACAGTTCGTTTAGTTCGTCGTTCAATCTCTTCGTCAAAACTCGTCAACGCAAAGCGTCATTCGAATGAAAGCAATTTGAACGCTGAAATATGAAACAAAAAATAATTTTTCTAGGAAAGTCGACTATTTCCGTGCTCTCTGGTACCTGCTTTTTGTTCTTCACTCTTCCAACGCAAATACCAAATGAAGATTTCTGTCAAAAGTGATACGGTTTGGAACGGAAACGTTCATGCCGAGACCGAGAATTCAGCTTGAAAGTGCATTTTCGGTGGATTCTTGGTGCAATCTACCTTTCTCGTGCGACATGACGATCATTTCCATGAACGTGTAGGTAGGCAATAAGACTCTATGCTTCAGATCCGCGGAGCAGGGATGGAAGCGAAATAGTGTGTTGAAAAAAAGATAGGTTCATGAACTCTTTATGAATAACGGCAGCTCTCACATCCACGAATTGGGTTACTGAAACCTAGAATTACCTGCCTGTTGTTTTAGGAAGGTCCTGGCCTGACCGCTTAGCCCTTGTGTGAGAGTTGTGAAAGATACTGGATTATAGCCTCAAATATTACTTTCTCTGAAATGGCAACCAACCCGAAAGCGTATATGGAAAGTTACTTCAGTATGTATTTTAACTTTAATTTGGATTTTTTTCCAATGGATAAATAAATAAATTAGTTTCCTACAGAATGTCGATAGAATATTTATCTTTATTTTGTTTGATTCTAAGGGTTTTTCGCTAGGCATGTGTCTAAGTCAGTGTTGTTTCGATATTTGTATGAAGGCGCTAACTATGTTGTTAGAAGGAGACCTTAGGTTAGATTAGGTTGAGGTGGCAGTCGGTTAGAGGTCCGACTCGCTTAGACCTATAAAAGGTCCATTGTGATACCACGTGGATCTGAAGTTCCTGCCTACTCGTTGAACCTTTTTGAGCGAGACATTTGAGAGACATTTTGGGTCGGTCAAGTTTAGATCGTTAAGATCATTATAGAAGGAAGCTCCTAGATAGAGATTTCGTTTCCGAAAGAGAGCAGGGCATTCGCAAAGAAGGTGTAAAATTGTCTCTTTCTCCTCCTCATCCTTACAGCTTCTACAAAAGTCGTTTGAATAAGCGCCAAGCCTTGTTGCATGAATACCTTCCAGACGGTGTCCAGGAATGGCACCAATCGCAGCACTAATGTGCGATCTATTGAGGGTAATAAAACTCTTAGAGCGTCTTAGATCCAGCTTAGGCCAAATCTGCTTCGTTGTTAGAAAAGTTTCATTTTTAACAAGAGTTTGCATGTGGTAACTGGTATGCCTAAGGAGCCCTTTTAAGGCACCCAGCACAGGTGAATGTTGAACTGTTCAGCCGTCGCCCTTAGAAATGATCGGTTATTTGTCCAAAAGATTCGAATATCCTACACGGATACCACGTTATTCTTTAGCCACGACAAGACTTCCTTGATCGCCATAATTTCCGCTTGGAAGACACTGCAATGATCAGGAAGACGAAAGGAGAGACTAAGATTTAGTATGTCTGAGAAGACGCATCCACCCACTCCGTCATTTGTTTTTGACCCGTCTGTATAGAAGTTGATCGATTCTTCCTCCAGTAAGGCACCGTCCTCACAAAAGGATCTGGTGGAATGGTTAGCTGGAAGTTTTCATCAAACTGCTTTGGGGTATTGTGAAGTCTATATTTCTAGAAAGGATTCTGAGTGTGTTCAGAATTGCAGAGTGGCGGGTTTAAATTTCGGTCCATTGAGAGGTTGCTTTGAGGCGAACGGCCGTGGTAGCAGCTGTCTGGCTGTTAAAAATATCCAGGGGTATTAAATGGAACAGAATATCCAATGCAGCTGAGGGAGTGGTGCGAAGTGCTCCACTTATGCATAACCAAGCTGATCTTTGGACCTTGCTTAGTTTGTCGCGATTAATTCAGACAATCAATTAAATTCAATTCAATTCTGATATATGGCCAGTGAGTTATTACCAATAGCTTTTTAGCCAGAAAAGAGAGCTACCGTAACTTTCCGAACTCATTCTTGTATATTCGATTTCCAGCTGAGCTTCTTATCTATTTGGTTTAGTCAAAAAGACTAAGCTGGTTGAGTGGGATTATGTATTTCCTAGAAAAGAGGACGAGTTAAGTTTTGTGGGGGCTGACGCCTAGACCACAAGGATCAGCCCATTTTGTTAGCTTATTAAGAGCGTAGGAGTTCTTTTAAGGTATCTATGTGCTTCCCCGATACGGCAATACGAACGTCATCTGCATAGCCCTCTACTTCCAGGTGGGGGGTTGGGTGCAAAATAAGAGAAGAAAAACTTAGATTCAACACTACCACGTTCATAAATTATTTTTTAAAATCTTTGAAAATGAAACAAAATCCGAAAATGCTGTTATAAAAGACACAGGAAAAACCCTTGTTGTGAATTTTGATTATAGTGCCTGGCTACGCTTTCATGGGAATGATCGTCATGTCGCACGAGACAGGTCCTATTATGTGAGTCAGAAAGAAAAGGGTAGATTGCACCAAGAATCCACCGAAAATTAGCTTTCAAGTTAAATTCTCGGTGTGCAGGGCATGTACGTTTCAGTTCTAAGCCACATCACTTTTGGCAGAAATTTTCATTTGGTATTTGCGTTGGAAGAGTGAAGACCAAACAACAGGTACTAGACAGCATACAAGTTTCAGATTTCAGCGTTTAAAGTCGTTCAAATTGCTCATAAAGGAGGAAGATGAAAATGTTTTGTACTTCTTAGCTACTTTTTAATAGCCTTCAGTTTAATTTGTCGCGAAAATAGCTATGTAGTAAACTCAATTTTTGCCAAATTGGAAGACACTCACTTGCGCTATTCAATTTATACTTCCTTCTTGATTTCAACATCGTGGAGGTAACCTGCCATTAAAAACAAAGCGCCTTTTATTTGATTACGTTTTATTCTTGGTTCATCGGAATCAATGAGCAATCTTTCCCACCACAACAAAACCTTAATAACACTTTTGCTATTTTCTTTTTGATTTGTGATGTTACTTACCTTTATTCATTTTGAAACTGTTTGCATTTTATTTTGTTTGTATTAGCATGTGAATGGGTTTGCCCACACCCCCTGTTCAAAATCCTGCATTCGTACTTGTGCTAGACCCTGGTTCTAGATCGAAACGATTAGAAAGACCAAATCTCCATTTTAAAGACCAAAGATATCAGAGTGCTTGGTCTGGATGAAAAGCAGCCTCTCAGAGCGAGACTTAAATTAGACAAATTAAACTAAAGCGTCTCTAAGTTCTGTTAGCTTTTATTAACGTTGCAGCCTACGAGTTGCACCAAGTGGTGGATGTATCGGGTTTTTCAAAAGTTTTTTTTAAATAAAACAAAAAAGGGTTTTGGATATCAATATTCCTGTGAAAGTACGTTCGATGCCATTATGTATGGAACTCGATTTCTTTTGCATGGCCACCACGGGCACGCTTGCAGACGCGTCCAGACGCTGAACCCAATTTTCGACGGTTTTCAAGCATAAATCGGCCGATACTGCTGCAATTTCACGTTCGATATTCGTACGAAGTTCATCAACCGTCGCTGGCTTGTTGGCATAGACCATAGACTTGACGTAGCCCCAAATCAAATCGGCTTCTCAATTAATTTCAAATCGCACGACCGAGGCGGCCAAGCGACTGGATCATTTCGTGAGATAACACGTTCTCCAAACTTGGTTTCCAAAAAATTGATTGTGACATTCGCTGTGTGGCATGTGGCGCCGTCCTGTTGGAACCACATGTCCACCAAGTCCATATCCATATCAATTGGGGCCAAAAATATTCGGTTATCATGGAACTGTAGCGATTCCCATTCACAGTAACGTGCCGGTCTTGATCATCACGGAAGAAGTACGGCCCAATGACGCCGCTGGCCATAAACCACACCAAACTGTAATTTTTTCGGGATGCAATGATGACTCATGGAGTCCGTGTGGATTGCTGCCTGACCAATACCGCATATTTTGTTTATTGACGAAGCCATTCAGCCATAAATGAGCCTCATCGCTGAAGATGATTTTTCGATGAAAATCCGAATCATTTTAAAGTTTTTGCTCAGCCCAATTCACGAACATACGACGCTTCTGGTGGTCAAGCGGCTTCAGTTCTTGCGTCAATTTAATCTTGTAAGGATGTAGGCAAAGATCTATTCGCAAAATTCGGCACAACGATGTCACAGAGATGCCCAACGCTTGAGAACGACGTGTGAGAGACACATTTGGGCTTTCTTCAACTGAAGCCTCAGCGGTAGTAGTATTCTCGACACTACGGGCACTTCTTTGTCTCACTGGCACGGGAACATTTTGTACTGATGACTAGCAAAGCAATACAACGGTTTTAGTAGGGTACATGCACCAGATGATTAACAAAGTTTCTAATTTTCCACATTCTACGTCCTGTGTGAAAGTCTCTGCCTTTTGTGCAGCAACACGAAATGCCTTATTATAAAGTTGTCGCCTTCTAACTTAAAGCAGTGTCTTCATTTTTATTGACTTGAACTTCGAAGATCTCAAGATAGGAACTTAAATTTCCTGTTCGACTTAAAACAATTATAGAAAATAAGATTTCCTATCCGAGTTTGCCGACAAATGAAAAAAAAAAAATAAATGATTCCCGAGATAGGAATGGGTAATTCATTTCACCGGTCGCAAATACCTTCGGTCGTCTGCTACTTCGTTCCCTTCTATCTACTTTAAGAATCTATTCAGTTTAGATAATCACCTTTTATCTTCTAGATATGGTTGGTGTCCTTTCCTTAAAATTCACATTCAATAAAACATTGTGGAATGTTGTCGTTGAGCACAAATTTAAGTGACACACAAAAACATCCTCCATGTTTTTACTTATACTTTTCTTTTCTCTAAACCCAGATTGCAGAGCAAGGAATTAAGGTATACAAAGGCACTAATCCAGAAGTTGATTCCTATTCAGTTTTTTGGGATAACAAAAAACTCTCGGATACTACACTGAATGCCCAGCTAAAGATGAAAGGAACCACAGATATTTACATTTGCGGTCTGGCGTACGATGTTTGCGTTGGTAAGGATGTACACATAGATTAAGCAAAAAACCTTTGCACCGCAAAAAAACTAGATAGATAAAATCCTTGTTGGTCTATACCGAAGGGGGTATTTTAAAGGACCGCAGATAAAACAACTTTTAACGCCTGCATAGCGATTGTTTTTTGTTTATTTTTATTTTCAATATAACTTTCATTTCGGTTTGTACTGTCTCACAAAATTGATTACATACATACGATTTTTTTTATTAAATTACGTAAATTCTTTCGCTGGCCTCAGGTGCAACCGCTGTAGATGCCTTATCGGCTGGTTACCGAACAATTTTGATTGATGATTGTTGCCGTGGCGTGGATCTGCGCGATATAGAGAGTGTCAAGGGAAAAGTAAACTCCAGCTATGGCGTCATCGTTCACTCAGATGAGGTAAATCACTTTAGAATTCAATCAATCAATTACAACAATCGCTCAGGTGAAATTTAACCGATTCTCAATTCGCAGGTAAAGCCAATGGTGGAGGGTAGAGACCGTCGCTCTGAATTGGGCTATAAGCTGGCAATGGAGTTGAAGAATCCTGACTCAGTGCTGTCGCAACGAGATAATAGTATTTCCAGAACATCACCGGCTTAAGTAAACCTTTGGGTTGCTTCTCAATTTAATTTATTAACTCAACAAAAAAAAAAATAATTCACGCATTAGCTACGTAGCGCCAGCAACTCCAGCTTGATATAAAATTCGCCGATGTGTATCTGTGAATGGATGATGATATTATTATTATTTACTGTAAGGTACTAAAGTTGTATTTAATTTGTAAAATGGCGCCTGACATGTGAAAATTAACGCACTAAAAGTAATAAAGTTCAAACTACTTCCTTCCGCATTCTAGGAACTTAAATTCGTCGAAATTATAAATATCTAATTACTCCAGTTCAATGTATCACATTGCTTATCCTGCAGCGACTATAAGCAATCCCCCCAGGTAGATGGAGTAAACAATAACATCAGGCTTTCTAGCTACAATTTCTGCGGAACAATCGCAATTCATTCGGCTGCTCCTCAACGAATCAGCTCAGTGCATGACCAGACCCTGCTCGTCGTCGTGTCGAGTATTTTCCAATTACATCGGACGAGTATGCCCTTCAAGCAAGCATTCTGCAGCATCACGTAACGAAGTTTTAATCATCGATGGAGGATGCTATTTACATCGACCAATTTCCCTTCGAGCAACAATATCCGAATCGCGAGATATTCTATTTTTGCGCTCTAATCCATATGCTAACCCCCCGCGGGAAGGACCACTGTTCCGGTGTATATCGGCGTAATTTATTTTCCTCTGACATTTGGCCACGTTATGCCCGTCCTGTCCTGTCTGCATTAAGTATTGTCCCGGCGGCTTACGTTCGTTATTCGATTAGACACGAGCTCGGACGTAAAGTGAAATGTAATTTATGAGAATGTCGGCTAGATTGGGAATTCTATTTTTGGTTTTGCGTTGTAAATGTGCAAGGACTGGTTGCGAGATGGCAAAGTTCGCGTGAACTTTTACAAAATAGGTTTAGCCAGGGTGGGGGGATACTCCCAGTGAACTTTCAACAACAGCATAAAAAGGATAATGCAGCTGCAATATTGTGCGCCCGTTTGGGTACTCTGTACACCAGTCGTATATCACTAGTGACTTCTAATTGTTCCTCTGTGTTGACTGTTGGGTAGGGGGCATAGGGGGATTTGTCTTGCACCTGCAAATGGAAAACTGCAGTGGTCATGCATGCAAAGTTGTGATCAAAATTCTATTTGACTTGGTGTCCATGAGCGGTGCATACCTACATATTTGTGGTCATTGCAGAAGGAATGGAAAAATGTGGGTATGGTTTATAAATGAGTTACGACCGATGGACCCGATAGGTAGGGACAAGTTTGCTTCAGCTTTTAGGTAAAAGACAGCAAAACTTGTTTCCCTAAACTATATGCAAAATTCTAGTACTTCAAATGCACGGTTTTCGTTTTGTATTCGCTCATAAGTATTTATTTATGTATGTTTTAACATTGATTGAAATGTATGTTGTATATAGACTGCGCGTCGTCAGGTTAGCGCCCCCCGCATAAGCTTAATATAATAGCTCTTCATGTGGTTGTTTGTTAAAATGCTTCTACTTTTTATACCCTATCCTAAGGGTATATTAATTTTGACACATAGTTTGTAACACCCCTTAATATTCGCCGTAGACCCATAAAAGTATATATATTTATGATCAGGAAGACTATCTAGCAATGTCCGTCGGTCCGTCCGTCCGTACGCAATTTTTAGGCCTTTAAAATTAAGCTAGGAAGCTGAAATTTGGACCACATATTCCCTAGGGCTCCGAAATGGTTAAGTGTAAAAATTTTTTGAATACCACGCCCACTGCCACGCCCACAATTTAGAAAAAACCGTTTTAAAGCTAAAGTTAGAGAGATAGAGTGTTACAACCTTCACAAGATATGTAGGCACTGCCCTCCTTTATAAGTTTGTCATATCAAGTTTTTTGCCACGCCTACTTTTTGTGGGCGTTTTTTTTTACTAAAATGGTGTTTTCTTCGAAAATTTTCATAGAAAGCGAAAAAAAATGTTTAACAAGATATTTACCCTATATTTTTTCCAACATATCGCCCATATAAAGTTTTTGGCCACGCCCACTTTTTGAGGGCGTTTTTTCAAACTTTTTTTTTTTTTTAATTAATAGAATGAAATAAAATCTTCTTAATGCTTTTTTCTTTGGGGCATATAGGGATATGGATAGGGTATCAAACTGTTCGCCCCCAGCGGACTGTAGCCTTTCCTTATGTTTTTTGATCTATTTTGCGATTCAAAAACGCATCTCATGT
Source organism: Ferdinandea cuprea (assembly GCA_963576555.1). Lineage (NCBI taxonomy): Eukaryota > Metazoa > Arthropoda > Insecta > Diptera > Syrphidae > Ferdinandea > Ferdinandea cuprea. Next base: position 96,618,336 of record OY754959.1, read on the forward strand.
AAAGAGAAAGTTTCGTATGACGCAGTCGTGCACTTTATTTTGTACGGTTTTTGCTATTTTCTTTAATTTTCGAGGGATAATTGTACTTTATTTTTGCTCATTAGATTAGCACATTTTGGCTGCTCAAATAGCTTTTCGAAATTAATCTGGGTAAAGGAAAGTCGCTATCTGTGGCAAAGAAATCATAAATTTAAGCTTACAAGGAGTTAGGACTGTCAGTAAGTGAAATAATTAAAAAAAAAACTGTAGTAGTCCGCATATATCCGCATTTCTGCTCAATAAGTCGGCATAGAGTAAAAGTAATAAAGGCGATAATAAAAGAGTGATTTCTCATGGCTTACCTGCATAAATTAGTGCAAATGTTGGCGTTAAGGGCTCTACATTTAAAGACACTTAAATTGAACAAGAAACCCTCACTTAAGATGGCACATGAAGTAAAATTTTTTGTGGCTGAAATTGAGCGGAAAACACTTACAAGAGGAGGTGTGCTAACCTGATGACGCGCGGTGTATATTGCTTTCCGTGACTGTTCGTTGTTGTTTTATTTTATCGGAATGTAATAGCAATGTAATTTTTTTATATTCTTAACTTAGCGACTATGGAACATTAAAGCATCTTTAACTAAGGTAGGTTGTCTAATGTCTACACTAAAATCAATAAAAATTTCCATCTGACGCAATTCTGTTTTTTCTTAGAGTCGATACAAGTTGATAAATGTGCACGCACGCTATTTTTTTGTAAGAAAGTGGTTTTTCTTATTGACTTTATTGCAAATAATAATTTGGGTATGTCTAGTTTTTAGACTAAATATGTTACTTATAAAACTAAGGTTTAGTATAGTTTAAGTATTATTTTAAACCCTCGAGTAGATTTTCGTTAAAAATTTTGCATTGAAGACTGTCTTACGTGGTTTTATTACAACAGGAGGCGTCAAGGCGCTACAAGAATGTCTCAGTTACAAGGAAACTAGGCAGATCCACAATGTTTGCACCCGAATAAGATGATGAGCGGTCGTTGAAGTTAGATCGAATTCTGAATTAGCTGCAAAACTACAACAGTAGAAAGGGAAACCGAAAAAATATCCATTTCAATATAATTCTTATATTTATTATTATTATACCCTATCCTAAGGGTATATTAATTTTGACACATAGTTTGTAACACCCCTTAATATTCGTCGTAGACCCATAAAAGTATATATATTTATGATCAGGACCAAATCCTAAGACTATCTAGCAATGTCCGTCCGTCCGTCCGTCCGTCCGTACGCAATTTTTAGGCCTTTAAATTCAAGCTAGAAAGCTGAAATTTGGACCACATACTCCCTAGGGCTCCGAAATGGTTAAGTGTAAAATTTTTTGGAATACGCCCACTGCCACGCCCACAATTTAGAAAAAACCGATTTAAAGCTACAGATGGACAGATAGAGGGTTATAACCTTCACAAGATATGTAGGCACTGCCCTCCTTTATAAGTTTGTCATATAAAGTTTTTTGCCATGCCTACTTTTTGTGTGCGTTTTTCACTAAAATGCTGTTTTCTTCGATAATTTTCATAGAAACCAAAAAAAAGTGTTTAACAAGATATTTAGCCAATATTTTTTCCAATATATCGCCCATACAAAGTTTTTGGCCACGCCCACTTTTTGGGGGCGTTTTTTCAAAAAATGTTTTTTTTTTTCTAAATTTTATAGAATGAAATAAAATGCTATCCATCATCTTCTTAAGGTTTTTTTTGGGGCATATAGGGATAGGGATAGGGTATCATACTGTTCGCTCCAAGCGGACTGTAGCCTTTCCTTATGTTTTATCTTATATTTTTGAAATTAAATTTACTCTTTTTTTTTAAATTTCATTTTCTTTTCTATTCAAGAAGGTTGTGTTTGTTTTTTGTTTTGTATAAATAAATATTAACGTTGTTTTATTTGTTTCATGACTAAATACATGAACAAAATTATGTATTTGCCTTATTTGGAACCAGGTGTTCGTAATAAGGCCCATTAAAGTTTTTTTTTAAATTCCTAAAAAAAAATTTCTAATTGGGTTTCAACAAATAAATGTTGTGTTTTTATAAGGATAACTGAACTAAGGCTTATGCTAATGTCTATTTATTTAGTAATTTTCTTTAAGGCGTTTGCAAGTTATTTACGAAAAACTAGGGCCTTATTTCAAGGAAATACTAGGGCCAGTCAAGTTCTTTAGCAACTTTGGCACTATACCCTTATTTACACGAACCAACTCAGGCCATTTGTACCCCCCCCCCCCCACACACACACTAACATCGGTTACAACAAAGCTAGAGACACTGACTCACTGACAGATTTTCAAAACTGTGGAGCACTTTTAATTAGGGACGGAAAATGACATATTATTCAACATAATGTACTAAAAACTCTTTCGAAATTGTACTGATATGAAGTCAATTGTACTGAAATCAATTTTTCGAATAAGAAAATAAGATATATTAAATATTATTTTTATTAATATTTATTTTTCAAAATATTTCCGTTTACCTATATCAAAACCTTAGCAAGCACGATGAATTCTTTAACAATTTTTTTATTGGTATCAACCCAGAAAAAGTTTAAACTTTAATTCTGTTTTGATATGTTGATCCTATAAAATTCTTATATGAAAATATTCGTCCGACATTTGCGGACGAATGGGGAACGCGGTAAACTATAATGTGTAGGCTTCAATTTAATTTTTGAGCAGTTGGTAACACAACTGTGTCTGTTCTTCAAATCCTACCTCAACGTATAATTTCATAATTCTAAGTCTTTTGGGTGCAAAGTTAAAGAAAATGGAAAATAAGCAATATTTTATTTTTTTCAGTGTTTGTTCTTAAAATCCAACCCTTAGTACGTAAAAATAATAATTGTAGGTCTTATGAGGGCTGATTTAAGGAAAAGGGGCGGTTATCACGCCCCCTAAGTAGAAAATAAATAATATATATATTTTTTATTGTGTTGGACCTGAGTTAAGAGAAGTGGGCGGCTCTGGGGTTTCTGCGCAGACCCTAATAATGTGCCAAGTTTTAAAGGTTCTGCTCCATAGTTTTAATGATCTGTCAGTGGGTCAGTGAGATTTTTTGCTAATTTTGACGGCTTTTAAACCAGGAACTGCTAATTTTAAGCATTTTAATTTGGTATGGAGCCTGCTGCGGTGCGTCCTATTAAATCCTGAACATTTTATGTATCAAACTATGTTGTAAGCGAAGTTAGAGGTGGAGTTAAAATGGCCTAAGTTGGTTCGTGCAAATATGGGTGTAGTGCCAAAGTTGCTGGAGAACTTGGCTGGGCACTACCGTGCCCTTAATCTACGCCATAATACTGAGTAGGTGTTCGTAAACACTAGCAAAACCAATAGGTAAGCATTTTCATCCGTCCTACTGTTTTCCCCAAATGAAATAGGCACTTGCACTATTCAAACATTACGATGAAAAAACTTAATAAGCAATATATGTGTAGATATCTATGTGAATAGATTGCGATACCTAATTGCCTGAATATAGTTCTTTAGTTTATTCAACACGTGGTACTGGTGCGACATTTTGCTTAACCCTAAAGGAGTTCTGTAATCATATCCTGCTCACGTAATTCAACAACCCGTTGCAACAAACGTGCATGCTAGAAAGACTCCACTGTTCAATTTCACATCGAGCATTTACAACGACACCAACGTAAAATGTTGAGCGCCTTTTTATCTGGACTCACTGATTTCAACGCCCAACGCCAACCTGTTTTCTGTTCCTACATTTTCTACGACATGATGCTATTTTGGTTCATAATTTAAACGCCTACGTTCATACCTACACATACTGACTGTTTCTCTATCAAAATCCTTTCAAATATCAATTTAGTAAAATTGTTTTTTTTTACAAATTACAGACAATTTGCGAAGAGAAAATTCGTCAAACGGTAGAGCTTATTTGTGTTGGGCAAATTATTGCCGCCATCCTCTTGTGTTACACCCACGTTTAGGCCATTACCAATTCCATGCTCATCATCCTTCTAGCCACAGAGACCGCAAACGTCTGTCGTTGGGCGGTTTGTTTTTTTTTGTTCTTCCCATCGTTCCTTTCTAATATTTGACACAATTGCTTGGGACACAAAATGCCATTCATTATTTAACGGAACAGCAAACTAATGAGAGCCAAAACTGAGATGGACACACAAGTCCGGCTAATCTGCACTCAGCTCAGCATCAAGGACTTGTCGTTGCCGCTGGCTTAAATTTCTAATTTCTCATTTTCTCTTTCTTTTCTTTGTTTTCCGGTTTTGTTCGCTTCTTTAATGTTTTCACTAACAACCAAACAATTGTTGGACTTATAGTGATGGAATGCATCAACACCAACCTCCCTTGTGCCTGCGACAGTAGCTATGTAGGTACAATCATTCTGAAAAAAAAAACAAAAAAAAAACAAAAGGACAAAAAAGCTTTACAATCACAATACAATCACCCCGCCTGTCAGTGCGCAAATGTCACACGTTCGTACTGTTTTTTTTTTGAATGAGCTTTACTGCACTTGTAAACCACTCTCTTACTCTCTTTTTCTCTATCTCTCTCTGCTTTGAAATCAAAGAAAACAAATCTGAGCAGACGGGTAAACAAATCCTCGGAAAAACATTATGTTTCCCAACAGCTATGTGTGGGTGGTGGACATGTATATGTTTTTTTTTATGGCAGATATAGAGCAGAACGGGTATAGTACCGAAATTTGAGTCAATGTATGACGTCACTAGAACAACCAGGTCATCAGCAGAAATGTCGGTCACCATCACCATGAGAGAGGACCATAAATTCAGTTTCGCTAGCATATTCGCTTTGTTTCCTTTCAATTTTTTAGTTCTTATGTATTTGCTTGGGGGAGGTTGAAATTTTCTCTTTGACTATGCAAGGACTTCGATTTTACTGATGGATCATCAGATGACGTTTGGTTGAGTGTGTTCTTCTTGCTATGCACAGTAATAGGTTCGTAGTAGCTATATGTTTTAGTAATTGGAGCATCTTGAAAGAAACCATAAAAACATTTTCTTGTGAAGTTGAAAAAGTTGCAACGGATACATTAGGAACTTTATGTGATGTCTTTCAATGTTCTAAGTAGGTAAACAGAGTTTTTCGTATTCATATTGGCGTACGGGAAGCGCAGTGTTTTGTTGTGAATTCCTTTCTTAAGTTCGTTTGAAATCAAGAAAGTTGAAGAGAATTTTAGAAAGAATTTGAGATAAATTTGAAGGGTTTGAAGTAAGGTGTAAGGCATTAACTTATTGTACGAGAGCTGCTTGGAGCCGACTTTACTTATGTTTAAAAATACTAAAGGCGACAACTTTGCGACAAGGTAAATATTACCAGAGGCCCAATAAATATTCTTACTTTTGATGTTTTTAAGACTTTCACAAGAGGTGGGCCAACGAGTAAGAACTTGTATGTGGTAGGGGGTGGATTTTTTAAATGGGCTTTCTCGTTTTGTAGTCCAACGTACTTATTCACTAGGCCTCACCGGGGATGATTAGGGTCTTATATAATATCTCCTTGGTTCTATGAGAGGGGACTTTACTAACAGCCATTGACAAGAGTGATATTCACTAAGCAGTAACAGGATGTCGCCTAGCCGCCTTGTCTCAAACCTTTTTCGACATCGAAGGGGTCGGTGATGTCCTTGGCAATTTTCACAGAACAGCGAGATTTTTCCATCGTCATCCTGCACAAGGGTTACCAACAGAAGTATTTTGGCCCGGAGACTCCGGGAATTTGCTTCTATCTCCGGGCTCAGGGCGTTGCCGAAATTTCTCCGGGCCGCAAGCTTATCATTTTAATTCTTAAAAAAAGTATGAAACACTAGTCAAAAAAATCTTTTCGTTGACTTTTGTGGGCATAAGGTCAGTGACTTGAATCGATGGGCTATCTATAACATTTCAGGAGTTTTAAAATTCTTAACTGTCTTGTGAGATAACCCTGTTTGAATTTAATGAAGTGGAGTTTTAGTACGTTTGCAGCAGCAGACTTCTTAATTCGCGAATGAAAAGGAGTCAAGGAGTTCCTCTAGATCAGCGGATAGTCAGAAGCGCGTGGCACCCTTGATTTCTATGTATGCTAGGCTTGGTATCCTTTGAAGCGCTTGATGGACAGGTATTTGGTTTACCTTTTCCCCACCACACTAGAGCTTGATACGTGATGATTGGTAAGCCTAGTACGAAGAGTTTGGAGCATGCCCATACTAGATGGCAGTTTTAGATAAGCATTACAAGTAAGCTTATGATCAAGTGTGATACCGAGATATTTTACTTACTTTAAGAATGGTATTAGAGTGTTGTTCAGTGATCGGATCGGTCGGAAGATTGTTTTTAAGGGGTTATTATTAAGACCTTTGTCTTGACACCAGTTTATACGATTTGCATGAGACCTGATATGGTCCTTGTTTACCTTTTAAAGTGATCACTAGGTCGTCGGTAAAGCCCTGTGTGCTAAACCCTGAGTTGTTTAGGTCGTCTAGAAGTTCATCGATGACGATGGACACGCCCCCTTGTGGACACTTATTTTAGATACTAAAACCTGTATTGTAAATGCTGGTAATATGCTACACGATAAATTTAGCCTCATTTATAGTATTAAATAGTTCTTTTTATAAAACATCGAAGACGCCATAAAGCCATATCATTTTCTAACAATAAATAAAGATCTTTGTAATATTCGTAAAAGGAACCCAAGCCATTTCAAATTAAGTCGTAAAATGATGATAATGCTAACATTTTATCCCCCGTCGCTTTGTGTCGTTATAGTTAAAGCTAAGTACAAAAATCTCCGGGCCTAGCCCTTTATGGAGTTGGTAAGCATATCCTGTACAGATGCAGCCAGCAAATAAAGCTGCTTACATACGCTATAATCGGCGTCATGTTATCAGCAACTGCAGTTATGTTGCAGATGAGCTGCAAATTTAAGGTTTTTACAAGTTTGGAAGATATTCGAGTACGAAGAGGTTGAAAAACTTAAGATATTTCTTTAAAAAAATGTTCAGATTACACGAAAATACACCGACATATGCACATGTTGCACCTGAAGGCTGTGATCTCCTCTCTACATCTTAACAATAAGACTGCATTTTCTGTACATACTTAAAGTAATGGAACTAGAGTCACGTCGCAAAAACATTGATAAACCGGAAGCTGCGGTTCTTTAATGAGTGGTCGAGGTTAATTAGCGAACGCAATACGCAGCTAACGGACTATAATACCGAATCTTGGCGTCGTACGCTAAATAAGCTGTTATGCAAAGTTGAAGATTCTACCCGAGCGAAGTACGTACCCCATACTCAACCATGACCTAGCAACTAACAATTACTTCCACGATCGATTCAATGTATATGGAATGAGGAATGTAGCTTATGCAACCTTCGAACAAAAGAAGAAGTTTTTCATTTTTTTTGGAACTTGCCCTATATTGAACGGGATCAGACTAGTTCACTGGAATAAAGAAGCCTTGTCAATGGCTGAATTCATCACAAGCCTAAATGATGAGGACTGGGGTGTGCTAGCTAGTAATACGACAGTCCAACATTTACCTATCCTGGGATGCCGTGCTATACATATAATTCTGGGAACTGCAAGGCCGACGAAATCGCCAAACTTGGAACTACTCCCTCAATCTTTCCAGAAAAACGGCTCTTTGGGCATACCAGTTACTATATGCAAGCTCCTGTTAAACTGGCCAACGAAACATTTTTGGCATAAGCTGGATCTAAAATGCCCTTTAGTACAATAATTTGGATCATCGATGAACACTGTCTGACAGGCAGGCGCAATCAGGCTTGTCGCTTTTTCAACTGATTTTTGTTGGAGCTACATGGATGAGGAGGAGCAAGGGATAACTCTCCACCTTCCTTGCACATGCCCCGCTCTCTCTCTCTTGGAAACGAAATTTGCATTTAGAAGTTTTCTTCCATACAATAATCTCAATGATCTAAACATAATCGACTTAAATTGTTTCTCACGATTCATAAGCAGTTCAAATTGTTCAATGAGTAGTCAGCCATTCCAGATCAAAGGGGTATCGAAAGCGGAGTATATTTACTTACAGTGAGTGCAACTCGTTCTACTACAAACAAAACACTACAACAAATACCTAGTGAAAACAGGTAAGAACGACTGATTTTGACCCGTATGCGCAGTCACTTTATAATAAAAAGAGTACACAAAACATTTTACTACAATTATTGCACTCGGCTAGAGTGCTTAAGATAATGTTAATGCGGGCCGGAGTTGTTGTTAGTGTTTTAGTATTTCCCCTCAGCCATTTGAGTATGACGCGAAATGTCCAGGTAACCAGATTTGCTTTTTTAAAGTTTGTTTTATATGCGGTTTTTTCCACCGGCTATTTATTAAAAAGCTTAGTTATGGTTCTTTAATATAAATGTTTCGTTCAAGAAAATGAAGTTAAACCTTTTGGCATTTCTATTACTTTCTTTATATATCATATTGGACGAGTTTAAGTTTTATTGTCAACACTTTTTATGTTCTAAATTGTATAGTAGATGGTCACATTAATTAGTTGGGGAAATTGTTTGAATTTGGTTTAACCGTATTTTTAAAAGCGGGCTGAAGTTGAATTGTCAAACGCTTTTCAATTACATCTTTGAGAATCGTGTGTGAAGAATTAAAATAAAATAAAATTGAATTTTTTTTTAAAATGGGGAAACATTTTTTTAAGTGTTTGGCGTGTGGGGAATGATGAAAAGGTATAAAATTTGGTATAAAATATTTTAAAATACCGGAAAATTGTGAGAGGTAAGCAATTTTACAAAATGTACAATTTGTACGTGTTAACGAGTTTGAAATGAATATTGTTTTGGGGAATATTAATTTATTTTCAAAATTCGAGAAATTTAACTAAAAAAATTAATGCGTTTTATAAAAGGCTGGGAACAGAATATTAATGCATTGATTGGCATGTTTAGTGAAATAAAAGAAGACGGTGTTAAATTTTTCTTAACAAGAAATCTTAATCAATATTGCTTGGAAAATACATTCGCTTTTTTACGCAACCGAGGGGGAGATAATAAGTTGTTGACTTCATTTCAATTCATATGTTCTGTTAAAAGATCTTTTTCGGCTAAGTACATGGAGGATGTTACCCGTGAGTCAACTGCAAACTTGGAACCTCCAAAAATTTATGTGCGGATGGAACAAAAAAAAAAATTTTCAAAACCGAACCTGATTATAAAACCGCTCCTCGACCTCGGTATTGAAAGTGCATTTAACTATTTCGCAGGTTATATTTTGAAAAATACTGACTAAGCCACCAGTGTGAGTTGAAATTGAGGCCCCAACTTAACGTTTCCTCTATGCTTACGGAAATTAACACGACCTTCTGAAGAATTTTTAAACTCCTTAGAAAATCTAGAAAAAAAATTGAATATCGTTTTTTCCAACATGTATTTTCTTAAAAACTTTGAGATGAATATTTTAGCATTTTGAAAAATGAATTTATTTACAATTGTTGTAAAAATTTAAATAAGGAATTTCTCATAAAATTTTATGTTTGTGTTTATCATTTAATTAAACAGTTTAATAAGGATAACAAAAAAACTAGCAACAAACAAAAATGTTTAAGTGTAGCATACTTGTGAACATATTATAAAATGTTTAATAAAAAATAACGACAAATTGATTTTTGCTCTTTTTTTACGCCACCCGGTGCCACTATTCGAAAAAGTTGTACTCCTCTTCTATCTCTCTTTCACTGCAAGACATAGACTGCCCCCTATTTCTCGTGTATGTGAGACTTCAAACTATTAAATTGTCGAAAGTGTCCATACTCACTGTAAGTAGACAATAGATATACTCTGATCAAAAGGGACCTTAGATAGGTCTAAGTGTGTCGGACCCATTGATTATAAAGAGCAAGCTTATTACCGACTGACCACAACTATGCGAGATGGCTATGTAGGTAGTGCAATTAAATTAAGTAAATAAAACTAAGACTTAAGATTGCAGAGTTAGCTAAAATTGGTGCATAAATAGTCTGTATTTTTTTTTGTATATCGCGGTGCTTATTATTTCCCTAAGAAAAGTTTTTCTCCGATACCATACAGGGCTGGACATTCACACATGATGTCTTCTTCAAGACTTAAGGGTCAACCATAATAATGAAATATCTATATACTCGTAAACAGTACAGCATGGCTGTAATGGGATTATGCTCAGTTTCGTCAAATTTTCGTTGACTTGAGTGGGCTTACGAGAGTGTAAATTAAATCAGACGTTCAGTAAGAAAATTTGACAATTGAAACCAACAATTTCGCACAAAACTAAATTTTTTATGAATTATGGACAATTGCTAAAATTGCTGCATGAATATTGCCCAAAGTAAAAACGAACAATCGCCCAAGATTTTTTTAGGCGATTATTCATATTTTGGTTTTGGGCGATTGTTCGCACAGCCGTCTCCGTATCCAAACGATTTTTTATATTGTGCCTTGGTAGATTTAAATTGGCATCATGTTTGAAAGGTTTGGTAAACTTTTTAATCTGTGGTGTTTTTAATTTTTTAATCCTGAATTTACCGCTGAATGGTTCGAACCAAGCCTTTTCTGGCAAGTTCATCGGCTTTTCGTTCCCCTCAATTCCCTCGTGACCGGGAACCCGCAACACGCCATATTTTGGTTTTGTTTTTGACACTTAGTTTTTGGAGGGTGTCAAAACAATTGCTTGAAGTCAATGATTGCTGAGGTTTTATAGCTGCTTGACTGTCCGGTCCGTGAATATGTAGATGTTAGCACCTTTGATTCCTAGGTGGAAAATTAGTTTTGCGCATTCATCCCATAGGCAGTGAGATTTTTTTTGGCCATGGATACCGTCTCCCACACCAGAGTCCACTTCTGAGCAAAGTGGTTTTAATTGGGGGTCTATGGCCGCGTAGATCATATCAAGTTCGGGGAGTTCTGAAAGCTGAAGGTGTTTACTGATGGTTTGCTCTTTTGTTTGATTCAAACTTGCTGTGCAGCCAGGACTGTACTGCCAGATTTTTTATAAATATGTGGCATTAAAATCTAGCAAACATAGTCAGAAGGATTATAGCAATAACTCCTTTTTTACTTTTGGTGGCGCTTACAGTCCGGGGACTCTCCAGTCAGCTCGGTCCCTCGCTAGCTGCCTCCAGTTACACACACACCAAGTTGGTTGATGGCGTTCTCCAATTGTGCGCGTCACCTTACTTGGGGTCTTCCTCTGCTACGTTGTCCCTCAGGGGCGGATTTGAAGACTCGTCATGCTTGTGTTGTATTTTTTAGTTTTTTGACCAGGCGTTGCTGAATAGACCATATAATTCGTCGTTGAATCTTATTCTCCACACTCCATTGTCACAAAATGGACCGAATATCAGCCGAAGAATTTTTCGCGCAAAGCATCCCAGAAGGTTTTCACCGGCTTTTGACAGGATCCATACTTCTACACCATATAGCGGGGCCCGGATAATGGAGGTCTTATATAATTTCTCCTTGGTTCTATGAGAGAGGGCTTTGCTTATTAGATGCCTTCTTAGCTCGAAGAAGCAGCGATTGGGAAGAGTAATTCTTCGCTTGATCTCTGTGCCGTTGATATTTTGCAAAGTGATAGTGGAGCCCAGATAGACAAAGCTTTGAACTACTTCGAAGTTGTATCTGTTCATCGTGACGTTTTGTCCGAGTTGCCGATGTTGAGAGTCCTTTCTCGTTGACAGGTTATATTTCGTTTTGTCCTCATTATCAGCCAGATCCATCGGACTTTTAAAAAATTGCTTGAAGAACTATGTTAAACAAAGTACATGATAGCGCTTCAAACCATTTTCGACGTAAAATGGCTCGGTGGTGTTGTTGCTGACTTTGAAGGAAACGACGAGTTTGGCGGGAATGCCAAGACTTAACATGGCTTGTATAATTCGTCCCTATATATATAGGCGATGGTGTATATCGATCTGAAATTCCTAGATTTTTTCCAAGATCTTTCGGAAGACTTATTCCTCTTTAGTCTAAATCCTCAGCACCGACTGTGAATCCATTACTGTATTCCCATGCTCATCTCTGCAGGCCTCTGTTCGATCCTTGTATCCTTGGGTAGATCATTTTACCCTTTGGTAGAACTTTCGAATAGCAGCGTCAATCAAATGGTTTGACCGGTCACTTTTTTTTTCCTTCTGAGAAGTCGATTTTCCTCCCTTATTTTTTGCCCGTAGAGCCCGTGGGAAGCTTTCTATGCCGCTCTGGTTCTTGTCTACAGCATTAATTGATAGTCATTTTTCGTGGCTGCGACATTCCTTGTGGTCGCCTAGCGAAACCTAGCCAGCACTTCGGTGGTGGCACTCCTAATGGCACGCTGGCAGTGTTGCCACTGGTCCTCTGTAATTGATGTTGTTGAAGCTGAGAATGTGCTTGTTAAGGCGGGAAAGTAAACCAGTAAACAGATCTGTATTGTCATTGAACGAGGTCTTTACTTTCTGACAGCTTACCCCACCAGTGGTAAGGGGACCAAGACCAAGAATTTACAAGACCTTTGTCGGACTGTCACTGTCACAACCTAATGTCAACCTAAGAAACCTACGGCTGGCTTACCTTTGCAGATTGTCAAATAAATTCCCAATATCTCAAATAAAACAACAATTTCTTATTTTTCTATATAACATACCTTAGTGATTTTGTTTTTTATTTTTTTTTTATTTATTTAGTCATTTTTCTTTTTGTAAAATATAAATACAAACATATCAATAAATTATAGTTTTATCATTTTTTGTTTTGTTATTATTACGTTATTTTGTTTTTATTCTCTTTTGCTTTTGTTCTAATATTCAGTGATTACAACAATGACCAGTTTGCTTACATTTATACTATCAATTGAATTTAGTCTAAAATGTTATATTAGTAGGTATGTATTATTTATTTTTATTAATTTGTTTTGTTTTTAATTTTATCAACATTGATTTTTTGTTTTTGTTCTGAATTTTTGTTTTGTTATGAATTGCATAATATAATATACAATTTGATATATGTATTTTCAAAAGCGATTTCCATTTATTTGTTTGTTCATTTTTGTTTTATATATTTTTTTTCTTCAGTTTTTACCATTTTTAGTGTATTTACTTGTGTATATGTCTTTTTTTAATTGTCTATTTTGTAAAATTAACTAATTTAAATTTACTATTAGTGATTTTTGTTTGGCATTGTTTGTTTTCATCGACTCTTACTATTAACACAGTTAATACATCTATGTGTGTGTGTATACGTTGAGTGATATATATATATAATGTTGGAATATATACATACATGCTGCACATCGAAGATTATTTTCTATATGAAATGTTTGATTTTGTTTTTGTTTTTCGTTTTATAGAACTCAACATCTAATTTATTGCAAATAGTGTTAATTAAATTTTTTCTTGTTTGCTCTTGTGAATAACGTTCATACATATATATGTACATATGGTAATGCTGACTGTGTGAAAGTAGATGCAGATGGTGTATATTTTGAATTAATAATTTTTTTATACATAAATGGTGTGTATGTACAGTAAATTTATATTTTTGTATGTTTCATAAGTGACAAGTGATAGTATTATTATTATTATTATTATTTTTTTATAGTTTTTTTTTAACAAAATTATGTTATAATAAATGAGATGCAGATAAGATTTAAATATAAAAAGAAGACTTGATCAATTTCAAATCCGAGCCTCAAAAAACAGAAAAAATATATATGAAATATTTTTTTTTTGTGCATGATTCTGTTTTACTGAATTTTAATAAATGTAATGATATATGAAATTAATTTAAATATGCACAACCCGATTTATAAACTTGTATAGATAAAAAAAATTCTCTATTTACAAAACAGAAGTTAATGTATAACAATTAGAAAAAAGAAGAATAAAATAAAAAATTTTACCTAATAACAATATTATAATTATTTTATTCTTACAATAACACACACTAATAGATGTTTTTTTTGTTTTGTTTTTTATTTTTAACCCTGTAATATATTTTGTCAAGTATTGGATTTGAAAGGGGGCGTGTTGGTGTGGTTAGATTGTTTTTTTTATAATTGACTTATTTTTAATTTGATGTATTCAATTAAGGAAAATAGTATAAAATGTAGTAGATCAGCTCTTCAATACTACAATTTTGATAGTCATCTCGGTGGTTAACGATGATCGGGAATGTACTGGAACTTTTCCAAATTTATCTAGAGACCTTAATCAAGATTGAAATTAAACAGTTTTTTTTTGAAGAGGCCTATGAATTGTATTAAGGTAATCTTAACAAAAATAACATAGATGTTGACTTAAGGACTAAAGGACAATTTTTTAATATCCTTAAGTGGAGTTGACTTGATACCTAAAAGGTTTAATTTTTTAAAATTTTAGTGTGTGTTAAAAAATGATAGAATCGTCTGCAGTAGGTGCTCAGGTGGTAGAATACTTAGCGATACCAAGTGTTGTTACTGTAAACTACACAACAATTTTTGTTATTTTACCTTCACTGGGTAGCCATCGGGTGCTGGCTTGGGTTCGTCCACCCGGACTTGAATTGCTTAACTTATAATCACGAGTGCTGATGAAGAAGGACATGGCAACACTATAATGCTCTGGCTGAGATTGGCTAATTCAGTCTTAGATGCCAATAATATTAGCACCTCAGAAAGGGGACGTACGGCAAGATAGTGAATGTGTTAATCGATATGATTCAACCATCATGTAGCAACGTGGACCCTAATCGTGGGGGCAAACGTCGACCCCGACCACAGCAGCTAGATTCAAAGCTTGAATGAATCACAACACTGCAGGCGAAAACAGAGCCAGAAAGGGAAGAGCATAGAATCTGAAGACAAGAGGAGAAGAAGTTCTAAGATATCGAATTGTCTCGCGATCGAAACAACATCCGGGGTTTCTTCAAACAGCGAACGAATCATAATTATAGACGCGCAGGAATTGGAGACATATTTAAGAAGTATTTTCGGCAGCTGCTTATCGGGCATGCTGTAGAGATAGTTAGAACCCACGACCAAACAATGGAGAACTTATATCGACAACCAGTTAAAAAGAGGCTAGCTTAGCTCTACAAAAACTTAAGGACTCCAAGCCCACCGTTTTGATAGTCTACCAGCAAAGTTCTTAAAAAAACAGAGGTAAAGTTCTGGTAGGACGCATGCATCAGAATACCAGCAAGAAGCATGCCCGATGTCTGGATCATGGTTCCATATGCCCAACCTTCAAGAAAGCCAATCCTATGTCTTGCAAGAAATGTCGAAGCATATTTCTGTCACATGTCACATATTCGATCATGTCCAACGAACTGTGTAAACGTCTCAAACTCTTTATTGAAATATTGATCGGAATGTAGCAGTGCGGCTCCCCGTTGTACATCAAATTTGTACACCACGTCCAATCGTGGAAAAGCGACACACTTTTTTTTCGACTTTAAAAGCGCATAGCATTCTTCGCAGGGCGAATGTTTACTCCGAAGCCACCATCTTCAACAGATCCGTCTATCTACTTTAATTATGCGAACGATATTGGCATCATCAAACGCCCTCAGCGTGTCGGGAGGCTTTCAGGCGAAGTTAGGTGATCTTGAAGTCAATGAGGACAAGACTAAATGTATGATATCAAGAAATAAACCAGAATTTGGCCACCTAGTGGTGATCAGACGATCAGACACCCTTGGAAAGTGCTACTACTTTGGCATGGTGAATGAGGCCAATGAGTTTAAAACTCTTGATTCGAAGGACAAAATGGTTATTCGACCGAACACTTTTCCTCCCAGTTGTGCTATAAGGACAACGTGCTGAAAAATAAGCGGGAAAGGAGATTAAGTGCTGACCAAGCCATCGCGGATCTCAGACTCGGGATTGAATAAAAGCGGGTTCAAATAAATACATGTGACATAAAAATACACGCACAATTGAAATACTCGTGTTAACCATGTTTATGTGAAGACGTCCAATAGGTATTGCATATTATTGAAGCTTTGAATAACTTGAAGCAATCGGGTGAGGAAATTTAACAAAGTTTGAATTATTATTGGGTGATCTTTGACGTTGTCCGTTTTGTTCCTGTTTCATCAACATTCAGTCAGAGTCGAGTACTTTTATTTGCATTTATTTTAAAAGGAAACCAAGTCCTAAAGCACCTACTCAGACTTCCCGTTAGAAATCCTCTTTTCGATGAAGCTGTTGGAGAAGCTGCAATATGTTCGTCTTTCCTTATTCTCACTTTGTCGCCTCCCACAGAGAAGTACATAGTGAAATGATGTAGGTCGAGCAGCCTTTCCCATTTTCTTTTGCTGCAATAGACGAAAATGCCGTCCGATTCATCAGCCCTTAAGCAATCGGATCAAAAAAAAATTACACAAACACTCATTCATTATCTCGTTGACTAAATAAAGTAAAAGAGGATGAAAATTCTAAAAAAAAGTGCATCATAACCTACACACACGCCACGCCCTTGCAAAGCCTCTAAATGACATCTTGTGCAAATATCACTACGTATTTTATTCGTATTGTATTCGCTTATCTAAATCAATACAACTCTCTAAGATCATATTATATCTATTCGCTTTTTGTTTTCTCTCGTTTAAATAAATACAAACGTGTTCCTCTCTGTTCTTATGACTTATGACAATTTACAAAAAAGAATAATTTTTAATTAATTTATTAAAAATTTTCTAATTTAATTTCTACACCATGCTAGTTATATAGAAAAAATATTTATTTTTATTTATATAATTTAAAGTATGTTTTTTTTGTTTTGCTCGTATAAAAAATTTACAGTAACAAATTGTTTTCCCATAAACTTACCTTTTTTTTGGTTTGTTTTTTGTTTTTACTTAAATTTCTTTAGATATATTAATAATTAATTATTTCAGTTTTTTTTTATGTAATTATTTTAAAACGAAACTGACAAAAATTATTAAATTACTAATAAGTTTATTAATTTAAAAAATTCTTACAGAACCATAACAAAAACCAAAAAATTACATAACCAAAATTAGAGGAGAACAAAAAAATATTATTTGCTATGTAGAATTCGTTTTTTTTTTTTTCAAAGTCTTAACATTGTAAGTTTTGTTTTTTTTTTATCCCGAATATATATATATTTTGTTTTTTTACGATTTTTACATGCAATTTTTGAAAGGTTAGCTAGGTAGTTCTTTACCATTCATAGAGGCAGTTCTACGAAGTGACAATCTGACTTGTGACGAATTGTAGATAGGTGAGGTTAAACCCACTTCAGAAAAGCTACATAAAAGTCATCGCTGTCAAACTACGCTAACTACAAACGTGAAATATAGAAGTAGGGGACACCAGGGGCTATTGAAAGCTAGATCAATGCGTTAAAGTTTAAGAAAAATAACTTGAACCTTTTGATGAATATTTCGATTCCATCGCTATTTCCTTAACAGCACAAGTATGAATTTATAAAAAAAAATGTTTGCTTTATTTTTTATTTACAAAAAATTGCACATAAAAAATCGTGAGTTCAGTTTTGAATATTTTTTTTTTTTTATATTGTTTTATATGAATGAATTTTTATTTAGTTTTAGTGAAATATATTTTTACTTTTAAGTGAAGTCAAAGAAGTTTAGTGCGAGTGAAACCAATTTTTGTCCATATGATGTTTTTCTTTTTTTTCTATATATGCGAATGTTTTATTTTAAATGTTAATAAGAATGGATATATAGTGAGAGCTAGATGCATATAGTATAACAACAAAAAAAAAATTATTAACAAACTTTTAAAAAGAAAAACATTTTTGATTGTTATGGCAAATAAAAGATTTAACTAAATCTACTTTAGTAGGAAAATTGTTTTTCTTTTACAAATATTGTTTATATACGTGCTAGAACATTCACTAAATCTAAATGTATAAAATCCTTCTGTATAAATCTGGTTTTTAACTGTTCCTGATGCTATATTTTGATGTTTATCCTGTCGGGTGTTAGTATTGAAGTGTTTTTTTTTTTTTTTATGTTTTAATAACAAAAGATAAACAGCGCAAAAGTTACCAAGATCAATCGATGGCATTCTGGTAAGTAGAAATTAAATTAAAAATATTGTACCTACCACCATTATCCATTTTCTGAAAAATCTTGAAGAAAATTATGTAGAAAACTTGGAAAATTAGCGGAACAAACACAAACTATAACTTTAACTTTTAAAAAATTAAATGAATGAAAATATGTAGTAATTTTTAATAAAAAATTTACAAATTTCCAGATTGTAGCACAGAAATCGAGTTAAGGATGTTGAACACTACTTTCAAAGTAGACACTACAAAGAGAGAGTGCGTTGTTTTCTTACTCCAATACCCACAGCAATTGAGCGATTACCGGATGAAACGGGTTAAGTTTCAAAAACACTGAAATATGAAAATCGGAGGGAAATACTTGGCGAACATACTAGCAAAGCTGGAAGCAGTAAAAATATCATTTGTGCTGACTACCCAGACGGAAGGCTGAAATGGGCAATAAATTCCTTTAACCCCTGGCCATCCAGGTGTAAATGAAATTTCGTCAGTTCTACTACAGAAAGGGCAAAACGTATTACTACCATGCGAAGAGTAGTATTGGCTTAGGTTACATACCTACCACTACAATGGAGACGAGCAAAAATCGTGTTCATATCGAAGAAGGTAGGGAAAAAAGACCCCACGCAGCCAAAATCGTACAGACCGATGAGCCTCACTGATCGTTTTTTGAAAACTATAGAACAGAACATTATAGTAGACACTGCCAGAGGGTTTCCACAAGGAGGGGTGTAAACAACCTTTAATGTGGAGCCTTTTTGAAGACGAACTACTGGAAAAATTAACACCGTTTGGCATCAGCTGTCTAAGCCTTTGCGCTGATTACATAATATTAATTGCCAGACGAAAGTTCGAAGAAACTCTCTGCGATATTACACAACGGGGTCTGAGAGTAACTTAGAAATGGTGCTTCAATCCAGCTAACACCACGATAGTGCCATTCACAAAGAATAGAAAACTTCAAAGACTCAAAGAAATCCGGCTGTCAGGCACGATACTGATACCGGTCAATGATGTGAAGTTTTTGGCACTATATCTAGACAGCAAACTACTCTGGAAGAATCACACTGAGGAAACTGCTAGAAAAGCAACGCGTGCTAGTATGATATGCAAGAGCCTAGGAGGGTTGTGGGGCTGCACCCGTAATATTCTGCGATGGATCTACATAGCGATTGTGTGACCAATGATCACATATATTTCTGTAGCATGGGCATAGGAACATGGGAACCAGTCTGGTCACAACGTGAGATCTCTCAACAAGGTGCAAGGACTGACGCGCCTATGCATCACCGGCGCAGCAATGCGCACATGCCCAACCGCTGCAATGGAGGTGCTATTGGAATTAACTCCTTTACAACTCATTGCCTCAGTGGCGGCGGACAGAATCATTCTAAGAATAGCAAAAGAAGGAACTGGAATGGGGAAATGCATGAGTTCAAAATAATATGATGCACTACTCGGAAAACTTCCACATATCCACAATCAGATACAAATGAAGAAGCTGATGCAGGGGTGTTTGGGCCAAGAACGAAACACTAATCCAAGAGCAAAAGTACTAGCTTTCTTTCCCATAGAAATTTGAGTTCGAAAAGAATTGCCGAAACTGCAAAATAGCAATAACGGCAGATAGTCAAGCAGCCATCAAAGCAATGGGCTCCTTTGTCATTAAATCCGGACTTGTATGGGAATGTCAACAAAGTCTCAACAAATTGGGTTTGTCTGCTGGATACTAGCTAATGTGGGCATTATTGGTAACGAGGCGGCGGACTTTCTAGCGAGAAAAGGGGCAGCAGAAGACTGCATAGGACCTGAACCATTCTGCGGGATAGGGGAACACCCCTACGCGAAGAATTCAGGAAATCGAAAATCTCAATGGTCTGAGACAAGCTTACAAATTCTTAGGAGATTATGATCTCATTAAAAGCATGTATCAGTCTTAGCAAAAATAACCTACGCATCCTGACTGCTTTCGTAACGCGGCTCTGCAAACTCAGGACCCAAAAATTTACTTGGCAAAGCACCAAATTCAAGAAAATGATTTACCAACCGCGGATACACTGCTCATTTTCAGATTCGTGTTGTGCTCTGAGTAGGTCTTAGTTGGCAAGGCTAAAGCCGGAGCATAAACACTCCAACATAATTCCTGGCGAATTAAGCCGTGAGGGGCTCTGCAAGAAGGAGTAATAGACCACAAGGTCGCAGTGTTCTAAACCCTATATATTATTATTATTATTACCCAGGGGTTAGACGAACTTATGCATTTTGAAGTCATCTTGTATTTTAAAGTCACTAAAAAGTTCTTTTAAGTGCTGTGCTAGCTCCGATCAAGCGTTGAATCATATCTTATTATGTCAGCTTTTTATTATCAGGCACCCCCATGGCTCCAGGATGTTTTTTACAATTTCGATTGTTAATTGCTTAGAGCTGTACCGCTGGAGTCTTTGGTTTTAACACCAGAGTCTCAATACCACTGGGAATGTGTCCCACTGTGTATCAGACGATATCCACGCAAGTCCTGCGCTTGATAGCCATTTAGCATTTAATAGGACAAATCCTCGAAATATAATCTTTTTATCTCGACGTAATGACGAGAGCCTCCGTACTCCACAGAAGTTAGTTACGGGATAAACGACATTATATTAATGCCTAATGCGATATTAACATTGGGTCAGCTGGACTCATGGCACGCAGATTAGTGCAGAATAATTTCCGGTTAACTTGAGGTTCATTGAATTGACGAGCGTACATGCAGCTTTGCTTCGTAGCATGCGACAAATTTTCTTCCTTTTTTCTTCAAATTCAGTCATTTTAAAAGTGTGGCTTCTAGCTTCGTGTTCGAGTTTCAGACGAAAGAAGTGCCCTAAATCTGGGCCTAGTGGTAAGTCCTCACCTAGTCACTACCAGGACTCCAGCCTAAAAGAAGGCTGTTATACCCGATTGAAATAGAAAGTTCTTTCATTTTGAAATAAAATGCCGAACCAATTCTTGTGCCCGAGCTGAGCCTTTTGTCCAAATGAATATATTTAGTTAAAGAATTTGGATTAAGTGACATTTTTTCCAGACATAGACAATAATTAGGGAAGTTTAGTTTAGTAGCATTGTCTATGTATTCATTACCGTGTACCCATGTGTGAAGGATCTGCGTTCCCTGTCAGGCCAGATTTCCAGCTTCCAGTTTGGCTAAAACAGAAAACCCCTACATTAAATTGAGTAAGATTTCTAATCCCACTGTATGTGGTTGTTATTGTCCGGGTATTGTCAATGCAGGAAATTTTTTGTATCTAAAATTTATTATTCAGAAGGCTTCCAGGTAATTGGAGCGTTTTGAAGTCTTTAGGGGGGTTTTCCCAGTTGATAGCAGGTTAAATTTTGGTATCTAGTTGGCTATATTCTTTGATATTCATATTAAATAACCCTTGTTTCTCCAACCAGCGTGTTGGCAAAGTTAAAAACGTGATTCTGATCGGCAAACTCGAGAAGCTTGTCGGGTCAAGGTGTATTTGTTAAACTTTCTCAAGCGGTTAGACAGCGAAGTACTTAAAGTGTTATTGAAGAGGAATTGAACAATATTCCCCTCGTCAGCAGTCAGCTGATTCACTGCACTCACTAGGGAGTCATCCGCATGGCTCATGTATCCCTCCGGAATGTAACATACTTATCGGCGTGGAAAATCCTGTGAGACGTTCGTGAGAGAAACGTCTTTGACGATGCGAGTTATCCTGAAATGTTGAAGATCAGGACGCTGCTTACATATGCAATTTGCAGTCGATATGTAACGACAGGGATGAACAGGGATTACCCACACAGCCTTGTTAGCACAAAGCTTTTGTTTCTATGCGCCTATTCTGAAGTGTTGGAGATCAGGCGAACAGTAAACTGAAATTTCTGTCGCATATTGTTTAAAGAACGTTGTTGTTTTTTTATGCTGTGAATGCGATGGCTGCACTCGAAATCACCAACGATAAGAATACTAAGAAAAGTGAAATGTTCCGTAGATCTCAGTATCTAAAGGCTTTAATAGAAAGCTATTGCTATCCGATGGATGATAGCTATTGCTATCAGTTATGAAAAGTCCGAAAGTCCTTGCTGTATAGAACTGAATGTGAGACTGTTCATTTGTCGGGCGCCAGTTAAGTGATTAACGTTCCAGAATTCGATTCCTTTATGCTACAACTTTTAGACTAAGCTTTCGGCGATTTTATTCATAACTAAAGTAGCAAGACGTACTTCTAACTAAGCTCAAATACTACATACCCTTTAGTAAAGACAAAGAAAAATAACTTGCAATTAATTTGAAAATTCGTAGAAATATAAAAAAAAATATATTATTTTAAAATCAAAGACTTATATACGGAAAATAAACTTGAAACTTGATAATAATTCATCATAAGAATTTTTTTTACTTTTCAGTAAAATATATACATAAATATGTACCTACGTTATACGTTTGCAGGACTATATTTTGCTAACTATATGGTATTCTCCCCTTTTTGAAATAACTTCCCTTCATGAGCATTCCGTATTAATTAAGTACCTAAGTCATGTAGTTTGTATTCTATTTTTTTTCTTGTCTCGATCTTAATTTATTGTTAATTATCCTAATAGATGATTGTTTTCTCTTTTATAAACTGTGATGGGAGTGTATTTTTTTTTGTGAGGTGCATTATGAGTTGTGTGTAAAATAATTCTGTTTTCGGGATCGAATGTGGTCTATAAAATATTTACTTAGATGTAGGTTTATGTATGTCAGAGTTTGTGTTTTTTTTATTTATTTTCAATAACCTAATATACATGTACATGTAATATAATACTCTTAACCTTAGTTACATAAAGCTAAAAAATAACTATCTTTATTCATCTATATATATATATTTCATTTTATATATAATATATAACATCTTGAGCTCACATAGATAAAAATTGTATTCACATTCTCTTCTCCGTCATTTGTTAATGTTTTTGTTTTTTTTTAGATTCATTATAGTTTATCTCAACATTTAATGTAATTCATCATATATTGGTTTTTTATTTATGTTTTTTGTGTGGATTTTCAGATTTAGGTAAAGGTTTTTTCATGGATTCTACATAGCCATACAGAGAGATACAGACAGACACAGACATTGTGAGTGTACGAATAATACGTCTTCCTTAAAATGTCCTTAAAAAAGGATAATAATAAATATATTAATATAATTTTTGGTAGTTCTACGAAAAAAAGTTTATTGTTTGATTTACTCATCCTCCTCTTCCCTGAAGAGATATGTACTCCAGTAGACCAGGTTGAATAGGGCGAAAACCAGCGGGAACGTTATTCTTGAGATAACGTCAATCCTCTTCGATCTAGAACATTGTCTTGGATAAATATTTATGATTATTAATTAATGGAAATCTAGAGATTAGCTTTTTGATTTGTGAATGTTTTTTTTTATTTAATTTTTTTTTTTATAAAATTGTTGTTTGAAATTGTTTTGCTGATTTTATTTCAAGTTAAAATTAAAAATATTTCTTTTCATTTTAAATAACCTTAAACAAAATATCAATATAAATAAATTAAATGATGAAATTTTAAAAAATAAATTAACAAAATATTTGTTTATTAAGAAAATATAATTTTAAATAAAGAATAAATTTAAATTAAAGATGACATAAATGAGGGTAAACTGGGACTAAAAGTTTAAGAACTATTTTGGCCGTTTTAAACGAGTTAAAGGAACCATTAACTTGGTATAGTTCCTAGGTTGTTTTTATTTTATTTTACATACAAATTGGAAATATTTTTTTTTTATAAAACGTAGAGTGATGGACAGTTATCTTATTCAGACTCCCAAAATGGCATGGTCAAAGAAATCTTAACAGTGCTTCAGGTTCTAGCAGAGGTATTAGTACGAAATATGCAGTGCACTAATTCGGTAACTGAGAAGACGATAATCGTCCAGGCGATCATAGTCATAAATTTAAAAAAAAATTGAAAAGCTTTAAATTTGTGAAAATAAACCAATAAGTCATGGAAAGTGCTTAATTAGACTGCAAAATAGACACTTCGATGCATGACAATATCTCATTAGCTATCGCTCAAAACACGCAATCGTTTTGACGATTATTGATGTTGCGTGAAGCAAATAGTTGAAACGCTAACTTCCAGAAGATTTAATATTTTTCATGTTACGTGATGCAATACTATCATCGAAACGCTATCGCCTGGCGATTATCGCCATAGGGAATGAGAACCCAGTGCAATCCAATCTCTGATCGTATTTCCCAAACCGCTTAAAATGTGCATACAATAATGGGATCAAGTTTAGGGCAGCTTAAACGAAGTTGAAGTAATTAGTTCTATTGAATAATAAGCTAGAAGCCTTTACGTCAAAGAACAAAAAAAAAAAAAAAAAAAAAAAAACCCCTAAACGCGAAGGAGAGGGCTTCCATGTCTTCGTGTTCTTCTTATTTAGAATTTATTTTTGTTTCATCTCCTTCTCACTTGCTAGCCTTTTGTTCCTGAACCTGAACCTGAACCAATCCGGATACCTGGCGAACTCCGAATTAGCTCGTGTTATCTGAATAATACGGATCTTTGTGCAGGCGGACTTTCTTTCTTCGCCAAAGACAATAATAAGAAAAGGGAGACAAGTTTCTCTATTAAACCAGTACTATCACCACCAGTTCCAGACGAGAATTGCGGTCTAAAATCGCTCTGGAAGAAAATCCCTAGTACTAAAGTTCTTTCAGGCAGGTCTCGCAGAGCAAGACTTAATCGCAACAGTCCCTCGTTGTCCGACTACAAGAAATGCTATGCGCATACGGAATACCTTTTGAGGAAATCTGGAGATCGCCAGAGTGCCAGAGTTCAATGCGAAAATTAAGTGCATTAGTCAAGTTAAAATCAGGAAGAAGACCAGTAGGGACTCTACGTCAATGCGAAAGCGAACTCGTCATTATGGATTTTCTGAGTCCTTCGAATAGAAAATCAGTAATCGATTAATATTGTTTTTAGATTTTGCTCTGTGGCATTAAAATAAAATTAATTTTTTTTTATCAAAAAATTAAAATAATACTTTTTGGATAAGTACCTTTTCGGTTTTTAGTGGCAACGCTGGCTGGGAAGGAATTTGTTGTCGAATTGTAGCTTACTAGGGTCTTTTTATGTACATACTGTCTCAAGGCCCGGACCCATAAAATCCGTTGCTGCGTGGGTCAGTTTTTTTTTTGTTTTGCCCGAAAGCTAGATGGAATAAACGTTTACTTATGGAAGGTGACCTATAAACAACAAATTGAGAGAAAGAACATTCAGAACAGTGACTGCACGCGAAGAATGTGCTCCAAAAAAAACAGTCCCATAGGATCATGGCCACCGTTTTTTGGAATTCTCAGTGCATAATCTTCATCGATTATTTCCAAAAGGGAAGAACGATTACAGGAGAATATTATGCTGAATAATTGGGAAAATTTAACGACGCATTGAAGAGAAAACGGACACGTCGCGGCCGCAAAATTGATAGAAGTACGCTACGAATTACAGCCGCATCCACCGTATTCTCCAGAATTGGAACCGTGTGATTTATTTTTGTTTCCAAATATGAAATAATGGTCCGCCAAGCCAAGAGATTCACAACATTCACAACTCGGGTCATTGCCCAAACTGATGCAATTAGTATTTTTCTGGACTAATCCGTTAATGCGGAATATTTGATAATGCGGCTTAGGCATGTGAAGTTTGATTACTTAGCGAGAGACTGACAATACCGAATAATTCGAGAAGGAGTATTCGATATCGATACTCGGTTCAAGTAACGAATACTAAATACCGAATGATTAGTACTTTATTCCATCTCTAATGCGGTTTAATGCAGGACGTTTGGTCACTAAGTATCATGAAGCATTATTTGATTGTAATTGAATATTGTATTGCAGTTGCGAGAGTATTATTTTTTAAATTCAAGGAGTACAAAGGTAGCTAGTTTCATATAGCTTATTTTGGTTTTGTGAAATTTTCAAAAAATTTTGAATGCATGATATAAACGGAAGAGCTCTTGAGAAAAATTGCATCTCTCAATATCTAAGACATTAACCACTGTTTGCAATTTTGATACGAAACGATGTAGCTTAAACTCAATTACAAAACTATCGTTATGTGGGTGGGTACCTTCGTTTAAATGTATCTGGAAATTTCTCATTTAAAACAGCCTTAACTTAAAGTAATGTAAAATCCAACACGTTAGGCCTCACTAATAAGACAGAGGACTACACTAAATATAGTGATGTAAGGAACATTAATAATTATTTACAGTTAAAACAAAATCATGTCAATAACTGATTCGTATGAGTAATATGAGTACACACAGCTTACGATTAAATTGTTTGCGATGGATACGTTTCGAAGTATGTGAATTGTTTGCCAAAAGTTCCTTTCGTGTTTTTATACCCTATCCTAAGGGTATATTAATTTTGACACATAGTTTGTAACACCCCTTAATATTCGCCGTAGACCCATAAAAGTATATATATTTATGATCAGGACCAAATCCTAAGACTATCTAGCAATGTCCGTCCGTACTCAATTTTTAGGCCTTTAAAATTAAGCTAGGAAGCTGAAATTTGGACCACATATTCCCTAGGGCTCCGAAATGGTTTTTTGAATACGCCCACTGCCACGCTCACAATTTAGAAAAAACCGTCTTAAAGCTAAAGTTAGAGAGATAGAGTGCTACAACCTTCACAAGATATGTAGGCACTGCCCTCCTTTATAAGTTTATCATATAAAGTTTTTTGCCACGCCTACTTTTTGTGGGCGTTTTTGACTAAAATGCTGTTTTCTTCGAAAATTTTCACAGAAAGCGAAAAAAACTGTTTAACAAAATATTTATCCAATATTTTTTCCAACATATCGCCCATACAAAGTTTTTCGCCACGCCCACTTTTTGGGGGCGTTTTTTCAAAAAAACTTTTTTTTTTTAATTAATGGAACTAAATAAAATGCTATCCATCATCTTCATATAGGCATATAGGGATATGGATAGGGTATCATACTGTTCGCCTCAAGCGGACTGTAGCCTTCCTTATGTTTTTTTTTGGATTTGAAACTTTATAATTTCCAGATATCGTGGCAGATTCTTTAGTTCTTTTACGACGCAAATATAACTGTCATGGATTACCACAGCCTATAAAGAAAGCGTCAGTAAAAATATTTCATTGTGTAGTCAACTACTACAAACGCCAAGAACCAATGGTCTCATCCAAGAAAAAGCTAAAACCATCCATTCCAAATAAAGAGTGCGTGGGACAATTGTGAATACGCATACCAGAAAAGAAGACAAGTATCACCCATAAGAACTCTGCAGCGGAAGAATAAAACGGAGCCAAGAGAAATTAGACGCGCAGAGCATAATATATGTATTTAAGCAGTATTTCCAGTAGCTACTAAACTGGTATCGTGAAGTAAGATTAATAAGGCAAGGAAAAACCCCACATTCCAGTACCTACATTCTATCAACTTAGGTAAGCTGAAAGTTAAGAGCAAATTGCTAGGGTGTAAGAATATTCGCAATCATTTTTGGTGAGACTATATAGTTCTCCACTGAAGTAAAATTTTTAGGACCAAAAACTCATCAAACTCAAACAATTTCCCTCTGGACCTGCAAAAGTCTACTGGGCAAAAAGTGGGGCCTAAACCCCACAATGACATTATGGATGTAATCGCCAATCGCTAGACCTATCGTTGCATATGCAGCGAAGGCAAGGCGGCGAACATGGCAACTATACAAAACGATTGCTTCTAAAAAAACGTTCCTATTAATCTATCAAAAAACTTTTGAATACTTGGAAAACTTTATTTTAATTATTTGTTGTGGTTTGTTTCGCTGCCCTAAATGCAAGAAAAATACAAAAAAATAACACTATTTTTCACTGTCGTTTATTTTAATTTTATTTTTGTCCACCGCTGACTAATTAAATCGCCGTCAAATCACATTTAAAGTCGATAAAATGGATTTCGCATTTGCAAAGTTGAGCAACTGTTATAAAGCGAATAGCGATAGCTTTCGCCGGCGAACTGAATAGTACGTGAAATTGGAAAAAATGCGCTTCGTGGCGGAGCGATACAACTTCAGCCACAACTTTAAGGTTTCATTTCCAGGACGACAAGACTTGGAAATGAGTAAACCCACATACGTTAGAATAGTTATTCCATAATTATTTTTTATTAATAAGAAATGTTAACTTAAGCTAACTCTTATTGCATCGCTTAATTAGCTCATGAGGTTTTGGCTTGTAAGCGATTCTACAAATTATTACATATTAGAGGTAGGTGGTATCCAGCCTCGCGACGTCAGCACGTGTTCTTTGAATGAGATTCTGTGTTTTGCATTTGATGCAGTTAGATAGCTTTGACCACCTAGTTTTCGCCTTCGAGATAAAGTGCAGTAAAATATTTTTCTTTACGAAGCCCATCGCTGGATAAACTTTCTCCGCGGATTTCCACTTATCGAGTTAGAAAACATATCCAATCATTTTCATTTATTATTTACCATGATCCACAAAAGAGGCGAAATAACCTCGCCTTGTGGTGTTACACCACATGCAAGTGAAGGCTTAAATGGCTTTTTATGATTTGTTTTTTCTCGCTCAGTTATATACATTGTATCTTAGTGCCTTGTGGAAAACTGAAAAACTTAATAAAGGTTTCTATCTGACCGAAAGCGAGGCGAGTTTCCTTCTCGGAAGCAGGCTTTGAACGTTAATTTTGGTTTTTTAAAAGATAGGTTGTGGCTTCAATAGAAGACCCCCAAAATCGTTAAAAAATGTTTGGTTTTAACACCACTTTTTCAACCAAAATTTTTTTTTGTATCGTGAAAAACATATAAATTTTTAATCAGATGACATAAATATTGGTGAATATAATATGGGGACAGTATATCGATGGCCCTCTTCGCGGGCTTAAGGGATTTCAACCCTCCTTCCGCAGGCGGCAGTTACCGCTCACGCAACTTCGTTGCTCCGCTCGAGGTATGGGCCTCGTCAGGCAGGCACCTATAGCAACAGTGTATGTGGCTACAATCACAGCTCACAGAGGATTTTAAAAGTTCCTCAGGTTTAATCAAAAAATTCAACAAAAAAACCCAAAATAAACCTCGCTATGGAATAACTAAAACAAGGGGAAGTTTTAAAAATCCCAAACAAACCTAAGTAAAAGTGGCTGCATTTTGATGAACTCAACCAGACAACCATATTTTTCTGTCATGTCAGTGCAAAAAGTTGAAATTTTCAATCAATAATTTTATTATAAATATCTGTCTCCTAACATTTAGATTTTGAAATTGTTATTTTGAACAGTTTTTATATCGAATGAATGCAAATGTGCAAATTCCTGCTATATACCTAAAAGGAAAGTTAAGCCCCGAAATTTCTAGACCTTCCAAAGGGCTTAAAAAATATTTTCGAGCTATGCATACGACTCAAGCCAAAGGAAAGGAACTTTAATTTTGATTTTTTTTTTCAACTTTTGGAACACAATCTGTTTCCGTTTTTAACTTGACTGATTCAAAACAAATTTTTTTTAAGTTCAAAACAGTGATTGGCAGGATTTTTTCGGCGACAAAAATCATAGAGTTTGGTAATTTTTTCTGGTGCTTAAAAAGCATTATTAGTGAGGCCCATTTTGTTTTTCATTTTTACTTAATAACAATTTTAAATAAGTGTTCAACTTAAATTTTAACATTAAATAAGAACAAAAATATTTGCATATATAATTATGTATATGTAAATTCGGATATATTATTTGTTATTATATATTTGTAATATCTATGTTTATAATATATATATATATTTTTTTTTTCAGTAAAAATATCAAAGGATATAACATACGAAAAAAATGCGAAAAATCAACAATCACTGGAGAACAATCATTTTCAAATGTCAAATAAACAAAATTATTTCGTTATAGCAATTTTTTTTTTTAATCAAATCAAATCTCTAAGCTCCAGACTGCATGGATGGTATACATTCATATATTTTCTTTTTACAATAATAAAAAAAAATTAGATGATATTGCCAAATACAGTGAGGCTTCAACCAAGTGTTGGAGTGTAGAGTTAAATAAATTTATTTTATTTTATTTAAAAAAAAAATGCATTAATTTGTAATAAAATCAAAAAGGGATCGTATTATAATTTACAAAATTTTATATTAAATACAAGTAGTGGATGAGCAAATAAATGCAAGGTACACAAGGTATTACTGTGCATTTTTGAAAATTTGACCGAGAAAATAATTGTGCATTTCTTTTCGTGATAAACAACAATTACAGCTATCTACATATATACGAAAATAATAAATATAATTTTCGTATTTCTTGGCAAATGATTGATGGGTGACATAATAACATTTTTCTTTTTCATTTTCCATCGAACATTTTTCAAAAAAATACAACGAATTTCTTAACAGCTAAGAAGGAAACTTAATTTTCTTAAAAACAATGTTTAATTATTCTAGAACATGAAAAATATTTAAAGAAATTTATTAATAATTAAAAATACATTAATAGGAAAAAAATATACACTACCGCTTTAAGGTTTGAATACGTCATTATTGAAGAAGAGTATTTAGAGAGTGAAAACGACTTCAAAGACATCAGGAAGAAAATATGGGAGCGCCTAGACTTATCTAGGATTTATAAACGTTGATACATTCGAAGTTTGTCGACAAGAGAAGGGAAAACAGGCAAGCAATTTAATTTCTTTTTTTTTGATTGAGATTGGTCGAAAAGTCGAAGTTTGTTCCAACAATATATAAGAAATACAAGGGGAAGTCACTTACCTTTATTTATTATGCAACTGCTTCACGGGTGATACTGAAAAAACATACTACTACTGGAATGAGGTTTAACCCTAACTTTCTAATCAACGTATTCAATCTTAAGCGGCAGTGTGTTCTTGAACCATATTTCCAGAGCTTGTTTTATACAATTTTTTGGAAAGGTCTTAAGGAATAGATTAAAAAAAACGGCACAAACATGTCATGAATTGAGTAAAGCTTAAAATTAAGTTTGCTTAAGTACGAATGCAGGTATACTGTGGGCTAATATTTTTTATAAATATTTAAAGAATCTACATTTAGTTTCTGTCGTTCGCGATTGTTCGTTTTCATTTATCGATTTGACGTCAGCTTTGTGCGTTCACTTTATGCAAAATTTATTTGCAGGCTTAAAAGATCCAGCTCGGGCAATAATTGAAGCTGAATGACCATTGTTTGCATCTAAACTTCGGCGAATTGATCCAAAGTTGGTCGCTGTTTTATCGAAAAATTGTTCTCAGCGATGAGGCTAATTTTTGGCTCTTTGATTATATATTTATAAGAAATGCCTATACATCCTAAATAATATATATTCTGTGGTCATCGGATCATATTTTTTTCTTAAAAGTGACGCCAATAGCCAATGGAATAAACGTGAAAGTGATATAGTTCCAGCAGAATGGTGTCACTTGCCACACAGCAAACGAAACAATTAACATATTGAAGCATAATGTCGCGTAACTGACATTTAAATTGGCCTCTAAGATCTTGCGATTTGACGCCCTTGATTATTTGTTTTGGTGATAAGTGAAGTCGCTAGTCTACGCTAAAAAAACTAACAGCAATTGACGCATGCGCATTGGAAACTAGCAAGTGCTTGAAAAACTTGTCTCACAGATGATATTTAGCAGATTCAGCAGTTGTTGGCATATGGCGCGCAGTACTGCAAGCAAGACAGACACACTTTTGTTTGACTTCAATGCAGTGGATTCTGTCATATATTTACCTCAACGTCATTCTTTCGCCTTCAGCCAATGTCGTTGTTGTTATAAAATCAAAAGAGATTTTAAATAAACTTCAGAATTCAGTGGTGCCAAATCGTCAAAATTCATATTATATTATTTTTGTGTTGTGGTGGCATTGGATCGGTTGCAGTGGATTTAGAAATAGAGGCAACTTGCAATACTGCGACGAATGCAGAATTTACATGTATTCCCTCCAATTTAAACGTGTGTTATCTATTTCCACTGCAATAAAAATGCTGCACATGTGTTTTGGACATTAAACAACTAATTGCTCGATTGAACAAATAAATGTTAGGACTGTCCCAATTTATTTAAGGGTTACGATCTCTTGAAGTACAAAAAAGGGTAACATCTCTTAGTTGCCAAGCCGTTAAAGGATTAGTTTTTATGTTCACATATTCGAATTCCTCCTTGTTTCTGCAGCTTTTGCACAAGTCATGTCATGGGACATGAGGCACTGTAACAGTTGACGAGCAAAAGTAAAAAAATAATGAACTCTGTAACAAAGAGATCAACTCACATTCCCGATTGACTTATTTATAGATTATTGCCAAGTTGCAGTTAGTTTAACTTCATTCTAGATCCCTGTATCACAATGGACCAAGACTGGTCTAAATGTGCCGGTTCTTATGACGGCAGTCGTTTCAACCTAACCTAACCTGCAGTGGGGAACGCAGGTGAGGCTTTCAACGGGCGATTGACCACTAGTTTGACAGCAACATCATAGTTTCTATTGATAATTTTATCAAAAGTTCTTGAACAGAAAGAGAAACGGACAAAATTTTTTTTAAGATAAAATACTGATACTGATTTCATAATTAACCCACAATGTACCAAAGCTATTCATTTGCATTTTTTTTATTATGATTTAAATTAATATTAAAAACTTGCATTCAATAAAATGAAACTAGGAAAGAAGAAAAGAAAATTAAAAAAAAAACATGGAAAATTTATCATCAATCAAACATCAAATCCAATTCAAAATTCCAGCAAAACAAGAATTTAAATAAGATAACTCAAATTTTTGTAAAACAATAATTAAAATTTTGTCCATCAATAAAATTTAGAAAGAGAAGAATAAATGTTTTTTTTTATTTTGGTAATTTTTTTTTTTGTTAAAAACAAAAATACATTATCAATCCACAATGTGTTAATATATAATAATATACTCAAAGATAGTATCACAACATCAAAAAGGAAATCCTTTGGTTAAGGAGTTTAAGGATCAAATGTGTTACCTGGTAGGGAACTTCGATAGCCATGTCTTACAGCAGTTTGGACGTTTTGGTGGCTGCATATGAACTTCACATTGTCGAAGTTTTTCTAATGCTAATGGATCACCTGGATGACGTACCAGGGGTTTCTATATTATGAAAAAACACAAAATTGGAATGGGTAGGAATGAAATTTGTTTTTATTATAATGTTTTTGTTTTGTTTGTTTGTTTTTTTTTTTATTTTATTTTAACCGGAATGATAAACGCTTTGAGTACTTTGTGAAATAGGCAAATATTTGAAATATTAAAATAAAAGATAAAATATAAATACGTATCGATGCAAATGAAAAAAATAAAAAATATAAATATAAATTGTTTAATTTGAAGGTTTATGAAAATAGAGGTTGTTTTCGTTGTTGCTAGCCAAATTAAAGGTTTAACCTAGAATTTAGAGATCCGGTCCAGTGCCAATCGTGGAGAACGGATTTTCAAATACTTTACAGTATATAAAGATCGCTGTACTTCTTATCCCGATAACAGCAATAAAGGGAATACTTAGATTTAATCATCATTAATTGGATCTCTTACATGGTTTTGGTCCGAAGAACATACATTTTGAGCCAACTCTTGCTAATTCATACTCTGATTTGTTGCCTGCAATTCCCTGATGGCCAGTGAGCCATTGAAGTCATAGAGTCGATTTTGTTAACCGACAAAGCTTGTAGAATCACATGACTATCTGAAAAGATGTATATTGTGCGCCTTTAATCAAGTGCGCCTCAATGGCATGGATATTGGATATCAGCGTGGAATACTGTGAATCACATTCGCATTGGTATGGAGATCTTGGTGTTGGTTCTAAAGACGCGCTCTCTGTTTCCAGATTTAATTTTCCATCCATCGGTGTATCATCAAACCAGACCTTGACCCAGTTATCACGGTTTAAAATATTACCTCAAATCTTTCAAAAGAGTATTCCCTAACCATAGTATCCGAGATTGTACAAAAGATGTCTTTAGTTAGAATTCATGAAACATGAACATCTAGCTTAAACTTTTATTGGCTTCTACTAGCCTACATGGCTCTAGGAGCTCGTTGTAGAGATGGAATAAAAGATTTTCGATCAAGACTTACCACCTTTTACAAGCCTCATTTAAAATGTTGACTTGTCCACGGGTCAAATAAATTCTTTAGCTGCACGAAGGTTAGCTTAGGAAGTGAAATTTCACCAAGAAGGCATGTTACAATTTTGTATATACAACATGGAAGGTCATAAATCGTTTTATGTCTAATAGAAGTACCCGTGCGAAGTCCTCCAAGCTTTTCGAAAGGCTTCAGTCCGCTTGGGGCAAACAGTATTATACCTAATCAACGAAAGGAATATACATAAATATATGCAAAATTTGGTGATGCTGACCTAAGAGTTTCAGCATCTAGAGAAACACCCCTGGGAGGTGTCATCTCTCAACTATTATGGTCCTGGGTCCTCGTCATCAATAAAATACTCATCACATTAAAAAAAACAGTGACGCCAAAACAATTGCTTACGCAGACGATGTTCTGCTTGTGTCAGGCAAATCTCATCAACCTTAAGCGAACTGTTAGAAAACACACTGCGCACCTTTAACTTGTGGACAAAACAATGTGGTCTAGGAATAAACCCCGAAAAAACACAATTCCAACGACCAGATTTCAGCTATCAAGGTATTCCTTTAAATTGATTGAATGTCAATGAACGAGTGAGGAAGGCAGGTTATGCTATTCTGTGGCTGTTGGCAAGCTGCAGACAGAACAATCTCAAGTTACTGATAAAAATACAGAGATTAGCATTTATAAGGGCAACCTGCGAAATAAGAACGACACCAACAGCTGCGCTGGAAGTGATTTTAAATTTGCTACCCTTGGATTTATACTTGCATGAATCAGCTGCCAAGAGCGCCTTGAGGATCAGCCAAACGGCAATCTGGATTTAAGGTACCCTAGGGCATGCACAGATTCTCTGAGTCTTTGTCACTTGGGGAGCAGAGCGTTTAAAAGATTCTTCTTCCACGACATTTTAGAATTGTCAGCTGTCTCTATCTCTAATCTTTTCATGTTCCTGGTTGAAATTTTATACATTTCGATTTTTGTAGAAAGTTGCGAAGAAAACAACATTTTCCTAAAAATACCCTCGCGAAAAGAAGAATGACAAATAACTTTATATAGCAAGCATGTAAAGTTGCTCAGTGTCTACATATTTTGTGAATGTTCTATAACTTTCAGGCAGTAGACCTGAAAATTTGTGACGGACGGACGATAATTTGTCTTATTGTTAGATTTTGAAGCTGATTAAAAATATATATACTTCTAGTGGTCTCCGAAGCAAAGAATATTAAGCTATGAGCCAAAATTAATAGACCCTTACGATAGGGCACAATAAATTTAATGAGAATTATTTATATATTTTGCAAGCATGAAGATTTAAGGACGTTTGTTGTAGATTCCTTGTTACGATCACAGTCTAATATTCACCCTGTGCTTCAAAGAAAAGGAAACCCTATTGAAATCGTTCTTTGCGATGACATTAAGCATACAGTCATCAAAACAGAAAAGTGTCTTCGATGTCGCATATGTCCCAGCCAAAACGCCTCCAAAATGCTTCGAGGTATAGCACACAAAAACCCATTCTATTTAAAGAAGTTGTAAGAGAAGCCAGAAATGTGTGTGAGGTTTGGAAGGCAGGCTTACATGCATAGCCCTAGCGGACGAGCACTCGACTTAATGTGCCAGCCCTTGTTGGCCCACAACCACAGTTCTTAAAAGTGAAATGACCAAGCTTTTACGTCTACAACATGCAGACATTAAAAGCTGTTCATTGACGGTCCGAAATTCAGCAGATCTTCACTAGGACTGCAGGGAAGTAAATTAAGAAGTTCTTTAATTCCCCTTGTTACTGGTTGCAGTCCTCTAATGAGCATCTGAAGACTATCAGGGTAAGCTGTCTTTAAAATGAAAAATTTAACATTGGAGGCTGCATTTAAAATTCTATTTATTTCAAAACCTGGCAGACGTTGTCTTATCCGTAAACAATGACTTACCTCTGTATTTATAAGAAATTAGTAATTGGATGTCAAGTGGAATCTATAATTCGTTGTAGTTACTATACTATGCATGGACTGCGGCGATTTATATTTATTTTTGTTGACGTTGATTTCATTTCACATTAATTATTCCTAGCATTAAACCCATTTTTTTAAAAATTGGTATGATTTTATTATTTATTTTATTTATTTTATTATTTTTAACTTCCTCATATACATTACTATACTAAAGAGAAAGTTATTGCGATCTATCGGTCTGTCTGTCCGGGCGCCGTATGGCGAAATGGTTCGACGGATTAGCGTCAAAGTTCTTACGTAAGGTTTTGGGGTTACATCTCGGGGCATTTCTTTTTTTAAATAAGACCAAAGTGGCCAAGTTAGCCTAAGTTCAAAATGTTTTTCAGAGTTCTACTGAGATAAAAGCTCTCACATTGATTTTGAAACCATCTACGTAAGCCTCTCCATCTGAGATATGACGCCGTATTCTTAGGCTTACCGATGCTTCTGAAACTAAATTCCCGAAAAGTGATTATAACGATTCATTTTTATTTCGGCTCTCTGCAGTGCCATCTAGTGGCAAGTTACGGCAAATTAGATTGATAGAAATATTCTTCATGAAATAGTGCCAACTTTAATGGTGATCGGTCAAACTGTATTTGTGTCCAATAATCTCTTAAATACTGACATCTATTCTTATCCGTCATTTCATTTTTACCACTTCATTCTTTTTTTGTTCGATTGCATTAATTGCAGTTAGCTAAAGGATAGTTTTTTAAAAGTTAAGTTTTTCAGGGTGGCAGCGCTGGTAAGCAATGGCGTCGAAACGTCATCTGTTAAAGTGGAACTATACTCCGCCTTTTAATCATAGAAAGACTTACAAACGAGCAAGTTATTGAAATTTATTATCAAAATTCGTGCTCTGTGAAAAATTTGAAATTCCACTGTTTTATCGAAAAATTGTGTTTAGCGATGAGGCTCATTTCTGGCTCAACGGATACGTAAATAAGCAGAACTGTCGCATCTGGAGTGATGAACAGCCACATGCCATACAAGAATTACCGATGCATCCCGAAAAAAACCACAGTTTGAACGTTACCGTCAACGGCGAACGATATCGAGCTTTGATACGCTTTTTTTGCCCCAGTTGGCTGAGTTGAACTTGGTTGACATGTGGTTTCATCAAGACGGTGACATCTGTGTGGCATAGCCTGTGAAACAATGGATATTTTGAAGGATGAATTTGGTGACCAGTTTATCTCTCGATATGGCCTGTTGGTCGCCAAGATGATTCGATTTAACGCCTCTTGATTATAGTATGTGGACAAGCCGAACACGATTGAAGGATAACATAACACGCGTAATTCTAGGAATACAGGAATTGGACCTTCCGAATGGACAATTCGAAACGGAGCCGCGGACAACATTTACATGAAGTTGTCTTTAAAACGTAAATGACAAGGGCCTATTTATCGATTACAATAACAATTTTGAATATTTGCTTCAAATTTGAGTGTTTTATTTGATTGAAAAAAAAAAATACGCAACGAAATTTAATTTCCTAAATTTTGTATACTTACAAAACAATTATGAAAACACTATAGTTTCACATCTGACGTTATTAAGATTGAGGCATATTTGAAATGTCAATTTTTGAGTTATTGAAATGATTGCTGGTCTTCCATTATAAACTTTAGTAAACAATTTCGTTTTTTTAGATATGACGGTGTTTTTTGTAATGAGCGATATATAGAAATAAATGTGAGTCGAAATCCTTCGCAATTTCAGTCCTAAACAAACTAAAAACAACAAATACTTTCCATTTGCACACTTAAACTGTTAAATGTTCAGTGTTGCCATTGCCAACATAAAGTAATAGTAAAATATTCATAAACATAAGAACATAAAAAAAAGAAAATTTAAATAAAAATGGAAAAAAATATATTTTACATTTCACAAGTACTCAACGCGTCATGTTAATTATTTTTTTATTATTTTTTTTTTCATATTATATCAAAGGTATACCATTGCGAATGTTGCATTACTGTCAGTGTCGAGGAGATCTGAAGCAGCGTCTAAGCTAGCTTGCTCCAAATCCCGGCGTTTCTTTTTCATATTCTCCTTATGCATGTCTGCTGCACGATCCGTTTATGTTGCATTGGGGTAGAAAATGGTTTCAAGAATTTATTTGTTCGCCAAATAAACGGATGAAGACACGATTACACATAGAATTTTTTTTGTTTGGTTTGGTTTTTTTTTTTACAAAAAAATAAATAAAAACAAATTTTTGTGCGATTTGTACATATTACATACATTACAACGATTGGTTTTTGATATTTTTGTTATTTTTTTTTAATGAAATGAAATGAAGAAAGAAGAAAGAAAAACACAGGAAATTGATAAAATAAAATTGTACAAATATTTTATTTATTTTGTTATAATAATTAAAAAATGGAAATTGTTTTTTTTTTTGGTTTGTTAACACAAAACGAAAAATTAAAAGGAAAGTACATCGATTACAGACAGAGAGAAAAAGAGAGAGAGAGATAGAGTTTAAGGGTAGGGTGGCGGGCGGCGGGTGGACGTAAACAGCAACCGAAAATGGAAATACAGCAAATGAAAAGAGAGGGCAGGTTTTGGTAAAATGAAAAAACAAATTATATTCGTAGCACAGCAAAAGAGCAATAGTAGTAAGTAGCAGAAGATACACAATAGCGGTTTTAGTAGCAATGCAAAGTATGTTTTTTTTTTTTTGTGAAACACAAGCGGGTTACAGTGTTGGTGTGTCGAGTGTAGTGTTATATTTTTGTTTTTGATTTAATTGTTTGGATGAAATGAGATAAAAGAAAACCTTAGTTAGTATAAAATTAGTACGAATATAGGAAAGTATATATAATTAAAGTAGTAACATCAAGAATGTTAATTAATTAAAAGTAGAAAGAGAGTAGACTGGAATTTCTCATTTTGCTCGTATTGCGAGAGGAGGACCAATTCCAATGTACCGTGGTAGTAGTAAAATGTTTTATTTTTGTTTTGTATTTTTGTGTTTTTTTTTTTCTTTTTTTTTTTTTGGTCTCGTAAACAACAACAACAAATAGTAGTAGTAGTAGAAGTAGAAAGCTTTTAATTAAGAAACACCATTAAATTATATATATAGAAAGCGTATTAAAAAAATGTCAATTACAGCATTTATTCAAACCTGAACGTGATGCATAATTTACTAGGGCAAATTCGAGCAATGCACCGAAGACAAATGTCAGGCACACGCCCGTCCAAACGTCAATCGCTTTAGTGTATGACACTGGGGGTAATGATGCGTTGATGCCCGATGTTTGTGTTGCCATTGTAAGAAGAGTTGTTACACCTAAAAGTATTGTTTTTTTTTTGTTTTTTTTAAAAGAAAGAGAAAGAATAATTTAGTTAGTTTAAAATTTAGTATTTATGTAAAGATAAAAGTGTGTAAATGTCTCGGAGTGTTGTGCCTAATGACTACGTTTGGTTGACTCTGTGGCTGTGGAAGGTACGAACTTCCAGTTTTTTTCATTGAAATTGTATACGAACACATTTACAATATACGTCTTACTTACGGTGGGGTGTCACAGTCTGGCCTAGACCTTGGCCAAATAGATCCATTGCAGTTGGGAATAAGGATTCTGATTGTCTGCTGAACACTTAATATCAATACTTGCTGAATTCGGGATAAAGATGACCCTTTTTATAATCTTCACATCTATATTTTTTCAAGTGTATAGTACTATTGTGGCTTACTCCTCTTACTCTAATATCAACCCTGCATTAACTGAGGTTTCGCAAAAACTTCTGAAACCTCTATCGAAAGCCAGAAGATTTCCCAGACATTCTTCAAATTTCCGAAGCTCGTAGTTGTATGAGCTTTCAAAGAAACCTCCTCAGAATCTGATTTCAATGGTTACGTTGTCAAAGCAAACGCACCTTTTAACACATTCTACAAGTTCGACAAACAAGCATTTGACATATTTGCAAATTAAACGTAGGAAGTGTATATTCGCTTTAATTTTTCGATGGCTGACTGAAGCGTCAAACAAAACCCAGGTAGTTTTCGCTGTGAAAAAAAAACGAGATTTCGAAATCTTTTTGTGAAAAACTCATACTTCAGTGCGGTGAGAAAAGGGTATAACGCAGAATTTCAGAATTTACATGATACGTCATGTTATGTTTCATAAATAAACCAGCTGTTTTGGAACTGACCAAATCTCAGGTTAGCGTTGATTTTGATCCGTCGGAATTTAGTCTACCTGGTTACAACTAACTGCTATTATTTGTTCCCATAGTGGTCTCGTCGTTTATAAACGTAGTGATGTGGCCTACAAACTTCAACCACAATGGGGCCAATGTTCCAATACGAAAATTTATTTTAGTTGGATTAACTTCCACTTCCGTAGGCAATTATTTTACTACTGTTTCTGTTTATGGAAGGCCAAATTTTGGCCGCAATTCTACTTTTTACGAGTTTGATAAGCTGTCTGATTCGATTCGATTGTTTCGATTTCAATGTACACAATGTACACAATTCGAGTTGACATTATGGCCAACAGTCAACACCAGAAGGAAGGCTTGTAAATGAGCCGTCACGAGTTCCGGACATTAGTAGTCAAACCTCCAACAGGAGGTAGGTTCGTCAGAGCATTGTGTCATATCGAAGAATAACTCGTACTCCCACCATAAAGTTAAAGAACAAACTTCAACGAGAACCGTATGGCAATACGAGAAAACCAAATGTTAAGAATTCAACGGTTTCTTTAGTAGTTTTAACTCCCCCAAGATGAACGAATTATATGACTTGAGCTGCAAACAGGCTATCATGTTAAAAGAGGAAATCCGAATTAAGTTCAAACTGGCCAGAAATAAATCGTGCCAAATTTTCCTACAGCCAAAAGTTGAAGCAACAAATATTAGAAAATTCCACCCGTGTTAAACTTTCATAAGTCTTTCTATCCCCTCCCCTTACCCTCCTACCAACCAATCGCACTTATGGCCCTTCTTTCGAAGGTCATGAAATCGCTGAATCGTCAGCTCATGAAATATCTTGACACCCGAAAACTTCTTAATGACCGGCAGTACGGTTATCGCAGCAACAGATCCATTGGAGATTTGATGACTGCTATGGAGGCTTTGTTCTGCTTACCTCCCTTGCAGTTCTTTGCTAAAAGTAAAGTCATTGGACGACAGATCAGTGTCGGCGACTGAACAAGAAGTGCGATGTTCAGAGCGCTTCTGTATGATTTACCTGGCCACAGGGCAGGAGTACTCGAATCCATATGGTCAATATAAACATATTTTTGAGCGTCATTTTCGTGTGATCTTTCCTGACGACCATACGGTCGTGTACACTCATGAACGGTGTCTACGGTGCCGGAGTCTACTCCAATGATTATCGGATCAAATTATCTGATTCCTTAGCTAGACAAAACACTGTCTTTCAGACTGAGATCTTTGCGATAACAGCTGCTACAAATATTCTTCTAAGGAGAAAAGTAAAGGGCTATGTCTTATACATTTGCTCAGATAACCAAGCTGCTACGGTGACTTCCAAAATTATAGAGGAGGCTACATGCAATGTGAACAGCCTATACAGATGTAACTCTGTAATCCTGACGGGTTCGCGGACACACCGGTATCGATTTCAGCTGATGCTCTGGCTAGGATAGACTTATTATCAGCATTTGTCGACCTTCAAGCAACCACAAAAGTGAAGGTATTGAGCGCTTATTATTTGTCATCATGAAGGCATTCAAAAGCATTAGTTGACGGTACCAAACTGAGCAGATCAAAATATTTGCTGTTTTCAGTTAGAAGCTCGGGCCAATGCGAGTGCTGTCTGGAAGATGATGAAACGATGTCTCACTTCATCTGTGACTGCCCCGCTTTTGCCAGGACCAGCCTGGTTTCTCTCGGCATGCCAATTCTGGACAGACATTATCCGACCTCTTTGAACTATTAAATAGTCGTTTGAGTTCGAAACTTCAGCACGATTGCAACAACTGCCTATTTAGGATACTTCTGTGATCGCTTAAAAAAATTGCATTATTTTCCTTTAAATATTTCTTTTCTAGTTTTTAAAAAAATTTAAAAATTATAAAATAAATTTTCGTTACTTTCTGCAATAGAATAATTCGTAAATATGAATTAAAAAATAACCAGCTTTATTCAGTTTCCAAAGTGAAAAAAGAAAATCTTAGCCATCCATTTAACAATAGAAATAATAACATGCTAATATTTGAAGTAAAAATGAATAGGTACATAGTAGATAGATATTATGCATGCTAATGTTGGTAAATATATACTTCCAAATAAATATTCTTTCTAATTTCATATTAAATATTTTTTTTTTTGTAGAAAGTTTAATGTTACAAAAGTAACACAAAAAAAAAAAAAAAATTAAAGAGAAAAAGTAAAATAAAATACAAGTTTCAACAGATAAAATATCTACGCAAAATTAACACTTAAACCCATCGTCACAGGACGTTGGGCTTATGAAAACCTGGTTAATGCTGGTTAATGTCTTCAAGCGGTACATCAAATCTTTGATTGCACGCTTTATGTTTTGTTGCGAGCGCAACCGAAAGACCTGACGACCCAAGAGAATGCAACTTCCGTTTTCGTGATTTTTGTTCGTATTTAATTTTTTTTTTCTGAAAGTTCGCACCAAGCAGAGAGTTCTGATATTTCTTATCTACGAGCGAGTCCAAATGGAGACACCGAGACGGGCTTCTTGTGGCCAACAACGACGACGATGATGACGAGGACGACGACGAGGTCGACGTAGGACGTGGTGGTTCAAGTAATATAAAAATTCAAATGACCTTTGGCGACGGGAGATTACTTACCCAGTGACACACGAGCGGGCACAGCTCCTTGATCTAACCAGAATGACACCCATGAGACAATGACCAACATACAGCATGGAATGTAGATTTGGATAAGGTAATATGAGAACTCTCGCTTGAATAGTAAATCGACTTTCAGACAACTGTATTCGCCTAAAATGAGAGAAAAAATAAAAAGGAAGAGAAAGAACGAAATTATATTTGTCAGTATGAAAGTTTAAATAAAAGATACAGCGAAAGTATGTAATGTATACGTGCTGCGTTAGTGATAGATATGTTTTTTCATGCAGAAAACTACTAGCGACATCTATTAGACGAATATGAACGAATCTGATGAACTTACCAGTGTTTGTTTTGCTGTTACAATAAT
Source organism: Ferdinandea cuprea (assembly GCA_963576555.1). Taxonomy (NCBI): domain Eukaryota; kingdom Metazoa; phylum Arthropoda; class Insecta; order Diptera; family Syrphidae; genus Ferdinandea; species Ferdinandea cuprea. The sequence goes on from OY754959.1 coordinate 96,661,720, forward strand.
CAGTCAAGAATTTTTCCAATGTAAAGCGAGGTAGGTGTAAGTTTTTGACCACTTGCACAGGATCACCTTCCTTCCATAGGAATACTAAATCATTTGTTGTCCAACCGTCTGTTTTGGGTGAATAAAGATAGGTACATATATACAGTAGTGTCTCAGCAATGAATTCAAGTAATATGTAATACTTTTGTGTTTTATAGTTTTTTTGTATTTTTTTTTACTTACAACTTGCCATTCGTAGGGAACATATTTGTCTATCCAAAGGATATAGTTTGAGATTCATTGGACACGCTAATGTGAGCGATATTCGTATACTGTAAAGTACGGAACCGTTTGGAAATATACGAATGTAAACGTTTGGCATGATTATGTTGTGAAAATGTCCTTCCTTCTCGTTGGAGAAGAACAAATCGGGCATCCATACTCGATTTGCTTCAGTCAGTGTTAGATATTTGAGGCGACCTAGAAAAAGATTGAATTGAAAAAATGTAGAAAGCCAATGTCATAATGAATTTTAGAAATAGACTTCAATATAACGATAAATGATATTGATAATGTTATAACGCCAAAAAATATTTTGATGGGAATTATTTTCGTTTAAGAACATTACTTTAAGTTACTCTTTTTTCACTAACAGATAGCTATGATAGTTTTTCAAATTGTTGTGCTTCAATATCTGTCAAAGTTATCAATGACAGCATCGTTTCACACTTGCTTAACGTGCGCAAATTATTCAAATTCCGGCTCAGTTGTGACCACGCAACGTGTATTTTGTCGTGAAGTTGGTCCCGGTCGTCACTTCGCTTCAGTGCGCAAGCAATTAGTTGCACAGGGGAAAGGTTTGAGCGTGAGTTCACTCGTTTGAACCTTAAGACACCAAGTATCAAAAAGAGAAATAAATGTCTATTTGGCGACAATCAGGCATCGTCCGAGGGTCTTCCCGACTTTTTTTGCGGTTGGATTCGGGCCTACATCCGTATAAGATTATGCTGACGCAAATATTAAAGCCGAACCACCATAGACAAAGCCGTGAGTTCGCTAATTGTGCGCTGAAAATGTTGGCCGGCGATCCGAATTTTGGGCAAAAAATTACCTTGTCGGACGAGGCCCATTTTTGGCTCAGGGGCTATTGGAACAAGCTTATTGCCGTTATTATTATATCGACCCAACATGAATGCATCCGCAAAGATTAATTGTTTGGTGGGGCATATGACATGGTGGCATCATCGGTAATTTTTTCTTTCCAAATTATAGAGGAGGGAGGCACCGCATTGACTCAATGCTCTGGAGGCTTGAACAAAGTAACAAGATCATGAAAGAGACAGGAGCTGCGTTCTTACTAGCAGAAGCATGCCACTGTCAGTGGAGATGGTCGCAATGGTGTTGAAAGTTCTACTAAAATATCCTTTTGCTTCTTTGGAGGGCACTTTGGATTAAGTTAAATTGTACTTATTTTAATACTAAAAAAATTCCTAAAATATAAGTTAGGTTATATTAAGGTTTCTAAGAACATAAGTTAGGTTTGGTTACGAGGTGATATGAGGGCTATTCTTGCTGTGGTGTATTATTTTGTGTTCTTTATGGGGGCCTCGTAGATTGCCTCGATCAAAACAACATTAGGATGTCTACAAGATAGATAAGAAACTGGCGGCTGGCTTCAAGCCCGGAACACATGCTCCATAAAAAACAGTGAAGAAAACCCCGTCACTGACTTGCAGGAAATAGTAGGGGAAACCGGGGCATAACGGGCCTCTTAAGGATTTTTTTAAATAAAAACTTCATAAACGAGTAAGAAAAATAATTTTATTAGAAAAAGGATTTATTAATACATTATTAAACAAAAGAAAGATAAATAAATATTAATAATTCAGCATGTGTTATGGATTTAAATAAATGATTGAGTTTGCCTATTGTGGGCAACGCTAGCTAATGTGGCTGGATTCATCGTCAAAATTATCCTTTTCAGCACAAGAACAATGCGCCCACTTCATACAGGCTCTGCAGGAATCCCATCTTTCTGTAGACTGAGAGTAAAGATACTCACACTATAGACACTTTTTGTCCTGCTCGTTTTCTCTTTTATAGTGAGGGGCATGGAATTGTTGGATTCACCTTAAAAATGCGCCTTGTAAGGAGAGCCTGCTTTTCTGCGGTCTTTACTCGGCGCTTCGAATTTTTTTTTTGCTCTGGTAAACAAAATCTGAGATGGAAAAAACTGTTTTGAAAGAAGTTGAAGACGTTGGCGCATTGTTATCTGTCTAACGGGCTTTGGTGCCTCAGTTGTTCTCAGTTTAACAGGATTGTATTGGGACATTGTGGATGAATTATTAATTTTCGAAACAGGGTTTTCAGATAACATCATTGGATCGGTGGGTGTTGATGAGCCTAGTGGCAGCACTTCTAGTTGCGAATATGCGTCACATGGCCCACTTTTGTTATAAAAAGTGGAAGGTTGGGGTTTTGATTTGATTATTTTATGAATCTCTGTAAAGTATTTCGGGGCAGCTGCCTTACAGCTCATTTTGTTTTTGGTTTGACGTCTTCAACAGCTCGTCACATATTGTTTACGCTCCATGCTTGCCGGTTAGGTTTTCTCACATAATTTCGAACCATCTAAAACATGAAATATGAATACGAAATGATTGGGACATAAAGGTCACCTATGCCCATTATGCCACTTCCATTCAGCCCCATATACTATTCTACTAACATCCTATAAAAAATCTTTTCAACCTATCTGTAAAAACGAAATAAATGGATTTATAAAAACAAAAATGTACTTGCTTACATATTAAATGGTGAAAATCCAATTCAAAATTTAGCTTTACAAGAGCTTTAGAGACATATCAATGGTAAATGTTGAATATGAAATCCTATCCCACGTACTGTGTGAACGCCTGAAACTATTCTGCAACAGACTAATCGGCACGTACCAGTATGGGTTTTGAAGGACCGTTGAGCAAATCTGCAAACTTGGGAAAAATTTGGAAGAGACCAATGAATTTCAAATCGAGACTAAAAGTCGCCAAGTTGTTGCTATTCCCATAAATGTTTTTTTCTTTAAAGCCCATGTCTTCTATCATAACTCTTGAATGACTTTTTAAAATCAAAGTCCTTTCCAGAATCATACTTTTGACAACACGCAAGAGTGGCTTTGTCCACTTTCGGGTTTTGCAGATCCGTATGTTGTACTTGCAGATCCGTGGGCTTAAATGCAGCAAGACGATCTGATTGTAAGATACTGTAATACTTGTTCTTAAATACTCTAGGTAGGTAGAAGGAGCCCCGTGAAGGGACGTTCAATGTATATTTATATCCCTGCATCGCCCCTCAGTGCTTGTCGTACAAGGGGGAGAATTCACTTCTGTGCAATTTAAAAATCCAGGCCTAGCAACATATTTATCATCTTTAAACTGCCCCACAAGTGTGCATTTAAATCTGTGGGATGAAATGACTGGAGATCATTGGTGTCATAAAAGTAAGATCAATCAAGAACTTATATCAGGAACATGCACTTGTTGAACAACCAAACTCGCTTAACCTTGCGTTATGGAAATCTACGTTCAAAGAAACACTACCCCGCCAGGCACCTCTAATGCTACGCATGGTTGTGATCCTGGGACGAGCAAAAATGCACGGGTCAGAGCTATACGGTTTTCGAGGGATAGCAAAAAAAAAAATTTGCCAATGTAAAGACTAAGGGGGCAGTTATAGCTATAATTGAAATCCATCATTGAACATTTTGTTTTCGTGAATTAAGACGACAAAGCAAACAATAATGGCTTTTAATGGTAGCAAAATAAAGCTAATCACTTATACAAATTTTTACAAACAAAATTACTCAATTCTTACTTAAACTTTTCTCTAAATCTATTTTTATTATTTCACTGACTACCTCACCACCTTCTATCAATTTTAAAGCCGAATAAAACAGCACAGATCTGCTCTGCTATCACATCTGAAAACGATATCTATTTAGTTATCAAACGAATAATAATGTTAACCAATCGCTGTGTATTTGTGAGAAGAATGGAACTATATCATCGCCAGAAGAAATTTTATATAAGACCCTTATAATGCCAGTCCCGCCCTATGGATCCGAAGTATAGACCTTTTCTAAAGCGAATGATGACATTCTTCGTCGTTTTGAAGGAATTTTTCCTTTGCGCGTTTGAGATGTAGAGCGAATGAACATCAATGCTCCAGCCGGTGAGAGAACGAAGTAGAGGAAAGCCTCGCCATAGGTTGCATGCACATATCAACAACGGAATGACATTTTATTTAAAATATCGGCATTAGTTTTGGTTTAGAATAACATTTTACAATTTCAGACAAAAAGACAAAATGTAAAATCAAATCAAAGTTCCACACAGGCCTTTATAAATGCAGTGAAGTGGAAGGGTTGTGATCCCTATAATTTTGATCATAACCTTGTGAAGAGAAGAAAAAGATGAAGGTAGGTAAAAAGGAGTGGCGATGCTGAAAAAAACCTTAGTAGCACTGTTTGCAGTTTTGATAATACATACTACTTGCTCATTTGGATATAAAAGTCTGTTTGTGGGAAGATGCTGGACCCATCCTGTGGAATTCCAGAAAGGTATTAATCACTTAAATTAAGAAAGTTGGGTGCAGTGGCTTAGTGGTTAAGTGCGCTGGACCACTAAGCGAGAGGTCGATGGTTCAAATCCCGACCTATACCACCTGAAAGTTTTTATTCGCTGCCCCACCTCTTGCGAATGTCTGACAAATATCCAAGTGTAAGAAATGTCATGAGAAGCTTCTCAAAAATAAATTGCCGTTCCGAATCGGCATTAAACTGTAGGTCCCTCCATTCGTGTCAAAAATATAACTTCGCACACACAATGGTTGGAGAAGCTAGGCTTTAGGTCCTGTATGGGCCATTTACGCCTTATATTTTATTTTTCAAGTTAATAAAGTCGAAAAAGAGTTTTCCCAATTTTCTTTTTTTGCCTTAGCTAGTGCCGGACAGGCGCATAAGTAATGAATTAGAGTTGTTTTTGCTATAGCGATAACATTGCAAAATGCGGCTTTGCCAGTTTTACCGTAGGGGTTGTGATAACTGATGTTATTTGCTATAGTTCTCGCCCAATTCTCTGGATGTGAATTGTCGTTTTGTCGGTTGGTGTTAGTAATTCTAAGAAGATTTCCGCCTTAAATGATCCCAGCTGAATGTGAAATACCAGCTTGTCTCGGGCAATGATGGAAACCTGGCTGGCAATAAGTATGGCTATATTTTGATCCGGCTCTAATAATTGTGTAGTTTGGGTTGACGGGAGGCCTCGTGGATAGCAAGTAATTCCACCCGGAGCACACTAGCCGTATTTTGGAAGTCTGAAGATTTTGAGATGTATAGGGACACAACAAAACACAACAGCCAATTTCCGAGCCGTCTATGTAGATTGTTAGATCCGAGTCCCAAGTCACCTGTTTATTTTTATTTTAAAATGTTTTGTGAAAATTAATTTCCTCTTAAAAGAGGAAGCAAAATATTACTATGGTGAAAGGTTCGCGATGATACACATCCAGACTCTTTGAGTCTTATCACGTCGTGTACTGCAATCTTTTCTAAGTAAAGGTCCTGAGGTAAAAGGTGCTGGAGGACTGTAGGGCATCTGATGTTGTTGATCGTAATGCACACGGTTCTCTGAACTTTGTTGAATTTGGTTGTGTTTTACTCTAAACATAGAACTGGTCACCATACTATAGACTTCTTTTTTTACTCTGCCAAAGGTAGGGAAACGTATTTCGTGTGTCGTATGAGACTTTACTTAAATAAGTAATAGAGGGACAAAAAAAAAAGAAATTCAGGATTTGAGGCACAGTCAAATAAAAAAAAAAAATTATATATTCGAAATGGCGAAGTATCTGTCATTTCCTTTCATCCTCCGCTAACACATTTGGATGTTATTAAGGTCTTTCAAAACGTGATCATATGGAATATAAAATGGGCTTCGTAAAGATAAGATAACCACTAAGCCCTTTGTTCGATGCAGGGTGTCGGAAGGCACTTGCAGCCAAGAATGAGGTCTGCGAATGCTAGAGATGAGGACCAGAACAGCGGGGGGAACTGCCTTCTACAAAGAAGAAGGGAGGAGCATCGAATTCTCAGAAGGAGAAAGAAAGCAAAACGAAAAGGCGATCCACCCAGGGATGCAAGGCCCGAACAGAGCCTGCAGAGGTGAACATGGGAACACAGTTAGTTGGAAGGAACTTGTCGGCTGTGTTGTGTCAGTGCCGAAAACATTTCGCCAAACAACCTCATCGGCCAATCAGTGCTATTATAGGCTAGGAAAGTTTACCATCGACCATACGAAGGAAATTCAGATTAATACACACCTCCTTTTTCTACAGTTTAAAGCCGCATATTATAGCGTATATAAGCACGCTTTCAAGTTTCGCCATCCCTGACAAACTTGTTCCTTTGTTTAGGATGACGATGAAGAAGTCTCGCTGCTTCGTTAAAATCGGCAAGAACATCACCAAGCTCTTCGACGTCGAAAAATATACAAGGGGACGCGCTTTCGTGTAACTTCTTTAATATCATCCTTGAAGCAACTATACGAAACTCACAAGTCAACATCAGAGGTACAATGTTTTAGAAGGCTGTTTAATATGCTAACGATATTGATATTATCGAGAGATCGCAGCGATCTATCAGTGGCGCATTGGCATTTGCAAGTATAACAGTGGAGACGGCAAAGGTGGGTCTGGCTATCAACAACAGAGAAGTCTCATCATCGACGACTCGTACAAAACGTCACGACGAATCTAGAATATATTCTATCACTTCGCAAAATGACATCAGCGCAGAGTGCAAGCGCAGAATCACTCTTCTTCGGACTAAGAAAGAGATATGAAATAAGACTCTAATAACCCCGGTCCTATTCTTTATGGTGCAGAAACATGCACACTGTCAATGATGCAGTGTGGAGGAGAAGACTTAACGATTAACTTTACGGGCCACCTAGTCAAAAACCTGAGGATAAAACAACAGCTGAGATGGCTGGGGAACGTGGGGTGTATGGACAGTAAAGCGCCAGCCCAACAAGTATTTGATTTCATCCTTGAGGGATGATCCCACCTTAGGTGGCGCACTCAATTAGAGGGCGATCTCAACTTAAATACCTAAAGTGAAGGCAGCGTGCTAGGGACCAATATGGCTGGAAAGGCTTGTTGGTTGAGGCCGCGATCCTCGGACTGTAAGCGCCAACAACAGTAAAAAGGAAGTACGACAACAGGGAAATGGGCAAAGAGCTGTAGACATCTGTTAAGTTACATAAATGAGTCAATTTTTAGGTTAGAATCAAAATCCTTTTTCCTTGACTGTGAGTTTAGTTTTGTTTCCTGCTAACTGCTTTTAAAATTATTTTTTGTCATCTTCTAACTGCCATTTATCATTTGTGTCATTTGTGACTTGTGATTCATATGTCATCTGTCAACAGCCATAGCAACACCGAGGGGGAATTCGATCAACTGAGCGTGAATGCATTATTAGCATAATTTTTAAGCTATACAAAATTGAACGCTTACGTTTTTACGGAATGTGCATTACTTGTTTATTTGATAGCATAGCCAGTTATGACATTTTAATGTTTAAATAAATAAATAAAATTTTTAAGACTCACCTTGTATATCATCGAATTTAAGACGTTCGTCAGTCCATTGCTCTCGAAATGTTAACTGCACGCTGTATTCCTACATATACAAGTTCATATTAGTTTTGGAATTTTTATTAAGTAAAAATGCTAAATGGTAATTTTATAAGAACAATTTTTTCTTTTGAATATATTTTTTTTTAGGAATTTTTATAATTATTTGTATTTTAGTTATTTTTTTTTTCTCAATTTGGGGCGAATAAGGATGCAACATCACACTAAATAAGACGCAAATCATGCGGTGTTGTTTTTATTTTTCTGAATTGGGTCTTGCGAAATGCACATATAAAGCATAATTTATTTATTCATTACTTGCAGCGTATAAGATTAGTATTTATAGCAAAACAAAAAATGAGGAGAACAAAACAAAAAAAAAACAGTTTTGAAGCAGACAATCAAAATATTATGCAGCATCAGACTATTCAACATCAGACATTCGCAGAGGTATCAAACATAAAGCAAAAACACTAACAAGCATCAAGATGCAATAAAAACTTAAGATCGTTAGTTAGGCAACTACATGCACTCAATAGGAGGAAAGATATAGATAATCAGCCATAACAATACATCGAGGACAATAATTAAAAGAACATCTTTCGAAGCATTCCAGAGAGTGAGTGGACAAGCATGTTTCAATTTCAAGCCGTTTCTGTTTCATGCTGAATGATATCGACATACATACATACAAAAGTGTTTGTTTTAGGGATATTATTACGAAACAGAGCAATAGAGTTAAATTAAATCAGAGAACTCAACGAGGAATTAAAAATGAAACAAGTGAACTCAGTGAAACTAGGATAAAATGAGTAGAAGTGAATTGAATTGAAAGGAAAACGAAATAATATTAACTTAAGCTATGATTTCTTAAAAACTAACCAACTAAGTTCAATTTAACAAATTAAAAACAAAAAAAACAAACCAAAACATAATTACTATCATAATACATTTTCAATCTCTTCCTTACGTTTTGAGAAATAAAAGTTTTTAATTCTGTTACCTCAAAAGTCCTGAAAAATACTAATTCATAAACCTCTTAAGTTGCTATTAAAATATAAAATATTTATATTTTTTTTTTTGTATAATATTTTAAGTGCTTTGTGGGTGTTTCGGTGTAGGTAATCTTTTAGACACGAACAATGTGAAATAAAAATCTGCTGTTTTTTTTATGAAAATGAAGGCAGAGAAGATGAGATGAGAAAAAGTTGATAAAAAATTTTCTGAAAATAATTTTTATTTTATCTTAAATATTTCCTTTCCGCCAGCTAAAAAGTTGTTTCGTTTTTGTTTTTATTACAAAATACTTAGTTTCATCATCAGCATAATTAAATCAGTTTTCTAGTCAGCATTGTGTTTTATATTTTATATATTTTGTTGTAGGGTATTATTATTATTATTATTTATTTTAATGTGTTGTTAAGTATTTTAAAATAATAATAAAAATAACCAATAATAAAAAATAAAATAAAGATGTAAATCAAAATAATAAAATATATGTGAATAATCTAAGTCTAAAATGTAAATATACTGGCTGTGGGAGGGCTATATTAATAAAAACCATTTATCCATATATAAATTTTTTAATGACCCTCTTTACAATTGTTTTCATCCTATATTGAAATTGAGAGCTTGTTTGATTGCTGTGAATCACGCGGTAAAATGTGGTTGAAAATTTATTACAAATTTGTGCGAAAGATGACCATATTCTCTATTCTCACGCATTTATTGTTTTTTGTTATAGATTTTTGTGGGATATTGTTTAAGTGGTGGTGTCACTTTAAGTGGAATACATCTTGAATTACTGAAAAAATTAAAGCAAATTCAAAATTCAACTTAAATATAATAGAAATTAATAGAATTACATATATTTACATTTACAAAAGGTTTTTTTGAATGTTTCAATTAAGGTTATATGACTTTTTGGTTTAGGCTTTTAAAAATCAAAATTCATTGTGTTTAATTATTTAAAATTGCTTATATACGTGAAGTTATTTTCTTCTCCCTTCCCTTAAAATAGAGTTTATCTCTAATTTATTCTCTTTGAAATAGTATTTGACTTTGCTTCTACTCGTAAGTCAAATGATTGCGACTTCAAAAGTAACAAAACATTTTGTTTGCGTTTGATGCTTTTAAAATGAACATCTATTAAACCTAAAATCATCTTTTGACGTTTCCTAGGACCTGAGCAACATCAACCAAAATTTTGCAAAATCAAAGAATGATTGACTGACAGATTAACTCTAAGTGACAGTTAAAGTGTAATCTGTGTGATGTGGTGTGGAACGTTATATTGCATCACGTCGCCGCATCACTTTCGTTAGTGGCATTGGCGATCGGAAAAGTTGCTCTTTATACCCTATCCTAAGGGTATATTAATTTTGACACATAGTTTGTAACACCCCTTAATATTCGTCGCAGACCCATAAAAGTATATATATTTATGATTAGGACCAAAATCTAAGACTATTTAGCGATGTCCGTCCGTATCAACTTTTGAGGCCTTTAAAATTATGCTAGGAAGCTGAAATTTGGAACATATACTCCCTAGGGTTCCGAAATGGTAAAGTGTTAAAATTTTCAAAATACGCCCACTGCCACGCCCACAATTTAGAAAAAACGGTTTTAAGGCTTAAGTTAGAGAGATAAAGTTGCACAACCTTCACAAGATATGTAGATACTGCCCACCTTTATTAATTTGTCATATAAAGTTTTTTGCCACGCCTACTTTTTGTGGGCGTTTTTCACTAAAATGCTGTTTTCTTCGAAAATTTTCATAGATATCGATAAAAAATGTTTAACAATATATTATGCCAATATTTTCCTCGATATATCGCCCATACAAAGTTTTTGGCCACGCCCACTATTTGGGGGCGTTTTTTGAAAAAAATTATTTTTTTTCTATAAATTTCATAGAATGAAATAAAATGCTATCCATCATCTTCCTAATGCTTTTTTTCTTTGGGATACATAGGGATAAGGATAGGGTATCATACTGTTCGCCACAAGCGGACTGTAGCCTTTCCTTATGTTTTTTAAATATTTTTGGCGCTCGTCTTTTTTCATTGCAAAATTTAAATAAAAATTGTTTAATGGAAAATAGATGTCATAATGAGTGTACATAATCGTGCGTTGGAAAACGCATATGTCAAGTGACACGTCATAACAGCAATCGCAAGTGCATAAATTGCGGACAAAAATATATGGATATGCTTCAGCCGATATTGAATCATGACATAACCATTCCAAAAAATAATAATAAATAGTAAAACCAAGTGCTGAACCGATTTTGAACAATATGCAGATAAAATGCAAACATTTTATATTTAATTCAAATACGCCCCCAAAAAGTGGCATACACCCTTATTACGGTTGTCAAAAGTTCGGTGTTATGAGTGTTTATTGACAAATTTTACTTCCATTCTTAATGGTAATTAAAAAAGGTATTGTGAATGGGTGTTAATAGGTATTGTAGTTGGTATTTATTATTTTCTTCTTGGTTAGTTTTAGTTGTTTTACTTTGTCAATAAATTTGTTTAGAAATAGTAAGTAGTTTGTACTTTCACGCAGAACAAAGTTGAAATGAAACTGGTGGTATATAACGAAGAAGACACCGAAGAAGCAATCCACATGGCGCTGAATTCGGGATTTTCAAAACTACAGCATTGTGGGAGGAACCCTTTTAGAAGTTGTCGAGATGGAAGTCACTATGCAATCATTGAGGGCTACTCGGAAAACTGCGCAGCAGTTATAAGAAAAAAATTAAAACTACTGAATGACATTGCTAGTAAAAGGGACGTTGGTGCAGGGAACACATTACGAAAGTATAGGGTCCGCCAAATAACTTTTTTTTTTTAAACAGGGCGCAAAACATCGAGTGTGGCTTCGGCTGTGTGGTACGTAGCGCCGACCTGTTGAAACCAAATGTTGCCAATATCCTCCTCTTCAATTTTTGTGAACAATGTTTCACAAACCAAACTTACCAATTTTACGATTGCAATAAATTCTTCGTATATTAGCTTCCATTGTTTATATATTTTCTTCGTCAATATAAATTTCTCAAAAAAAAACCCCATTCGATTGTTGATATTTTGCTTTCAAATTATTGCTTTTCTCATCAATAAACCATTTAACAATTTTTATCAGCATCAAATTTCTGACTGACTGAAAATACGGTAGTGATCAAAATTTTTGAAAATGATAATACCAATTCTTTCGATAAACTGTTCACAATAGACCTTTATACATTTTACAGCTGATCCAAAAAATTGATGTTTGATCACTGTAATACAGAGTCAATGAATTTGTTTAACCGTTTGTTTAACCGTAATAAGGGTGATAGTTTGCACTCCGGGGAGTCGGCTATTTTGAACTTTTAGGCATCCAATCAGATTTTTAATATCATGCCTGAGTAGATTAAGTATCTTCTTGGCATAGTGTCTGAAGGGCGGTGTAATCTTTTTGGTGTGTCTAAGATCTAAGATCACATATTTCCAATATGAGATGCGCATTTTGTGTTCCCAGCTTTTTAACTCCAGATTAATAGCTGATTTGTTTATTGGACAGAATGGTTCGGGTCCTATAAAGGGAGTCTCCGGGCCTCTTCTAGCCAGTTCGTCAGCGTTTTTATTACCCTTAACTCCCTCGTGTCCAGGAACCAACCAGATTTTGCTTTTCTGTCTGGTGCTGAGTGGTTGAAGGGTCTTAAAACAGTGCAGTACTGATTTGGAGTCAATTATTAGCAAGCTAAGAGCTTTTATAGCTTCTTGACTATCCGTGAATATATGGATTTTAGCGACTTTAATTCTAGACGTGTTAATATGGTTTGCGAACTCCTTAATAGCGTGGAGCTCTAGCATAGGTATTGAGACCTTTTTGTTTGGTCCGTGGATACTAGCTCCCAACCCAGAGTACATTTTTGAATCATCCGTGTACCACTTTAGTCCCTTTTGGCAATTTGGTGAGTGGTAGCCAATTTGTCTATTTGTGATTTCAGTTGCGACCGCGTAGGTCTTGGAATAGTTTGTCAATAATCAGTGACCATAGTATGGGTCAAGGAACTCCTTCCTGTGGGCCGCCTTTGGCGGAGTATAAACATTTTTGTATTGTATTACCACAGGAATCTCATTTGCGTTGCTACTTAAATCTAGTTTTTCCAACGCGCTTATTAAATAGTCATCCGAATATTGCAACACACCAATGTCTAAAACTTCAGGAATCATAATGTAATGACATGCGATATGAATCACTCGAAAAAATCATCCGAACAAAATTTGTTCATAGCTATGTCTGAAAGTGGTGAGCGATATAACTTGACTGTGCCATTTTTTCTCTCTCCTGAGCTCAAGGAAGTCAACATGACAACTTTTCAATTAAAAAAAAAAAACAAAAATATTTGTCAAACTTCTATAAGCTTGCTTAATGCCAAACATCCACTAATTAAACGAAGTTTTTGTTTGATCTGCTTAACGAAGTTAATGTTTTTTTAGTGCCCGTGATGAGCAGTTACTACCTGAGTGCATACTTCGGTTACAATTTTAATTAGGTTTAAGTGAGGTACACTTATATAGGTTAGAAAGATTAGAATCATCGATCTCTTGAAGAAAAATATTTATTTATTTTAAAAATACAGCTCCTTGTTACTATTCAAGGAGCTGTATCTGTAAAATAAATAAATGTTTTTCTTTTCTGTCTGGTGATCGATGGGACAATAGAATTAAGCCTGATAAGGCAATCAATTCGATGTTAACAGCTTGGTTTGATCCACATTTGTGTATCTTTTATTTAGCTCAAATGGTAGTCAGCAAACCTTTCAAACTAAATTGTTGTTCTATTATTCCAAAGAAGCTCTTTTTTTTATATTCAAAATAAGTTTTCAAAAGAATTTAAACAACAAAATGTTGCATTTTATGGGATCAAAAATACTTTTGTAGATACGAATCTTAGCCGTTATATCTCTTCATATTTCTTCAATTCTTGATTCAGCTGACTTTACCAAACAAAAGGGTGATTGGTATGTTTTTAAAAAGGCTATAACAGTACAAAAACAATATTCAAATAAAAAGGCTATAACAGTACAAAAACAATATTCAAATATTTTTCAAAGGGTAAAAAATTGCTGATCATAATATATTGGGTATCATGACATGGTAAAGCGCTCTAATAACTGTAACGTTTTCCTTTGTTTTCTTTGGAGAAAAAAAAGGCTAACTTGCCTTGAGTTTATCATGCCTAGCATCACACTTTCGATATCAGTTGCAATATTAAACCCTTAGCGCTCATCAGGAAGAACACAGGCATATGTTCAGTTATCAATCAGTTAACTAGTATCCTGGACTTTCTTCACTGATATGTAGCGCCCCCTTGTTGCAAACACAGTTCGAATAAATCGGTGTTGCCGAGCTTTGTACACAGAACACCGGTCTTTACCTGAGACCATTAACGGTAACGGTATTTCTTATCGCATTTCGAACGAAAAAAGGTCCGATGATGGAAGAACACAGGCATATGTTCAGTTATCAATCAGTTAACTAGTATCCTGGACTTTCTTCACTGATATGTAGCGCCCCCTTGTTGCAAACACAGTTCGAATAAATCGGTGTTGCCGAGCTTTGTACACAGAACACCGGTCTTTACCTGAGACCATTAACGGTAATGGTATTTCTTATCGCATTTCGAACGAAAAAAGGTCCGATGATGCTGCCATGCCATTAGCCCAACCAAACATTCAATCTAATGAACAATGCTTGATCAAACACTTGAAAATTGCGTTCGCATCAATAACGGCAATTTTGCCTGTTAACATAGCCGCTGAGCCAAAAATGGACTCCGTTCGAGGGGATTACTTTTTTTTTGACAATTTCGGTTCTGGCCAACATTTCCAGCGTCCAATTAACGAACTCACGGAATTGTCTACTGTTGTCTGGCTGCAGTTAAAAATCTCTAATTCTAAGATATTTTTATCACTAAATTAAATTTTTAACTTAGTCAATTAGCTAGTTTAGAGTTATAGAAGTTTTGAATTTTAGTTCAGACAACAAGATAGCGATTTTATTTGATTTAAGGCCCGAACAAAAATCGAAAAGGAACGTAAAATCATTTTAAACAAAACAAAAAAAAACTTTATACAAAATGGAAAGAGCACCTTCGAAAACATAGGAATGAGTGGAACCCGAATTTTTTTATACTATCGTCAAACCTTTGGTGTAGTTGGAAAAATGGTTGCGGCTATCACGCTTCTTGTTCTCACCCATCCCTGGAATAACACACAATTATTTAACGTGAAGGTAGTTTTTTGTAATAATAAACTGGGAAATATAGAGCAATATCTATTTATTCCAAAAGAGGGACATGCAACCGTTTATGAGTTTTAAATAGAAGAACGCCAAGTTCTTAAATGCGTATAATTATTGCTTTTATAAAGTTTTATTAGTGGACTTGGATGAACGTTTTCAAAACCTGAAAATTCTAGCCCTTTTCACTTGTGTTTGTTTGGCACCCCTAGCGAATTATTCCAACGTACTAAGCCAATGCATCCGTTATATTTTAATTATATTTAGTATGAAACAAAAGTATACAATTAATACAATTAAAATGTTAAATAATTCTTTAGGAACTAATATCACGGCGTTCATTTTCAATGTCAGTTTACTGACTTGTAAGGCAAAAGCAATCGTCAGGCAGGTTAACCTTCTGAATACGTAGTATATCAATGCAACTACTTCCCTAGATGATGTACCAGCTGGAATTATAACGCTGTTTCACGGCTTGCCACTGACAATAACCAGATTACTTTTGATCTAAATGGAAGTGTTATATGTAATTGTTTCATTAACACATGAAGTGAAGGCTGAAAGTTCGTCAGTACCTGACTCGAAAGTGTTTTTTTTCGAGAATAATAAATAAAGGGTGACAGAAGGACAATAGGAGGAGAAAGAATAATAACGAATTTAAAGAAATGTTGAAAATTGTAATTGTTGCTCCAAAACCCCAAAAAAACGTAAACTATTCTTTTTGAAGATCGCATACAATTGGGTAGTGGGATGTATGATTATGAGCTGCGAAAATATTATTTTCTGCTGATTTTATGATAAAGGTCGTGAGTTAATTTCGACAAAAATGTTGGGCCATCTAGTGGTTTCTTTTCAAATCATATCTTATTTTGATACTGACAGCTGTTTCTCGCTCGAAATCTTGACAGAAAGTCAGTATCATACTTCCGAGGAACGAAATAAGTCGCTTTACACGTGGACAACGCTTGGGAAACATTAAAAACTTAGGTTGGTATGGATAATGCTCATGGTCCCCGTCGTGTTACGCTGCGGCATAAATGAGAATGTGACTGCTGAAGCCGAGAGTGTGAGACCCAATTCACGAACATCAACTCGCCACCGATCCCAACAGCTGAACTTTTAACGCTCCAGTCTAAGGAGAATTCTGCACAAAGATCTCGGGTTATTTGTTTACAATTGACTCAGCAATTGAGGGTGCATGACCATACGCTTCGTTATCGCTTGAAATAGACAACGATTTTGGGCGAAAAATCATCTTTTCTTACGACGCGCATTTTCATCTCGGAGTCTACATTAACAAACAGAATTGCAATATCTGGGACTCGGAAAACCCACAAGTTATTATCGAGAAGCCAATGCATCCACATAGAGTGACAGTTTGGTGCGGATTGCGGAGACATCTTTGGATAATTTTATCTTCAACGGAAAGGTTGGGAACAACGTTTCGGTCAACAGTGGGCGTTGCAGAGCCATGTTAACCGACTTTTTTTTTAGCTGAAATTGAAGACATTGATTTGAACGACCTCTAGTTAATGCAGGATGGCGCGCCATGTCACACAGCCCAGTCACAATCGATCTTTTGGGCACCAAATTCCCAAATCGTGCTATCGGCCGTCTTGGCGATGTCAATGGCCGCCTCGGAGATGCGATTTGACCCCTTTAGACTTTTTTTTTGTGGCGACCCGTGAAGGACCGATGTTTTGCAAACAATCCAGAAATGTTTCAAGCACTTTAGGCCCAATATCATCCAAGCGATTCGTGAGCTACAGCCCGAAACCATCAACAAGCTCTTCGAAAATTGAAGATGTGCTACTGCCAAGTCAGCCTGAACGACGTTGTGTTCCAAAATTATTGGGAATGTTTGCTCTTAAGGTGCGATCAGACGTATATCCAAACTTGTCATCCGCATGACATTTTGACATCTCTATGACGTAGAATTTGTACTTGATGACAACTTTAGTACAAATTCGACAAGTTTATATACCCGTCTGATCGCACCTTTACTAATAAAGCCATAATAATGTAAAAAATTAATTTTGTTTATTTTATTGCATTTTAAAAAAGAAACTTGTTAAGGGTGGTCCAACCATAGTTCACGATGTTAATTGCGAGTCACAACTTAACGTCTTGTTTTTTGCCCAACTTAATTTGACATTTCTTTGTTTCAGTGTTTGACAAATTCAACCATGGAGAGGTACACAATTTAGCAACGCTCTAAGATTTTTGAAGCCGTTTACGAAAATGGGGGTTCAAATGAAAATTCATTTCATGCTCTTCCTGATTTTTTTTCAGCATAATCGACCAAATGGGAACAAGCAAAATTGTCGCATTTGGGAAATCCACAAGTGATTGTTGAAAAGCCGATGCATCCACAAAAATTGACTGCTTGCTACGGTTTATGGGCTGGCGGGCCGTACTTTTTCCAAAATGAGATCTGCCAAGCAGTGACCGTGAATTATGTTCGCTATCGCGAGGTGATAACGGACTTCCTGTGCCCAGAAATTGAGGGTATGGACCTGGACGATATGTGCTTCCAACAGGATGGTGCCACTTGCCACACAGCCAACGAAACAATGGCTCTTCTGCGTGAGAAATTCAACGGCCGTGTTATATTACGTCGCCGCGATGTTAATTGGCCGCCACTATCATGTGATTTGACACCGTTGGACTTCTCTTTTTGGGGATATTTAAAAGAAAAAGTGTACGTCAATAAGCCAAGAATAATTCAAGAGCTAAACGATTATCTCATTCGGCACATCAACGACATTGAACCTCAATTATGTTTCAGATTCATTGAAAATATGGACCGTCGGATAGAGGTATGCCACCAAAGCCGTATCGAGCATTTGGCCGATATTTTGTTTCGTCATAGATCCTTTTATCATAATAAAAAATATTAAGTTAATTCTCTGAAAACGTTTTGTTGTATTTACAAATAACTTCGTGCGTTTTCTTTGGACCACGCTTTATTTGGGCCACCCTGTTCCTATTACGTAAATCATAGTAAGCTGAATGGGAAACGTCACCTAAAAACATTTAATCTACGAAATCTACAATTATTGTTAAAGCAAATGTTGTACTATGCATGAAAGTTTTAATAAATAATTATTTTTATAACTAATTATTTGTTTACATCCGTTTTCCCCTAATAAAAAATTACTTACATATAGTATTACAGATTCATTGATTTTGATTTAATAAGAAGTCGACTTCTTAAAAATAATTTAACACTTAATTAAGCTTTTAACCATCGCAAAAAGCCATATTTACCTATTGTTTATTTCTAATTTGATTTGCTTATTTAGTTTATAGAAAACTAGAACCTTAAATCGTTTTACTTAATGAATTTTCACTTAACTCCAGTGTGTGTCGATTAAATGTTTAAAAGCCAATTGTTATAATGGGAACCAAAAATAAATAGTATAACAAAGAGGAAAGAGAAAATCATTTATATTCTTAAAAGATAAAACGAATTGTGAAAAGCAAAAGCCAGTGAAGTATATTTGTTGTTAAATATCAATTCGAAGAAAAAAACTGGGAAAATTTTGATACAAAGTTCGAGTTTGAATTGAGAGGAAGAAAAAAAACTTAGGTACATATAAAACGCACTCAATTTTGTGAAACATAAAAGTAATACGTTTTTGGAAAAAACTAAAAAAATTTCCGTTTCATATACATATTTTAAGTATATATTTATACATATATAGATTAATTTTAAATCCAAGCGTATACACAAATATATATAATTATGATGTTTATTTTTGTTTTTTCTAATCAACATTTTTTCCACTTTACATGTAAATATATAATAGTTACAAATATATACGTTCCAAAGAGGAAAAAAGACAAAAAAAACAAAAAAAAAATTAATCAGAATTTTAAATAAATAGAAAAAAACAAAATATATAACACAAAAGCTTTAATTTTATTTTACACAATAATGTATTATAAAAAAAAAAAAAATTTAATATATATTTTTTATGTATATTTAATTGGTTTATTTAGATATTTACTACAAAATTATTTGTATAAATATCAGACAGACTGTCAGTTTAACGTTTACATTTAAAACAATGAAAATAAAAATTTTAAAAATAAAATCAATAATTAAATGAAAAAACATTTAAACGAATAATATTGTTTATTATTGTTCTCACGTTTCTTTGTTTGAACACATATATAACAAATGTATTATTAATATTTATAGTAGGTGTTTTGTATTTTGTGCTGTTTTTTTTCAGTTCTATTTTGTTTTTTTGTCTGAGAAACTAACTCACCATTTTGTAATCGTCGATTTTAGAAATTGACCGTAGGAACATGTTGACTGAGACATAGGTAGGCAAATTCTCTAAAATGTTTATGGTATAATTTTATTTAGTGAATTCTTTTGTTTTATTGGAATTTGCTGATTGTTTTTTTTTTTAGAAAAAAAAGGTCATATTTTTTTATTGAACACTTTTCCCTTTATATTTGTTGAGCCTAGAGCAAAATATTAGGAACAGAGTAGAGCATAATGGAGTGATGTGCTTTTGTGTACTGCAGGATATCCTTATAACAAAAAATAAATTTATATAAAAAAAAAATAAATATATTTTTTAAAATAAAGAAATTTGTAAAACGTAAAGAATTATACATACATATTTTGTTGGTTGTAATTAAAATATCTTAATTCTAGAGAAACGCCCACATTTGTTTACGATAAGTTTTATTTATTTCATTAGCTATTCTTAAATCTATTTAGCGCAAACCCCTAACATTTTATTTGAAATAAAAATAAAGTTATTTCTAAAATAAATAAAAAATGCTGCAAGATCCTGGATAATCTATTGATAAAAATCCTTATCGATTTAAAGTATCAGTAATGTTTTTTAACCAATATCATGTTACTAGGTGAATGACAAGAAATGTTGTTGAAAGCACAAAAAAATACTACTCAGGGCTTTGGTAAACAGTGATTATCAATCGCAACCAAAACTACTTTACTTGTTGAAATTAAATTGTCTAAAGTTAAGCGATGGTTGTTCTAGGATAGAGAAAAGGATGTTAGTTGAAGTTAATAATGGCCTGCAAGAAGGAACTTTCCGCGGAAGCGAGAATAGATATTAATGAGGAAGTCGGATTCTCAAACTAAATACAAACACCGATAAAAGTACAGAAATGCGCGGCTAATAGCACAAGTGAACTATGAACCTGACAGCTTTTGAGAAATAGGAATATTAATAATAGGAATAATTACCGAAGGTAACCTTTTTTCTACAAAAAAAGACTAATCCTAAAACGGATCTTTTGTCCTTTTTTGCCTGACATCATTGGATAAGATTGTGTATTATTAACAAATACATACTCATTATATCTGTCAAATAATAGTGAATTACTTTGACAAATGAAGTCCTTCTCTATGATACTGATACATTCTTATACATTCTCCTTGTCTCCTATACATTCTTAAGTTGCGATCAGACGGTCATCCAAACATGTTACACAGATGACATGCTAGGGTCAGAGAACTTGTGCAACTCGGCTTTCATCACACACAGTGTCATCCGTTAGGTCTTCTTAGTCCAAGGGTTTTCTCATGAACTTTTAAGTACGCAAACGTTCAATGATATGCCGGATGACAGGCGATCACACTGCATGACCACTTAAGTACATATCAAGTCAGTCAGGATGTCATCCGGATGACAAGTTAGGATGACCGTATGATCGTATCTACATATGTACTTTGTCATTGCTACCCAAAGATAGTCAATTGCGATTACTTCTATAGGGATAAAAATTAATTTTTACATATTTAAATTGCGCATCTTTATGCCCAAAACCATATTTCTGCTATTTCTGAGTGCTGAGCATTATTAGAAACTGTTAGTTTGGTACATAATTTATTTAATTTTTCCATTGAACGCAATGAACACTACTCTGTTGCTTATGTCTATTATATCTATTAACTACCGGAGAATGTGTAAAGGTGCAGCTGTGAAAGTAGCCGGCACGTGAGAAAGCTTCCACAATATATCAAAATACATATCGTGATCGGTCAGCCACAGGGTGTACATTCCACAGTGTGTTTTGAGTATAAGGTCTGTGCACTTAGTAATATCATAGAAATCTTATCACTTTTGTGGTCCATGACTACCTACAGAACATGGCAGAAGAATAAAAACTGTATATAAGAAGAAGGAATTGAGAATTCGGTACAATTGTATCGAATTTGTTACAATTGAGTTTGATCACATACAAAAGTACACTTTGTTTTTCTATTTTACATCGTTGAAATTTGTAAATCGCTTGCAATTTGCCTTTATCAATTGAAATAAATTAAATCAAAAAATGTCATTTTCCATCCCTGATTAGAAGTCATGGCAGCTAGTCCAAAAAATAATATGCCGTTGCCGCCATTGCCATTGCCTTGCCATTTCGTGCTATATCGATATTACGCATTGTAGAGGGCTGTGTTTTGCTTTGACATTTTTCTATTAAGCTTTTCCTGCAGGCAATATTCGCTTAAGTATATTCGCGCCGGCTACATGGAGTATGGCCCCACGAAAAATGGGCCCAAACCAAAAATAAAAAGTGGCCTCAAACATTTATATGGAACACAACAAGACGGGGCGGGTAGAAATGGCCTGAATTGGTTCCTGTAAATAAGGATGTAGTGCCAAAGTTTGTAGAGAACTTGGCTGGGCCATATTCTTATACTTCAATAACATTTTTCGAAAATCTATTTGTCAGTGCTTTGGTTGCAAATATTTATTGAGACGTCGAACAAGGTCATAGTTGAGACCAAAATAATGCAAAAAGTTCTTCTTAACGTGTAGGACCCTTTTATCAATTTTATACGTAGACACAGTAAGTAAGCTGAAAACCCGTCTACAGCTTAACAACACTACTGTGTATTACCGAAAAGGCGTCTTAAAAAACATAACACAATATTTTATGTTATTACGTTAAAATAAGTAGCATCTTGTCTCACTTTGTCATCATTAGACAGGCATGTTTGCGTATCATTTTCCTACAATTAAAATATAGCACGGCAGGGGCCGAATTACCGCATCAGTCGGATAGTTAAAACCTTCGTTACGTTACGAAGATTATGAATCACGTATCGAACGCACTTTGTGATTGTACTAGAAAAACTCTAGTGCCTTGTGTCATTTGAGGGTCAGGTAGATAGACTTCATCAGTAAAAAACCCGCTTTTCCCTGACCGTATTTGGGAAAATATTTTTCACCAGAAAAAAAAACGAATTGTAATATGTAAGTTACGAATCGATCACTGCCTAGTTAATGTCAAACAATCAAACTGGATACTCGATAACTAAATGTCAATAATTTCAAGCTGAGATAATTCAGTAACGTATTTCTCTGGGCGTAACAATGCAAACAACTTTGCATTTGTTGATTATTGGGATACCCCCCAAACGACAAGACATAATCTATATATATTACTTTTATTTGAATAATTACATTCATTCCCTTCACCTTTCGCTTAACAATAGTATTTTGTAAATTTTTAAACAGTAACATTGATTTCAATGCTTTCAGCAACAAATTCTGCAAATGTATTCACATAGCAATTTTTACAATTATTTTATATATTTTCTAGAAGAAAAACTATTTTGTACATTAAATTTAAGATTTAAATAGTTATAGATGATTTCAAACAATAAGAAGAAAAATTCAATAAACTTAAGCCAATGGAAATCATGAATGCAATGAATGTGAGTTTAACTAAATAAAATTAAATTTTAAAAAATGTCTACATGGATCTCATTAAACAAACAAAAAAAAAATTTATAAATAAATAAGTGCATGGTAAGAAAATGATGATAAGATATTTACTTTTTCCGATAGATAGGTTAAAAAAAAACGTTATTAAACTTGAATGCATGCCAGATAAAATCCACCTGCAGTCCTAGATTTATTTTCAAATTTTAAAATATGCTTTTGGTAAGGACCTAAAAAATGTACCCCTATTAAATTCCTTTTGCAAAAAACTAAATAAATAAAATAAAACAAAATAATTAAATTAACGCCAAAAAAAAGAATTAACTGAATTTATGTTATATTATGGTACATCCAAAAAAAATATTTTCGGTATTTAATACAAGACTTTAAGTAAGAGAAAAATAAATAAATAAAAAAGAACATTATTTTGTATATTTATGTCTTAGGAGTAAAAGAAAATGAGAAAAAAACATCGAAATTTTGATTTATTTATATTACGACTAAAGCACACATTATACCATAAATAAATTGTAAAGAAAAGGAAGTAATAAAAAAGTATCATCAGGTACACACATTTTCTTTAAAAATTAAATTAAATTATATAAAAAAAATATATATATAACATACACTTATTGCATTTATTTTGCTTAAATTGTTTATTGTTGTGTTTTTTTTTGTTTCAAACTATTAATGCCATTTAAATAAATTGGCATGGAACAATTATTTGTTATAAGGAAAATAAGTACACATATATATTAATATGTACTTTATGTTATTATTATTATTATTTTTTTTTTCTGAAAATTAGAGAGATCCAAAAAGACATTTTACAAAAGCCCTATGTAACAGATACATTTAAAAAAAAAAATTATAAAAACTATGCAAAAATTTTATATCAAATAGTTTTCTCAAAATTTTGACATGAAATTCGTAATGCAAAACAAAAAATAAAACTTTTTTCGAAATTAAAAAAAAAAATTCAAATATATTTTCAATGCAATGCGGTTAATCGAATTAGAACGAAAAGTTTTACATAACTTAAAAGAAAATTCTATGAATTTTGAATTTATATGCTTTTAATTGAAATTAAAAACTTTCTAAAACATAAATATATATATTGACATTGTAATGTTAGTAAATTAGAAGAAATTATTTTTCTCAATACGTCAAAACATCCACATTTTCAAACCAGAAAAATAAATTTATTATTATTTTTTAATTTTCGTTATATTATAGTACATAGTATGGATGTTATTATTATTTTTATTATTTTTATGTAATTAATTCTTTTATTGTTGGTTGGTGTTTTGCATTTTGCAAGTGATTTAATTGCGCTGATGAAAAGTCACCGATGAATGAATAAAAGCGGAGTGATATGGTTCTCGCACCATTAACATGTTTCCGTCAACGAGGAGACAAAAAGTGAATTGGTATTGTTCTACGTCGATGTATATGTGTGTTTAGAATGCGCGCTAGCGTATATGGCGTTTTAGGGATTTGTTTTATTTGGCATTTCTCTGGTTATTGGGTAAGGATGAACATTTAAGATGATTTTGCGGCTACGGTGTGGTGCACTGAGTGATACAAAAATTGAGTTGTAAAAAATGTAATTGAAGTAGTTCGAAATGTGAAAAACTGTTAAACGTTAGTGGCACCTAGAGTTCTTTGTCGACTTTAAGGGATATTTTGATATTAGTACTTTTCGTAGTCAGTGACTATCATCAAACATTTTTGCTACGCAATAAAAGTCCAAACTAGGAAGCGACGATTGATCTACAAATTACGGATGTGGACAAGATAATTTAATAGTGAAAGGTACTGCCCGACACCCAAAAGTGAATACGAGAGAACCTTCGTTTCCAAGTACCGATTTAAATTGCTAACCGATTTGGTTTCAAGGTTGTCTGTTGTCAGTCTTTCTACATCTTTATACATTTTTTTCAATAAAAGTGGAATGTGAACATTATATCTGGAGGGAATATTGTTCTCAAATATCAGAAACTACAATCAAGCTCCAGTCCTGAAATTAAATTGTGTTCTTAAAAAATCTCAAAAAAGGAGCTGCCAAAACAAAAGCGTTTCAAAAAAACCTTTAAAGGGCTAATGATTACAGTAAAAGACAACCCAAACAAACCTTTACGATAATCATTATTTTGGATTATTTTTTTATAAAATCGGTGATAGGACTAACCTCTTCCTACCTTAGAATCTACAAGGTTCAAAGGATTGCTTGTCTAAGTATAGCTAAAATGATATGAATACCTCTTGTTTACATTTATTTGACAGATACCCTTGTAGCCAGAGGCACTCTCAAACTCAGAGGCAATACAGTTGGAAACCTAGGCCTCTGGTTATGAGAATAGCTATAACGACTTTAGCAACAGGACTATATTAGGACTTTGATTACTGCAGAGTTTTTCAAGCAAAGTATTTTTCAGAAGTGCTTTAAGAAGACAGCTCTGATTGTTCTTTTTAAATAAATCATGGTTAGCGCAATCAGGGCTTTTTTTTCTAGCCCCGAAAATCTGCCACCTGATGCGAGCATAGGCCGGACAACTGCAGAGAAAGTATTCTGATGTGTCATCCTCCTCTCCGCAAGCAGAATAGGTGGTAATGGCTTAAGCCCAATACATTTAAGTGTTTAGCAAAAGCTTGGTGACCCGAAAGAGCGCCTATAAGTAGCCTACAGTAGATCCTAAGAGATAGAAGAAAATAAGCAGACTTTTTGCAAATGTCCGGGCACAATAGTTTGGTCTGTCTGCATCCATCGCAGTAGCTCCACCGAATCTTGTGTTCATGAGAAACCCACCCAAGAATCAATGGGAGACATGAATATAGATGCAGGTAGACCCAACACCAATTCGGGTCCTGAGACTTCTTTTGAACCTTGCCTAGCAAGCTCATCCGAGATATCATTTCCCTGGATGCGAGCGTGACCTGGGACCCAGACAAAATTCACTGTGTTCAGCCATCCGACCAAAATATAGAGAAAGCTTGAGTTCTGGCACTATCTTAGACGATGTAAGAGGGCTTAGCAGCGCTTTTAATGCAGCTTGGCTGTCAATGCAAATGCAAATGCCTCTAGACCTCCACCTGTGGTTCACAATATAGCGCATAGCCGTTAGTTTGGCAAAACCTCCGCTTTGAAAACAGACTCATGTCCAAGGGGTAGTAAATTCTTATGTTATTGCGTTCCACAAAGACTCAAGCTTAAAGTAAGCCCGTGGATCGTCGATCATCGATGATAAGACCGGTCACGGTTTCACACTCTTTAGCATTCAGGCACCTGTGACAATTAGTTATGTGGAAATTACAGAGCTACCTTCGTGCGTACTCACCGGTTAGTGAGACGTGCAGCCTCAGTGCAATTTATCATTAAATAATACAGCTTTTATTTCTTGGTCACGTGGGGTAAAAAGAAACCAACAGCAGACTGCCTTTCCAGATGCAACTTTGAAAGGCAAGTACTACCTCCAATATAGTTTAGAGCTGGGTGATTTCAAGACCAGCGGCTGCGCCATAAACCTGATCCTATTGGCTCCCATCGATAGTAAAAAGTCAAATACAGTAGTTGTCTTCGTCAGAAACCAAATTTGGGATGTAAGCCGGATTTGACTAATACCCTTTTCAAACCGCATCGAAATCTGAGGTTTTGCAAATACCCATGAAACCTCCATCAAAATCAGGAGGTCTCCTATACATTTTCGAAATTTCCAAAGCTCGATATTGTATGAGTTTTCGATGAAACCTCCTCAGAATCTGGTTTCAATGGTAAGGTTGTAAAAGCGAACGCACCTTTTAACACATTCCACAAGTTACACAAAGCAGTTGACAAGTGGTTGACAGATTTCAACTGAGTTACAAGTCAACTGCAATTCACCTAAGAGTCAGCTTACCGATTTCTTGAATGGTGATCACGCGAATTATATGAAGTCATAGGCGTTATTAGCTTATAGTGGACATAGTGCAATTTGAACGCAATAATTGTTTGTTCGCTTTTATTTTTCGATGGCTGACTGAAACGTCAAACAAATGCCGGGTAGTGTTCGGTGCGAATGCTTTGACGCGATTTCGAAATCTGTTTGTGGAAACCTCGAATTTTAGTGCGGTGTGAATAGAGTATTAGGTCAAATAAGCCTAGGAAGCCTTTTCAATTTTAAAATATATTAAAATTGAACACATTCACTTGATTTCGATCTTAAGACTATAAAGCCTTTCGACTGATAGTGCGGTTCCAGCTAGTGGATAGGTACTTTAGCTTCCGACTTATAGTATCCGTTAAGGCAGCGGCACTGTCCGTGTGTGTGCACATTCCAATCTAAATGTGTATACTGTAGGACGCAAGGGCGGTTACGCAGCAGTGTCCTTTTTAGTAAAAACCGCACGTGTGTAAAACAGAAAAACACCTTCAATGACTGATGTCTTCTGATCACAGATGAGTAATTATACAGATAGTAAACTGAGAGGATTTTTCGCTCTCTCGCCATTCTTTTTTTTTTTTTGCTACAAAAAGGCGTAGAACTGTGACTGGATACGGTTTTGAATGCAAATCAAATTGAACTCGCTAGCGCATGTCAATGTCATGTAGGTATCATTAATGTCAAATTGAGCTTCTATAACCATATTTTTTCATAATCAACAGCACCCTCTGTGGTTCACACGTATTCACAGATAGGAACTTTAAGAGAGGCAACTGTTTTTAATTTTTTTGTGGGTTCAAGCGGACAGGGGTATGCTGAGTTGACTATGTGGTTAATTGCTCACCGCGTCTGACGTTATATGAATAAGATAACCCAAATTCTATAATGCATGCAGTTTAATAGTGGAAAAGTTTATAGGCTGAAATTTGTGAAGACCTATATTTGATATTGAAAATGACGGAGGAACGCTTGCGACGTATTCTACTGGTTGGAGCATTTAGGGTGAATCAGCATTCCTGACTTGACATATATTACAATTGAAATATAGGGGTAGAATGCAACTGACTATTTTGGTTGGGACTTTATGTTTGAAGTATGTCAGGCAGGAGACATTTTGAATGTCTCGACCGCCAGAAAGTATTTCTTTGACCGTTTTTGAATTCCCTCAAAAGCTCTATGCACCTGACCAGAACGTTGAACTCCAGTTCATGCCTTATAAATTCTAATTACATCAGAAGGGGTTAATGACAGATGACATTATTTCGACCGCACCTAAGTTTGTTTTCGAAATCGGAATTTAATGAGCTTAATTTCACGCCCAAATATTAGGGTTCAGTTGTCATCAGCGAAGAAATGAACTGAGTTGGAATTCAAAACAAATTTGAATAGATCTACACCAATCAGAATGCCAACGAAGATGCGAATCATTAGGAGTCAAAAATATTTTAGGAAATAACCTTACTCCGACAAAAAAAAAACACCAAATAAACTCAAGAACCTAAAACCGTTTCTCATATATGTATCTTGAATGGTTTTTTGTACAATAACAACAAGAATGCAAAATATTTGTATATATTTACAGCATTCTCAAGCAGATTAAAACAGAATGGATACCTTCTTCCAACATATGTATATTTTATTTGTACATAATTCACTAGAAAGTAAAAAAAAGTGCGCAGATGCATTAACGAACTTTATGCATTTATAAAATATTTTTCACTTTTCGAAATATAAACACACGATGACACAACAATTTAATATTGTTAGCCTGAGAATATTTATTCCTTAGTAGATATATATATGTTTGTCTTTTTTAAAATAGTTGAATATAAAAATTTAATTTTTATATTCGAAAGTTTATTTCTTCTTAAAGTTGCGTGTGATCTATTTTTTTTTTTAGTTTTTGTGTTTCCTATAGTTTTTTTTTTGTTTTGTTTTTAACTTTTTGTCATTGATTTGATACACTATCAACGGACTTACCATGGTAACATCATCGATTTTTGATATACTTCGAACGAAAATGTTGACGCGAACGACAGCTGGGCCATCTGTGATCGTAGAAAAAGTGTAACAGAGAAATTCAAATAAAGAAAATTCTAGAATTTTGATTTTAAATTAATTTTTTTTTGTAGTTTGTTGTTCAATGTAGTGGCTACAGTTGTAGTTGTTCTTGTTGTTCTTGTTTGACATTGGTAGGTATACATTTTAACACTGGACTATATCCTTAAGAAAATAAATCAGAATACCCACCCAACACCATTTATATTGATTATTATAATTAAATAAATAATAATAATTAAACGTGGCTTTCTTACCCTTAAACTTTAAATTGTATATTACTTAGTTATAAAAGTCTTATAAAATTTTACAGAGAACAAGAATTAAGTAAAAAATGGAAAACAAATACTATATTTTATATTTCCTAAGAAAAAAAATTTAAGAAAAAATGTAAAAAGGATTTCGATTTTTTGATTAAAATAAAAAAAAAAATAATTTTAAAGAATAAATATATTTTTTTAACTATATTTTGGATTGGCTTGTATGCATTGGTTTGATGAGAAGCTATTAAAAGGGTTTGTATGTTACTGTCTTCAACAGGCTGAATGAGGTTATATTTTATTTTGGGCTTTTGGAAGTTTTATTTTTTTTTTCTATATGTCTGCTGCTGTAAAATAAACTCTCATGCTAATAATATTTGTTCTAAATTAGTTAACACAATGCTTAGTAAAAAAAGTTCAAGATATTTGCGTTTCTATTTTCTGATGGTGTTTCGCAAATGAAAGAATGTTTTGTAAGCTATTTGTCATTGAGTTGGTTGTGGGAAATGTAAAGATTCTTAGTTCATTGCTACGAAACTGAAGTACATATTAAGCTGGGGGCAACATATTTCCTTCTAAAGGAGTTCCGACGTTCTTAAAATGCAGATCATAATTCAAGAATAAGATTGAATGAGTGTAACCATAGTGTTAGCGATTTTTATACCCTATCCTAAGGGTATATTAATTTTGACACATAGTTTGTAACACCCCTTAATATTCGCCGTAGACCCATAAAAGTATATATATTTATGATCAGGACCAAATCCTAAGACTACCTAGCAATATCCGTCTGTCCGTCCGTCCGTACGCAATTTTTAGGCCTTTAAAATTAAGGTAGGAAGCTGAAATTTGGACCACATATTCCCTAGGGCTCCGAAATGGTTAAGTGTAAAATTTTTTTGAATACGCCCACTGCCACGCCCAGTTTTAAAGCTAAAGTTAGAGAGATAGAGTGTTACAACCTTCACAAGATATGTAGGCACTACCCTCCTTTATAAGTTTGTCATATAAAGTTTTTTGCCACGCCTACTTTTTGTGGGCGTTTTTGACTAAAATGTTGTTTTCTTCGAAAATTTTTTACAGAAAGCGAAAAAAACTGTTTAACAAAATATTTACCCAATATTTTTTCCAACATATCGCCCATACAAAGTTTTTGGCCACGCCCACTTTTTGGGGGCGTTTTTTCAAAAAAACTTTTTTTTTTTTTAATTAATCGAACTAAATAAAATGCTATCCATCATCTTCTTAATGCTTTTTTCTTTGGGGCATATAGGGATATGGATAGGGTATCATACTGTTCGCCCCAAGCGGACTGTAGCCTTTTCTTATGTTTAATATTATAATGAAGTGGGAACTCCAACAGCCTTCATTAGTAAAATTCTGAAGTGGCAACACAGAACTCAGCACGTACACACATCTTCGAAGAGGAGAAGAAAACTCTCTTCCTGTCTCATTTTTCCCGTGGTTCGGTTTGTACATTCAATAAATTAAAACAGTCAGTATGGAATGAACTAATGCAAATCAAATTGGCTTAGATATTTCGAGAAACGATGTTATTTGCTTTTTGACCCGGGAGTGAAAGCCTAATAATAATCCTTATTGAATGTTTATTAACCACCATCAGCATGTTATGCAGCCATTCTTCCAAAGAAAAAAAGGACCACCCAAAAAACTTCTAAGACCTCTTCAACAAAACTTACAATTAATGTATCAAGGATGCCGTTAAAAAAGTTTTAAGTGATTTTAAGCCAAAACCAATTGGTGACATTTATAGTAGCACAATATTAGAGCACAGCTTACACCACACCAGGCTTATCGGGCAGTAATGGTACTTTAGGCGCACACGGTTTTTCAGGGAACATCTGGCACTACTCAAGTATTTTAGATGTCCGCAAAATGCAAAATATATGCTGTCAAAAGGAAGGGACACTCAACATCGACGAATCGGGCAGAATGTCACAATCGACAGCTAAATATAACTTTGGGGTAGTAAGGAACTTTGTCTACCTCGGCTCTACTATGACATCTGAAAACGACTTTTATCAGAAATCAAACAAGAATAACGCTTGCCAATCGCTGTTTTTTTGTGCTGAGAAACCAAATTTGTATAGTTATAGTTCCCGAAGCATGGACTCTTTCTAATTGGATATTCTTGGTGGTTGCGTGTGCGTTCGCGGGTTATGGAGGAGACGATTCAATGATGAATTCTACGAGCTATACAGCGACATCGACCTGGTCAAAGAACTGTACATTGGGCGTTGGAGATGGCTGGGACATGTTGAGCAAATGAAAACCAACGCACCAGCTCGCAGATTCTTCGACTGCAATGTAGGATAATGTAGTAGAGGAAGCGTTAGGTTTGCCCGCACGAGTGGACCTCCACCAACTTGAAGTACGAAACTGTAGGCAGTTAGCCAAAAACCGCGCTTATTGGAGAAGCTGGAGAAGCCAGGTCCTCCCCGGACTACAGCACCGTCTAAGTAAGTTAGTAAATAAGAACATTCCGAGTGCCCAATAGAGACCGCCATGCATATTTCAGATACTTAAATGTTGAACAATTGCAGTCATAACAAGCCGCGAGAACATTGGCCGATCGCCTTTTCACGAACATTTAGATAAATTCTTTACAGCCGGCGTCAAGTGAAGAATACCAGTGTCGAGGATCAGAAGCGTCGTTGATAAAACACCACTATCTGTGCGGTTCTAGACCTGGTAAATCAACACCTAATCAAATATTGCCACTGCGTTAGATCCTAAAAAAAAAGCCCAAGAATAGATAACCACAACTTTTTTATCGATGACATCACCTCTGTGTAGGATGACGATGAAAAAATCGCGCTGTCGCATCAACATCCGCAACGGGACCTGTTGAAAACAGATTTAGGCAAAGCGACACTCTGTCATGTGACGTCTTTAATGATGTTAAACTTGAACGAATTGTGTAAAATTCAGAAGACACCACAATGATAATAAGCTGCCACTGCACCAGTGACGCACCGTCAGTGAGTACAGATGCAGAGGCGGCAAAAATGAGTTCAAAAGTAAGCCAGTGCAAAAAAAAGTAGTCGCTGTCAACAAGAAACTGATGTATCAGCCATAACGCCACAACTGACAGCTATAACTTTGTAGCAGTGAGTGAGTCAAAGGTCTAGCTTGATTTTGCTATCACATCCGAAAGAGACACATCTTCATAATCAAACGAAGAATAACGCCTGCAAATTGCTAATTATTAAAGCTAAGCATGGCCCGACCCTCCAAATTGGGGGCTGTGTCATCGGGAAAACTTTACAAACCCGTCCAAGATATCTAGTTTTAAAACTAGTTTTTAAGGATTGGCTTCGGATACTATATCCTATATGATGTGCGCGTATACCGCAAAAAGGGGACATGAGAAGCACATCCGACGCTACAGCCGAAAGCAATGAAAGTGTAAAGAGCCAGGAGAAGAGAGAGTACGTAGTGACTAACTGTCTACTACAGAATAACTAAGCTCGACGGGCCTTATTTCACAGTAGTCATTGAAGTAAGTCCACATGATTGAACTTGAATACCGCACTTCCTTGGAGGTGTAAAAGAGAAGCATATGGCAGGGATAACCTGCGGGTGCGTATTTTATGCCGTCTGCTCGTCATAGTTACTTGCGCACACCACGACACAGATCTGATAATGTATTTAACATCTATAGCTCCACAAATAGTATCTTCCTTCGAACACGCAGCAATGTTCCATTAGACAAAATTTTGGAAATATTCACTCAATGACAAACGCAAACATTCTTAATCACAAAATCACATTCATACATAAATAGAACAAAAATGTTAGTAGCGAAATGTATCAGCAAACTCGTTATTTTGTGATTTTACTTCAAACTAAAACTATTCTAATTAGCTCATATACCTTCGCAAAATTTTTATATTTTAGCCAATTATAACCCAGATTCTGGTATTTATTTTAATATTTTGAAAAGTCTCCAATTTAGAACCAAATAAAGGTGTATGTTCTCCGATATAATCTATCATTTTCATGAAACATTCTTAGCAATAAACAATATTCTCAAAAAATTCGAAAGAAAAAAAATTAGAAACATAACACGAACCCAAAAAATTAAGGAGCATTTCCAAATACAAAAAAAAAACAAAAAAAAATGTTAAATCAAACAATTTAGTTTTCAAAATAGCAAAGTATTAAATCTAAAACAAATTCCAAAAATTAAAACAAAATAAAAATCAAAAATTCATCATCATCACTGCGCAGGGAGTCAAAAAAGACAAAACGCTTATTTACTAAATAAAAACTATTTCAACGTGTTAAAAATTTAGTTTTTTTTTTTTGTTAAGTAAATTTCATTTCCATTTCTCAAACTATATAACAATTCAATTCGAGTTGCAATGATTTTATGACACAAAAAGAAAAATATAAATTGTTTTGATTTTTGTTTAGTTTTTTTAATATTTTGTATAAGCCAAATTTTGTTCGTTTCTTATAATAATAAATTCCTAAATTTTTTCCCCTTTCATATAGAGCCAATCGAATGGAATGAATTAATTTTGTGGAAGAGAAAAAAATTAGAACAATTATAATTTTTTTTTGTTTTTTACTATTTTTGTTTGTTGGATTTTGGAATTTATTAATGCATGTAAAATGACAACTATATAGGTATTTTAAATATATATGAATATATTCAGGGGAGGGCATATTAATTTAAAGTAGCATAGTAAACAATTTAATGTCTTAATAGAATTTTCAATTTGCATTCTAGGTTATGGTAGTTAAATAGTAAAAACAAATTTGTATATTATTTGCGAGTATAATTTTTAATTGCATATATGAATCGGTTTCCATTAAATAAAAAATTTAAGGGTTTTTTATTTTAATAATAATTAAGTTTTATTTTTTTTTTGTGGAACACAACTGAGGCAAGTCAGCTCTAGTTTTTAACGAGTTTAGCAGTTAATTTTGATATTGGGAGATTTGATTTTGATGATTGCTTTGCAATTCAAAAATTCCATGGACTTACCATTTTAATGTCACTTATCGTCATAATACTTCGAACGAAAAGATTGATTCTGACTATTGCAGGGCCATCTGTTTGTAATACGTTATGTTAGAATATACAAAATTGAAATGTGGAACAACAGTATAAGTTTGCAACAAACAAAATAGATAGTGTTTTTTTTTTCTTAAATAAGTTTATTTTATTTTTGTCATCTTTTGTTTTAGTTTATCTTAAACGCATGAGAACCGTGTTCGAATTGATTGTAATAAAGAAATTATTATTGTAGTTTTGTTTATGAATTAATGTAGAAAGTAAATAAATTTAAATGCAAGAAAAATTTATTATCTTACACTATAGACATGTTATTTACAGAAATAATAAATAAATATATTGCCTTTGCGATTGAATTTAGAGATGGATCGAATGTAAATGAAATTTAGTATTTTCGAATTATTTTAATTAACAAGGCAATTATTTAATAAGTTTTTTTTTAATTTTGTACATTCAAATTTATTTTTTAAGAGAAAGAAATTCTCTACCCTGCAACGCTTGGATACATATTTTGAGGTAGGTTTTGATTTGTTACTGATTTTTTATTGCGGTAAGTATGTTACATGTCTCTAAGTCTGCAACCTATGGTAGATATTGCTCACCCGTAGAGCCTGTGTCCAAAGTTTGTTGAAATCCGGATCAACAAAATTCTTGAGTATGAAAAAGTATCTCTATCTAGGTTCGTAGACGGCATCACTGGCCATAACCTTCTGAGAAGCCATGCAGAAACTAAATTTCAGCGATGAGGACAGTCATGAGTATACACCGAATTTTTTTTCTGTCACTGGAGGAACTGATAACTGAAAACAGTTCCGAAATTTTCTGTTTTTTTTCTATAATTTGCAAGTGCAAATGGGATTGTTAGCACCTTTGTAATGTTAATAGTAAGACAGCACGGGCATTAAGAAAATAGGGAGTTATACGAAAGGATGAGAAACCGATGCACATTGATTTTAAATGTTTGGGTCAGGAACAACTGAGTGCGGTAGAGCTTTCCATACTCGTGTTGTGCGGCAGAGGAACGAATCCGTATATTTCAGAGGCTTAGGGGAACTCTGATGTGCATTCCAAGCATGACGAGTATTGCTACTGGCTATTTCGTTAGAGCACTTATGATGGAAGTAACGATAAAACGAAGACTGGCAGGGGAAATTGCGACGGTGACTAAGAGCGTCAAGCGGCTTGTCGATATCTCAATTGCCAATAAGTTTTATCGCACGTTATCGCAATTCTGTGAAGTAGCTCCAAATATGTTATTGGGGCACCTAAATAAATAAATATGAGCGTTGTACTCTGCCTTCCAGATCAGAAGGGTTAAACTATTTCTTGCATCGCTTAAGTAAGCCTAAACATTTTGCAGCGTTCTTGGCGACGTTGAATATGTGGTCATTCCAACGAATGCTGTCATTAACGTATATACCGATGATGGAAAGACTTTCGGTTTCAGCGATGAAAGTGTCATTCATGGATAAAAGCAGAGTATTGGGGTTTCGCTTCAATGACAGAAGACATTAAATTCTACTCTGTTTTTGACCCCACTTAAGTATGCTGTCTAGGTCAGAATTTAAAGAGCTTAACATACTTTGGCGTTCTAGCTCGACGCCCGAAGACGTGAACCTGGAAACGAATATGAGAAGCTGAGCATCAGCGAGGGAATGAATTGGATAAGGAGTGACAAGTAACAGGCAAGAGATCATTGATCAAAACAATAAAGAGTGTCAAAAAAGAGCCCTGGGGAACACCAGTATTTATTTGGTGAAACTGATAATGAGAGCTCTACGATCAAAAAATGGCGAATCTCACATCTTAGCAGAACACATACTATGTGACCGTAACTGCTTAGTACAAGCTCGTCAACGTTATCTGGGAAAAATCTATCTTGAAGCAGAGGATATAGCTGCCAGCTCATCCAAAAAGGTAGTCGCTTTTATAACTAACTGCGATGAGCTCTAGATCTAAATGGACATCACCTCCAACCTTCAATCTAATCTAATCTAAATGGGGATAAGACGAAATAAATGTTTAAAAAAATATTTTGTGTCTATGTATGCGTATCTGTTGAAAGGAGTTCGAGGTCTGACGAAGAGTTTCACTAGGAAACCATTGCCAGTTTGGCCAAAAAAATTGAGATCAAAACTCATAGCTAGGTTAGATTATAAGGCCTGTTTGCAGCGTGTGTTATTTTGCGAGAGAAGCCATAAAAGGCCAATTTTGTATACCCTAGTTGTACATGACAACCGTGCCCCCATTTGCTGTAGAAGTGGGCAGTAACATAGTAACAATGAATTTGATCTTTTGATGTCATTATTGGACGACAGATTCAGAGTATGATGACGCTCTTCGCTTTTTGTTTCTCTTTCACTCCAACGAAACGTGTCAAATCTCATACTAGAAAGAAAAAATAAATGCGAGGAAAGGAAAGTTAAATTGGGCTCTTTCGAAAGAAGAATTCTTACCGATTGTTAATAGCAAAAAGAGGAGAAAATACAACTGCGAAGAGAATGAGGTATTAGTATTCTAAAAATCGCGAAGAAGATCTTATCTGACGTATAATTTGTCAACGATCAGATTGGACCCTATATATGTAGTATTAGGCCCCGTCAGTTTACAATATTAACACTACGGCAGATCCTGAACAAAAATCTCAAGAATTTTTTATTGACGTCAAGGCCGCACATGACAGCAACTATAGAGACTAGGTACACAGAATCATGTATAGTTTTAGCATCCCCACAAAACCCGCCTGTTTGGGCAAGATGACAAAGAAGGCTGGGCCAGTAACAACAATAGACAGACACTCAACATCGACGAATCAGGATCACAATCAACATTTGTAACTTTGAGGCAGTAGGGCACTTTGTCTACCTCGGTGCTGCATGATTCAAACGAACAATTTTAAGAGCTGTACATCGATATGGTCAAAAAAGTACGAATTTAGGCGTTTTAGATGGCTGAAATAAGTAGAGCAAATAAACATCAACGCTCCAGAGGGAAAACGCAGTAAATAAAGGCTTAGCCTTATGTGGGGCGCTCCAGTGATAGGGCCAGTTAGGGTAGATATTAACTTGGAGTGAACATCTTCAGTAGGTTAGCTCAGGACCGTATTAATTGAGACGGGGTTGTTGTTTGAGTTTCAGGTCGATCTCGAATTATAGCGCAGCCTTAATAAGTATATAAGTAATGCAATTTTTGGAATTGGATATCTTTTACCTAAAATAAGTTTCTTTTCCCAGAAATCAAAAAAAAAAAATTCCACAAGATATGTATCCATACATTAGCGGAGAATTCACTTAAAATAATTATTTAAAAAAATTAACGAAATAAAATAGATGTATAATAAATGACTTTAAAATTTACCTAAATATTTTATTAGAAAATTTTATACTAATAAAGCAACTTAAAAAATGTATAATAATTTAAAATCCAAAACCCATTTCTTTGCGTTTACCAAAAACCTTGTTCTGCAGCCTTTATCCATTTGATACAAATATACCTTAACCTCGATTATGAACAAAAAGTAATATCAAAATAAAAAAAAATACTTAAAAAAAATGCATTATTATGTGTAAATGTTTCATCTCAATATCTATTATTTCTTTTCGTTAGATTAACGAGTGGTTTGGCGCGGCGACGACGACGACTTCTTTAATTTTTCTCTCCAAGTTTTCAATATTTTTAGTATGTTAGGTAGTAGCTATGCGAATATTTTATATATCTTTACCTGTTCCATTAATTCCGGATGGTCGAATTCGGGCATCATATTTTCCAGCACCTAAAATTTGATCCAAAACTTTTTTCTCTTTTTCTCGGAAATTTATTTTTGCATTATTTGCTCTGAAATGGTGGAAACGTGAAATACGTGATTTAATGGAATTGAAAATCATTTTGAATTCATGATTGTACGAAAAATTTAATTCTCGATTTAGGTGATTCGTGGTAGATATATGTATAGATAGGAGAAGCGGCTGTGGTCGTGATGATGATTTTATGATAGTGGTGGTGGTGGTGGTTTGTGGGTGATGGGTGTTGGGTGTGGGATATTTAGTGCCTTGGTCCTTGCTTAATCGATGAATAAATTATTTCTCGTTTAAGGGTATAACACTTGACACATGGATATGCCTCTAACCGACAATCTATTTATTCAATCGATTATAAGCAAGCCCGAGCAATTGTTTATTTTAAATGGATAAACAAAATGAGCATATAACAACAAAAATTCAATTGTACCGAGAACGTTTTTTATTTTCTATTCTGAGAGAGTTTTATTTTTATTTAAAAACTCTTTCAACTTTGTGCGATGACTGACTATGAACAAAATATATGAAGATATATTTTTTTTTGGTGCATTTAAAATGCGCTGCGTTGTGATAAGCAAATTGCGACAATTTTTTTTGGCCAACAATTGAAATGAAACACAAAACCTTATTTTTCTTTTTTTATAAATCCCTGTGCGGGTTCAACACACTAAAGAAAGTAAAAAATAAATAAAACAAAACAATTTTTCCATACCTACACAAAAATAACATAAAAGATATAAACTAATAACGAGAACTGAAATTGCTGAAAGCGAAGAGATAAAATCAGGATATACTTACAGGGACGCACTACATAGGCAGGCAAAGTAAAATACGGCCCAGAAGCAGTGACCAGTGCCCATTTTCTTGTTGTGGGTAGAAAAAGTTTATTACGCTGCAAAGATACAAAAAAAAGGACAATTGTTACTGGGAGTTGTAAAAGTTAGATAGATAGTGTTAAGGATGATGTGGAGGCGATAAAAGAGCTGAAAAGGAAGTCACATTTTTTTTATTGTTATGTCTTATATTTAATTTATTATTATTTTTTTTTTTGCTTGTTTGCTATAGATTTTTATCCAGAAGGAAGCAATTATGTATGGGTAGAAGATAAGGAAATAAATATTTTATTTCTGTATAAATACACATAAAAAGATAATGCAGTAACATTAAGTTAGGAGATAGTGTCATTTCAATTTTAGTGTGTGTTTTTCAAAAATAACATCTATCT
Source organism: Ferdinandea cuprea (assembly GCA_963576555.1). Taxonomy (NCBI): domain Eukaryota; kingdom Metazoa; phylum Arthropoda; class Insecta; order Diptera; family Syrphidae; genus Ferdinandea; species Ferdinandea cuprea. Next base: position 96,700,710 of record OY754959.1, read on the forward strand.
ATATCTAGTTTGAGTTACAGGGCAAATGAATTTATTACAGTTGATGATTTCATTCTTTTGATAAAGTAATCACTTTAAATAGTTGCAGATGCGGAATGTTTCTGGGCTACCTCGTTATAAGAACGCGAAACTTATTATTCGTTTACCTTACACGAGCAAACCAATTAAACGGAATTTTAATAAACAAATAGATCATGTGCTACTAATTTAGCTCTGTTGACTCATTATATATTTTTTGTCAGAGTGCATCAGACCCATCGTTTGGCTAAGCTAAAGTCTTTGGGATTTCATTCTTCAATGCTAAAATGTGTTTTTTTCAAATTACCTGACTAATAAAGTGTGATTTTGCGTAATTTTTTCTTTTAAATCGAATAAAACACTCAAATATTCAAAATTTTTATTGTAATCGATGCCATTTACGTTTTAAAGACAACTTCATGTAAATGTTGTCCGCGGCACCGTTTCAAATGGTCCATGCAGAAGGTCAAAATTTGCGTCACTTTTTCGAACATTTCGGCCTGTATTCCACGAATTACGCGTGTTATGTTATCCTGCAAGGCTTCAATCGTCTTCGGCTTGTCCACGCAAGCTAACGGCTTTACATAACAACACAAGAAATAATCAAGATCTTGGCGGCCAACTCAAGGGACGTATGGAGAGATAAGCTGGTCACCAAATTCATCCTTCAACATTTCCATTGTTTCACGAGCTGTGTGGCATGTGGCACCGTCTTGATAAAACCACATGTCAACCAAGTTCAACTCAGCCAACTGGGGGAAAAAAAATCGCGTATCATGGCTCTATATCGTTCGACGTTGACGGTAACGTTTCTTCCACGGTCCAATGATGCCACCCGCCCGTAAACTGTCGTTTTTTTAGAATGTATCGGTAATTCTTTTATGGCATGTGGCTGTTCATCACTCCAGATGCGACAGTTTTGCTTATTTATGTATCCGTTGAGCCAAAAATTAGCCTCATCGCTGAACACAATTTTTCGATAAAACAGCAGATTTTCCATGTGGTTGAGTAACAGATGCCCGATTGCTGAGAACGGCGACGAATTGACATTTCACGATCCTCATTAACAGTGAACGCTACGGCTGCAATATTCTCTTCGGTACGAATCGATGGTTTAATGTCCAACAAAGTAGATTTGGTGATAACAGCACGAATTGTTGATTAACCAAGTCGATTATGACGACCATAAAATGGTCGTAACAAGGGTGCACATTTTTCACAGATCAATAATTTGCAATCCTTGTTCGTTTGTAAATCTTTCCGTGATTAAATGGCAAAGTATACTGAAAAAATATTCACTTTGACAGATGACGTCATTCCTAACCAAAGCTGCCAACCTGAAAAACTTAACTCTTAAAAAATCACCCTTTACAAGGCAAATGGTTAAAGTAGATGGTTTGACATTTCGCGTTATAGAAGTTACTTCGGATGTTCCACGGGAAAGTCATTTGGGCCCGCTGCTGTTTATGTTTTTATTTTCTCGAATAAATAATCCGTATTCAATCAGATATCGCAGTGCTAGTCTAACTCATCGTTAGGCTTCCTTAAACGTAATAGTAAAGACTTTTGAAACATAACTAGTCTTAAAGTTATTCATGCTCGTGACTTTATTTAGAATATTGTTCTGTAATTTGGGATTCGCCATATATGCAGTTCACGAACTTAGATTCGAAAGTATTCAAAAAACTTCAAGAGGTACGCAATTCGTTAATTAAATATCTTTGATGAGCTTCCTAATTATGGCAGAAGGTGCAATTTAGTTGGTCTGCAAACCCTATGTTTCAGACGCAATGCAACTTGCGTCATGTTTATTCGCGATTAATTCACAAGAATTGATCTTTCTTTTAAATATATGCATATGCTCCCCAAAGGGCACTGGGGGTTGGAAGCTTATTTTATACACATTGGCACAGAACCGGTTATGGTAAGTACACATAACAACATTTAATGATTTTGCAAGAAAATTGGTTTTTGCTTGTCGTGAGTAGATTTTAAAAAAGTCCATTTCGTCGGTTTAAAGAATAAACTCATTAAGTACAAAATTTGTAAAAATGATTTTTTTAGGAATATAAATAAAATTATTCATGGCATAATTTTAATTTTTTACAGGATACACAAAATTATAATACTCACTAAGTGTAGGCATTTTGAGACCTAAAGCTGTCTTTAAATTGAATTATCTACTTTGGCTATTTTACCTTTGAACAGATGATGTATTCATTAACTTTAAATTAATTAAATTAATATTTATTTATGATGATGAATGCACATTAAGCTTAGTCGCGCAACAAACCACCGTTACCTGAGAGTTTACACTTAGAGTGTTTTGCACTTTGATGGTATTACAAAAAAAAAATATATTCAGAGTTTTTTTTTCCTGTTTCAAAAAAAAACCCACAACATAAAAAACGAGAGAAATCAAAAAATTTTTCAAAATTTCCAGATTACTTACATTAATAGAATTTTGTGTTTCAAATCGCCAGGGGGTCGCAATCGTGTCAACCAGGGGATAAATTTGTCTACTTTGCCAGCCTACTTCTTCGACGTTAGAGCAAAAATTTACATAATATTCTATTACGGAAAAGAACAAAGAAAGCACGGTATCGGGGTCCTCCTTATGCCAGAGAATTACTATAAGCAATGGATTCACCATTAGAAAGTCAAGTGATCTTTATTACCACATAGATGAAGTTAATGATGACGAGTGCAGATCAGAAGATATGCGGAATCCTCTATGCAATATAGTCGAGACAGAGTGAAGTCACTGCTTTTATTATTTTTCCTTTTATCGATGACTAGAATTATAGGGTTCACAAAATAGGCGTCGCAGTTTCACTTCAACGAAAATTGATTGGCGTAGGAACGTTGATTGATGAGCCTTTTTGAAAGTGTTAGTAGGGTCCCTCTCTTGAACATGGAAATACCAGCTGAGCCGTTCATCCACCACTTTTTTCGAGATGGGTTGTTCGACGTAAGGACTTTCTTGGATTTTTGAACCTTTAATTTGATCGGGATTCGCTGCTGCTATCGTGCAAAGCAATTTGATCTCAACTGGTGTCGATTTGCACTCATACTTTTTGTACATTGTCGCATGTGAGCGCCTGGCATTCGACTGCTCCCTAGTATAGCCTTCCTGTCAGCTGTCAGTGGCTTTTTCAACCAAACAAGATGGCTGAGTTTTCCTGCCACTTCATCCACTAACGCGTTGATTGGGTACGGCAAAAAAAATGGCGGCGTGTATACAATTTTCTTTGTATCTATGTACATATGTACATATGTATATATATGTTGGATATATGCCTTCTTTCAAATTTTTCGCGTTTCTCACCAACTACGTTTTTGCTCAGTTGGTCAGTTTTAATTTTAAACGGTTCATTCCGATAAGTCTACAGACGCAATTTAAGAAGAAATTTTTTGATATGACATTCTCTGCGCAAACACGATATCACACGAACCGTTAGTTGAAACGTTCTGCAGATTGACAGAAAGAACAAATTGTTGGATAGGTCTTTGATTAATTTTTTTTCAGGTTTACCTATCCTCTTTTGAATATATTTGAAAAATCGAATAAATAAATAGTATAATATCAGGAACTGTTTGGTTTGAGTTATTAATAATAATTAAATGGGACAATGAGCGTCTGCAGGAAGAAATGTATAACGCAAATCTCAAACACCCTAGCTATTACTTTTCAGCTATTTCAATAGAAGAATCACTTTCGTAGCGAAGCACGGGCATTAATCCAGTAAGGATGATAAAACTCGCCTTGAACTGGCATACAGACGTAAAAAAAATAAGTCTCGCCAAGAAGAAGTACGCCCAGCTTTAGGCGAAGAGAGCCTGTACCGGGAGCTGATGCAAACCAGGCGGCTACATGAATTTTGGTTTCAAGGCAAAAATGAAAAATGACCCCAAACAATATCATAATGAATTTTGGCCCCAAACTAAAAAATTAAAAATGGCCACAAACAAAATGTAATATGGCCCCAAATCACAGAAATTTTCGTGTTGTTGTTTCCCATATAAATTGTTGGGGCCATTTTTCATTTCTGGTTTGGAGCCATTATTCATTGGGGCGTGACATATTTTTGTGGCCATTTTTTATTTTTTGGGGCCATAGTTCATTGGGGCCAAAATTCATGTAGCCGAACCGGGCTACTAACGAGCTGCGACAAAACTACTCGAAGAAGGACATAACCCTTTTCGAAAATAGCCGCACAGAGAAGACAAAAGATAGTGAAGCTTTGATTAAACTTGAAATGGCTAATCATTGAAAGGAGATTTATCTTTAAATATTATCTTTATATCTTAAATTCGAGCTGTGGTTAATTTACCCGCGACAAGGTATCATAGTATGTGACATCAGCTTGACATCAGCTTAAAAATGTCAATGTCGCATACTATGAAGATGAAGTGGGTATGTGACGGCCGATTGCGGGAAACAATACGAGTATCTGATGACAGTAAAATCGATATTAAGTAAATCCACAGATCTATCTTGCAACTAAACTTTATTAAAATTAATCATCTATGTATTCCAATTCTAAGAAGTACTCATTCTCCTCGAGAATACTATCACGTTTGCAGCTGTACATTAAATTTATTTTAGCCACGTCGGCTTTTGAGAATCCAAATCGCTGTCCCATTAATTTAGCCTCCTGACTTGCTCGCTAAAAGTGAAAATCCATTAATAATCACCCAACAATATATTCCAACTTCCAACATACCTTAGCTTCGATGGTAGGCTTGCCATTTTTCGAGAATGACGTTGGGGAATAGTGCATAACACTGGCGTAATCATATCCAATTCCCATTCCATGTGCAACCTTCTCCGATGACTTGGCAAAGTTAACCATCATGTTCTTTTTTACATTCTCCGCTCTCACAGTTATATAGCTATCTCGTTCATAGCGATTCTGTTCATGAATAAAGCCCAACACATGCATCAATTCATGCACAGCTGTTCCGCGCTTCAGCAAACAGGAAGGTGTTTGTAAATTGACTTCCTGTTTGCCACCAGTCCTACCCACCGCTGACCAGCAACCCGATTTACCATTCACTATAGAGATGTAGTCCTTCTCCCGAGAGCGTGGTTTAAATTGAATGCACGTTCTTTGATGGTACTGATCGATTACCCAATTGATGACCGCCAATTCCTTGGCGCTGAATGTTCCAACTATCTCGTATGGTACAACTCCCCGTGGCCAGCGGGAACTCTTGGCTACTAGACCATTTCTGACATCCGACGGGCTTGTCATTAGGATATCACCTTCAAAGTACGCACCCAATTCTTCGGGATTGCTATCTGACTCCTCGTTGTATTCAGCGACAAGCTTGCCAGTTGCTTCGTTGTCTGGCTTAATGAATGCGTTGTCGCCAAGAAAGCTCAAGTTAATAAAGTCGGGGAACTCTTGATCATCCTTGATTATGTAGCCATTGGAAAAGGACCAAATCACAAACAACACCAGGAACACAAGACAACTTTTCGAATCCTCAAATGAGATCATTGTCAGCACGATTGTCTGCGTTAATTCGCCACCAAGTGATTGCGAGTGAAGAATTTTAGTTGGCCCGTGACTTATATTCTAACGCGCTGCAGTAGACTACAAAGCTAATTTTGTCGTTTGCCATTGAAAAATATGTATGTTTGCTTAGCAATTATAAGTACAACAGGTATGTATCTTCTTCAAATTCATGGGCTTTAAAAATAGAACGCGCACTATCACGCAACCGCTTTATGTTCTTATCACGCCGCAAATGAATTGAATAAATTACATTAAAAAAAATGTAAGCCATAAAAATAACAAAATTATTAGAACATTTTATCTCATGTGCAGTCGTTTTGTTTTAAAAAGGTCAACCATCTGAAGTGAACCACCGGAAACTTAAGTAAACACATTGTTATGACAGCCTTGAAGTTATAAACTGAGATATGTTTCATGTTCATTATGACAAATTTGATGTTGACACAGTACATTGTGCCTACGTAAAAATACTTCAGTTTACCCTAAACTTTCGATGTGAATGAGGAAATTTTTTCTCATAAACCATTTGTTTAAATGACAACCATTTGTAGTAAACCCTACAAGGTTCTCTCAAGCATTCAATAACATTTGACATATTTTATCCAATCTAAGTTCTTTAAAATTACTTTAAACCAACACACACATACTTAAAAGCAAAAACCATCGACGTCGCCCCAAATCTATAGATGGAAGCAGCTGGACAGAGGATAACACGAAAAAGGCCGCGATATGGAAGATTACCATGCAATCAGTCGGCCACCGGGCTGACCACTTCGTATATGCTAAGATAAGTGCCTTCCAGTCTACCACGGGCTGCTGGAAGACATCGTGACTGAAGCACAAGAAAAGCACCCAGTTATTATTGCTGTAGATTGGCACCACTAGCGCAAGGGGAAGAGCTCTCGTCTACTTCTTTGCAAGTTTGGCAAACGAAGGTGCAGCGGAAACGTTCCGTAAAGCAGGCATGAGCAACTCGCTCCTGCATAATGCTAAATGGTAGGTCTGTAAAGAATATACCCAAACTGATCACCAGGCTGTTTTATTTTCGGTCGGCGAAGACTACACAGAATGCGTCCCACCTTGACAGGGCCAAAATGGAAGGAAACGCTTCGAGAACAATGCTTAACGCCACAACGAACAAAGGATCGGCCCTCTCTCAGCAGGTAGTCCAAGCCAATGTCCAGAATGTCTGTCAGTTAAATAGGTGATCCCTTCTACTGGTGGAGCGACGAAATCAAACGGCCCCGAGGAAGACAAGATTTTCAAGAACGACTAACCTCCTTTAAATTGGCGAGACGGCAACTGGAAAGTGCCATTATGAGGAAGCTTAAAGGCAATATGTCTAAGCAACTAATCTGCTACTACAACACTTAGTGCTGCTTCCGAAGGGAAATAAGCCGACCGGAGAACCATCATCGTGTCGTCCAGTATGCCTGCTTGATGCTCTAGGAAATATCCTAGAGCGTATCATTTATGAGAGATTGCTCTCGTAGGCGGAGGAGAAGGAAGCGCTCTCAGACTTCAGAAAATCACGTTCTACCGTCGATGCAATAAAGATGGTAGTAGCAAATGAAGCAATACAGGGGAAAAAATAGTGATGGGGGACGGAAAAGATACTGCGCAGTAGTAATGCTCGACATCAAACGTGCGTTGAACATGTCGAGCTGGCCATTCATTTAGCGATCTTTGGCTGGAATGGATACACCATACTATCCCCTGAGGATAGGTAGGCACTGAATACTTCAGCAGCAGGAAGTTAAGGGACCATTCTGACAATGGAGCTGAACACTACAGCGTTTCCGCGGGAGTCCCGCAATAGTCGGTCGTTGGACCTTTCCTATGTAACATTATGTACGACGAAGTTCTACGACTAACCCTGCCCGAGGGAGTCAAACTGGTTGGCTTCTCTAACGACTTATTAGTGGTTACAGTAGCCAAGCACGTTCACGAGGTGGAGTCTTACACGAACGAGGCAATTATACGAATAAAGCAATGGCTGGAGTCTATCGGTCTAGAACTAGCCGCCTACAAGACTGAATCTTTACTAATAACCAGCCGAAAGACGGTGGAATATGCGAACTTCCGGGTCGGAAACCTTGGTGTCATGATCGACAATAGCCTGCGTTTCGAAACCCACGTCGATTAGTCAGTAAGACGGCATCGCTAATGAAGGCGGCACTCTCCCGAATGCTATCAAACTTCATCTTGCTACTCCTATATGGGCGGATGTACTGGCAGGAGAGAGTAGGAGAAAGTTATCATCAGCTCACAGGCTCTGCTGTATTAGAGTGATCAGCGGCTTTTGAACTATCTCCGATAATGCAGCCTTCGTTTAAGCTGGGCTGATCGACATCGTCGCGGATGAGATGCAGAGAGTGTATCTTAGGCGGGTTTTGAACCGGCAAAGAATCAAAGAAGATAAAAGAACTCTTCTCTTCTTTTATCTTCTTCCGCAACATCCGCATTGCTGTGACAAACAAGGTGTGACCGCTCTACAGGCAGGTGGACCCACAAGCTTATTCCCAACATAGAATCATGATCAAAGACAGCGTTGAGAAATAACATCATCACATGACGCAATCGGAAGACGAGCAAACGGAGAGCTGCTAATTGATAGTATGTATGCATAGCGCGCTGCGAAAAACAGAAGCCTTAAGAACAGCTAAAGAGGCGGCTTCGGAGACTAGCGCATAATTGCTAACCAGCCCGCGAAGCAATACCCAACAGCAGTCCCGCGGGGAGAGTGGTTGAAGGTCGTAGTGGAGTGGATTAGTACGTAGCACAGTCCTGGCATTGAGTATTCGGGTGTTGTGAATCGTGCATGTTGGTGGCACGGGCTACCGCATCTTTAGAAGATTATCATATCCATTGGAGCAACTAAGAATAAAAAACATCAGCAGTGGTACTAACTGGTTATACAGAGTGAACCTTAGAATATTTTCACAGACATATCAAGAACATCCGAAAAAGAAGATCTTCTGTTTGTCGGCAGGATTTAGAACGCACCTCTCGGGAAGTTCAAGTGAAGACTGTAAAAACTAGGGATACGGCACCAGACAATCTTGTGGTGAAAACATCGACGAACATGTGGGACACCCTAAAGCGAGCTTGCATAAAAAGAGCTAAATCACTCCTCGGAGCTTCACAAGAGCACTTTTAGTACGAGAAAGACCGAGGAAGGCTGGGTTCCATTTAGAATTCAAATGTTGCATAGTTCTTGTGAAAAAGAAGTGGACACCAAGAAGAAGAGTACCGGAATCTTAACCTGCTAATATGAACAGATACGCTTGAACATAACAATTTGAGCAAGGACAAAAAATAGTTAAGATAACCACAGAGAAGAAAATTCGATCGTCAAAGTTAATAAACAAAGCTCAAGACCAACTCCCAGTGGATGAAATCGGGTCCAAATGGCTCATGAATTATATCTGCAAACTCATTTGAGGCGATACAATGTCAAATCAATGGAGGGAAGGATATCTTCTTCCTTTGCATAAATCAAAGATAGATACACGAAGCTGTCATATTTACGATGGTACCAAGCTGATGTCAACTACCATTTTACTACTCTCCATCCTAAACAGAACCAGATTTAGACCAGATTTCGAATAAATTTTTCCCAATGGTTCTGAAAGGGATAGGATTCGTTAAAATAATTAACTTTAATAAAATTTTGCATGCAATCAGGGATTAGGGATTGTCCAATCCCAGCCTACAAGTTCGAGACGACAAGAAAGACCGATCCTGAGTTTGAAAATCCAAGCCATCACAGATGTCAGAGTGGTAACCCGGGATCCCGGACCTCTGCTACGGGACTCTTCACAGGTCAGGAGCCCTTTTAGTAAATTAGAATGAATTCGGGCCAAGTTGTAGTTTGGGTGGCGACATTTTGTCTGTCAACTTTCGCTTTCAAAAGCAAAACGCTTGAACTTCTTCAGTTTTTACTTTTATTTTTCAAAGAAATAACTTCAATCACTGTCGACTATATTAGTGAAACCCCGCAATCGGTTCAAGTACGAATACAGTAACGTTGGGTGATTGTAGTTCTTTTAATACAGAACTTATTTAAAAATAAGAAAAAGTTTTGATACCAGTCTCCAATAACTAAAGGACGTAATCGCCCAGTCTTACGTAAACTTGATACATTAATAAAACGGGCATCGATGACGTTTTAATCCTGCGCGTACATAACAGCTGATACATATGTACACTGTCGGACAAAATAAAGTGCAAAAGCAACTGATTCATTTCTAAAATCCTGTTAGGTAATTTTATGCTTTTCCTGCTGCTTAAATTTTTTTTATTGACGTCATGTCCACATATAATAATATTATATAAATTAACATTGCCTTGGCTTCTTGCTATCAGTTGTGGTATTTCTGCAACAGTTGTATTTTCTATGCGGCAAAATCTAGACAACTGGATGGGGATCGCTGCCGTGTCTCATGCAGAGACTCTTCAAGGGTCGGGAGCCTCTTAAGTAAGTAGTAACAGATCTTTACAATCGATCAAACAATAAAAGGTATTCCCGTTTAAAATTTTGAATAGAATTGTATAATGCTGATATGAAACACTTAACACCAGATATTAAGGTATAGTCTACTTGACCGTCAACCTGGATTGACATTCCAAAAACTAGCAGAAAAATACAAATTATCGATTTCTGGGGCAAGGATGTTGTTGATATGGTTGAACTTTAAAATCCGGGGTACAAGTTGCGGGTTGCAAATTTTAAAAGTTCTTGCGGTAGGGAGTGGAAACCCACAGCAACTGAAAACCGAAGAATAAAACTGCAGGCCAGGAGAAACCTGTTATGTTCTGCTAGAAACATTAAGGAAGACCTCATCTTCACAACAATAACAACGACGGCTTAGAGGCGACTTTACAGAAGCAGACCTCAAAACTTTTTTGCTAAGAAAAACCTATGCTTCGTTCAATAAGCATCAATAACGCCCAGCTTTGGCAAGAACATTTTTATCGAAGCCGCAAACATTCTGGCAAATTTTAGTTAGGTCTGATGACTCTGAATTAGAGTTACAAAAAAAAACCCACCACAACAAGAGAACGAGTGTAGTGCAGACCAACCAAAAGACTCAGTCAAAGGTGTATACAAAAGGCCGTAAAACACGGAGGAGGATCAGTAATGTTTCTCCTTCAGCGGCGTTGGACAAGGTTAACGACCAAAAGCAGTCAAGCAGAGTAGCTAAAGAGTTTTTCACCCAAAATAATGTAAATGTGAAGTGTGTTTTTTTAGGGGTTGGTTTTTCGAATAGAGATAAAACTGACATTTTGTGGTCAAATCTGGCAACTCTAATGTCATTTATGTGCAGTTTGGTTTGCCATTTCATCATGAACAGGTTGACAAATGAACAACACATGCAAATCGTGCAAATTTATTTCGAAAATAATGGTTCAGTTCGCGAAGTTTACCGCAAGCTCCGTTCATTTTATGGTCGACATAATCGTCCATCAGAGCAATTAATTCGGTTAACCATGGATCGTTTTCGCACTACGTTGACTCTATGTGATAATACGCATCCGCAGAGACGTCGAACCGAAGAAACAATTGCCGCTGTAGAGCAAAGTGTTGAAGAGGACCCGAATGAATCGATTCGCCACCGTGCACAGCAATTGGAGCTTTGTCCATCAACTTTATGGAAGATTCTGCGCAAATATCTCTTCTTACGACCTTACAAGATCCAGCTTGTGCAAGAATTATAGCCGGGAGACCTTGAAATGCGTCGTGATTTGGGTGTATGGGCCGAAAATGAGATTGATATCGATGGTGATTTTCATCGCACAATTTTGTTCAGTGATGAGGCTCATTTTGCGTTGAATGGCTACGTCAACAAGCAAAATTGCCGCATTTGGAAAGATGAGAAACTACATGAGACCTTTGAAACGCCATTACATCCACGAAAACTGACTGTTTGGTGTGTTCTATGGGCCATACTTCTTCCGAAATGATGCTGGAGAGTCAGTTACCGTTAATGGAGACCGGTATAAAGCCATGATAACCGACTATTTTGTTCCCGAATTGGGTGGCATGAATGTGGTTCCAACAAGACGGTGCTACATGCCACACAGCGCACGTCGCAATCGATTTATTGAAGGAAACATTCGATGAGCGCATATGTAATTTCGCGGAATGGACCTGTCAATTGGCCACCAAGATCGTGTGATTTGGCACCATTGGATTATTTTCTTTGGGGATATGTGAAGTCGCTCGCCTACGCCAACAAACCAGAAACGTTAGGAGACTTGGAAGCCAACATTCGTGGCTTGAAATGTGGTTAAAAATTGGACCTTTAGACTTGTCTCTCATGCCCCAAATCATATTTAAACATTAATGGCATAAAATTATCTATCTTTCCAATAAAATGAACATGAAATGAACATGAAAACGATTTTCTTGTGTTTTATTTCAATTCAAAGTTCTATACCTCTTAAAAAACACCCTGTATTAAAATGGCCACCTCAGTCTTTAGATCTTAACCCTATTGAGGACCTTTTGTTGGATGAGAGGATTCCATTAGATGAACGTCTTTTTGGGAAAGTCTGAAAAATGAATGCGATAATATTCCAGGCGACGACGCACATGCAAAAAAATCTGGTATCCAGACTTGCGGCAGTAGGAGCTACCAGCTACTAAGTTTTTTCATTTTCAAAGACAGATTTTCAAGGTATGATCGGTTTTTGTTACTTTTTTTTAAATTCCACTTTATTTTGTTTTCTGCTATATCAATTTCTAATTATTTATTAGTAATAGTCTGATACCATTACTTAATTTTTGGTCTTCCTAAGGTCAAGTATTTTATAGGCAAAAACTAAAAAAAATAAATAAAAACAAAAACATTGCACAGCAATACTCCCAAAACAACAAATGGTTCTAAACTCAATTTTGCACTTTGTCCAACTGAGCATCTGTAATTTTCCCAACGTTTTTTTCCACGATATTTGCTCAATTACTGCAATAATTTCACCAAAAAACAACCCCTTTCCAAGTTTTTCAATCGAATTTAAATATTCGGAACTATTCGGAGCTTTCCAAGAAAAATCATGCCTGTCATTAAAATAAAAATATTCACATAATTTTAGCTAAATAAACATTTTAACAATGACTGTGTTAATTGTTCAAAGTACACATTCTAACGCATGGAGAATTTTCTTTCTTTTTGTCCCACATGTGCGACTTGTAATGCGTTTTACTTTATCCCCCTCGATACCACTATATTATTTTGTAGCGCCCTCTTTTGCAGCCAAACCCTCCCTCCAAACCGCCCAATGTATAGGTATTGTCATCGTACACTGATTTACAAGCGTGCGCTTATTAAGGCTACTCTGTGCTAGGTATAATTACTGCGATAAGATAATTAGGAAGTGTACATGCACTCAAACAAGGGTACATTGTTTTGAATTCATGCCCATGGTTAATTATTTTGTTGCCTATACAAATTCATAAAGGCGAGATATTCGCTTTGAACTGCTATATAATACTTATATTTTTTTTATAGGTATGTGTTAAGGTTTGAAAACACATTGAAGGCGCGCGTTTTTTCTGTTCTTTGCTGATGTAATTTTTATCAGAGTCTGTAATGTAGGTCAAGGTATAGCAGCTACCTACCTTTATTTTTTTCCTGGAAACAGTTGAAACTTTTGACTGTTTCATGGAGAAACTAAGAGATCGGAAATTCTGCATAGCTATCAACTGGTGTATAAAATATTAGATTTTATGGACTTTGGTTTCCGTGCTGGCAAACTGAGTGAAAACATTGCTACAACAAGTGTAATTAGGCTGAATCGGTTCACGCAGGGTTGGCTGCTCCAGCCATTGTGCGAAGTTATATTTTTAGAAACGATAAATTTTTGAGCAGCTTCCCTTGACAGGTATTGCTTTTTGACTGTTTGTCAGACGGTAGCAAAAAAATGTTTTTAGGTGTTTCCTGGAACAATTTTTTTTTTTATTTTTATTCATATGGCTGACACTTCGACGTAAAAGATCTTTTGTGTCCAAGGGACATATAACCTCTCTTATGAAGGTAAGTACGTCCTTGGTGGCAAAGTTTTTCATCTCCGCTGATGAACGTATTTCTTTGTTGAAAATACGCCTTCTTAACCAATTAAGTGCCGGACATTCGAATAGAATATGTTCAGAGGATTCAAACTCTTTAATGCAGAACCTACATTCTGCCGGGCACAGATTCATTTTGTTAAGATGATACCTCAGGCCACAATGGCCTGTGAGAAAGCCAACAAGCTTTCTTAAAGTTTCCTTATCCAGCATAAGTATTTCCTTGTACGAGTAAGGCTTGATTAGTTTTTTTTGGATCGTCAGCGACCACAAAAGAGGGATAGAACCCCTGCTTGGAAGTAGCCTTTTACTGCCATTTCCAACACCGACAGTCCTCCAGAGAAAGAAGTAATAATTCGACTTTCCAACATGGCACGAATCCAGTGATTGGTCGTATCTTCGATACATCTATTACTGATTTTTCTCGCTATCGAGTTATATCCAGTATTATCGAAAGCGCCCTTAACGTCTAGAAATGCACACACGGCTATTTCTTTAGAAGATAGTGCTACTCTCTTGCTCTTTCTGTACACAAAATGACATGAGTGCAGAGGTGTAGATACTTATGTCTAATCTTCCTCTAGTATGGACATCGATGAGTCGTTCCATTGTTTTGAAAACAACTGATGTTAGACTTGTAGGTCTATAAGATTTAGGCAGTTTACTGGGTCTATTGCCTTGCTTGGGGATACAAATTACAATAACCTGTCTTCAAATTAGCAGTACATAGTCCCAGTTGTAGCTGGTAAGATAAAATCAATTATGTTCTGTAGGAGAGCAGGGAAGAAACCATCGCCTCCCGGGTCTTTGAACGGTTCAAATGAGGCAATTGCCGCTTAACCTTATCGAGACTGAACATTTTGCCTGATCAACTACTTACGCTATTGGCGTTAAAGACCCTGTGGGCAGGTGCATTTGAGTATGTTCTTGAGGCACAGGCTATCGAACCTGGAAAATTAACCTGAAGTAGGGTTTTAATAAGTGTATCCGTATGGTTCGCCGAGGGGGGGGGGGGGGGGTGATTCTTTTCATTAAAGTTTTTTTCTGATTTTTTTTACACAAAACCACTAAGCAACTGCGTCCAATCAAAACCTTATAGAAGCAAAACTAAAATCCATCACACATCTACATATATTTGCAGACGTCAATATACGGCTAGGTTAGGCTTTCATGTACAAAAAGTGGGTCACACTGATAAGGTGCCTAAATATGCCAGCAAAATATTTACATATGAATGTTTTGCATAAGCCATTTCCCTCAAGATAAGCGAATTACGTTGTGGACTAATTTTCGGCCATCAAATGATCTATACGACACACACACACTTTCGCTAGTCCTAATAAAAGTAATTCGCAGTCCATATTTTTATTCATTCAGAAGTACCTATTCACAAAGTCGAAATGTGCTCAAACCATTCGAAGAATTTAAAACTAATCCTCCTATTCCTTGTGACGCTAGTTTCGGTAAAAAGCTTCGCTATAAAAGATGACTCAAACTTTAACTACATCGATCTAAGCAATTTTAAAAGTAATGCATTCATTGACCCAGACCTAGACACTGGTAAACTTCTTGCAACGTACCACAATACAACTCAACAAAACCCAGAAGAGCTGGGTCCATACTACGAAGGAGATATCCTTATACCACTGCGAAATGATAAGAGAAACGGTTTACTAGCGCAAAGCTTTCGCTGGCAGAAGAATATAGTCCCGTATGAGATTCTTGGCAACTTTACATGCGAAGAACTTCAAACCATAAACTGGGCATTCGGCGAGTACCACAAAAGGACATGCATTCGCTTTAAGCTGCGATCTAGAGAGAGAGATTACATCTCAATAGTCAATGGTAACACTGGTTGCTGGTCAGCAGTTGGAAGGATTGGCGGCAAGCAGAATGTCAATTTTCAGTCTCCTTTATGCATACTGAGCCGTGGTACCGTTCTGCATGAGTTCATGCACGTGCTTGGTTTTATGCACGAACATAACCGTTTTGATCGCGACAAATACATTGTCATCCATTCGGAGAACATTAGGAACAATTCAAAGGGACATTTTGAAAAATTATCCGTCACAACGGCTCACGGCATGGGAATCGGCTATGACTACACCAGTGTGATGCACTATGCGCCGTTGTCCTTTTCCAAAAATGGTAAACCGACAATCGAAGCGAAGGTAGGTTTATATTTCAAAATGTATGGCCAAAAAAAAAAAAATTAATTCATTTTGCAGAAGGACACAAGGGAGTCAAAGTTGATGGGACAACGATTAGGATTTTCGAAATTAGATGTAGCGAAAATTAACATTATGTACAAATGCAAAGTCAAAAATATAGCACAGGGAACGGTCACTGATGACTAAGACACATTTAAAAACACTTGGGATAGCAACTTCTGATAAGCACAATAAATATTTAATTTTAAATAATGCGACCGATGCGAGTCTCTCATAGTTAAAAAGTACCCGTGTCCATAAAATCGATACCTTTAAGTCCATACCAAATTAATGCCCCCGAGACTAATCCAATTATGTTTAATTTTTGAACGGGGAAATTTACATAAAGCCTGCTTTTGATTTCGACCCAACACAGCAATCAGGAGAAAATTTGCTTATGACATTAAATGTCACCGCGCAACTTGAGAGCGATTCACACAAAAACACACTCTCTTGGCAAGCCAAGCAATTAAATCATTTTCCAATGTCGACTGCCCGTCCCAGAATATGCAAATTAGGGCTGCAAAATTAAATAACTTTTCATTTCAGGTGGAAAATTTGAGAAACTAAATCCTATCCTATCATCCTCCTTTTTGAGGATTTGTTTTGGGTCAGCCCTGTCTGTCTGCCTTTCAGTTATTTGGACATCATTTTTGGAAACCCCAAACCTTTGGTTTTCATTATTTTGCCATGCCCATATGGAGCAGGGTTTCAAGGTCCCATGAGTTGATGGGCAAATGGAATGAAAATCATAATTTCCAAGTGATGGAAGAAAGATCTGTCAAAAGTCAATAGAAATGCACTTACATATGTACATTGTAGTTGGATGTTTTTCAAAATGGCGAACGGTGTGGTTTCTTAAAATTTGAATTTGTGATCAGTAGGTAAAATTCAGAACTGATGCTTTGTGAAAATCGTGATATCATGAGGATATCTTGAGTCGGATAGAAGGGCGAAAGCGAGCAGGCAAGCAACTACATACATTCCAACGTGAGTTCGCAATTGCCATCTGTATGTAAGGAAACCTTATGACGAAAAGGTTCCACGGATTTTCTTTCGAAGTAACATCTCGCAAAAATTTAAAATTAGAGTATTGATGTTTCCGGTCGATGAAAATAATGTTACTTTTTGTTCGTTACCTTTCTTGGTGTTGCAAATGTTGCAAATGTTGCATAGTTCTTGTGAAAAAGAAGTGGACACCAAGAAGAAGAGTACCGGAATCTTAACCTGCTAATATGAACAGATACGCTTGAACATAACAATTTGAGCAAGGACAAAAAATAGTTAAGATAACCACAGAGAAGAAAATTCGATCGTCAAAGTTAATAAACAAAGCTCAAGACCAACTCCCAGTGGATGAAATCGGGTCCAAATGGCTCATGAATTATATCTGCAAACTCATTTGAGGCGATACAATGTCAAATCAATGGAGGGAAGGATATCTTCTTCCTTTGCATAAATCAAAGATAGATACACGAAGCTGTCATATTTACGATGGTACCAAGCTGATGTCAACTACCATTTTACTACTCTCCATCCTAAACAGAACCAGATTTAGACCAGATTTCGAATAAATTTTTCCCAATGGTTCTGAAAGGGATAGGATTCGTTAAAATAATTAACTTTAATAAAATTTTGCATGCAATCAGGGATTAGGGATTGTCCAATCCCAGCCTACAAGTTCGAGACGACAAGAAAGACCGATCCTGAGTTTGAAAATCCAAGCCATCACAGATGTCAGAGTGGTAACCCGGGATCCCGGACCTCTGCTACGGGACTCTTCACAGGTCAGGAGCCCTTTTAGTAAATTAGAATGAATTCGGGCCAAGTTGTAGTTTGGGTGGCGACATTTTGTCTGTCAACTTTCGCTTTCAAAAGCAAAACGCTTGAACTTCTTCAGTTTTTACTTTTATTTTTCAAAGAAATAACTTCAATCACTGTCGACTATATTAGTGAAACCCCGCAATCGGTTCAAGTACGAATACAGTAACGTTGGGTGATTGTAGTTCTTTTAATACAGAACTTATTTAAAAATAAGAAAAAGTTTTGATACCAGTCTCCAATAACTAAAGGACGTAATCGCCCAGTCTTACGTAAACTTGATACATTAATAAAACGGGCATCGATGACGTTTTAATCCTGCGCGTACATAACAGCTGATACATATGTACACTGTCGGACAAAATAAAGTGCAAAAGCAACTGATTCATTTCTAAAATCCTGTTAGGTAATTTTATGCTTTTCCTGCTGCTTAAATTTTTTTTATTGACGTCATGTCCACATATAATAATATTATATAAATTAACATTGCCTTGGCTTCTTGCTATCAGTTGTGGTATTTCTGCAACAGTTGTATTTTCTATGCGGCAAAATCTAGACAACTGGATGGGGATCGCTGCCGTGTCTCATGCAGAGACTCTTCAAGGGTCGGGAGCCTCTTAAGTAAGTAGTAACAGATCTTTACAATCGATCAAACAATAAAAGGTATTCCCGTTTAAAATTTTGAATAGAATTGTATAATGCTGATATGAAACACTTAACACCAGATATTAAGGTATAGTCTACTTGACCGTCAACCTGGATTGACATTCCAAAAACTAGCAGAAAAATACAAATTATCGATTTCTGGGGCAAGGATGTTGTTGATATGGTTGAACTTTAAAATCCGGGGTACAAGTTGCGGGTTGCAAATTTTAAAAGTTCTTGCGGTAGGGAGTGGAAACCCACAGCAACTGAAAACCGAAGAATAAAACTGCAGGCCAGGAGAAACCTGTTATGTTCTGCTAGAAACATTAAGGAAGACCTCATCTTCACAACAATAACAACGACGGCTTAGAGGCGACTTTACAGAAGCAGACCTCAAAACTTTTTTGCTAAGAAAAACCTATGCTTCGTTCAATAAGCATCAATAACGCCCAGCTTTGGCAAGAACATTTTTATCGAAGCCGCAAACATTCTGGCAAATTTTAGTTAGGTCTGATGACTCTGAATTAGAGTTACAAAAAAAAACCCACCACAACAAGAGAACGAGTGTAGTGCAGACCAACCAAAAGACTCAGTCAAAGGTGTATACAGAAGGCCGTAAAACACGGAGGAGGATCAGTAATGTTTCTCCTTCAGCGGCGTTGGACAAGGTTAACGACCAAAAGCAGTCAAGCAGAGTAGCTAAAGAGTTTTTCACCCAAAATAATGTAAATGTGAAGTGTGTTTTTTTAGGGGTTGGTTTTTCGAATAGAGATAAAACTGACATTTTGTGGTCAAATCTGGCAACTCTAATGTCATTTATGTGCAGTTTGGTTTGCCATTTCATCATGAACAGGTTGACAAATGAACAACACATGCAAATCGTGCAAATTTATTTCGAAAATAATGGTTCAGTTCGCGAAGTTTACCGCAAGCTCCGTTCATTTTATGGTCGACATAATCGTCCATCAGAGCAATTAATTCGGTTAACCATGGATCGTTTTCGCACTACGTTGACTCTATGTGATAATACGCATCCGCAGAGACGTCGAACCGAAGAAACAATTGCCGCTGTAGAGCAAAGTGTTGAAGAGGACCCGAATGAATCGATTCGCCACCGTGCACAGCAATTGGAGCTTTGTCCATCAACTTTATGGAAGATTCTGCGCAAATATCTCTTCTTACGACCTTACAAGATCCAGCTTGTGCAAGAATTATAGCCGGGAGACCTTGAAATGCGTCGTGATTTGGGTGTATGGGCCGAAAATGAGATTGATATCGATGGTGATTTTCATCGCACAATTTTGTTCAGTGATGAGGCTCATTTTGCGTTGAATGGCTACGTCAACAAGCAAAATTGCCGCATTTGGAAAGATGAGAAACTACATGAGACCTTTGAAACGCCATTACATCCACGAAAACTGACTGTTTGGTGTGTTCTATGGGCCATACTTCTTCCGAAATGATGCTGGAGAGTCAGTTACCGTTAATGGAGACCGGTATAAAGCCATGATAACCGACTATTTTGTTCCCGAATTGGGTGGCATGAATGTGGTTCCAACAAGACGGTGCTACATGCCACACAGCGCACGTCGCAATCGATTTATTGAAGGAAACATTCGATGAGCGCATATGTAATTTCGCGGAATGGACCTGTCAATTGGCCACCAAGATCGTGTGATTTGGCACCATTGGATTATTTTCTTTGGGGATATGTGAAGTCGCTCGCCTACGCCAACAAACCAGAAACGTTAGGAGACTTGGAAGCCAACATTCGTGGCTTGAAATGTGGTTAAAAATTGGACCTTTAGACTTGTCTCTCATGCCCCAAATCATATTTAAACATTAATGGCATAAAATTATCTATCTTTCCAATAAAATGAACATGAAATGAACATGAAAACGATTTTCTTGTGTTTTATTTCAATTCAAAGTTCTATACCTCTTAAAAAACACCCTGTATTAAAATGGCCACCTCAGTCTTTAGATCTTAACCCTATTGAGGACCTTTTGTTGGATGAGAGGATTCCATTAGATGAACGTCTTTTTGGGAAAGTCTGAAAAATGAATGCGATAATATTCCAGGCGACGACGCACATGCAAAAAAATCTGGTATCCAGACTTGCGGCAGTAGGAGCTACCAGCTACTAAGTTTTTTCATTTTCAAAGACAGATTTTCAAGGTATGATCGGTTTTTGTTACTTTTTTTTAAATTCCACTTTATTTTGTTTTCTGCTATATCAATTTCTAATTATTTATTAGTAATAGTCTGATACCATTACTTAATTTTTGGTCTTCCTAAGGTCAAGTATTTTATAGGCAAAAACTAAAAAAAATAAATAAAAACAAAAACATTGCACAGCAATACTCCCAAAACAACAAATGGTTCTAAACTCAATTTTGCACTTTGTCCAACTGAGCATCTGTAATTTTCCCAACGTTTTTTTCCACGATATTTGCTCAATTACTGCAATAATTTCACCAAAAAACAACCCCTTTCCAAGTTTTTCAATCGAATTTAAATATTCGGAACTATTCGGAGCTTTCCAAGAAAAATCATGCCTGTCATTAAAATAAAAATATTCACATAATTTTAGCTAAATAAACATTTTAACAATGACTGTGTTAATTGTTCAAAGTACACATTCTAACGCATGGAGAATTTTCTTTCTTTTTGTCCCACATGTGCGACTTGTAATGCGTTTTACTTTATCCCCCTCGATACCACTATATTATTTTGTAGCGCCCTCTTTTGCAGCCAAACCCTCCCTCCAAACCGCCCAATGTATAGGTATTGTCATCGTACACTGATTTACAAGCGTGCGCTTATTAAGGCTACTCTGTGCTAGGTATAATTACTGCGATAAGATAATTAGGAAGTGTACATGCACTCAAACAAGGGTACATTGTTTTGAATTCATGCCCATGGTTAATTATTTTGTTGCCTATACAAATTCATAAAGGCGAGATATTCGCTTTGAACTGCTATATAATACTTATATTTTTTTTATAGGTATGTGTTAAGGTTTGAAAACACATTGAAGGCGCGCGTTTTTTCTGTTCTTTGCTGATGTAATTTTTATCAGAGTCTGTAATGTAGGTCAAGGTATAGCAGCTACCTACCTTTATTTTTTTCCTGGAAACAGTTGAAACTTTTGACTGTTTCATGGAGAAACTAAGAGATCGGAAATTCTGCATAGCTATCAACTGGTGTATAAAATATTAGATTTTATGGACTTTGGTTTCCGTGCTGGCAAACTGAGTGAAAACATTGCTACAACAAGTGTAATTAGGCTGAATCGGTTCACGCAGGGTTGGCTGCTCCAGCCATTGTGCGAAGTTATATTTTTAGAAACGATAAATTTTTGAGCAGCTTCCCTTGACAGGTATTGCTTTTTGACTGTTTGTCAGACGGTAGCAAAAAAATGTTTTTAGGTGTTTCCTGGAACAATTTTTTTTTTTATTTTTATTCATATGGCTGACACTTCGACGTAAAAGATCTTTTGTGTCCAAGGGACATATAACCTCTCTTATGAAGGTAAGTACGTCCTTGGTGGCAAAGTTTTTCATCTCCGCTGATGAACGTATTTCTTTGTTGAAAATACGCCTTCTTAACCAATTAAGTGCCGGACATTCGAATAGAATATGTTCAGAGGATTCAAACTCTTTAATGCAGAACCTACATTCTGCCGGGCACAGATTCATTTTGTTAAGATGATACCTCAGGCCACAATGGCCTGTGAGAAAGCCAACAAGCTTTCTTAAAGTTTCCTTATCCAGCATAAGTATTTCCTTGTACGAGTAAGGCTTGATTAGTTTTTTTTGGATCGTCAGCGACCACAAAAGAGGGATAGAACCCCTGCTTGGAAGTAGCCTTTTACTGCCATTTCCAACACCGACAGTCCTCCAGAGAAAGAAGTAATAATTCGACTTTCCAACATGGCACGAATCCAGTGATTGGTCGTATCTTCGATACATCTATTACTGATTTTTCTCGCTATCGAGTTATATCCAGTATTATCGAAAGCGCCCTTAACGTCTAGAAATGCACACACGGCTATTTCTTTAGAAGATAGTGCTACTCTCTTGCTCTTTCTGTACACAAAATGACATGAGTGCAGAGGTGTAGATACTTATGTCTAATCTTCCTCTAGTATGGACATCGATGAGTCGTTCCATTGTTTTGAAAACAACTGATGTTAGACTTGTAGGTCTATAAGATTTAGGCAGTTTACTGGGTCTATTGCCTTGCTTGGGGATACAAATTACAATAACCTGTCTTCAAATTAGCAGTACATAGTCCCAGTTGTAGCTGGTAAGATAAAATCAATTATGTTCTGTAGGAGAGCAGGGAAGAAACCATCGCCTCCCGGGTCTTTGAACGGTTCAAATGAGGCAATTGCCGCTTAACCTTATCGAGACTGAACATTTTGCCTGATCAACTACTTACGCTATTGGCGTTAAAGACCCTGTGGGCAGGTGCATTTGAGTATGTTCTTGAGGCACAGGCTATCGAACCTGGAAAATTAACCTGAAGTAGGGTTTTAATAAGTGTATCCGTATGGTTCGCCGAGGGGGGGGGGGGGGGGTGATTCTTTTCATTAAAGTTTTTTTCTGATTTTTTTTACACAAAACCACTAAGCAACTGCGTCCAATCAAAACCTTATAGAAGCAAAACTAAAATCCATCACACATCTACATATATTTGCAGACGTCAATATACGGCTAGGTTAGGCTTTCATGTACAAAAAGTGGGTCACACTGATAAGGTGCCTAAATATGCCAGCAAAATATTTACATATGAATGTTTTGCATAAGCCATTTCCCTCAAGATAAGCGAATTACGTTGTGGACTAATTTTCGGCCATCAAATGATCTATACGACACACACACACTTTCGCTAGTCCTAATAAAAGTAATTCGCAGTCCATATTTTTATTCATTCAGAAGTACCTATTCACAAAGTCGAAATGTGCTCAAACCATTCGAAGAATTTAAAACTAATCCTCCTATTCCTTGTGACGCTAGTTTCGGTAAAAAGCTTCGCTATAAAAGATGACTCAAACTTTAACTACATCGATCTAAGCAATTTTAAAAGTAATGCATTCATTGACCCAGACCTAGACACTGGTAAACTTCTTGCAACGTACCACAATACAACTCAACAAAACCCAGAAGAGCTGGGTCCATACTACGAAGGAGATATCCTTATACCACTGCGAAATGATAAGAGAAACGGTTTACTAGCGCAAAGCTTTCGCTGGCAGAAGAATATAGTCCCGTATGAGATTCTTGGCAACTTTACATGCGAAGAACTTCAAACCATAAACTGGGCATTCGGCGAGTACCACAAAAGGACATGCATTCGCTTTAAGCTGCGATCTAGAGAGAGAGATTACATCTCAATAGTCAATGGTAACACTGGTTGCTGGTCAGCAGTTGGAAGGATTGGCGGCAAGCAGAATGTCAATTTTCAGTCTCCTTTATGCATACTGAGCCGTGGTACCGTTCTGCATGAGTTCATGCACGTGCTTGGTTTTATGCACGAACATAACCGTTTTGATCGCGACAAATACATTGTCATCCATTCGGAGAACATTAGGAACAATTCAAAGGGACATTTTGAAAAATTATCCGTCACAACGGCTCACGGCATGGGAATCGGCTATGACTACACCAGTGTGATGCACTATGCGCCGTTGTCCTTTTCCAAAAATGGTAAACCGACAATCGAAGCGAAGGTAGGTTTATATTTCAAAATGTATGGCCAAAAAAAAAAAAATTAATTCATTTTGCAGAAGGACACAAGGGAGTCAAAGTTGATGGGACAACGATTAGGATTTTCGAAATTAGATGTAGCGAAAATTAACATTATGTACAAATGCAAAGTCAAAAATATAGCACAGGGAACGGTCACTGATGACTAAGACACATTTAAAAACACTTGGGATAGCAACTTCTGATAAGCACAATAAATATTTAATTTTAAATAATGCGACCGATGCGAGTCTCTCATAGTTAAAAAGTACCCGTGTCCATAAAATCGATACCTTTAAGTCCATACCAAATTAATGCCCCCGAGACTAATCCAATTATGTTTAATTTTTGAACGGGGAAATTTACATAAAGCCTGCTTTTGATTTCGACCCAACACAGCAATCAGGAGAAAATTTGCTTATGACATTAAATGTCACCGCGCAACTTGAGAGCGATTCACACAAAAACACACTCTCTTGGCAAGCCAAGCAATTAAATCATTTTCCAATGTCGACTGCCCGTCCCAGAATATGCAAATTAGGGCTGCAAAATTAAATAACTTTTCATTTCAGGTGGAAAATTTGAGAAACTAAATCCTATCCTATCATCCTCCTTTTTGAGGATTTGTTTTGGGTCAGCCCTGTCTGTCTGCCTTTCAGTTATTTGGACATCATTTTTGGAAACCCCAAACCTTTGGTTTTCATTATTTTGCCATGCCCATATGGAGCAGGGTTTCAAGGTCCCATGAGTTGATGGGCAAATGGAATGAAAATCATAATTTCCAAGTGATGGAAGAAAGATCTGTCAAAAGTCAATAGAAATGCACTTACATATGTACATTGTAGTTGGATGTTTTTCAAAATGGCGAACGGTGTGGTTTCTTAAAATTTGAATTTGTGATCAGTAGGTAAAATTCAGAACTGATGCTTTGTGAAAATCGTGATATCATGAGGATATCTTGAGTCGGATAGAAGGGCGAAAGCGAGCAGGCAAGCAACTACATACATTCCAACGTGAGTTCGCAATTGCCATCTGTATGTAAGGAAACCTTATGACGAAAAGGTTCCACGGATTTTCTTTCGAAGTAACATCTCGCAAAAATTTAAAATTAGAGTATTGATGTTTCCGGTCGATGAAAATAATGTTACTTTTTGTTCGTTACCTTTCTTGGAGTCTTCGATTGCTTTAGAAAATTTAAGGCAATGATGGAGTGGAGTGGATGATGGAGTGTGAAACGGTGGCGCGGACATTGATTGGGAAATGACCAGTATTTAAACTTTCTTATACACATCAACTGTGCTTATTTAACCGCCGGGTATTATGTACTTTCTCTAACATCGTTCTTGAAGCGATTGTACGAAACTCACAAGCCAACCCTAGAGCTAGAATTTTTCAAAGTCCGTGGAACTTCTTGCCTATGCTGATGATATTGACATTAGTGGGAGAGCGCGGCGAGCTGTCAGTGAATCACTTGCAAGCATCGAACCGGAGACGGCGAAGATGGGTCTGCCTGTTAATGAGGACAAAACGAAGTATATGAGGTCAACGGAAAGGACTCTTAACATCGACGACTCGGACAAAACGTCATGATTGACAGGTAGAACTTCGAAGTAGTAAAGACTTTGTCTACCTTTATCATCTTGGTCCTGCTGTATGGTGCAGAAGCATGGACCCTCTTAAAAGCGGATCAAAACCTTCTGGGATGCTTTGAGAGAAGTTTGTGACGATGGAGTGCAGAGAAGAAGATTCAACGACGAACTATACGGGCTATACAGCGACGATGGTCAGATCCAAAGGCTAAAAACATAAAATCTGAGATGGCTGGGACACGTGGAGCGTTTAGACAACAATGCACTAGCCCGACGAGTCTTCGAATCCACCCCTGAGGGACAATACAGCAGAGGAAGACCACACCTTAGGTGGCGCGCACAATTGGAGAACGACCTCAACCAACTTGGTGTAAGTAACTGGAGGCAGTTAGCGAGGCACGCAACTGACTGGAGTGGCTTGTTGGTTGAGGCCGTGGTAAGCGCCACCAAAAGTAAAGTAGCGCTTTACTTTTGTAAGTAAGAAAGGGCCAATAGGACAACCATCGAAATGACAACCATAGCTCAACTAAGGTCATATTTGATGGTGGCAGCAATTTTAACAATTTAATATATAGTCAGTAAATTAGTTTTCAGTTCTTTTTAATTTCGAAAAGCTTAATTTTAAAATCCAGTGCATTGTTTTGTTTAAACAGACCAACGGGGATTCCGATTCGATTCAATTACACGATCGAGAACGCTGCGGAATTAAAACGACGACGACGAATTTATTGTTAGACTCTCCGCTTCTCGCGTCCATAAAACAAACTACCAGAAGCTACGGCTTTAAGGGCCAACCATAATAGACTTAATTGGGAGTAACATTATGTCGAAACCGAACGAAAAGTCCACTTAATTTCGACGCAAAATCTTCAAGCAAAGCAAACTGTAAAAAATTTTATATTCGAAGAAATGTGGAAAGTTAACTGTTAAATGGTAGTTTAAATTGTTTCTTACAATGCATTTAAAAAATATAGTGACAATATAAAGTTATGTAGAGTAAAATTATAAATTGTTGGTGTCAATTGTCAAATTTCCTTACTGAACGTGCCATTTAATTCACACTCTCGTTGACGAAACTGAACATAATCCCTTTATTGTCATCCTGTACTGTTTACGACTATGTATTTAGATATTTCATTAAGCTAGCTTAAGCTCTTTTAAGTCTATTATGGTTGGGCCTTTTGTTTTCGGTCAAAGCGTCTAAAATAATCTTAATAAATGCGTGATTTTGTAAGAGTTAAGTTTTTCAGGTTGGCGGCGTCTTAACGTCATCTGTTAAAGTGAAAAGTTTTCAGTATACTCTGCCATTTAATCATGTCAGGACTAACAAACGAACAACGATTGCAAATTATTAAAAGTTATTATCAAAATTCGTCCTCTGTGAAAAATGTGAAAATCCGCTGTTTTATCGAAAAATTGTGTTCTGGCTCAACGAATACGTAAACAAGCAAAACGGTCGCATCTGAAGTGATGAACAGAATTTTCGATGCATCTCTGGTGGCTGGAGGCTGTTGGCATCATCGATTAATTTGTCTTTTTTTTCGACCGTAGAAAAAACGTTACCTTCAAAGGCGAACGATATCGAGCCGTGATATGAGACTATTTTTTGCCCCAGTTGGCTAAGTTGAACTTGGTTGACATGTGGTTTCATCAAGACAGTGCCACATGCCACACAGCTCGTGAAACAATGGAAATGTTGAAGGGTGATGCCTCTTGATTGTTTCCTGTGGGGTTATGTAAAGCCGTTAGTCTATGTGGACAAGCCGAACACGATTTAAGCCTTACAGGAGCCGCGGATAACATTTACATAAAGTTGTCCTTAAAACGAAAGTGGCAAAGGCATATTTATCGATTACAATAAACATTTTGAATATTTGATGTAAATTTGAGTGTTTTTTTCGTTTTTTAAGTTTTATTCGATTTTTAAGAAAAACTACGCATACAAAATAACCCTTTATTGAATAAAATGTTCAATACAGTTAAGAAATCATTGATTCATTATTTGGTTTTGTAATTTATGATTCTGGTTTAGGTTAATTTGCGCCTGTGATCCAGTTAGCGTAAATGAACCAATACGTAGCTAACATAACTTAAATACAGGGACTATCGCATGAATGTATTAAGCGCACGAATATTCAAGGGGCGGGAACCCTATCGGGGGCTGAACACCTGGCCATAGAAATTCCAATTTAAGTTATTCTGAAGGAATCGCCATCTTCCCTTTTAACATATGCACGCATTTTTATTTTATTTAAATGGCGTCAAAGCTTTCATTATGGCAACCAATCGTGTGATCACCTCCCAGTGGTAGAATCGTGTGTCGCTGTCATTTCCCTTCAGAAGACACAATTTTTGTTGATGAAAGAAAGCAGCAATATTCTAACCTTAAGCCGTTGAACTTGGCGGAGCATAACTTTCGTGTCTCCCAGCAGCTTAGTTTGAAGAATTAACCTCCACGCCTCAAGTTTGATTAATCCAATACCTCTGCTACTATACAAGGCTATGAAACTTAGAAATGTGTCTGGATAGTTAGTGGTTTCACCATAATAGCTCTTAATAAATCAATATAATTTTTTTTTAAATTTGACGTATGAAATAAATTGACTACTGAGCCAAGCGACTTTTCATTCGTGAATGAATTTTTATATTAGAAGGCCAAAAAATAATTCAAACTAAGCGAAAGAAAGAATTTGATCAAGAAAGGCTGTGTGAGAAGATACAAAACTGGTGCTTTAATTGTTTACATTTAAAAAGGTCAGCTCTGTTACTTCATGAGTAAAGACCCACAAGTAGGCTATAACAGTCACTTATCCCCCAGAAGGTTGTCAGAATGAGTCTAAGGGGACCTGTCTTCGAAGATCAACAAATTCCAAGACGATTTGTGATCAGCACCAATTTTTTGCAATGCCTTCCTTTTTTCTGCGGAAATTTTCGGAGATAATGAGCAAAAAAATGTACAAATACAAAGTTTTATGCCACTCCCACATTTTAGGGTTCTTTCCTCAATTTTGTTTTATAAATTTCACATAAAATTAAATAAATGTCGTTTACCATGTTCTTAAAGTCTTTTTCGTTGGGGCATACAGGGATATGGATAGGATAATAACCTATATATTATCCGTTATAATCCGAAATAACTATATATTATCCGTTTTAGAAACAAAGTTTTGCTGCCAACTTGATGTGAACTTAATCGTTCGTCTGCGGCAGATTAAATTTCAATAAAGAAAAAAAGTACTTTTAATTAATTGTGAATTGCTAATTGTTATACTGAAAATATTAAAAGA
Organism: Ferdinandea cuprea; assembly: GCA_963576555.1. Classification (NCBI taxonomy): domain Eukaryota; kingdom Metazoa; phylum Arthropoda; class Insecta; order Diptera; family Syrphidae; genus Ferdinandea; species Ferdinandea cuprea. The sequence continues at coordinate 96,729,630 of OY754959.1, forward strand.
TTTGTTCTTTAAAACAAAACATTTGATGCCATTTTTATAAAATATTAAAGAAACAGGCACAAGTACGATAACTTTGGCGCCGAAAATTTAAAGCAGTTTTTTGTAGAGGAGCTTAATACAAGCATTTTTTATGCTATTAAAAACTTTATATTTCAAACTGTGTGGGTTACTTCGCGGGAAAAAGGGTTTTCAACTCGAGTCTGTCTCCTCGACTGCTATCGAATGGCCTTTGGCCGCACTTGCAGGTGCTCAGGCACATGTCATTTAAGCCAACTGCATACAAATAACATCAAATTGGTCTTATTTACCAACAGACTTTGGCATTATTTCACTTCATTAAAGCCAAAAAATAAAAATTTATTAAAAACGTAGTTTTCGAAAATTTTAACTTCCTCAAAAGTAAGAATACATAGAACAATATGGTTTTCTATGTTCGATTAGGAATTAATGGTGGCAGTAAATACAAGAAGAAAATTAAGTGTTTTGATTGATGGAAATGACTGAATTTAAAAACAAATATGAAAGAACCAATTTCTGGCGTTCAAAACTGCTATAGCACTTTCTAAGTGTTGCCATTGTGTTTTAATACACTGTTTTCAGTTTTAAGTACTTGTTTTTTTTTTAATTGCCCTTCCCGCCTAAACGGGGCGATACAACTCATACTATAAAAATGCTTGTATTTAACCCCTTTAAAGTATTTAAATTAAATAAATCCATACTTTTATTTAGGTTTAGAATAGTGATTTCTTGAGTGCAAAATATATACTCTAAAGAACCTAATGCCAAGGAGAAACAAATATTCATTGTTTAAAATCTGATATTAGCAACCCCAATCAAACTCAATGCCCATTTGCTCTGCCATCGGCCTGACCGGAACCACCTACACTTCATCTTCGTCAAATATTATATTAAAGGATTTACATATTATATTTCTTGCTGACCTTTTGGGTCCGATGCCTTGGCAACTAATATAGACAAGTAAATGGCTATTTGCAAGTCATCCTTCATCCCTTATCATTTCGAAGCGAATTAACTATCTTGAGTAGGAAAAGGGTGTAACTCCCTTTTTATATAGATTGGATTATACGCTTGATGCTCTGCTTTTAACATGCGTCTATTTTCTCCTAGTCGTGTACGGCTGCCTCATCATTTAATCATCAGTGCTTTGTATGCCTTTCATTATTTGAAGGTAACAGTCTTGTGGGCAGGAACTCATTTATTTAGCTGTTTTTTTTTCTTTTTGAATATGTAGGTATTACCTCAGCAGCACAACATAATATGTATGTATCTAGGTCCTTTTTGCGCAACCACGTTCATATCACTCCATCACTTTGAAAACATTAATTTCATCTCTGCCGGCCGTCTCTGGTGCTGTTGGTTTCATGGCGAAAACCTTCACCTCCTTTTTGCATACCACTTTGTGCTGGAATCCTAAATAATATTCATTCTGTGAAAGCTCCCGATGCTTGGTACGAGCGAGTGTAGTGGGTCGCCGCATGGGAGCAGGCAGACTGGATATAAGACCGAACATTAAATCCACCCACAAATTGCAACATCTAAGGGGCCGAGATGTCAAAGGTATGTATCTAGCGCCAGATGAAAGGATTCGAATGCGTTTCATTAAAGAGGACAATACTGCCTACACCTACTACCTGTGGTGTTATCTCTATGTCTGCTTACTCCTGGTGTATTATAGTCGTGTTTATTTCAAGTGAATTCCAAGCAATTGATGAAATGAAACGCATACACTGCGGGAATCTTGTTTGTCTATTACACCGAATGGGGTGCGTTCGGGTTTGCAAGGAGACCTCTTCGGTGCTAGATAAAATTGAGATGTGAGACTGCATGCCGAGTGGATAAGTGCAGACAAAGGCACGTTTGACATATATTTCTTCGATTATTATCAATGGGGTGGCTGTATACAAATAGGAGTGCGTTTTCTTCGTTATTCTTACGCAAAATAATCGCAAGTTGATTGGATGGAATTGCAATCAACATTGCTAACAAGAACGTGACGGCAAAGGAACACAGAACCCTTTTTTCAGAGATAATGGGAGATCCTTTCTTTGCAATACATTTTGAAGCTTCTTTGTCCGTATTATTATAATTGATTCTGCAGCAGCTCGATAAATAGCACTAGGTTGCCAACTCTAAGTATCGAACCAGCAACAAAATCGGCCACACAACATTGAAATTTTAGGTTTCGCAAAAACTCTTTAAATCTACTAACCTCCAATATTTTTCAGATTTTCAAACCTGGTTATTCTTTCGATCTCCTCAGAATCTGGTTTCAACAGTGAGGTTGTCGAAGCAAACGCATCTTTTAACACTTTCTACAAGTTCCAGAAAGCAGTTGGCAGATTTTCAACTGAAAGCCAGCATACCGTAAGCAGTGTTAGCTTGGACTTGCAGTGCACTTGCATCTTTAATGCAATAAATTTTTATTTGGTTTCATTTTTCGATGGCTGGCTAAAACGTCAAACAAAACCCAGGTAGTGTTCAGTGTGAATGCTCTAACGAGTTTTCGAAAACTTTTTGTGGAAATCTCGGATTTTAGTACGAAGTGAAATGAGGGTATCAAGAGAAAAGAAAACTTTGGATTTCAGGTTACTGATCTTTGCTAAACTACTGTGGAAAAATTGCTTCGTAACTACATATACTGTCACCCAGTGCTGACGCTGAAAAATTTCAAAAAGGGTCTTAAAAAGGAGCCGAAGCTTAAAAAAAGGGGTGTCCCCATAAAACAAGAAACAGCAGCAAAAACGTATCACTAATCACTTAACATTATTATACAAAGTGGAAATTCTCTTGACTGGACCTACACAGCGAACGGCTGAATGGATTTTAGCATTTTTTTTTAATTAGGTATTCACAAGGAGCAGATTCGTGCATTTAAAAACATTTGAGTAACTCAGTAACTAAACTTTGAACCAAAAAAATGTGAACTTTTCCTTTGCCTAATTTAATAAGATTAATTTCAGTTCTTACCGCTTTGAAATACGCATATTTCAAGTACATTATGTTTTTACAGGCTCTCAAAGCTTAGCAATTTTAGTAACATCTTAGCAAAACTTCTTTTTTTATTAATATGTTAATTAACCAAGATTTTCAAATTGATCTCAGTGATATAATGCGGGGCCGTCAACTCTAAAATTTGTCCATTTTGATAATATTTGAAAAAATGGTGGCCAGGGGTCTTGAGACTTAAAAAGGGACAATTTGGAGCCTAAATGGGCCAAATAGCAACGGAACAGTGCCATCTCTTAAATTATTTTTCCTTTTTTTAGGACGGCTTCATCATTGGTTAAGAGGTCTTCATTTTATGGTTCAGTTTTTTACGTGAGTTTTAAAAAGTGAATTTGGATTACAAGCTACGATATTGACTTCTCTGGCATTCGCAGCGCTCCAAAACATGAGAAACTAGTTGACCGTAAATTAAATAAGGAACGTTTATATAAACGCTTTAAGCAAATAAACAATCATATGTCCACGGCTCCGGGAAATAACGCCACAAGAATAAACCCCCAAATGAAAAATGAAATAACTCCCCAAAATTGTGGAATAATTTCACTGTGAAATTATTGAGCACAAACAATGTTTGCATATAGCCAATCTCGCTACTCCACGTCTAACAGCGAAATTAATTAAGTATGAAATAAGTCCCCACCTTCATACAAATTGTGGGGGTTATTTTATATTTATTTTTGGGGGCTTTTTCTTGGGGGTTATTTCTTGGAGCCTATGCCCAATGCTTTGAACAAAGTGCCCCTATTGATGACAGAAACTTTTGTTTATTTAAGAAGGAGCTTGAAGATCCGAAAGATCCGAACGAGTAGATAGGAAACAGTTGCTACCTCGGTTTGACAAAAAAAAATGACTTCGATATTTTAAAGGCCAAAAATCATACCATACAGAAGGCAAGAAGCACGAAAAGCAAGCTCTTCCCAAATATGGCGAATGGGCCATTATTAAAATTTCAGTCCCCAGGTTCGAGACTCCAAGAAATATAAAAACCCCTTCTTTCAACTTGATCAAGTCATCAAGGATAACAGACCGCCTGGTCTGGATAACTGCCTTCTAAAGCCCGCCTGGTGTTCTACCATAATTTCACGCTTCTCAAGCAGGAGAGATAATCTTTCAGTTACTAATCCAATCATCACTTCATCATAAATGAGATTCGACGATAGTTATATGTTTGATTTAGGAAATCCTATACTTGTTATGAATCCAGACAAAAGTAAAGTTCCGCACAAGAAGCTAGCTTTAGCAACTTTGTTGGTGGTGCTGCTTTTTTTTTAGTACCACAGCTTGATAGATATGTATTCAACAAATCGACTAGGTACAACCTCAAACTTCCAGCAAAGCATTAAATATTAACAAAACATTTGCCACATCCTTGAGGAAACAATAGGACCAACTATTACGCCATTAATCCTTAGCGTACTGTCATTCTTATCTCTACGTATGCAGGCATGCAAGCAAGCAACTGTAAGCATTAATTGGCTATTTCTCATTCAATTCCTTACAATTAATCACTAAATAATCTCAAGGATAATTTATTCATTGCCAGTAGTGAATTCATTCAGGCAAAAGAAAAGCGAACAAGTAAGCATCTTTCGATGACCCCCATAAATAATCGATATTTTCCGGCAATACCTATACCTACATAAGGTGAGATTAAAAGGATAAAATCGTACAATATCGGATGAGTATTGCTTTTGCACTTAAGCAATGCCAATTTCTGATGTCACGTCGTTGTAGGGAATTATTAATGACGATGCAAACTATTCGATTTCTTTAATTCAGTTTCGTATAGGGTATTAATGTTAAGTTTGCCACCTTAAGACACAGAAAAAATGTTTTCTCAAGAAATAAACAATTTACCCATGAATATAAACAATTTCTCTGATACTGATGTTGCAGTAGAATTATTGAATGCACGAATAATGTTTAAGATTGTTGGACCGTCCATAACCACCATTGGTATACCAGAGATCTTAGATCGATACGAAATTAATGAAACAGGACTGGGAAGAACTCATTTAAATGCCTCAAATAAGTTGACAAATGTTTCTCCCTTTGACACGTGAGAACAGTTGCAGGGTTCGTCAAGTTAGGACTGGTAAACTGTAACAGCAAGGGTGAGCCCAACTCATTATGAAGAGGACAACGCCAACCATGCACAAGTGGTAAGTCTATACTTGATTTTATTGTAGTTTCCAACCTTCACTTTTGTAATAGAGGGAGTCAGTCTGGCTGGCGGTGGTCATAGATCTAACAGCAGCACTACTAACTACTAGACTGGTTTAAGGCCAAGGACTGTATTGACTTTCAAAGTAACGTATTGATAAAAACTTCCCTTTTGGAAATCCTGTTAAGACTGACTGGAAAAATTCTCCGACTGATAGCCTGATACACCGATTCTTTTATAAAATTTAAGACAAGACAACTGTTGGACAGCAGACTACCAGGAAAACTTGGATCCGCTTCTTGGAACACACACACTTTCCAGGATGAAAACAACCAGAAAGTCTACAAAATATCCCTAATGATAATCCGCCGATACGGCTCTGATTTTGACTTACAGGTAGCTGACGCGCTGGCCCTACCTATCTTGAACATAGCTTAAAGGTGAAACTAACTTAGCCTTCTATAACATAATCTTTGCAGACCTAACCTTTGACAAGCTATCTCAACCAATTTTGTATAATGAAATTTAGACTTTAGTCTACACAGCCTGATTTTCCTCAGCGGAATCACCCAGGATATTTTTTCTTCTAGACTAATGCTTGTTGCCCAAGCCAGGAAGAAGAATTCACAGTGATCATGCAAGTTGCTTATGATCCAACAATTTTGAAAGTCTATAATTTTCTATTGCAATTATGTCCTTTATTTAGTTGAGTTACAATCCGCCCGGGTCAAACAGTATTACAGCTATAGGGAACGCCAGCGGAAAATGTCGTTAAAAACAACTTCGTAAAAAATAACGGTATAACAAGTAGGCGTGGGTAGAAACGTTGAATGGCAAAGAAAGAAAACAAAAACTATACACCCAACCATAACATTACTTTAGAGAGTCCAATTCAGGATCCTAGCTAAAAATTAAAGGCTTCTAATTCACTGAGCAGGGAATGAACCAAGGTACTTGAAAAACGACTTAGGCGAGTATAGTGGAAGAAAACATAGAAGAGGAACAGGCAGCGTTCAGACCCCGTAGACAAACACAAGACCACATCTTCACGCCATAATGGCAAAATGGATGGCTAAGGGAAGGACCTTTTCCTAAGACAACTTGTATGGGAGTAAACTTAAAATGGCCAATTGTCTAAAAAAAGCAAAACTAGAGCGGGAGAGGTCTGAAGTATTCGCAGAATACAAAGAAAGGATTAAAACAAGGAGACAGTCTTAGGCCTTTTCTGTTTATTCATGGATGAATAGCTAAATCGTATAAGAGGCAAACAGAAAAAACAAAGATTGGGAACTGGAGACTTCAACTCATTTAACTGCAACAATCTGGAAAGTGGTCCAACAATCTAAGAAAAATGAAACAGAGAATCTGCAAATAACATGTAACGACAGAGAATTAGAGAGAGTAGAATCCTATGAATACCTTAGCTTTAAGGGAAAAACAGAAATGAAATACGTACGAAGGGAAGTAGGAAAAACCAGAAGAGATATGGTCAGAAACGAAATGATACAAACAGGAGTAGGGCAGAAGAAATCTATTCTACAAGAAATCGAAGAGAGACAGCTTAAGCGGTTCGGACATCTACAGCGGATGGACGAGTTAAGAAAAGTCAAACAGGTACTGAAAATTAGAACGGAAGGCGGTTATCCCACTGAGAAAAAGTCCCAGAAAAACTTGGAAAAATCGCATCCAGGATGTGGGAAGGATGAGAGGCAGAACCTTGGCAGAGATGATACCAGGAGACCTTCTTTGTATCTTATAATTATTACCTACTCATCTGTGATAATGACACTAATGGTTATCCCTAGAGACTAGACCAACATTATTGCGGCCCCTTAATTGTTTATTCTATAGAAAGTGCACTTCACATACATACCTACATATTTTCCATTTAAAATCATTGTGTAAGCTTGTTTTGTATGTCTTTGACTTTCTACTTTGTATAAATCGGATTCATGTGAAATGTCAAAGTTCAGCAGCTGCAGTGAAAATGAACAGAAGACGGATCATATCAATGGAATGGATTTTCGCATAAAATAACGGCACTTATTGACTTTTCGAATAATAATTGGCTTCTGATGTAGCGCTCGAGGTTAAGGTGAATTGGATATTGCTTTTGGTCTTCGATTGGCAGACCATAAAAAAGTGTTTGCTTACTTAAATGAATTGTCGTATTGGCGTTTAATTCAAGGACGTTTTTTAAACGGCTCGTTAAAAACGCCGCAATTAAAGGTCAATTCATACTGCATTATATAAATACATATCTACACATAGAATGGTACCATATTGTATTGAGAAAGGGTCTAGGAGACGGTTGTATTATGTTCTTAATGCATATAATTTATGCTGAATTAGAATCTATTTGGGATGCATGTTTATTTCGTATGACGGTGTGTCAATTTTTTTTATTTAAATTCCAAAGTCTTGTGAGCTGGTCTTAGAGGAAAAAAAAGTGTTATATGACAAAGTTGCCAACATCAGTTTTTTTTACCGCCGTGCTATGGCCAGGTTTGCGAGTGTTTCGTACTGTGTTGAACTCTAGACCCGGAAAATCGTATGTTGAACAAAACAATTAAGGCAACCTGCCATTTTTATAGCTTTCTTTGTGTGGTTTTTCGGAGCTGTAGCTTTGCAAGAAATGATCGCCGCGAGATGAAATAAAAAAAAATGAATGTGGTATTAAGGTCGTACACTATCGCAAAGATCACATGCAGTGTCTTTGGATGATTTCCACCCCGCTACACGCAAAAATAAAAATATATTTAGTTACGGGTCGAGCGGGACCGTAGCGAAGAAAAGTGTTTTGTTTAACCCCGGACAACTTGGGCTATATTAAAACCAAGTTGCTGACCACTTACCACTGGTGGGGGGAAGTCAGATAGAAGGATTGGGCTGAACTGAGCTGAACTGAACTGAACTTGAAGTAAACTAAAATGAACTGGGGTCTCTAGGTGCCCGGTATTTATAAATACTACTTAAACCATGGCAATGGCTCGTAATATGATCCTTGATTTGTTGATTAGGCAAATTTAACGGATGCATCTGTATAAACAGATATGATTTCAAATATTTACCATTTAAAGATCCATTAAATTAATAAAGGAAATAGTGGGCGTTAGATAAATGAAGACATTAATTTCATCATCTTAAAATAACAATAACAATTGATGATGCATTGGCATTGAATTACTGCTCTAGTGACATAGAGACAGATAAGCATTATAATGCATGATTGATGTCATGCAAGTGAGGATTTGCGGTTGCTGTAACCTTTGAGTATGCTTTGGAAAGGCGTGACGTCAATTATTGCCGTAACTATATATATATAGGGTCCGACAAAAAACTTTTTTTTTTAAACAGGGCGCAAAACATCGAGTGTAGCTTCGGCTGTGTGGCACGTAGCGCCGTCCTGTTGAAACCAAATGTTGCCAATATCCTCCTCTTCGTTCAACATGGTCCGATAACGATCGCCATTGACTGTAACGGCCACTCCTTGTTGTTGTTGTTGTTGGTGTTGTTGTTCGTTGTTCGTTGTTCAAGCGTATACACAACCATATTCGTTCAGCGGAAGGATAAAACTAATTGACTGTCAAATCAGACATGAGCTAAGTGTTACCATTCGCGAAATAAGCACTAGTTGAACAAAAAAAACGTTAGATGGCGGACTCTTTATTTTGTGTCACAATATCGTACTATTTGAATATTGAAAATGAATTCCATTAGAGGCGATTTTGCAAAATTATAGAAAGTTTGTAGTGCTATTGTCTACAAGTAACAAAGACCAGACTTAAGAGTAAACGCTACCAACATGGCTACAGAGCCATCGCTTACAAAACTTTTTAATTATTATTAGTTTTTTTTTTAACCGAGCACTAACTACAGACAGAAGAAGAAAACATCATCGCAGAAGACCTCTGAATGGATTAGCCGAAAATACCTCCGCTTAGGATTTAGACCTTGAGGCCAACAAACCACCCAAGCTTACGTGGGCTGTCTGCTGGATCCCTGGGGAACTGGGGAAATCAATGGACCGGCTAAAGAGTTTGCATACCCATAATCCTGGAATCGACACAAAAGCCTGGGTTGTCGGTTCACACAAGCAGAGTGAAAACCATCACAATGAAGGTGGTAGTTCTCTGATTGTAAGTAAAGACATGGCTGCTGTCGAAGTCATCAAATCAACAACATGTGTCCCTATCCAATAGTGCTAATGGAGGACATAACCCAGAGATCCATCTTGGTTACTCACTGCTATTTTTTTTTCTTCTTAGACGTCGTTGAGGAATCAAAAATAAAATGTAACAGGATTTGCCGCCGAACTTCCGCACTGACGCCACTCTCAGCTGTTAAACATACCTTGTGTTCTTTTTACCATGAGACAGTTTTATCTGTCAAACCGATTCACAGTTGGTGTCCTTTTAATTTTATCGTGATGACATAAGGATGACAAAGAAGGCTATTCGGTTTACAGCTATGACTAATAAACCGCATTAATTCGCATGAATGTGTAAAATAGGTGGTTTCAACAGAACGGCGGTTATCCATCAAAAATCAACTTATGAAGGCAACAGTCTAGAAGGCGTAAATTGGCCTCCAAGATCTTTTTTTATTACCCGAAGATGTGTTCAAAAACTTATTGCAGAATTCATTCAAGTGTTGTGCTGAAAATCCCCAAAAAAAAGTCATGTATTTTGATCTTCTTTTGCTACATTTTGCACGACTCAATTTCGATTTTTTGTGCAGTTTTATAGCTTAGATAAACGTCGTTGATTCTCAAGGGTTTGCTTAAGCCTGCCCTTGTGCCGTCTTCCATTTTGGAACCGTCGGTGTATATGGCGATCTCATCATCTCTTGTAACTGTCTTCTCGTCCCATTCGCTTCTTTCCGGTATTCTGGTATTGAATCTCGTGCTGAAAGCAAATTTCGAGGGTGGATAGTCCGTAGTTGGTGTGCATACAGAGGCGCACTATGGGGACTCTAAAGAAGCATGGCCGTATGGTCTTTGGGGCCAGTATGCACACCACCTTAATCTGACGTTCGTTTTTGCCGCCTTGCAGCTGTGGGTGTTGTCCTTAGGGACACTGTTATACCCATGAAAGCCGCCATTTAGACTTTGGTGAGGTAGGAGGTCTCTTTCCGCGGCCTTCCATCATACAACCGCGCCGTATGTTAGGATAGGTCTTACAACCGCTGTATACAGCAAGTGTACCATGAGCGGTTTAAGTCCCCACCTGCTACTAAATGTTCTGCGACAGTGCCACGTACGCCCGTTTAACACGGTCTTCTATATTCGCACTCCAGTTAAGTTTCGAGTCTAAAATAATGCCCAGGTATCTTGCTGAACTGAAAATTGTTAGATCAAGTAAGTATTAATCTTCGTTTCGTTTGTTCTGAGTTTAATTTTCAACCTGTGTGGACCTGCAAATGCACAGACAGGCATATCGATTTTTCATTCTGAAAACCCTTGCACTAGGCGCCTGCCTGACAAATTGCACATACCCCAAGAGAAGCAAAGAAGTTGCATGAGCGGTAAGTACGTAGGTAGGCTACCTACACGTATTCTATTATTAAATACTTTATTCATTTCCACAAACGTAATTCAAAAGTAACCGAACCTTTCATATCGATTTCTAGAAAATAATGCCTTCCCCAACTTATACTTTGAGCGACTTTCTGGCTAACAATTAACTATCACGTCAATATATTCACTGAACAATAAAGTAGGTATTTCAATAGGCTACCTGTTGAGTGCAAATACATAGTACACACCTACATCACAATAAGTCCTTACAACTTCCGATCAAACAATTTAAAAAACTAAGTTTTCCAATGCATTTCTTTTTTTGTTTAAGTCTCTAAAGTCCTTGCTTACAAATGACCGCATTCCGTTTTAAAAAGCCTTTTCCATTCCAAGGTACCTACTCTTAACTCGTATCGCATAATCCAATAGTGAGCCTGCAAAAAGTGCATCTCATTAAATTTAGTGCCAATTCCATTTTATGTTGATTTTTTTTTCTATTTACATCCGTGAATTGTTTTTTCCATAGCTAATCCTAAATTTTATAGTTGCGTGCCAAAATTGCATATTATATCCCCTCCCCTGTCCATCCCTAAATTCAACTCAATTCAATTCTTTTATTCTGAACACCTCGTAATTGCATTTTTTTTGTTGCATGACAAATGCCAACTTATTTGAATTGACGAAACCATCGCTAACTCTTCTGTAAAAACCAACAGCACCTGTCCTGTCGAATAAAATTAGCGGTAAAATATTTCGACACTAGGTACTGCTTGCAACACATTTGTGTGTTTTTTTTTTCTCCTTTATATTTTGTACCTACCAATTTTTTGTTTGCAATTAGAGCAAGGATAAACATTCAGCCAACAACGATGAAATGTCATCCATAAACATAAACACACGACAACTACCAGCGCAGCGGTAGTAGGTATATTGCGAAGCCGATAAATTCAAACAAGTACCAGGACGGGCGGTGGTATAGAACGGTCTGGGTATGTATTTTATAACCTCCCCAATTCTCTTAGCTGCGAAGGGAGAGCGAGCGAATGAACGGGTGAAACTCACGCGAAATCAGGCGAAATCCCCTTGTATTTAGTTTTTTGTTTTTTTTTTCTACTTTTCTCCAACCAAAAAAAAAATATATAAATTGTCGTGCATAAAACACAACATTTACCACTATAAAACAGAAACACACACACACATACTGACTGACTGACAGACTGAGTGAGTCTACCCCACCCACACCCTTTAGAGGGGGATGTAGCACATGTAGGTAGTACCTAAACGAGAGCGAGGAATCAAAATCCCAGCACAAAGCGTACACCAGGGACACGTACTGCCGTACCTACATGGCAGTCAAGAAAACATCAATTTAAATAGCTAAAGCTCCACTAAATGGTAACCACCTCGCACTCATCCCTACCTCCGCATCAAAAGGATATACAACAGCATTTTCTGTGTGGTGGCAGTAAATCAACCAGAAGTGCTAGGTATAAGGATACAAGTGAACGTTTCACACCACTGCTTTTACACACATACAACTGCACGCACAAATAACATAAAACATATATTCATCGTTCTGCAATTTAGATATAGATAGGTTTAGTTGTGAATTTGCAACTAAAACACAACCAGTCGTCGTCCTGTTAAAAAAAAAAATCAATATACTAACCTAACACCCACCCGCCATCGCCACACATAGACTTAGTATAAAATATAGAACATGAGGCGGATGGAGCGGAAACGATGACGATGATGATGATGATGAATCCTTAAAGAAGGCGAATGTTGGTAGCTCCACTCATTTTTATGCGGGCTATAGAGCGGTTGGCAATAGCAGCTGAGCCGATGAGACAGACAGGCACACAGGATGCGGGTAGTAGGATTGCATTTTGTGTATAAATAAACGCCAAAGGGTGTTAGGATTTGGGAACAGCGCTAGTCAAGTGGAAACAACCAAAAATTAATAATACCCTCTTATAGCTCTATACATCTATATCTCTGTATCAACCAACGTCTTTGATTCGATGGAGTTGCTCTGCGAGTTTACATGAATGATTTCGAATATATGTATGCACGTAATCCACTACTAGACGACTGTGGCAATATAATGAAGGCATATGGGGTCCTTTTTCAGAGCATACAAACACGTTTATGGCGGAGAAGTAAAATAAAACAAAACACACCATACAAGTATCTTAGGCTTTTTTTTTCTGGGTACTTCTTAAAAGTGATGAGGGGAGGTTTGATGTGAACTAGCAGCAACGTCAGATGTTGAGCTAATAGCACCAGGATTTCGTTCATTAGGGGAAATAATTTTTGTTTGATACATATTTAGTATTTAAATTTCTATTATGTCAGATTTTGGTAAACCTGCATGTATGCCGACTAAAGTCGATTGAATTTTTTGTTGTCGAGATTTAAGTGTACCTTTTTCAAAACAGCATTCTTTAAGGAATCCTTCCAGAGGCATTGAAATATGCTCGGATTGTACCAAATTTTTAAAATATGTGAAGTTGTTAATAAAAACTGAAACGATTGCCGACCGCGTCTCCCTAAACCTCTCAGTAGCAAGCCCATCCTCAGCTTCATCAGCATCAAGTACAGAGGACCAGAGGATACATGCAGCCAAGAACGAGGCCTATCAGTTTATGCTGCAGACAAGAACCAGAGACAGGAACACCACATTCTCAGAAGGAAAAACAAAGAGCTCGAAAAGCGAGCGGTCGAATCAATTGAGAGACGCTACTGCAGAGGCAATGTTCGAAAGTTCTACCAAAAGGTAAAACGATCCACCCAAGGATACAAGGTCCGGATAGATGCCTGTAGAGATGAGCAAGGGATTATAGTATTGGAGTCACATTCGGTGCCGAGGGTTTGAAAAGAACACTTCTGCAGACTATTAAACGGCGGAGACAGCCAACAACCCGCTTTCAGGGAGAATGATCTATTCAGCTTGGATGACGATAGCCAAAACTTCCGTCCTCCCGACCTACACGGAGTTAAAATAGCGATATCCAAACTTAAGTCCAACAAAGCTGCTGGAGTGGACGGCCTTCCGGCCGAGCTTTTCAAGCAGCGGGAGATGGCTTGGTAATGAGCATGAAACAACTCATCTGTAAAACTTGGACGAAAGGAGATATTACGAACTCCGCCATATACAGAGGTATAAGTCTCCTGAATGTCTCCTGCCGGCTGTTTTTCGCCAACAACCTGATCAGTCTATATCAGTGTGGTTTTAGGCCTAGAAAGTCAACCATTGAATGAATTATATAAAGTCATGTCAAGTTGTGCAGAATGACGATTGAAAAATCTCCCTGTTTGATGTCGACATAGGTTTGAGACAAGGCAGCGCGCTATCACGTACTCTATTCAACATCGTTCCTGAAGCGATTGTACAATACTCACAAGCCAACACCAGAAGGTTTGAGACAAGGCAGCGCGCTATCACGTACTCTATTCAACATCGTTCCTTAAGCGATTGTACAATCTTAAGCGATTGTACAATCGCCAACACCAGAAGTACAATTTTTCAAAAGTCCGTTCAACTACTTGCATATGCTTTTGATAGTGACATTATTGGGAGAAGGCGGTGAGCTGTCAGTGGCGCATTTGCAAGCATCAAAACGGAAGCGCCGAAGATGGGTCTGGTTGTTAATGAAGACAAAACAAAGTATATGCTGTCAACGAGAAATGACTCTCAACATCGGCGACTAGGACAGATACAATTTCGAAGTAGTTAAAGTAGTTTGGACTATCACTTCGTAGTAAAGTAGTTTGGACTATCACTTCGCAAAATGACATCAGGATATAGATCAAGTGAAGAATCACTCTTACCAATCGCTGTTTCTTCGGGCTTATGAGGCATCTAAGAAGTAAAGCCCTCTCTCATAGACCAAAGGAGATAGTATATAAGACCTCAATCATCCCGGCCCTGCTGTATGGTGCAGAAGTATCAACCCTGTCAAAAGCGGATGGTAACCTTCTGGGCTGCTTTGAGAGAAAGATTCTTCGGGTGATATTTGGTCCAGGTTGTGACGACGACGTGTGGGCAAGAAGATTCAATGACGAACTATCCGGTCTATACAGAGACGCTGACCTGGTCAAAAAGCTAAAAATACAACGGCTGAGCTGGCTGGGACACGTGGAGCATATGGGAAACGCAGCAGAGGAAGACCCCACCTTAGGTGGCGAGCACAATTGGGGAACTACCTCAACCAACTTGGTGTGCGTAACTGGAGACTTGTTTTTTGAGGCCGTGGTTCACCAAGCCACCAAAAGTAAATAAGAAGTTGTTGGCGAGCAGCGTTGCCACAAAGATATAATTGTATCAATTTGGATACATTTTAGCTTTCGTGCAAGCATTTGATACATAGATTTTTTTTTTTCGTTTTTTCTTCGATTTGATACGTTTTTAAATTTTCATCAAAAATCTGCAAATTCTATCTTTTGCCAATATTTTTAAATAAATTTTAAAATCTGACAGTAACAGTTGTTCGTTTTTATAACGCTCAGAATATTTCACGTATTGTACCTGTACGACCTGACTGAAGTTGCCCTGTATGTAACTATTAACAAGTTGTCTTAGATTGGTGGTGGTTTAAGTTTTGCTATTTTAAAATTCTTTTACAATTTTGATAATAAGTTAGTATGTTACTATAATTTTTAAAATAATAAAACCGCACTGTTCAATAAAGGTAATTTGGTGGATTTGTCATATCCATAACTTGACCCGGATAATATCCGAATCCCCCAACCAAAATCGAAACTATAGTTTCGAAAGTGATGATTGTTATGATGCTTAGACAAATCAAATGAAACTGCAATTTTTAAAGATGGATCGAAAAGAACAGAGGAATAGGGGCTGGGATCTTCTCAAAAGATCCAGAATTAAGAGTGTCTATAAGACTACCGGGCATAAACAGAGTCTTTCAATCATAGGTTCCTCAAGGCGGGTGAGCAAATGGAGATGAGATCGATATCCGGAAGAGATTGCTACCTACATCGAGGTCGGCCGCACTTAAGGCAACGGAATCAACAAACATCAATTCCGATATATTCAGAAAATGCAATCAGAACCGAGTGAGCCTGTGCTGGGTGCCATGACACTGCGGTATTGAAAGCAATGAACAAACGGATGAACTTGCAGCAGTACGAGGGCTACTCATGGGACTGTCAGATACCAACATCTGCAGATTCTGTGGGGATCTGCAGGCTGTTAAGGATATACCGCACATATTGTGTAAGTGCGATGCAATTTCACGTATTCGAAGAAAATTCTTACAGAGACACTTCTTTGAATTTTTGGAGGAAATACATGGGAAAAACTTCAAAGACCTTAAAAGAGAAAGTGTTTACGTTTTTTGTCTACCGTTTAAGTTCAAATTTAACCCGTGCCCCCCGAATCGCAATAGGTCCGCTTCGGTGCCTAGTGTTGTGTATGATGACTCTTACATCACAATCCTGTGAGTCGTTAGTGCGTTATTATATTTCAAAACAAATAATTGGATTAAAGTGGTGGTTCCAAGAACCCTTTTGTATTCACTGCAAGAAACTCTAGTAAACTTTATTATCGATCTTAAGCGCCACGAGACCTCAGCCTTCAAAAAAAAAAAATTGATTTATCTGTTTTGATACAGTTGATACATTTAACAATCTGATATAAAGATACATTTGATACATTTTGCAAAAGAAAAAGATACATTTTTCAAAAAGTCAGCGGCAACGCTGTTGGCGAGTTTTTTGCCCCGGCCCCGAACAAAGGTGAATATTAAACTGCTTCGACATCTCCATAAGAGATGATCGGTAGCCTAGCGCTACCATAGGGTTTATGAAACTCATTCCGCTGATTGTAGTTTGGTTGTCCGAGAAAGTACGGATATCTTTGGCTGATATCACGTCCCACTTAAGCTAGGAAAATATTGTTTTTATCGCCATTTGGCTAGAAACAAACTGCTGCGAGAAGCGAGGGTAAGTATGTGTCTATCAGAGTAGTCCGAAAAAATTAAAATCCTCCTAGATTGGTCTAAAAGTTTCTAAATTGGGAAGTTTCTGTCGGACTGAGGGTAAGGTATGGTGTAGTCTATATTTCTTGGAGTTGAAAGTTTTCTAAATACTAGAGTAGCCAAAATTGTTCTGTGTTCAGGAGAAATTTGCATTTAGAAGAAAAACCATACAAGCAAAGAAAAAAAAATCAGATATCAAGAGGTGTCGAAACAGAATGTCCAGTGTTGTGGAGGGAGTAGTTCGCAGAGATCCACTCATCCATAGACAAGATGATCTCATGACTTTGACAAACTGTCTACGTCCACGTATACTATACTACATCGGTCATGCTTTGCCGGAAATGCACTGCACACTTCATGTAGTCATCCTTGCAACCTTTTTAGTTTTTGTTAAATCGTATAGATTTACTACTTGTGGTCACAACTCATGAGTCACGACTCATAAGGTCGTCTCATTTATGTTTCACGCACACGACTGAGAATTTTCGTCAGCGTATACATTAATGTGCGCACATTGCGTGAGTGTTTATAAAACCTCTTCTCACAAAGTTCTCTGAAAGAAAGATGCTCCTTAATAATATTATCGTCTTCATAATAAAGGGTGATTTTTTAGCTGGTTTGGTTTTGGCAACACTGGTTTTGACAGCTGACGTGTGTTTAGTACCTTGTGTCACTGTCAAACAGCTTCAGTTTGGTTTGCAATTTAACCATGGATCGTCTTACAAATGAACAACGCTTGCAAATTATTGAATTTTACTATCAAAATTCGTGCTCGGTTCGAAATGTTCATCGCGCGCTGCTTCCATTTTATGATCGGCATCCTCGACCTTCTGAGCAGTCTATTCGGAAGATTGTGACCAAATTTCGCACCAAATTTACTTTGTTGGACATTAAACCACCAACACGTTTACGTACTGTGCGTATTGAAGAAAATATTGCGGCCGTATCAGCTAGTGTGACAGAAGACCGCGAAATGTCGATTCGGCGCCGTTCCCAGCAGTTAGGCCTTTGTTACAGCACTACGTGGAAAATTTTGCGCAAGGATTTGGGCGTAAAGCCTTTTAAGATACAGCTGGTGCAAGAACTAAAGCCAGCCGACCTACCACAACGCCGAATTTTTGGTGAATGGGCTCTTGGTAAGCTGGCCAAGGATCCGCTTTTTTATCGAAAAATTGTGTTCAGCGATGAGGCTCATTTTTGGTTGAATGGGTACGTAAATAAGCAAAATTGCCGCATTTGGAGTGAAGATCAGCCAGAAGCATTGCGACAGCTACCAATGCATCCCGAAAAAGCCACTGTTTGGTGCGGTTTATGGGCCGGCGGCATTATTGGGCCATATTTCTTCAAAGATGATGCGAATCGCAGCGTTACTGTCAATGGTGAACGCTACCGAGCGATGATAACAAACTTTTTTTACCCGAAATGGAAGTTCTTGACTTGCATGATATGTGGTTTCAACAAGACGGTGCCACATGCCACACAGCACGCGAAACAATGGCGCAATTGCGAGGCGAGTTTGGTGAACAGTTAATTTCACGTTTCGGGCCGGTCAATTGGCCGCCTAGATCGTGCGATTTGACACCATTAGATTATTTTTTGTGGGGGTATGCCAAGGCTAATGTGTATAGGGACAAGCCCGCTTCGATTGACGCACTGGAAGTCAACATCCATGCCTTCATTCGTGAGATACCGGCCGATATGTGTGAAAGAGTATGCCAAAATTGGACTCAGCGGATGGGCTACCTGAGACGCAGCCGCGGTCAACATTTGCATGAAATTATCTTTAAACATTAAATTGCAAGGTTCAAACTATCGATTCAAATAAATATTTCATTCATTTTTTCGAATTTTTTGTGTTTTTTTTTTAAAAAAAGTTCTAAACCTCTTAAAAAATCACCCGTTATTTAAGGTATCGTAGCACTATCGTAGGTATGATTTGGCATGCTTTGATAGCGTTTGGCTACCAATACATTATATTTTCGACAGTGCAGATCGCAAAGATCTTTTACCTCAAAATAATTTTCTTCAACATACTCCGATTTTAGGGTGACATTCAATAAGGAAACCAATATTGAATGCATAGGATAAGACCGATTCAGGTTTCCCACCGACGTGAGCTTTTTTAGCTGCACGTATTGCAGTAGAGGTAGACTTCATCACTATACAAACGCATTATAGGTACAAGGTTAGGGCAACTTTTGATAGTAGAAGCTGTTTAGAGTAACCGCACATGGAACCTTAATATTGGCAGAATGTACAACAATTATCCAAAGAAAAAGCTCAGTTAAACCACCACCAAGGATTACAATAAAAAGTCATTCACAAATAAAAGAAAATTTATTAAACTTTATTTATTGTATCTGTTATCTGTTAACGATAAATTAGTCCTTATTGGTAAATATATAAACTTGTACCGATTGCATTATACAGCAACCTAATTCCTTTCAAGTTGCACAAGAACCACTTCAAGCTGCATTTGCCTATTTGAAATGCCTTCTATATTCCAAGTGGACCCTTGTAGCATTCAAATTCCATATCAAATAGTCGTTACGTTGATTGGATTCCTATGGCAAGTCAAGTGTTTACAAGCGCTTCACAGGAGTGCAATACGTAGCGGAGCCAAAGCCACCATCTTGTATTTGCATACTGAGATTGTTAGTCATATGAAAATTGTGTATATGTACTGTACACAGGAAAGGGTAAGGTAGAGAGGCTTGTTGTGTCCCAATTATTCAATTAGAATGTTAACCCAAATCTCCGCAGTTATTATGTGTAGATTTCAAGCAATTATGCTTTGTTTCCCCATTCATCCAGAATGGGTTTGGGCCACGCAAAATCTTGCAGCATGTTATCGACATCATCATCCTTTTAAAAACATAATTACGAGCCTGGTGAAAGTTGTGTCAACTCCAATTCATGTGTCGTTATCCTCCTCAATCTTTATAGGGATTACTACAGCTCTTCCCCCTCGACTAAGGAAGACATTTCACCACACACACACCCTCCGCCAACAACATTACTTACACAGCCAGCTAGGACGAAGTTTATGTAATCGGAAGGGTACTTTGCTGTTTTATTACGACTGCGCCCAGGAAGTGACTGCTTTCCTTCAATAAAGGTTAGTAAAATACCGAAAATTGTTATGGACTTGCCGCTTTGCTGAGATTGATTGCGCCCCGGAAGTGGATGAATACAAGAAAGCCCACCCAATCGGCGATTTAAAATTTTCCCCAAAGGAAAAAAAAATTTCTGTGTGTATGTTTGTGTATTTGTGTGTCCTTGTGCGACTTAATTTCTATTTTCGGGAATAAGCAATTAACCTAAAGCCATTCGGAAAAATATTTTCTCATTTCCGGTCCAAATGAAAAGAACTAAAGAACTGAAGAAAACAACAACATCAACAACGCAGTTTTTTTTTTTCTCTTCTTTTCGTAACAGAAAAACACTATTGACCTAATTTTATTGCAGCTCTCATGGAAAACAACAATCGCTTGGTTGAGTCCAGAGCAAATAACATACTGCTGCTCCTTACAGGGGGAGGACATACTCTTCAGAGCAACCCCTGAAAATTTGAGTTTTCCATTTTCCTCCAAAGAGGACCCAGACCCAGATTCGTTCGTGAGTAAGGTACGTTACGGTACACGTTCGTTCTAATTTTTTTTTGTGCACTGAAAAAAAAGGACTCTCATCTCAATCGTTCACATTGCAAGAAACAAAAGGAGCTGCTAACTTTGACTGTGTGTGGGTTGCGAAATTCTGTTAAATTTTGTGATATTTATTGAAATTTCCCTTCAGTGAAAAGGGAAGTAAGTTAGAAATATTCCATTTGTACTTGAGAAGGGCGTGAAAGGAACCACTGCTATCCATTTAGAAATATGTACATAATTACTTTGAAATTGCTTTTGGCAGATAAACGACACGAATAGAACGATGGAGAGGAAGTGTGAATGTGAAAAATAATCTAGATCATGGGCGCGAATGCTGTGCATGCATATAACGGCGGCAGTAAATCTTCCTTTAAAACTGTAGCGCAGCAGGGGAGGTTATTGCCATGTGTGCTAAGCGCGTAGAGCGATTTATTTCGCACTCAAAGGATAAAAGAGAAAATATTTGCATTTCAAATGCAAACGACAAAGGATATAGAAATGTAGTTCATGTTACGTGTCAATGGAGATGCCATTACTACGTCTGTTGAAGGTGAGCGCTGGTGAGGAAATATTTTCTTCATTTTTTTTGTCATTCATCCTGATTATGCAGCCAGCATATGTCCCTATAAAATGCATATTAGAGAGTGTGAGAATCGACAAGATGTTGTGCGTGGCACATTTCTTTTGCTAAGCGAGCTTGATTATGTCCTAAATAAGCAGGCGTTGAATGAGATCAAGGTGTTCCAAATCAAGTTCTCCAGCTAACTTTAACCAACTTAGATGATTTTCACAAACTACAAACCAGTTTCAATAATTTTATTGTTTAACATCAGCAGTTCCTGAGATACAGGCCCTGAGAAATGCTAAAAATAGTTGCGTACTGACTGCCTCACTTATGGTCAAGATCATCAAAAACTTCATCATCATTGAAAATTCTAGCCTTTACATCCATGTGGTGTGGTAGCGGCTTGCTTTAACTCAGCCCTAATTAGACCCACAATTATGATATTTAGGGAAAGGTATTTTTATAACTTTTTGCCTTAATTTCTTATAGGTAAAATCCTAAATAAAATAAATGTGAGTACAATGGCTTGGTGGTTAATTGCGTTGGACCACTAAGCGAGAGGTCGCTGGCTCAAATCCCTACCTGTATCACCTAAACGTTTTTATTTGCTGCCCCATCTCTTGCGAACGTCTGACAAACATCCAAGAGTAAGAATTGTCATGAGAAGCTTCTTAAAAAATACCGGAATCGGCATTAAACTGTAGGTCCATGTAGGTCCTTCCATTTGTGTCAAAAAAAATATCTTCACACACACAGTGGTTGGAGAAGCTAGGCTTAGGGTCCTGTATGGGCAGTTTACGCCTAATGGCTAAGATGGTTAACAAATCAAAGTAGTTTTTGAAAAATAAAACTTTGCCCTTCGTTTATGGGCCCTCACCCATATGATTGTGAATTGAACGTGTCTTGAACTTAAACCTTCGATTTAAGGCTAAACATTGTGAGGAGAAAGTGTGCCGGATAATGTGCAAAAAGGCATCGTAGTAAGTTACTCGAATGAAGTCAAATATTTTGGTATTATCCTATATAAAAAACCTAGGAATTCTCATATAAAGTCCGCCACCGAACGCGCAACTTGAGCCATGTAGGACAGTAGACGCTTGTATGGCAGAACTTGGGGTCTTAGTCCCAGACTGATATACTGGCTGTATACAATGATGGTCAGACCCATCATCCGTCGTCTGGTGGCTCAAAGCACTTAAACGGAAAACGGCAAATAAGCGGCAGATGCTGCAACGTATTGCTTGTCTCTGCATTTCAGGTGCTATGCGTACCTGCCCAACAACCGTACTTCAGGCCATTGATGGGCCCTCACCCATTCAGATCTTCATTAAGAAGACAGCTAGCCGCAGCTTGAATATAAGTTTCATCCCGTAGACGATGTGGATCAAAAGAAATCCCAAACATGGACATGTTTGCCTGCATCCCTGATATTGTGATTAGGGTCTACATGCTTGGGAATCTATTCGAGATTGAAATATTAGACCGCCGCTCTACGTGGGCAAATGGTGTTCCGACACTAGATCCGAGAAGTCTGATCTGGTACAGAGACGGATCAAAAATGGTAACTGGAGTTGGAGCTAGTGTCTTTGAAACCTCGTTACCTATGGGAATGTGCCCCACGGTATTTCAGGCGGTAATTAATGCCATTGAGATCTGCGAAAATTTGATTTCCCGAAAAGGAACTAAAGGTACCAGAATTCACATCTTCTCGCATAGGCAAGCAGCACTGCATGCACTATAATCAGGCAGGCACTATAATTCTGCTACGATGCCTTGTTGCCAGATACCCATATAAGTCAGAATTAGAGGGGTATAACGATAATAGGAATGTAGGCAACGAATCTGCAGACCAGCTGGCGGAAGTTGGATCAGAATCTGCGTTCTTAGGACCAGAACCCTATTGCAGAGTGAATTGGGCTGCTGCTTTAAGACTAATTTACGATTGGGAATAACAACTCCCCGGGTTCATGCCAATCCAAAAGATAAATTAAGCTAGGGAAGTCACTCGTGTCTTAGGCTAACATCCACTTTTTGATACAAAAGACCTTAAGACCTTTGAGATCGCAGAGTCAGCCATGTGGCCAGGGAGGAAAAATATAAATAAATGAGTCAATCTTCAACTAATGCAGTATAACATTCTGTAGGCGTATGAACGATAGATACTGGCAAATTCGGTCGCTCCTTTAGATTCTTTAAAGAGTAGGCGAAGCAAGTTGGCATTGAAATAAATTATGCGAAAACTAAGTATGTTCCTGGATGCGTCTTCGCGATTACCTTGAATCTCAACCGCTACATCGGTTGAGATTGAGAGCTTTTAGCTATCATTAGATAGCCGACTATTTCTTGATTATTAATGAATTCAAATGTACCTTGCCCGCCTCCCTGATAGCAAGGAATATCTGCATGAAAGACGCTAGAAACGTTGGAGAGGCGAAAGGATATACATGTAACTAGTTGAGTTGAGAAAAAGCCGGCACCAACTCCACAGTCTTCGAGATCTTTCATTACCCTATCTGACTCCCATTCCAGTCTCGATTACAGAGAAAGTTTAATGGAATTCTGGTTTGGTTATTCCATAGATAGTGTAACTTAATGGCCCACCACTAGTAAGTGAAAGTAGAATTTAGCTTGGTCCATAGGGTTGTGTGAACCTATATCCAGATTCCCACTGCAGGATACTATTTCTTCTCACTTAAATAATTATTTTAATGTACAGACCCAGAGGAAGAATGTTCAGTATCAAGTTGAGAGCTTCGGTTGGACTTGTCCCCTAGATGTTCCTTGAACTCTGATTGCTGATGTTGTACGCTTTACTTAGGGCAGGTCATATCACCCAGGGACCCGTAAGTGAGAATGGGACGTACCATGACTTATCTAAAGCTAAGAATAAGCTTTTATTTTAAGAATTTTTTCCAAAGGTATCGGGAAAAAATTTTTTTTACTGAAGAGGTTAAACCTTCTTAAAAGTATTCTTATCACTTAAATAATTATTCCTGGAAATGCACTTACTTTTCAGATGTTGTAATATTCTATTGAATCTTGAATTTACCTGGAAATAGAAAAAAAAAATTCAGTTAATTAAGCGTAAAACTATTTTAGGAGTATTTTTTGAAATCATATTCGATCTAAGGTGTCTATTTCGCTTCCGAGGGATACCCAAATAATGCAAATATTTAGACGAAATCTAAGGGTTGATGTTATGAAGATTGTCAGATTGTCTAAAATTTGGTGGACACGTTAATGAAGCTAAGGGTTAAAGAGTGATCTTGAGCGATCACCCAGCAACATCGCCTACTCCTGACATAAGAAACTGACAAAGTTCACAGGCACCACCATCAGTTGGTAAAACCAAGACAAAGATAGAGGCGACGAATTTTGTATCAACAAGTTAGGAACGATCAGTGCAGAACACAAGATACATACAACACAAGTTCCCTACGGAGCGGCTTTTTTGCTTAGACAGAGCTAAATCAGTTCACGGCTACTAAACATGATGCTGGGGCTAACGATCTAAGGTAGTGATGTGTATACGTTTGTGTCACCACAAACAGTACCTACAGGTGCTCAGCAAAATCTTAGTGACCCGAAAGGATGGCACTACAAGCAACCTGCAGTCGATTCTCCTAAAAGAGATAGAAAGAAAGACGCAGACTTTTTGCAAATGTCCGGGTGCAGTAGTTAAGTCTGTCTGCAACCACCACAGTCGCGCCACCGAAATTTGTTTTCACGAGAAACCCAAGTACCAATGGAAGACATGACATGTTCGGGTCCTGTGAAAACTTCTCCGAATCTTGCCTAGCAAGTTCATCGGAGATATCATTTCTCCGGATGCCAATGTGACTGTGACCTGGGATCCAGGCAAGATTCCCTGTGTTCAGCCTGCCGACCAAATTCAGAGGAAACTTGAGCTCGAGCACTATCCGAACGAGGTAAAAGCCAGTTTTGTATACAAAAAGTAGTCCGATTTGTATTCTCTCATCACTCTAGTATGGGTTACGGGCCAGAGAAACAAAGAGAGGGATGAGCGGGCCGACGAGCTGGCCAGACGTGACTGTGCTGTCAATACATCACTGGCGGAAGAAGTCAATCCGCCTCTAGTATATGTGAAGAGAGACAGCCAATCTGCATTTTTCCTCACTAGCTAAGCCTAGGTTGTCGAGCTTGACAAACTGTGTCATTTCAAGGAAGATGTGACCTACTTACAACAAATTAAGAACACAGAACCTTACATGTAGAACACGTGCCGATAGGTACGCACGCGGCCAAACTTGGAATTCCCATACCTTCTGTTGCAGTTGTCTGGATGTTAACGAGAGTGAAACAGTGTCTCATCTTCTTTGTGAATGTACGGCTTTAGCGAAAATAAGATATCGTGCACTGGGCACGTAATAAACATAATTCCTTTTCTTAATATTACAGTTTGTTTATGAATTATTCCTTCTATCTACATTCGTTTCTCACAGGTCCCGTTAGTGGTAGAAACAAAACGTCGCCTCATCGCTTTTACTTAGCTTTACTGAGCAACCACTTTACCTATCTACATACTTGTATTTTCTTAAAAACAACTGTTCGCAATACTCCAAAAATGATTTTTATGGAAAAAAAATTGAAAAAGTTGCCAGCATTTTTCGGAAAAAAAACTCAAAAACCGATTTTTTAATGATTTTTATGCTTGAGGGGCCTCGCTTTGCTATAGGGTCATTCATCGTGAGGTAATAATCGACCTACTGAAACCATTAACCCAATAACAATCCCAAATTTGAGTCCCAGTTTACATTAGGGGATGATACTCGACTGGTTAGACCACATCCAACTGGTGAGACTAAAGCAGCTGTATATAGCGTAAAGTGTACGCGAAGACTGTGACGAATCGATTCGTCGTCGTTCTCAGCAGCTTGGCATGTCGTATTCGACAAAAGCGTACAAAATTCAACTTGTGTAAGAATTGAAGCCTGGAAACTTCAATTTGCGTCGTATTTTCAGTGAAGTTTTATCGTGGAATTTTGTTCAGTGATGAAGCCCATTTCTGGCTCAATGGATTACATTATCAACTAAATTTACGTATTTGGGCTGATGAGCAACTCGAAGAGTACCAAGAGCTCCCATTCATCCGAAAACAACGGTATGGTGTGGTTTATGGGCTGGTAGGATCATTGGTCAATATTTCTTCTAAAATGAAGCAAACCAGAATGTAACCTTCGATTAGCGCACCGTGTTAAAGAACTATGCGCTTCCTGAAATTCAAGCCCATGGTCTCGGTGAGTACTGGTTTCAACAAGACTGCGCCACGAACCATACAGCTCGTGAAACAATGGACTTGTTGAGAAATCATTTTGGTGAGCACTTAATTTCACGTTTTTCTACGGTAGACTTTTTTCTATTCGGATATTTAAAGTCTCAGGTCTACAGGAATAAGCCAGCTATGATTGACGCTTTGGAAGAAAACAGTACTCGTGTTATTCGCGAAATACTAGTCGCTGTACTCGAACGATCAGCCCGAAATTGACCTTCCGATTGGACCACCTTAGATGTAGTCGTGGCCATCATTTCCAAAAGTAAAAGTAAAAAGATAATACAAATTTTAAGTTCACTTAAAAATGTATGGGTTTTATTTTACCTCACGATGAATAACCATTTAAAGCCTTAAAATTTGTTTCTATTCCTTTTTTTCTGAAGTGAAAGAATCATGAAAGGGGATTGAACCTCCCGTGTTTCCTTCCCTAGTCATGCCACTGTATCATACCTCATTCAGTTTAAATTCGCAATATCTTCATCTTCAGTTTACTTATGGTTGCAGGAAATTTAAAGATGTTCGGACAAATTAGCAATGATTATCTATCTCAGGAAAATATTTACCTTCCCCTATGGCTCGCTCAATATACAAAATGCCACTCAATCAAAAAACCGCTTGCTTTTATATTATTATAATCACCGTTAAGTTTGTGAAATCAAATATTTATTTCCTTTTATTTGCCTATTAAAGTGATGTCTTAAATTTCATTCGAAATCGTCTACCATCATCATCATCATGAAACGAAAAAAAAAACATTTTGGCAATTTACCACAACAAGCTGTTTAGTCTATGCAAGGAAAAAACTGTGATGACGTGAGTGAGAAAATGCTATAATTTGTTTTACATTTCCTGTATCTACACTTAAATTCGAATAAAAACTTTTTAGCTATTAGTTCTTAAGGCATTTTCCTGATCTGAAAATCAACAAGAAAAACATAATTTTTTTCCTCCATCAATGCCATAAAATAGCTCTAAGGAAAATAAATGGTGATAGATATTAGATACTAATCGAAAAAATCAACAATTAAAACTCTTGCTTGCCTAAGCTCCGTCTAAAATGTAATTGCACATTTATGTTGTTTGCACTCGTAGGAAAATCATATTCAATATAATATTTCGCTCAATGTGTAGGTACCTACTGCAAACTTATTGCCTTGCTTGCCAAGCAATTTGCAAAATATAACGCAAATAAACACTAAACTATTTCGAGCCTTGATGTTATTTTCTGACATCTATAATGTCAGGCCAATGTAAACATCTATTTGAAGAGTGAAGATGAATGTTTTATTAATTTAATAAAACACGTTGGCACCTACATAGTGTTTATAGACGTGTGTAGCTCTATCTTGTTTTATTTAAGTGTGACGAAATTTTTATGGCAAACTTTTTGCTAAAGTCGGTTCGGGCGCATAGCATATGCAAACACTTGATTGCCCGTGGACAAAAGTTTGTTGGCAAATATTTAGACGCCGCCGCTGCCTCAAATTTATGACTGCCAAGAAAATGATTCTGTCCTGCCGACCCAGTGGGAATGGACTTGAATACGATTTAATTACGACTCGTTGTGGCATTGAAATACATTTTGGTCGGCAGACCTTGAATGTGGTGTGCAACTTTGGTCAGGATGTTTTGTGCAGAATGAATCCAATCCAATGCCATCGGAAGAAAGTTTACGAATTTAATTTCATTAAAATGATTTCTATTTCATTTGCAGATGCTCAATCTCTAGTCCTCTTTAGAAAGAGAGGGAAATATGTAGGTAAATATCTATTTATAACCAAATATCAGGTACTGATTGTTTTGGTTAAATTTAATTAAATTCAATTGACAGAAAATATTGTTTGAAGTGACAGGTTTCATGATTGACGTGTTCTGTAAATAAAATGGTATTGCAATTGTGTAAACATTGAATTTCATTGTTTGTAGACAAAAGGAGCCGAAGCAAGAAATGCATATCTCTTCATATTGAAAATAGAAAATAAATACCTAGTCTCTCGTGTATTTACGTCACACTAGAATATTAAACAGACAGATGCTTGAA